>CM044118.1:4279941-4404302 GCA_024174645.1 Lemna minuta | reverse complement strand
ATAATAAGTTTTAAGAATTGAACTCTCGAATTTGATAGAGAAAAGTCAAAAGTCAAAGTCAAAGCATTGATTTTGACCAATAGTAGGTGTTCTGCAAAATCAGAGAATCAAACAAAGTCAGAAGATTACAAAAATTAAATATTTGAAAACTAGAGAGAAAGTGCAATTTATTGATATATATTTCGTAATTTTTGGATAAGAAATGGATTTATTATGAATTATTGAAAGTCAACTATCAGAAAATCCCCAAAATTAACACCTCACAAGAAATCTTCAAATTGAATGACCAAATGAAATTCAAATCTTACAATTCTATGTCAATGAAAGGTAAGATCCAGAGGAATCTAGCAAGACCAAAAATATTAAAATCTGATTTGTCAATGAAAAAGTAATTGACCCCAAAAGTCAATATTTGACTTCTAATGAAAGATGAACAGTCCTTGGTCAAACGTCAAATTAGACGATCAAATGAACTCGGAATTTGATGAAATTGCTATCCGTGGAAAGCTGATAAAAAGAGGAATTAAATAAACCAAAATCAAGTAATTTGAAGTTATAATCAAAGAGATATCCTATTTTCAAAATCAGCGTCTTTTCGGACTAAAATTTGGGGAAAATGAAGAACTCTATGAACTAATTTGCAAAATTAAACTTCTAAATCTAATAAAAACTCAAATTACCTCTTGATAATCGATTGAATCTCACTACTAACCTGATTTCCGTGAGAATTAAGCTCCAATTTGCGCGAATTGAAGTGAATTTGCTCCAATCCTTTCTAACGGATTTTCGGAATTCAAGGGGAAAATTCGATGAAATCAAGGAGGAATTCGTGATCAAACCTGCTCCAATACCTTCGAAATCGAGTCTAAACGCAGGGGGATCACCATGAACTAAAGATCTTCCTTGAAATTCACTTAATTCCTTCATGAATCGATCAAAAGTTCAAGAACAAAGAAGCGAAATACATGCTTTTAAAGAGGGAATTTGGTCTGAAGATCGTGGCCAATTGATGCGGTCGTGGGGGTTGATTCATGGCTTCGTGGGAGTGATTCCTTGGGCATGGCTCGTGGCTTCAATTCCACGATGAATCAGCTTGAGTTTAGCTTCAATGTTGCTTCAATATTTGCCACGATTTTCACCGCGATTTTCGCTACGATCGCACCACGATCGGGCCGCGATCGGCGCTGATTGTGGTGCTAGTGATTCGTCGATCGCCGTCCATACGACCGGCGACGATTCCACGGCAAAATCTCCTCGATCGCGGCTCGATCGTGCCGCGATCACGGTTCGATCGGGCCGCGATCGTGGAGTTCTTCCACGAGCTGCCTACGCCGTCGGATTGGAATCCGACGCTCCAATGATCTTCACGAATAGGAGCAGATCGGGGTTCACATGGCCGTGAGATCAGAATCCGATGCTCTCGCGATCTTCAAGAAGAGAGGCGGATCGCACTTCACGTGGCCATCAGATCAGAATCTGACGTTCCCGCGATCTTTACGAAGAGAGGCGGATCGCGCTTCACGTGGCCATCGGATCGGTGAAGTCAGGTAAGTTGGACGGCCTTCATCGCACGATCAACCCTCGCCGCGATCATCGTCCGTTTCCAGGAAGATTCACGCTCTGAAAAGTACCACATGGCAACAGGTAAGCCTTCGATCACATCCACTTAACTTGATTTCCGACACGTGCCTTAATTGCTGATCGCGTGGACTCCGGTTCACGCGATCGAGGGTTTCCACCTCGATCCGACGCTCGCCGTGTTGCCATGTCACTTGCAAAAGGTAAGACGTGTGGGACATAGTCCCACGTGGGAAAAATAATAGAAAATGATGCGCTTAAATGTCACGACACGGTAACGCATTTGCGTTACCGCCCCCAACTACTTACCAAGGCCCACTAAACCCGTGGGCCCTTCACTTACCTGCCTGCCACGTGGCGCCCCATACGGGCACTCGCGTGGCTTGTCTGCCTGGCCCCCTGCCATGCGTCAACGCCACGTGCGCCCCGCATGAGCTCTGCCACATGGCCCTAGTGCCGCGTCGCACCCCGAGGCGGTCTTGCGCGCCACGTCAGTTGCCGCCTAGGCCCGCTCACCATTTTATCACTTGCGGTAAGCTTATCCCCTTTTTGCAAATTTAACAGGGAAACTAATCTAAAAATTCATTTAAAAATCAGCAAAAATTCAGAAAAAGGGCCAAAACTTCAGAAAATCATATCTTAAAATATACAACTCCTTTTTAATCCAAATTTTCTCCATTAGGTCACAAATTCTTTGCTTTTTAATATCATGTCATTTAAAATATATTTAGAAAGAAGAAATCAAGATTAATTATAATTTACTTACATCATTTCTGATTAAACATTCTAAATCATAAATTTCATCCTAAAATCATCCTCCAAAACATTTACTAAAGTCAAAACTCATTCGATAACAGAGATTAACTTCTATTAATTTAAACAAAAGATTAATCATCCATTAATCATGAAATTATCCCTAATTTTTGCATAAATATCAACTTTAGTGAAATGACATGCCAATGGAGAAAAATCCTAAAACGTATGATAACATGCATCATATTCATATAAAATAAGCATGAATATGAGTTAATTAGGATAAGAATTGAAGTTATAAATGCATGGTATCAAAGGCCAAGATAGAGGTCATCCAAAACCTCCCTCTACCAAGTACTGTTAAGGACTTAAGGAGCTTCCTCGGGAACGTCGGCTTCTATAGAAGATTCATTCAAGAGTTTGCAAAAGTCTCCAAGCCACTCACCACCCTTCTTTGAAAATACAAAGAATTCATTATCAACGAAGAAGGGAAGCGCGTATTCACGATGCTGAAGCAATCACTGATCGAGGCACCAATTCCTTCAAAGTCCTAATTGGGACTTACCCATTAAGATCATGTGCGACGCTTTGGACTATGCGGTAGGAGCGGTCTTGGAGCAATGACTTGACAAGAAAACGATGGCCATCTGCTATGCAAGTAAGACCCTCATCAAATCTCAAATAAATTATACGACTACGGAGAAAGAGCTTCTGGCGGTGGTATACGCTCTCGATAAGTTCTAGTCGTACATCTTAGGGAGCAAGATCATAATATACACTGATCATGCAGCCTTGAAATACTAGCTCTCCAAGAAAGAGGCCAAACCATGACTGATACGATGGGTGCTACTCCTTCAAGAATTCGACTTGGAGATTAAAGACAAGAAGGGCAGCAAAAACCTGGTGGCAGACCACTTATCACGTCTCCACATCTCGGGAGGAGATGACATCGGTGATACATTTCCAGACAAGCATCTCCTTGCCATCTCGAGTCACACCCCTTGGTATGCATACATCGTCAACTTCATCATCACTGGATCAATCTCGAAGCACTATAACTGGCACCAAAAAGATAAGTTCTTCCATGAGCTCAAGTACTACTTTTGGAAAGAACCACTTCTTTTTCAACTAGGATACGACCAATTTATCCAACGATGCATACCTGAGGAAGAGCAAGGAGATATCCTGGCGATGTGTCACTCATCAACATGCGGAGGACATTTCCCAGCATGCAAGACCGCAGACAAGATCCTATAGAGCGGCATCTACTGGCCCTCCATCTTCAAGGACGCCCATCGTTTCTACACGGAGTGCTTACAATGTCAAGTGGTGATAAACATCTCCAAGCAAGATGAGATATCGATGCGGCCGATCCTTGAAGTGGAGATCTTCGACCTTTGGGGGATAGACTTCATTGGACCTTTCCCACCTTCTGATGGGAAAGAGTACATACTGATGGCGGTGGACTATGTGTCCAAGTGGGTCGAGGCAATCCCCACTAGGACAAATGATCATCTGGAGGTTCTGAGATTCATCACGCGATGCATCTTTCGCCTGGTACAGTTGTCCGAGGGCCATCATCAGCGACAGCGGCTCACAGCTTCAACAACTCTCTCTTCCGCGCATTGTTGAAGAAGTATGGAGTACACCACCGCCATACCACCCCCAAGTGAATCGGGCAAGTAGATGTAAGCAATCGAGAAGTCAAAACTATACTTAAAAAAATAATTCGTCTAGATGGGAAGGATTGGGCACACGAGCTTCCCGACGCACTATGGGCATACCGGACGACCTATAAGACACCCATCGGGATGTCCCCCTTCCGGCTTATCTTCGAGAAAGCCTGTCATCTTCTAGTTGAGCTAGAGCATCGAGCCTACTAGGCTATAAAAAGGCTCAACCTATCACTGGACGAAGCAGGTAAAGAACGACTTCTCCAACTTCAGAAAGTTACAAGAGTTGAGGCACCATGCATACGAAAATGTGGCGATATACAAAGAGAGGACCAAGACCTTTCATGACCGACACATCCGACGACAATCATTCCAAGTCAACGACAAGGTCTGGCTCTACAATTCGCGCCTCAAGCACTTTCATGGAAAGCAGCGCTCTAGATGGGATGGTCCATACGTGGTTCTGGAGTTATTCGACGACGGATCGGTACTCATCTCCGATTCTAAAACTGGTCGACAATTCAAGGTAAGCGGCCATCATCTCAAGCCGTACCTGACCTCAGAGCCACCTGCACTGGAGATAAGGTAAGTCTACATCTTCCCGAGCACTCGAGAACGTGACGGTTTTATTTTTGTTTAGTCTGGCTGAAGACGTTAAACATAGCGCTCTTGGGAGGCACCCCAAGATTATCTTACCTTTTTCGTTTTATGTGTTATTTTAGTTTTTATAAATATCAGAGAACTACATTAAGAAAGGGCGCACCTGCACGAAAATCCCACTAGCATCACGGAATAATGAGCTTTTCTCAACCTCACTCACCACATTTTTTGTATTGTTTTCATGCCATGATTGGATGATTTATCACATGAGCATGTAGCTTTTCATTGAGGGCAATGAAATATTCTAGTTGGGGGATGAAGACTGAGAAAAGGCTCTACGTTTTTAAAAAATTTTTAAAAATTCTACCTTCTAAAAATTCCTATTTTTCAAAACTTTTGATCTAATCTACCCCACCTTATAAGTCTTTTCATCTAGAGATCTAACCTACTAGAGATGTAGAAGTGAGGGCCTCATAGCTCATATGATTGCATTTTGAATAATAAAGCCAAATGATCTAGAGCAACCATGGATTATACTTAGTGGTTGACTTCTTTGGGGTTGGGTACCTAACAGGCACCAAGGAAAAAGAGTAATCAGAAGCTGAAATGCTATAATATTTAAAAGGAGAGTATTTGAGAGAAAATAAAATTTCATTCCCTACCTATCATCAGCCAAAACTGCTTAGTATAAGGAATTTCTCAATTCTAGACTTTCCCTTTTAAAGAGTGTAGTGATCCATAATTCTTGTAGCACCTATCTTTCCTTATAGGCATGTAGTTTATCTCTTCCAAAGCAGTCAAGTAGTTACACCACTTTTGTTTTAAACTTCACTTTTGATACTGAAACACTCCCAAGTGACTCGCATATCCATCACATCTTCCATTTCTTCCCCACATGTACTTATACCTTCACAACACTTCATTTGTTACATACTCTCTCTTCACAAATCCTAAAAATCCTCCACATCATCATTCTAGTATTCTGAAATGCTTCAAAAAATAAAATAAAAAATAAAAAATAAGAAAGAAGGAGAAGAAAAGAAAGAGGAGAAAAGTCAAAAGAGAGAGAGAAATAAGAAGTTATAGGAAGGAAAATAAGTGGGAATATCTTCTTCCTTTATCTCTACCTCCACTCTCATCTCCACCATCTACCCTAGCCATCACCATCCACCTCACTTGGGAGTATAATTATCATATGTGGTACCTTCTTTGTCCTTTATAATCCACTTTGTGTTATTAGCATATTTGCTTTTATCCAAGTCATACCTTTAGAAATAGTATCTTTTATTTCCTTCAGCCTCTTCACACGATGCATCCAAGGATAGGAATCCTTTTGAATTGCACTCTTTTAAGGAGCGAAAGCGAGTTGAGGAAAATTCTAAAGTACTAGGTAGCCTCCATTTTGAGGGAAGGAATGATGTATTTATGGAGAGGGTAAGGAATTACATCCACTCATGAGAGAGTAAGTATATTTTCATCACCATAGCATCATACCTTAGATATGCTAACCTTGATTACAATTAAGAACTAGACTTAAGCATTAACCAATGAGCACTACCCTAACATGCACTAAAGAAGTCAACCTTGAGATGAAATCTAGATCATTATGGCCTACGCTATGAGGAAAAACGTGATCATATATTTATACGCTTCACCTTTTTAGCAGTAGGATCAAAGGATGAAAAGACCTTCTAGGGAGATTATATAGTGAATTGCTAAGAGACTAGAAATAATTTAAGTTGGGGGGTGTGATAACATGCTAAATAAACATTATAAAACATGATTATTAATGCATATTAAGGCATAAATGATTTCATTTCCATGCATGTTATCATATTTATTTTTAGTTTTTTATCATTCCATGAAAAAGTCATTATAATCTAAAAAATACTTTAAATTAGGGTTAAATATGATGATTTAAAGATAAATAATTTAATAACCCATCTTTACATGAGATTATAGATGTTTTTAGATTTAAAATAATGAGAGAAATCATTTTATAAACATTTATTTATATTTTCTTAAGAGAAAACACTTAAAGAATAAATATATTTTTGAAATAAAATTTCAAACTCTCATTATTTATCAATTTTTACCTTTTAGAATGATAGATAATTAAATTTCGGATCAAATGAAAGAAATTTGGATTAATTTAGAGTTATATTTTTAAAGTTATGAATTTTCTAATTTTTAGGGATTTTTTCAGATTTTTCTGAAATAAGTTTGCGATTTTTAATGTTAAAAATGATTTTAAAATAAGCAAAAAAAGGGGGTTTATTTACATGTGGCCACGTGGATGCAACGTGGCACTCAAGGCCACATGGCAGCGCCATGTGGGCCCACGCAGCACCTATGCGGCGCGGATGTGACATATACATAATATATTTATATACTTAGGGTTATAGTACATATCATCATTATGTAATCGGAATATTGCTAACCCCTTTAATTGGCACTCGTTATGAACCCGATAGACTCCTCTGATTTTTCCCATGTGGGACTAAGTTCCACACGGTATTTGAATGTGCAGGGCACGTGGCCGAACGAGGAGCATCAGATTTGATTAAGAGCGTTCGAAGCGCGTCAATTGGGTGTACTCGCAGTGCACCGGATCGCATCGAAATGCACGTGGCTTTAATCGGGAGTTATAACGGCTCAGATTTAATCTCACGGGATGCATCCAGGGCGTCGGATCGCGATCCAATGGCAACAATCAAAAGCATTTTTAAACACTTATCCACGCGGCTTCATCTTGAAGCTCCATCAAGATCCAATGGCTGCGATATAATCGAAACGGTCCACGATGGATCATTTCATTGTAACTGTTGATCGTTTCGATTGGACCGTGACGCCCAAAACTTGTATAAATAGAGATGTTCTTTCGATTTCTAAAGCATTTAAGAAACAAATCAATCCAATTGATCTATTTAGACACCTCCCTTATTGAATCTCTCAATCCTAGCCTCTTCTACACTCAATTCCGCATCTTCGGAGGGCTTAAGATCAAGATTTGGTTGAGAGACGAAAGAGAAATCAAAGCTTGAACTCCACGATCGTGTTCTTCATATTTTTGACAATTTAGGTGATTGATCGTGTTAATGCGATCGCTATTTGGGGCTAGTGGAGTCGGATTTTGCTAATCTATCATCCATTCATATTTAATTTTGATTTAGATTAGGAATTAAAGTTTAATTTTATTTAATTTTTGTTAAATTCATGATTTACGATTTTCAGAAAATTCTCTCTTTGATCTTCAATTTCTCCACGAAATCAAAGTCAAATTCGATGATTTTTGATTCCGTGGAAACGATTTGAAGTTCTCTTTCATAATTTATCATTTTCTCCTATTTCTATCATCAATTCATTGTCCGATTTGATCAATTTCGTAGAGATCATCATAAATTTCCTTATTTCCCTATGGATTCAACCCTTATTTACCATTATACCCCTCAATTCAAGATATTTTCATCAAATTGGTAAGTTTGGACTTTGTATTGACAGGAGACCGCGTGAAATTGACGACCTTGCGGTCTCGTCTGGTGAGAGAGTTGTCTCCTAACTCACTTGAGGACTCTTGAAACAGGTAGTTGAGTATTGATCTTAGATTGACCTTTAACCAATTGGGTTGACTTTGACTGATAGCAGTTGACTTTGACTTTATATGGTTGACTTTGACTAATTGGGTTATCTCTAACTAAGTATAGTAGACTTTGACTAATATAGTTGACTTTGACTAAGAATGTTGACTTTGACTTTATATGGATGACGTAGACTAATTGGGTTGACTCTAATTGAGTATAATTGACTTTGATTGATAGGATTTGACTTTGACTAAGAATGGTTGACTTTGACTGATCAGGTTGGCTTAGGCTGAGAATTGTTGACTCTAGCTAAGAATGGTTGACTTTGACTAATCAGGTTGACTTTGACTAAGAGTGGTTGCCTCAAACTGAGTATAGTTGACCGTGACTTATTGGGTTGACTTTGACTATGTATGGTTGACTTTGATTGATTACGTTGACTCTACTTGAGTACGGTTGATTGTTTTTTATAGGGTTGACTCTGACTATGTATGATTGGCTTTGACTGATAAAGTTGGCTCTGCTTGAGTGCGGTTGACTGTGCTTGACAGGGTTGAACTCGACAATGTATGATTGGCTTTGACTAATAAAATTGACTCTAACTATGTATGATTGGCTTTGAATGATAAAATTGACTCTGACTATGCATGTTTGATTGTGTCTAACAGGGTTGACTATGAGGATGAACAAATTAGATTGATACACCTTTCTAGAGATAGCATGTTGGATAATTTCCACTAAATAAAACCTAATTAACACAACAAACAGCGCTAACCTTAATTCTAAAAAGAGTAAAAAATGACCAAAAAATAAAAAAAATTGGGGAGAGTTATATGAAACTCCACTCAGCGCGACAATTAGTCTCCAGACAACAGAATATTAAAGATGATCAATGGTATGTATAATAAGGAAATAACAAGAACATAACTTTAAATGACTGTACCTCTATTGAATGTATATTGGCTGAGAAAGCAATTAACTAATATAAACTAACAAGTTCTATAAATCTGTTGAATTGAATTGAATCAACTCAGAATTGAATTAACTCTATAAACTGAATCAACTCATAATTTAATTAACTAATATTTGACAAACTAAACTAATCTATGACAACTAAACAAAAGAAAATAATGACTATAATTTTCAGTGAGAACAATAAGTTGATAGAGACACTAATGATTGTCAATAAGGAGATCCGATGTAATAAAAGAAATAGCAGGGATCAAAGAAAATAGATGAATTTAGATTAACAGATATCTACTAATACAATTATAAATCTAAGACCACAATCAGATGATTAGCTATATAATTAACATTAAAAGGAACAAGAATAATAATGGGAGATCTAGATTAAAGAAGAAACATAATTTAGATTAAACGATATCTACCACTACAAATATAAATCTTAGACCGCAATCAGATGATTATAGATATAATTAAAATTAAAAGAAACAAGACCAATGATCGAAGATCTAGATTAAAGAAGAAATATAATTTAGGAAAAAGGATATGTGCCACTAAAAATATGAATCTAAGGCTGCAATCAGATTATTATATATATAATTAAAATTACAAAGAATAAGAACAATAATCAAAGATCTAGATTAAAGAAGAAACGTAATTTATATGACCACAACTTTAAAAAATTAGCTAAACGTGAACAACAAAAGTCTGTGAGGTTCGAGTCAAGCAATTAAAACAAAAAATTAACGACGCACATAAAAAAAATAAGGAGAATGAAAAAGCAATTAGAAGAATACGTAGAAAGTGCTCGTCGACAAATGGGAAAAAGAAAAACAAAACAACAAATGAGGAATGTATGGAGATCCGTCTAAACACAACGTGGAAATATTTGAGATTTAGTGACAAAGAATTACCGGGAGATGAAGACGAAAATTGCTATTGACTGAATGTTGATGACAATTCTGCAACTCGATGTCATAATGCAGCAAATGGACTTTTCTTTGTCGACTGCCATGACGAATGAAGAATCAGATCACAAACGCTAGATGAGAGCTTTCTGAATGCTTGGGGTTTTTCTTCACTCTTTTGTTTTTCGGTACAGCCTTTAATCAAACCCTAATGCTCTTATAATAAGTCAGTTTAGAATGAGGGAAAGATAGTTACAATAATACCCTAAATGAACAAAAAGAAAATACGAGAAAAAATGTAAAATGAAACTAAGTATATGATACAAAATTATGAATAAAAATATGATTTCCTGATATCAAAGCACACCCATGACTCTCAGATAAAGATATGCATACAAATAAAATTGAGATCATCATATGATTGAAATTGAGATCATGCATAAAGATGTGAATGAAGAAATAAACCCATCGTCTGATTTCTTGAAACCAAATATTCCCATGAACCTCAATAAGAGCACTAGTGGGTTAGTCCAAAATATCGATGAAAAGGATAAGATAGTAATGATTTAGTGATACATAAATTTAGCGATTCTTAATTATACCAATGAAAATTCAAGAAAACATATTTACATCAAAACTATAGCTCTAACATGAGAATGAAATACATTCCTCTAGAGATCCATCAAGGTGTGAACCACATGGATTCCTCTAGAGATCCATCAAGACAAGCATGTATGCAACATACAACATTGTACTCAAGAATTAAGGTTGTGACTTCAATTCCACAAAAGATAAAAAGACAACATTTTTTATTGTTTCTTTTCAATTTTTTGTCCTAAAGTTTTTTAGCTTTGTTATATCCTAAATTTACAACATTTTTCTTTTTTTTTACTGTTTCAATTTTCAACTTTCTTGAACATCAAATTTTTTCGTCAGCTACATATCTGAAGAAGTTTAATCAAGACCTACCAACAATCAAAACTACACAAGCACAAGAAGAGTAATTTCAGCTCTTCAAAATATTCCTCAAATTCCTCAAAACTTTCCACAAGAAGAGTAATTCCTTAAAATCAATATGGGAATTAGATGCTTAGTGCACAAGAATATCAACCATACAATATTTTAAAACATGAATGAAGCATAGAATTGAATAGAAAGAGAAGGCATGTGATCTTATGAGAAAGACTCTTTATCGACAATGTGCATGATTATCTTGTCTTATCACAACCATTGAATTTTGTTTAAAGAAAACGGAAATTCCAAAAAAAAGTGATATTCCCAAATGGAAAATCTTCATCAATAGAATTAAAGAAAGAGTGAGATCAACAAAATCCAACCTCTACAAGCAATCTCCAACTATTAGAAATTGGGGCCCAAAGATCATCAAACTCTTCATTAATAGGGCCCAAGACTTGAGAGCGAGATTAATTCAAGGATTTGGAGCCATAGACGAGAAATAAGTCCACTCATAGCCAAACAATAGCTAGCTTCAATCTTGGCCTTGACATAGTCTACATCAATCTTCAAAGACAAAAAGTTGAGCACTTATTGAACAAGAAACTTAATCCCATCACATCAATGAGTAGAAACCTCTATAGTCTGAGATCCTACATAATAGCAATTGTTTGACTAAGAGGTTCACAATTTCGTGGAGAAATTAATGGAACAAGACAAGGCTTTAATATATTTTTTAGGGTTGACTTGGTCAACTCTCTAGTCTAGAAGCTTCTAGAATATTGTTATAATTTTCTTCCTAGAATCTTCTAGATGCTTCTAGAATCTTATACACATTCAAGAAGCTTCTAGCTGGTGGATCTTTCTAGATGTTATTGAAAGTTATAGACATCTTTTAGAAAGAATCTCTAGATGCTTTCCAAGAGCTCTATGAAAGGAGGAGCTTACCCAAACATGAGGCAACCTAATGAAGCAACCCAATAGCAACCTAAAAGGAGTGAAACCCTTGTGAAAGAAGGATCAATCTTGAGAGTTAAAGCCAAGCTACTTGGATCATTGGAGAAAAGACATGCGACAACATAGAATCTTTGAAAGAAGCTATTTGAAGAGATGACGCCAAGTGTGTATCTTATTTTTGGTTAGTCCTTTTAATAAACTTGTTATCTTTCCTCCTTTTTTCCTTAGCTGTGTTCCCTATGAATATTTTTTCAAATCTGTGTTCCCTATGAATTTGATCTGTAAATTTTATCTTATAATTAGGTGACTTAGGAAAATTATATAAATTTTTGTATGAATTATGTTTCTTCGAAAGACCTAAAACGAATATCATAATTTCGTTCATCAAGTACAATGAGTGCAAGGTTCATTATTAGATAGGGCAGAGTCAAATCCTCTTGGTCATTTGCTTAGTTGTAAGATTAATGACTCTATTTGCATTATTGATCTCCTTGATGCCATGTGGACCAAAGGAAGGGACAGAAATTGAAAAGGTAAATCTTACACGAGAGAGAGATCTTCGTGAGAAAGAGCAGTCTGTTTACAGCTACTTGAAAGAAATGGAGTCTCCGGAGGAAATCCCGACACAGACGCCAGTAGAGAAATTAAGAGAGGGGGAGGTAGGGCGGGGCAGAGAGATCGTCCGTTTTCGCTTACCTGAGAGAGATCGTCTGTTTTGATAAACTAGGGGTCCACGTAGGAGAGTGGTCGTCCGTTTTCACTTATCTGATAGAGATTACCTGATTTCAGAAACCAGGGGTCCACGTAGGAAACCCTCGATAACGACATGGAGAAATCATCAGAGAGTAAAAGGGAGAGGCAATCCATCCCCTTCTCCACGCGTCTACCACTGAGAAAGACAGCGGACAACGGTCCTAAACGATAGGCCCAACGAAAATGAACTTGATGGTGACGATCACCCGGCCCATAGCGTTGAGGAGAGATCTAAAGATCGAGATCTCGATCCCGACGTTACGGTTCAGTAAGCATAGCGAAAGGACGAGGTCAACGGACACGGCCATCCTTAGACTGTCGGGGTCTTCCTGACTCGAATGCACGTGCCATCTGTGGGAGTAATCTGAGCCGTCAGATCCTAATCCGACGGGAAGTCTCTTAATCTCTCGAGGAAAAGATAGGGAGCGTCCACTCTCGGGAGTTATAACGGCGTGGATTAAAAGTGGACGTGCGTGGGTCCCACAGACTTATTTCCGTTGCATTCTTCTTTCTTCTTGTTTAATCTTTTAAATAAACCAAGTGTATGATCAGAACGGGTGTGCGAGTGAAGTGAATGAATCTCTGTTTTCCTTTAATCTTCTTGATATTCCGAGAGAGCGCCCGATCGTAAGAGTTTACAAGGGAGAGTTCTATTCGCGTAGATAGGAGATGTTCTAACACCATCTGCTATATCAGTCTAATCCTAAAAATACCGTGGGCTAGTCATGTTTGGACCTTGAGATCAAAATTCTAAGCTTCGCGCGAGCTGACCAAACAAGGCAAAAGGAGAGAACTGTGACTATTGTGCTAGAAGACGGGGGACAGAGAGGGAGAGGGAGAGGGAGAGGGAGAGAGAGAGTTTTATCTGCTTGATGTCTACTTTGTTAATTTGGGGTCGAGAGAGAGAAGAAATTGTGGACGAGTGAATGTGAACTCGGTGGTGTGCGGATGGTTCCCGCCTGAGAGCTGGTGACTGCGACTGAAGACTGAAGGAGTCGTCTATGGGGAGGAACTCACGAGATCGACGCGAAATTCCTACAGGAGGGGAGACGGGATGTGCCTGGGAGCGACAGATTGACTGTGGATGAAATTTGGGGGGACAAGAATTGGAATGTGTCCGCGTTGGGGTGGAGTGTGGATGGGGATGCGGAAGGGGATTTAGGGAGGGAGTTCGGGCTGTTTAGCCCGGTCGGTGTACATTGGCGGTGATTTTTGGGGAGACGGGATGGGGAGGGCGATGGTGGTTGATCACGGTGAAATCGAAATGGGAAGGCTGAATGTCAATATAACCGGATGGGCAATCCGGTGTGCAGTCATTTCGATTTTGGGAGATGCGGGAGAGTCGTGTGCGGTAATATCGGGTTGTGGGAACGTGGTGACGGAATTAGTTTCACGGTGGATTCTGCAGGAGTGCAGGTGGAGTGGTCGACGGAAGGGGCGTAGGCGAGGGACTGTGGTGGTTCAGGCACGGAGGCGAGACCGGCGGGAGGTGTAATTTGTTTGGACGTAGGGTAGGAATAATGGTTCGTCGGGAGGAGGTTGGTGGGCGGTTTGAACGAGAGAGGCGTCGACTCAAAATCATGTTCAGCACGAACAGATGAAAATCAGGGTCTAGGATCTTATCATCCATCGGATGCAGCTGAGGTTGCGAAGAAATTTCCCGACAAAAAGGAAAGCTCGCAGATTTGGGAGAACTCGGTGGTCCTCTTCAGACACTTGCGACGCGTATGAAGACGATTCAACGGTGCGCTGCGTTGCCCGTGTTATGCTTTATCGCCATGGCGGCCACGGCTCACGGCCAGCCAGGTAAGCCGCCAGTGGAGCTCCAAAGGATCGACTTATCGTTTTCATGGCGATGAACGGTCATTGCAGGATTCATTAGCATCGACTGCGGACTCAAGCAGCTCTCGATAGTTTCGATCGACCTTTGCTAGATTGGCGAATCAATAAAAAATAAGGCTTTGTTAAAAGCCGAGAATCGAAAATATCGAGAGCTGCTCGAGTCCGCAGTCGATGCTGATGAATCCTGCGATGATAAAAGAAAGCCGGCAATCGATCGATCGAGCGGCAGGTTGTGCCCATTCCTACTCAGGTAGGCTCTCTCTCTCTCTCTCACTCTCCTTGCCTTCTCGTCTTCCCCGCACCCAATTCCACCATCGGCGCTCTATCTTTAACCCCCTTCTCCCGTGGCTGCGCGCATGCTAATCTCTCTCTCTCTCCCCTTTCCCCCCTCTCCATTCACCCAATCCCCCCTAAGTGTCTCCGTTTGTCTATTTTTCGGAACGTCGAAAGGTCGATCGGTCCCAAGAACACATCCGCGCCGTCTGTTTCTTATTTGTAGAAAACTCCCTAGTTTTTATTATTCATATTAATATTACTTATTTTAGCACAGTTAAAAACAATCATTATTTCAAAAATATCAAGGATACCTTCAAAGTTTTCTTTTTGTAAATTTCAAATAATAAAAAAATTATCCTGCTACTTAAGAACAAAGTAAAGCCCAACATTAAGGCCCAGATGCACTCTCTCCACCACTTTAATGATCACCGATCACCAGGGCGATCAGACCGCAGCCACGGCGATCATTGAGATGATCGGATCTCGTAAGGTATCGGCCTCCAGCAATCCGATCAGGATCCGTTGAGGATGATCGATGGACAATATCGATCGAGGAAATTTGAATTATTTTCTTATTGACCAGCTCGGATTGAAGGTCCCACGGCCCATAAAGAAAAGTAAGCAATCCATGGTAAGATGCTCAAGGATAAATAGGGAGAATAATTTAGAAGAGAAATCATTGATTCCAAATGATTCAATGGAAGAGATATGCTCAATAATGAAGGGAGTGGAGTGATGAAAGATAAAAGGGACACATAAAATAAAGTTGCTAAGGTCACATCTTGAGCCATTAAAAACTCATAGATTTGTTATATATGTTGACCAATTCCTGTGGCCCTCCTTTTATTGCCTTTTCGGACCGCTGAGAGTTTCTAAGGAGTTATTAAACGAGTATATTAGAATTATTTTTTCTTATTCCTTCAAATGTTCGATCAAGGAAATGGCTGTATTTATCACTGCGTTGGAGCGTTGCCTTCCTCGATCCCGTTCGATAGACCTAACCAGAAAATAGAGTTGATAGAGCCAATCATTGGGTCCACAGCCTCAAGGACTAGGTCGTGCGACTCGGCCATACTTTTACTGGCTGTGCTTTCTTGCCTCATTCATTTGTCATCTGCATGCATCGGTATTCTTCTAAAAATACCGCGATCTCGTAAGGTTTGACCTTCAGAGAAAAATGATAAGCTCTTGTGGCTAGCAGACCAAAGCTGAACATGTTCAGAGGATAGAACTGTGATGTTATGTTGGAAGGAGGGGGTAGAAGGGCAGAGAGAGAGAGATGGAGTTCATCTGAAGGATATCCTGGCTTTGGTGGACTTTCATGGTTGCGTTCCCACATCAACTTCGGTTCGTTTTCGTAGGCTTTGCGGTCAACGTTAACTCGTCCAAAATGCCACGTGAATACCAGGACCAGAACAAAAACATGAAAATCAAGGTCCAGGATCTGACAATCCATCGCCCGCAGCTGAGGTTGCGAAGAAATTTCCCGACAGAAAAGAAACTTTCTCAAAATGGGGAGAATTCAGTGATCCCCTCCAGACACTTGCGACGCGGATGAAGACGATGCAAAGGTGCGCAGCGTTGCCGCTGTTATTCTTCTTCGCCATGGCGGCGACGGCCCACGGCCAGCCAGGTAAGACGCCCGTCCGGCTCCGAACGATCGACTAATCTTCTTCACGGCGATGAACTGTCATCGCAGGATTCATCAGCATTGACTGCGGTCTCCAGACCAACTCCAACTACACTTCGGAATCGGATATCGTCTAGTTGGAGGTGAGGCCGGTAGAGAATTCAGTCTACAAGATGGTCAACAGCTCGCACTCCCTTGTCTTAAGAGAGAATCGAGTCGACTATGGGGGAAACCAGAGAACTAGGTGACAATCTGTCTTCTTGTTATTCACACTCTTTATATTTTCATTATTCTCTGTTGCGAGACAGGTATCCGCCGGACCGTTACGACCGCATATGGTTTGCGAGGGCTAACCGAACAGGATGGACGACGGTGAGCACGGACCAGGAAATCAAGAGCAATGAAACTGGTACAGCATCACTTCCGCAGGTAGTTCTGAGAACAGCCATCGTCTATGAAGACTTGTCCTTCACCGTCACCGTGGGGTCCGACGAGAAGATCGTCATCTTCTTGTACTTCGCGGAGCTGCAACTGCTGAGGTCAAACGACACGAGGGAGTTCTACGTGCTCCAGGACGGCCAGCTGTGGTATGGGCCGTACAGACCGAGCTATTTACAGGGAGAAACGCTGTACACGGGCTTTTCTGCGGGACTGGCAACGAAGTTATACACGCTCAATTCCACGTCGAACTCAACGCGTCCTCCCATGATCAATGCACGCGAGGTCTACGGGTTGAAGCCACTGGAGTCCTCGCCCACGGACTCCGGAGACGGTCAGTTTCCGTCTCTCACCGACATCATCCTGCTTTCCTTTCATTTGGCCGGATCCAGTGAGCATAACGGGAGAAGCTTTACACTAGACAGGGAACGCGATCTCGAAGATCAAAGACGCGTACAAGGTAAAGAAGAACTGGCAGGGGGATCCCTGCCTTCCACGGGAGCTGGCGTGGGAAGGAGTGGGCTGCCGCTACGATACCATGGTGACTCCTCGGATCGTTTCTCTGTGCGTTATCTCGCCCCGAGAACACTCGTATTCAAATATGTTTAGCTTTGGCTTGGACTCACGAGATGAAAAACTGCTGAAAAAACTTGCAGAAATCTATCCGGGTCGGGTCTGGCAGGTGGGATTTCTCGGGCTATAGCCAATCTAACCGCTCTAACGTCGCTGTCAGTGTTTTTAAAACGAATTTCCAATTTCGTGCAGAATAGATTGATTTTCTCCTGTTTTTCTCCCAGGAACTTGTCGAATAATAATCTGACGGGGGAAATTCCTGATGAACTGGCCAAGCTGCAAAATCTCTCAGTGGTGTAAGTCTTTTGAAACCGTTGACTGGCCTTTACTGTACATAAATATGCTGGAAAGCTAGCTTACGAAAAATAGCTATATTTTTCCAGGAATCTGGCGAGCAATCAACTCAATGGGTCCTTACCAGAGGTCTTCTACGATAAATTGAAAAATAAAACTCTCCTCCTAAGGTATAAACCACGCTTCTTGCAAGCCCTCATTCGACGTTGATTTAGCGATACTTGATTTCAAATTAATCGAATGGAATGGGAAAAGAGGCCAAATAAAAAAAGGTCTACCCCTTATACCAATTGTTTCGTGACAAAAGTATTTAGTAACGTTAAGCTGCCTTCATGGAGAAGCTTAATAATGAGTTGGATGTCATCCTTTGATGCTGTAACCTGGTAAAGGAAATGGGTCATTTCATAATTCATAGAGGAAGACTACTGAAGTTCTTAGGCTTGAATAAGTTACGTAATGGGTATTTGACACCCCCAGACTTTCGTCTTATGCTTGTTTATCTTAATCAAATCCCTAACATCCTATTAATCTTTGAACACCAGCATCGATGGGAATACAGAGCTTTGTGAGAAAGTGGATTTCTGTGAAGTATCAAACGAGGAAGACAAAAAAATACTTTTTCCGATTGTCGCAGGGGTATCAACATCTGTTATTTTTTTCACTGGACTAGTAGTCATTTTGGTATGGAGGATCAAGTCAAGAAAACAGAGAACGGTTCGGAGCGCAGCGCAGCGTATGACTAATATTAATTCGTGATTTAAATAATGTTTTTCTCACATCACTCCTTTTTCATGATGCTTTCTTTAATACAGAGACGGAAAATCCAAGAGACCGTAAAGATCGATTGAATAATCACCCAGCAAATTTCAATTCGCAAGGCCATGAATTCTCGTTTGCCGATATTGCTCTTATTACCCAAAACTTTGGGCGAATGATCGGCAGAGGGGGATTCGCCACAGTTTATTACGGATCATTTGATGACGGCACGCAAGTTGCAGTGAAAATGCTCTCAAAATCATCCGACGGAAGAAAGGACTTTCATGCTGAAGTGGGTACAGTTATCAAGCCAGAATTTCGAGATTTTCTATGGTAAATCTAATGATCTATTTCTTCATTCTTGAGTGTGCTTTCAGAGTCAAATCTTGACAAGAGTACACCATAAAAACCTAGTACGACTATTGGGGTTTTGTGATGAGAATGACAACCTTGCTCTCGTGTATGAATTCATGAGTAGTGGCTCACTTGCAGAGCACTTATCGAGTATGTCCTTCAGAACTTTCTCTCCCTCTCATCCGTTCTATCTTCTCTGTCCCTCTATCATTCCTTTTATCTTCTCTGTATTTTCTCGTCATATTTCTCATCCCTTCATTTTCCCTCTTCCCCATTCCTTCATCCTCTCTCTCTTCTCCCTCCCTTACCCTCTCTACCTCGCTCTCTCTCTCTCTCTCTCTCTCTCTCTCTCTCTCTCTCTCACAAGGTAGAGTGATAATGTCTTTTTTTGCATCAAAATAGGTGGGGGAAAAGACAACATCAAACTCAAATGGGATATGCGACTCAGGATTGCCGTGGACGTGGCGCAAGGTATATTTATAATTCCCCACGAGTTACCTAAACAGACTTTTTCACTCTCTTGTGCCCATATTTTCCCAATCATTAATTGCAGGACTCGACTATATGCACAGCTTCTGCAAGCCACCCATAGTTCATCGAGACATAAAGACCCGTAACATTCTCCTAAATGAACACTTCGGAGCCAAATTGGGTGACTTTGGTCTATCAAGGTTATTTTCTCGCGAAGATGTAACCCAGACACCGACTATGGTTGCTGGCACCCCTGGTTATCTTGACCCAGAGTATGTTGCGTTATTACCTCGCGTGCGCCTCTTCAAACTTGAAACGATAACTAAACAAGAAAGGTTTAATTATCTTTTGTTGTAGGTACCATCAGTCATGTAAGCTGAATGAGAAGAGCGACGTCTACAGTTTTGGAATCGTGTTACTGGAAATTATATCCGGCCAGCCTCCGATCAGCAGTGACCCAGGAGGTGGTACTTTACTCCCATGGGTGAAGTCCAGACGCGAAAGAGGAGACATCGATGGCATAGTCGACAAACGGTTGATGGGAGATTACGACAAGAATTCCATGTGGAAGGCATTGGAAGTCGCGCTGGCATGCGCCTCACCGAAGTCGATCCACAGACCAACGATGAGCGAAGTGGTCGCGCAGTTGAATGAGTGTGTGGAATCAGTGACTTCCCGAGAGCTCTCCGACGAACTAACGGTACAGATATCAAAACCAGATGTTGATTTTATCACCCCATCAGCTAGATAGCTCGCTGCCATGCGTGCTCAAAATGACGCGGCCATGCGTGCTCAAAATGACTCAAAGCTGTCTAGTCGTAAAGCTTAATTACTCAATTGTCACATTATGAAAATTTAGAAAGCAATCTCAAAAAATACCTGTGAATGCTGAAAATACGTGGTTTCATGTCTTGTTTCCATCTTGGATGTCGGAAATACACCAATTGAAATGCGGATCTTCTCAGTCACCAAGATATCCTTAGGTGGCTCACTATTTTCAGACATTTCAGCCATATTAAGATTTCTACGATTATACATTCAATTCATTCAAGGATTTAAAGAATCCAATCCTCAATTCATGTTGGTCTCAGTGACCTTCTGCCAATCATTCTAGGAAACTTGAAGTTGTCACCTCTTTGATGAAGCTCATCTCCTGTCTGAAGAGGATTCCCTGATCAGCTGCATTTAGCATGTTTGAATTCTTTTTTTTTTCTAAAAAATATAAACCAAGGGTAATCTTCACTAATACATATAGGGAGCAAGACAGCTTTACATAAAGCATTGAATGATTGCAATATGATAGTAATATATTAATGGTGATGAGAACAGTGTACAATCAACTAAAGTTTATACACATCAGCCATTGTCCATACACCCCTATAAGGAGGACCATATATATCAATTGTTGAGGATCTTTTCCATAAGGAGTCTAAAGTATGTATCCAACTAAGCTCAAGTATCCACCAAGAGTCTAGGGATGAGATTAGACGAAGCCCACAAAAAAATTGGAGAAAAACAACCTTCTTAAATGGGATAACAAATGTTCACAATAGATGTCCAAAAAAGCTAGAACAAAAGGAAGAAAGAGAACAAGTTCACCAAAGGGATTAATCAACAATAAGAGCCACACTTAGTGTCACTTCTTCACAAAGCTTCTTTCAAAGTTGCTATGTTGCCCCCTCTCTTTTCTCCAACTATCCAAGTAGCTTGAACCTTACTTTACAAGGGTTTCACTCCCTTAGGATGCTCTTGAGTTGTTACCTTAAGGTTGCCCTAAGCTTGGGGTGAGCTCCTCCTTTTCTAGAGTTCCTTAGAAGCTTCAATAGACTTTCTCTCTGCAATGTCCTTAGAATCTTCTTTAAGACTACCTCATCACCGGTAGAACCACGAATCCCTATGCATGAAGTCATTTAACAATATCCTTCACAGGCATAGCCTAACTACTGCATCATGATAATCCAAAAACACTTCCCTTCGAGCATGTGAGAACAACTCCAAGGAGCCAATGAAGATGAACAAATGATGTCACTTCTCTCTAGATATGTGATAACATCCATATTTAACTCTTATTTTTATCATAATTAACTAGTATTAATCCTTAACTTCAGTCTATATCATGCATGTTATCATCTTAAAATGAAACTTTCTTCAATTTAAGGCCAATTTACTGAATTCCATAGTTTTCATCAATTTGAGCATTCTTATGTGTTTTAAGTGAGTTCGACCCTTTGATGGGTCAAACCACTTATGTTTGATTTTAAAATTTTGGTTCTAAATATTTCAAGATTTAATTGAATGCCTGAAGGTTCAAGAAGAGGAAGAAAAGAAGAGTAAAATAGGGAATTACCTCACTTGACTCTAGAAGTCAATTAGGAATTAATTCACTCATAATTCTATTTTATGTGTAATATTTTATTTCAGGGCATAGATTTAAAGAGGATCAAATTCTTGATCTAATGAAGAAAATTTCATCCAAAAAGAAGTTCTAGAAATCAAATTATGAATTTTTGAAGATCAACAATTTTTCTTGATTTTTCAGGAAATTTTTGGAATTTTTTATAAACTAAAATTCGCAAAAAATGGTTTGTTAAGCCTAGGACCCGTTCGATGCTGATGTGGTGACACGGATCTGTGGCAGCGCCACCTAGGCCGACACGGGCCCATGTGGGCGCGTACGTGGCGCACAAGCTAAGGGTCAAGTGGGGAAAGTGGACTGGGCCCACGGATATAGTGGGCCTGATGATCGGTAGAGATAAAGGGGGACATACTAGGCCCAGTGGGCGACGCAAACGATGAAGAGTGTTTCCCCTTATATTGGCAAAAAAATTGCTTTATTTGTTCTGTGTGGGACTATTTATGTTTTCAGGCAACATGGCAGCGCGTGGACAATTGGATTAAAATGTGCTTATCAACGCGAGTTGATCTCGTGAATTTCTATCCACCAGATCCCGATCAACGCACAAGCTTAATTTAGAGCTGTCGATCACATTAGTGAAATCTAAGGGTTGGGATTTAATTTCGCAATTAGGGAATCATGAAATGACACGCAGCTGCCTATGAATGCTCTGATGAAGATCGAACGGTGAAAATCGAGGAAGTGGGATCGTGGTCCACTTATCGCACAAGAGTGGCTTCATGTGAGCCGTTCAAGCCTCTTTAGCAAAACGGACGGCCCGTATTTCTCGCGATCAATTCTTCTATAAATCAATGTTTTCTCTTATGGAAACGGAACTCTTGATTAAAGGTGAAATTAATCATTTTTGGAGGAAGATCTCAAGTTTTTCGTCATTCTCTTGCGTTCATAACTCAATCGCACATGGATTGACGCCAAGTTAATCATGAACTTTGTCAATCAGGATAATTGTGTGATTCCTTCGTAATCCTTGCATTCTAGATAGTTTAGATTAGACTTAGGTAGGTAATTAGAGCTTAGGAATTAGAATTTTCATCATTTCGCCCAAATTTAGTCACGAATTTTTGCTAATTTCTGAACAACGATTTCTCCTAGATCTTAAGTCCAATTCAAACGAATTGGTTTTCATTGGATTCCTTGTTCAATCAGCTTTTGGTGGATATCTGATTCATCCATTTTCATCAAGGTTTAACCCTTCAATTTGTCGTTTGACCCCCTGCTATTCAAAATCATTCCAAATTTGGGCGTCGACTTTTGGGCGATTACTACAAAAATAGAATGTAAAATTTCATAATTTTAATGTTTTTACTATCCTCTTATTGTAAGATTTCTATGCATAGATGATTTACTAGATTTGGATCTCATTTGATAAGTCAATTTAAGGATTTTGATCGAATTCCTAAATATAATTTTCATTTTAGTAATTTTCTGTCTATTGATTTTCAATAAATCACACTAAATATAATTCTTCTCTAAATATCATAATCTTTAGATAATGAAAATGTCCTCTTTCTCTCTAGTTTCTGAAAGTATAATTTTCATAATATTTTCTCACCTTTTTCCTCTCTAATTTTACAAAAAAGTAAAGGTTTGGTCAAAGTCAATGCTTTGACCTTGACTTTTGACTTTTCTTCTCTAAATGTTTTTCAAAATTCTTAAAATATCTTCTCTCATATATTAGTACTATTTTCATTGATAATATATCATTTTCACTTCTTAAAAACCATAATTAGACTTAAGTTTGACCAAGTTAACTCTTTCGGTAAAAGTTAAACCTTGCTCTCGTGGTTCGACTTGATCTCATCGATGTACTTGATTTTTGATTTTTTAATCATCATGAGTTCAAAATTATAATTTTTTTTATCGACCATCGAGTGTTTCAACAACCGCACTTAATCGTTTCGTTAATATGACACTATAAACCTGAATTTTTCCCTAAAACGTAGGAAGTGGTGGGCCTCACACCTCTCATAACAATGAAGATCTCTTCCTTTTTGGGTATTTTCTACCTAGCTCTTGAAATTTCAATATTCTCCCTCCTGTCCAAAAACAAGAGTGAGGCACTCTTCTCCTCCTTTAAGCGTAAAATCAATAAAGTAACCCAAAAAAAATGGCTGATGAGGCTATGGTTGATGAGGGTTATCTAAGTTTTAAAGAAGGAAAAGAATGATGGCCTTCAAAAGAATAAGAATTTGACAGCTTTGGAAGGTTATGACAATAGGAATACAATTGGAAGGTAACAATAGCTAATACAATTGCTTCCCAATAAAGAGAATGATGAGATGAAAATGGGGTAATAGTGAAGATCTCAAAAAGAGGATTGATACGCATAAAAACACATGGTCGTTGAATGCGCAAATTTACGTATCAAACAAATTTATACTCAACTCTTCATAATCTGATTTTTAAATTAGAACAGTGGCAAGTTGAGGTCGAATATACAGAGAAGAAGGTTAAGAGATTGAAATCAGAAGCTACTTTCTTTTGGTATTTTTAGATTTAGAAAGCGAAGATGAACAGTGAAAGGAAGAAAATGAGCACAAAGATGAAATGAACTGAAAAAGTGCTTCCAAACTCTTTTCAGATATTGGAAACCCTTGATCGTTGATGGAAAAGTACTTTTAGGGTTTTTAAATGAGAAAATGGTGATAAACAGATGAGGAAATTAGAAGAAATGGATAGAAGATAGTTTTAATCTAAGATTTGTGATGAAAATACAAACCAATGATGCTTGATGAGCTCGAGGTCGTCGTGTATTCAAGCCTAACAAACTTACTATTTAGAAGCTAGGAAGCTATGAATGATAGAGTTATGTAGGGTGTATAGCTTTCTAGGTCGATCCACAGGGATTCTAGGGGCATAGCAATATCAACAATGAGATTAGATACAAGGAGTTGGACAACCGGGAGAGAATAAAGAGAGAGACGTAGTACGGAAATAGATTAATAGAAAGGGGTAGAAGTAAAAAAAAAAAAAAGAATGTTGACCGTGAAAAGAGGATAAGATGGAAAAGAGGTGAAACTGAGAGATAGAAGAAGAGAAGAATTTAGAAGGGGAGGAAGATTGAGAGATGCAGGGAACGAAGAAGAAATGCAGAAGTAAAGATGACTGGCTTAGGAAAGATGAGGAGGAGAGGGATGACGTGAGAGAGAGAGAGAGAGGGAGAGGGAGAGAGAGAAAATAGGGAGAGAAATTTAGATAGGTTGGACGATCGGAAGATATATAATGCGAAATCTGAGAGATAGGAGAGAGAGAACTAAAAGACAGAAAGAGAACTAAAAGAGATGAAAGGGACTGGAAAGATATTGACGGCGGCGAGTATCCAGGATATACTGGAAAAGGGTGGAAGCGAGAGAATCGTCGCAGGAGAGAGAAGAGAGAATTCTAGGAAAAAGAGAAAGGACTAGAGAAAAATTTAGAGAGTAAGATAGCGAGTGAGCGAGCGACGAAAAGAGGAAGACAGAAAGAGAAAGACAATGTGAGACCGCGCGAGAAGAAGGTCAGAGAAATTATAGAGCGAAGGAGAACAAGCGATCGTGAGGAGAAGAGAAAAGAAAAGACGAACGAAAGAAATAGAAAGAGAGAGTAAATGGAGAGGATACGCGATGGCGTGAAATAGGAATAATGCAAGTGTGATGGAATGTGGGGAGAGGAAGGACGATCGGAAGAAAAAGTTAGAGGGAGAGAGAAGGTAGAGACGAATCGCGTACGAGAGAGAAAGAACAAAAACTGAGGGAGAGGAAAAATACCACTGGATTGTGAGGGCGATGAGGAGAAGACGTTGGGAGAATGAAGTGGAAGAAGGGGGAGAGAAATTTGAGGGTTATGAAAGCCGAAATTTAGACAGGGCGATAATGGAAGAAGATGAAATCGGTGAATTGGGGAGAGAAGACAATGAAATGATGAAACGAAAAAAATTCAAAACAAGAAAACGTAGAAGAAAATAAGAAGTACCGAAAACGATAGGAGAAAAATAGAGGGAAATCGTGAGGGAGAGGATGAAGATGACTTCGGGAAAATGCAATGAGAGACGGATAGAAAGTAGAAGCCGAGAAAGAAAGTAGAGATCGAGAGAGGTAAAATTGAAGATAGCGAGGTAACGTGAAAGACTGGGAAAGAGGAGAAAATTCGGAGAGTCAACGGAGAGCGTAGAGAGAGAGAGATTTCCCGAGGAGAGGAGACGAGAGGACGGATGGGACAATGCAGAAAATTTGGAAATGAAGGAATAGGGGTTGAGATTAACGAAAGACGGAAGAGAGAAAGGGAGAGCGGGAAGAAGATAGGGGGTGAATTCCAGAAAACGACGCAAAAGAGGGAAAGCGAGGGGAGAGAGAGAGAGAGAGAACTAGGGAAATAAAGTAGAAATAGGAGGGATAGATGGTGATTGTGAGAGAAACGGTAAGGCAATGCACAGTATGCAAACACGAGAAGAGACTTTAGAGGGAGAGAAGGAGATCGCTGGAGGAATTTTTGTGGAAGAGTTAGAGAATCAAGGCAAGAGGGAGCAGTGAAGTAAGAATATTAAGAGAGGGACAGTGTTTTAGAGAGGATGAGATCAGAAGATGAGATGAGGCGGAAAAGAAAAGCTTAAAGAAAATGTTAGAGAGAGCGAGAGGTGCTGAGCAAGAAATGGTGCGACAAAGAAAGAGAAGTATCGTAGGGAGGTAAGGAAAGAACTGAGGAGAACGAAGAGCAGAAAGCGAGAGGGAGTTTGAGAGAGGAATCAGATTACAATCTTGAGAAGAGAAAAGAAGACGTGGAGATGGAAGTCAGAGAGGGAGTAAAGTTCGGGAGAATACGAAAATACCAAGAGAACAACACAACGAAAGATCGGAACCGAGTTACAGGGAGAAACAGATTTCAGAGAGGGATTGGTGACGTACGACCCCCGTCGCCACCAAGGCATGACACTACGGCGCCGGAGGAGCCGACACCCACGCGCGTCCAGCCCCCTCGACAGGCGAAGACGAAGGATGCCGACTTTCACTACACTAAGTGAGGACTTCATCTCGCCACCACAGACTTCATCAGGCTCGCGCGCGCGGGGACTTATCGTTCTACCCTTTCCTTTATTTCACACTTTTGTAGCCCGCACGTGTTTAAGCGGGCCTTTGCATATCTTCTTCACTCCCTTTTAGGCCTTGGGGGTGGGTTCCCTTCGTTTCGAGACCCTAGCCTAAGGCCCTTTCCCTTTGTAAACCTTATTTCCTTTCTATGAGCATGGGTGTGGGTTGTGGGCATCAAGTGGGCCCTTTCCTCTCTTGGCCCACCATGGGCTCTATAAGAGGGGAAGGGACCCCCCCCACAAACCCTAGCCGTCATTTGAGAAAAGAAGGGTTTCCCTCTCGAGTGGCTGCTCAAGGAAGGTTAGAGAAGGAGTCCTACCGCCGACGTCGCCGCCACCGCCGCCGCACTCGTTGGTGCCGCCGCCGCCGCTACCTCCGCCGCCACTCCTTGCCCTATCCCCGGGTATGCCCCAAGCCGCCGCCATCACCGCCGCTCCAGGCTACCGCCTCCGCCGCCGCCGCTTCAAGCCGCCGCCGCCACTGCTCTGAACCGCCACCGCCGCCGCCGCTTCAAGCCGCCGCCGCCGCCGTTCCCAGCCGCTGCCGCTGCCGTCGTTCCCAGCCGCGTCCGTCGCCGCCGCTCAACGCAACACCGCCGCTCTGCCAATTCCAAGCGTCGTCCTGCCGCCGCCGCGCTCAGCCGCTACCGCCGCCGCCCGCGATCCCCGCTGCCGCCGCACCTCGCCGCCGTCGCCCTCTCGCGCGATCGCCGCCGCTGCCGCGCCCAGCAACCGCCGCCCGTGCTCTGCCGCCGCCGCGTTCGAGCGCTATAGCCGCCGCCACGACCCGCCGCCGCCGCCCTGCGCCGCCGCCGCATCTCGCCGCTGCCGCCCTCGCGCCCGACCGCCGCCGCCGCTGCGCTCTGCAGCCACCACCGCGACCAGATCCCCCTCCGCGACCGATCGCTTCCGCACCCAGATCCGGCGCCGCGTCCGGCCGTTTCCGTCCCGTCTCCGCGCCCAGTCGCAACCCGTTTCGCCGCCGAATCCGGTCGCATCAGGCTCGGTCACGCCGCCTCCATGCCACACCATGCCGCCCCTTCCTCCGCCGTGCTCGCCGCGGCTCGCTCTGCTCGCCGCGATCTTCCCCGTCGCCAACCGTTGTCGTCTGCCGTTCGCCCCACTCCGCCGACTCGCCTCAACGTCGACTACCACTTCCGCGCTCGAAGACCTCCCCCGCCCCGACCGACCGAGCTCGCGCCCCGCAGGTTAGGCACACATCCCCTCCCCTTTATTTTGAAGCGCAATATCTCTTTCAGTACTTTCCGCACTTGTCTCTACCGTCATCGGGCCTAGTTAGGTTAAGCGAGTTTCGGTTACAGGATTGGGATCGTGGATCCGGCCGCCGGGTTGACGATCGAGCTCCCACCGACAACTCGAGGTCGCTCTCTCCCCTGCATCGACGAGCCTGGGAGGACTCTTGGCCCATCCTACTCGGAGCATCCCAGGAACTCACTGACGACGTGCCGGGAAGGTTGACTGCTTGAGTAGGACGTCTAGTCATCATCACATCATTTAGACACCGTAGGCCATCCCTTCCCTAGCGTCACCCCTAGAGGAGTTTAGCGTCGGGCCGATTCACCCCCATCGGCCCTGCATCAGGGATGATGCCAGAAAAATAGAGAATAAACTTAACGACAGTAGGCTTTTCCATTAACATTCTCCCCTCAGTGAAGATCGCCGAAGAGCAGAAGTTTGAAAGACAGAAAAGAAACCCTAGAAAAAAAAAAGCGAGAGCCTCCCCCGACGGCTCCAATTCTCCTTTTGAACCCCTCCAAAGAGAGAGAAACTCATTCTTCTTTGACTGGGCTCCAATAGAAACACCTTGGACAGCCCATTAGTCTTTTAAACACCTCCTTCAAATGATCTTGTTTCCCTTCTCTTGCTTGTAGGTTCCTAAAATCAAGAAGACAAAAAGATTCATGTACCAAAATTCTTCTTGATGTACTCATAGCATAAAATTATTAACTCATAAAGTAGTGAGTATGATGATATGTTCATGAGTTACTTGAGCTAAATAAAGGGATTCTTGGGTGTTTATAAATAGTTTTCATGCTTTTATCAATGCTCCCTAATCAAAACATACCTTTCAGAGCCGTATATTTTGCACGGACTTGGCGTCTTACATCTAGCACGAATAATGAATAGAAGAGGGAAGAAACTCACTGGGAATGATGTTCAACACATGATGAATGATCCATCGTTGCTTTCTTTCCTTATAGCTAGCCAATGCTATAAGCATACAACAAACCCTTCATAACCCTAATTTTTTCATCTCAAAACTTCAATCAGCCCCAGCAGATTCGTGGAGCTTGAAATGACAATCATGCCCATGAAATTTTAGCCCATAAATCCATCACGATCGAGAGATATCGCGATTTTAGTTTGCAGCATTTCTGGCCGTTGATCTGATGTCCTCTCTCTTTAAGTATCTCGGTCAAACCGCTCCGATCAAAATTGCTCCGATCAAACTGCGCGTCAGACCTGCACAACCTACGAATAGAAAGAAATTTTCGATCTCGTTCTCTCTCATCTCTCTTCTTTCCTCTCTCTCTTGATCGCGAAGAACACCTGAACGAATAGCTATCCTCCACACGATAAACGAAGAAGGGTGGCGGAAGACGCCATAAACGACGAGTGAGAAGCGAGAAGTGAGGCAGAAGAAGAAAGGAAAAGGATGAGAGAGAGAAAGAGAGGGGCGACAGAAAAAGCTTACGCGCGGAAAATTTCCATCGCGCGAGAAATCGGAAGAAGCAAGGAGAGAAGGAGAGAGAACATGCAGAGGAAGAGATGAAGAGGGAGAGAGCGGGAGAGAGAAGAAAAGAAGAAAGAGAGGGAGAGGTTTGACGAGACGAAACCGCGAGGTCGTCGATTTCACGCGGTATCGCGTCAAAAATAATACCGAACTTACCAATTTGGGGAATTAAGAGAGAATTGAGAGCTATAATGGTAAATACAAGTCGAATCCACAGGGAATTTAGGTATTTTCAAGATATCTTTTGGAATTTGGTCAAATTGGACAATGAATTGTGGTGAGAAATTAAGGAAAATGGTGTTTTAAGAAAGAAGACTCAAAGATCTATCCGTGGAATCAAATCACTCGATTTGGATTAGTAATCACGGAGAAATCAAAAATGGAAGTGGGAAGAAATTTTTGGAATCGCGAAGAACACAAATCGAAATTAAAATGAAATTAAATTTAAATTGAAGTCCTAATCCTAAAATTGATGATACACGATGATAGATAAGAGGATAAACTTGTTTTCTAACCCGAGATAACGATCAAATCGATCCAATTGATCGCCGGATCGACGGCTCTTCATTCCGCGAACTCAAACGTGAACATCGGTGTTCAAGAGACAAATTCTCCTCGCACGATCGTCGAAATCTCTCTTATAAACACTCCGTGGACGCGGAATCTTGTCTAGAAGTGATTACAAGAGAGAGATTCAAGAGAAGATGCGTATAGATAGGTCAATTAGATCAAATCTCTCAAGAATGAGTACATACGACGAAGAACTCATCAATTTATAGCCCAAATTGGGCGAAACCGTCCGATCAATGCATTAGGCTTGATCAACGATCCAGATTAAGCGCCTCATGAATGAAACGTTATGCTTATATCGTGGCCGTTGGATTGTTGATGGACGCTCCAGATTAGGCCGCGTGTGAGGCGTTATAAAACGCACGAAAACATCGTCCTTAGGATCGTGATCGAACGGCTGAGATGCGGTCCGCGCGGATGCATCTCGGCCGTTATAAATCTTTTAAAAACGCCACGTGCGTTTTGTTTGATCGTGGACCATGCTCACGCGATCAACGCGTGCGATCGTCGCGTCATCTCGATCCGACGCCTCCGCTTCTGCCACGTCAGTAAAATCTGAGCTGTTATAACTTGTTTTAAAACGCACGTGGTCTTGATTTAATCCGTGGACCAGGTGTCCACTCGATCGGTGCGCTCCGATCACGATCCGACGCCCCTCCTCGCGCCACGTCACCTGAAATAGGTAAGAATACTGTGGATATTAGTCCCACACGGAAATTATTTCTAAAAATGTCGGGTATATAATACCCGTTATTTAAGAGGGTTAATACCCTCCCCATCTAGGCGAGGCTGAAGAACTCTTTTATTATATATAGTAATAATAAAATAATATAATATATACGCGCCACGTAGGCGCTGCGCGGGTCCGCGTGGCGCTGCCACGTGGCCTTGCGTGCCACGTCGCATCCACGCGGGTCTCGCGCCCCATTTTTTTAATTTTTTTATTATTTATTTTTAATGTTTTTAAATAGAAATTAAATCAGAAAAATAAGGAAAAATCCCAAAAAATCCCAAAAAATTGTAAAAATCATATCTTTTAAAATACAACTCCAAATTAATCCAAATTTCTTTCATTGGATCTGAAATTTAATTATCTATCATTCTAAAAATTCAAAATATTTAAATAACAAGAGATTTAATTTATATTTCAAAAATACATTCATTTCTTTAAGATTTTAACTTTAGAAAATTAAATGAATGTTTATAAATATGATTTCTCTTATTATTTAACTTTAAAAACCATTCATAATCTCAAGTAAAGATGGGTTATAAAATCATTTATCCTTAATTTATCATAATTAACCCTAATTTAGTGCATTTTGAGATTATGACATAAATATGCATAGAATGATAGAAATGCACTCAAAGTATGATAACATGCACATAAATGTAATGTTTTATGCCTTAAATTGCATTAATAATCATGTTTTATCATGTTAAGATTGCATGTTATCAAGGTTCCCCTCTCCGTCACGAGAAGGAGAGAGGCGACGGAATTATTTTCTGCTGCCATTATGTCTCCCTCTCACGTGCGGAAGAGGGGTGCGAGAAGAGGGAGAGGACCAAGAGAGATGAGAGTTCTCCATGTGGGTCCCTCGCAACAGAAGTAATTTCCTTTGCCAGGAGATGCGAGGAGAGAGAAGAAGAGAAGCAGAGAAGAAGAAAGAGAATGTGGGAGAGAGAGAGAGAGAGAAAGCGGAAGAAAGGAAGGAGAGAGACTCCTCTCGCGACAGAAAAATTTCCGTCGCGAGAGAGGGGAGCGCTGGAGAGAGAGGAAAGAGAGAGGAATAATTTCTGAAAAAGAGGGAGACTTTTCCTCCTGCCTCTCCTCGTGATGGAATTTCCGTTGCGAGAGAGAGAGAGAGAGAGCAAGGGAAGAGAGAGAAAGGGAGGAAGAGGGAGAGAAAGAAGAGAGAGAAGAGAGGAGGAGAAGGAGAAGAGTGAGAGAAAGAAATCTCCCTCTCTCCTCGCTTGTGCGCGGGGAAGAGAAGGAGAGAAAGAAGAGAGATTGGGAGAGAGAATGGAATCACGGAAAAGAAGAAGAATAGAAGAGAGGAAGAGATCGTAAGGAGGGACGCGGGAGAGAGAGACAAGCGCAAAAGAGAGAGGAAAGGAGAGAAGGAGAGAGAAAGAGAAGGAAGAGAAGGAGAGTAAGAATCTCCCCCTCCTCTTACGCACGCACGCGCGCTTTCGGGAAGAGAAGGGGAGAGAACGCTCCTCTCTAAGGAGGAGAGAACGAAGAAGAGAGAGAAAAGTGGACGTCGCGAGAGAGGGAGAAGCGATTTCTCCCTCTCGTGCGATGAAGAGAGGAGTGGGGTGAGAGAGAGAGAGAGAGAAATAGAGGGGAGAGAGGCTTCCTTCCTTTCTTTCTTTATTTGAGAATAAATGCTCTTAAAATGGTGTTAATTTATCAAAAATCATAAACATTCTATTAAACATAAAATTATCATTGTAATCATTTTAATTCATGATAACATGCATTTATGATTATATTTCAAAGAATAAATGCATAAATTGCATGATATTAATGCATAAAATTGCATGTTATCAATCATCATAGCAAGAGCATAGCATACGTAGGTGCATAGAAGGCTTTCAAAGATTATATGAATAATGAACCTCAATGGATGCACCTTCAAAAGAGCCACACATGAATCCCTTCTTCTTCTAATTCTTTTTCTTTTCCTTCTTTTTTAAAAAAATATTTTTTCCTTCCTTTCTTTTTTTTCTTCTTTTTTTGAACTCATAGAACATGAAAAACAAATTTCCTTCTTCAACACTTCATATGGCATTAATGAATGTATATATAAAAAATGGCCAAGATGACTTAGTGAACAAGGTGTTTATTTGGTGCGTGTGATAATTGCAAGTGTGAGTGGATGAATGGTTGATAACTCTAAAATATAATTCACATTCATGCATCATTTATCATGTTTAAGTGTTGATAAAGTGAAGGAGAATTATTTATGAAAAAAACATGAACACAAGGGTTCCAAGTGAACCAATATTCCTCCTTAGTCATGAATTTGAGAAATTATCCATTCATTAAATGGATGAAGAAGACCTCTCTAAATAATTAAAAGAGAGTGTAGATCTTAAGGGAATTATCTTCCCTCCTTTCTCTATTTTATACTGATCTAAAGATTGACTTGGTCAAAGCCTTTAATCCTTATCCTTAGATACTTAGAATTCCTTGAATGGATCAAGTCAACCACCTTCTACCTTGATATAGGATCCTAATGTCCAAACCACATCCACTATATCATAGGTACCTTGTGTGAATATATGATCTCCAAAAGAAAAGAAAAGAAAATAGGAACATCTTTCTTATTCCATTTCCTTCTTTCTTTGAATACCACCTCTAGTTAGAATCATAGGAGCGATCAATTTCTAATAGAAAGAACTATCCCTTATTTTACTCAAGACATGATTACTTCTCCCTAAAGACCGACATCTCATCAGCTAAAGAAGATACCACTTAATCCACACCTCTATAGTTAAAGAGGATGACTAAAGTCAACTCTGGAGAGTTGAAAGAGGCCTACCACACAAGCTAAGCCCACAACAGAAGATACAATGGGCTAATGTTACAAATAATAAATACAAGACTCAGACAACCACCGACGAAGGACTGGATCTTCTTCAGACTGAGTTGGAGAAAAGTCCACATGAAGCAAGATCATCAAAAAAGAATAAGGAAGCCACTAATTCAAGCAGAATTATTGGTTTCTAAGAGTCACGAAGAGTAAAGCTAGTAGCTGAAGACAATGACAAAACAGGATTAATGTCAAGCCCAAGCTTGACTAATTTTCTCCTCCCAGCCGTCAGTCACTAGAGAAAACCTACACGGAACTTACCAAGGACTCCATTGTGAAGCCGCTATCATCAGAGAAAACCGAGGACTTCACGTGAAGTTGAAGACTAAGTATTCTCCTCCTCTCTCCGCGTCATGCATACGAGAGAAGGCCCGTCATTCAAGAGTGAACCTGCCGCGACTTCCAGAAACACCCCGACGCTCCCTCTACCTGTTCGACACTCTTTCCACGGGAAACTCCCGCCATCGGCTCTTCATCGAAGGTTTCCTTCATCAAGCTACACTGAAACGATCCTGCAACCGGCCCTGACAACTTCACACCATCGGCCGTCTTGCTATTTAATGAGTAAATATGGAAGGTTAAAGCTCGCGCGATCAAAGTCAACAAAGATTCAACTCTTTATTTCAACTCGGTCACGGCTACTTCAACTCGCGCGCGGAGAAAATACGTTGGGAAATTTATGACTGGGTGCGGCTTTACTTCCGCGATATCAAGCAAACAAATCCGACGACAGGAACACCGTCAGACAAAACCGGTTCTGAAATGGAAATCACGAAGAAATAATCACATACACACTCTTCTTCACGCGTGCGACTCTCATTGAATTCCTACAGAAGCCACTACACGACAAAATGCCGTCAAATTATTTTATGGAGACGGTTAATTCACGATCATGCATCAAACTTTAGAGAAGCGTTGAAATTACCCGCGCACATCGGATCAACAGGCAATATCAGCGGACGCTAAAAGAAATCACTCACCGTCAAAGTCATTCTACGTAACTCACCTCACGCGACGCCGACAAAAAGGAAGAAACGGTCCACAAGAAGACGAATAACCTCCGCGACGCGACGCTTCACCGTAACGTCCCCCTTGAATTCTATAAAACGGAAAATGTAAGAGGAAAACAGCATGTTGATTTTGATAAAAACTTGGTTACTTGGTTCGTTTTTTTTACCCATGTGTTCATCGTCCTCCTTGTGTCTCTCCCACCTTCTCTCCTCTCCGAGTTCTATCTCTCTTTCTGCTCTCCCTCCCGCTCTATCCTCTTTCACCACTTCAATTCCGCCGCAAGTCGAGGAAGATCTTGGATCGTCGGTTATCTCCGGGCTAATCGCCCCATTTATCCCGTGTTTTGGGCTTTATTTTCGTTTTATCCCGTGTTTTTAAAGTTAGCCTAGTTTATCCCCAATTTGTCAAATCAGCCCGGTATATCCCGTGTTTGTCACATCAAGCCCAGTGTGCTGTCGTGGACGGCCACGTCGGCGTGGAGTCCACGTCGGACGCCACATCATGGCGGGAAGACATTCTGTTGGAGAGTTTCTCTCTCCATACTCTCTAAAATCGGAAAGAGATTTCGCGTGAACTCGCGTCTCTCTTGCTCGGTCGCTCTCTCCCTCGCTCTCTCTCTCTTTTTTCCCCGTGTGTGTCTCTCTTGTTCGCTCTCTCTCTCCCTCGCTCTCTCTCTCATTTTTCCCCCGTGTGTGTCTCTCTCTGTGCTCATCTCTTTCTCAGTCTCTTTCTCTCTCTCTCTCGCTCTCTCTCTCTGCTCATCTCTTTCTCAGTCTCTTTCTCTCTCTTGCTCAGTTTCTCTTTCTCTTTCTCTTTCTCACTCTCGTTTCTCTCTTGCTCAATCGCTCTCTCCTTCTCTCTTTCTTGGGCTCTCTCCTTCACTCTCTCCCTGTTTCTCTCTTGCCCAGTTGATCTCTCTTTCTCACCTTTCTCTGCGTTTTTCTCTCTTGTTCAGTCGCTCCCTCTTGTGTACTTTTTTTCTGTGTCTCTCTCTTGCTCTCTGTCCTTCTCAGTCTGTCTCCCTGGTCTCTCTCTCTCTGTTTCTCTCTTGCTCAGTTGCGGTCTCTCTCTTTCACTCTCTCTCTAACTCGCACATATCTAATCCATGTCACTCTCTCATCCGGCTTTCCTCCCCTCCTGCAGCACGTGTTCGAGTACTTCACCGAGAGAACCCCACGATCCCATTTCGAGCATCGCGAGACTTCGCTTCTGTGGAACTACAAATACGCAGGTAACAAAATTCCTATCTGGGAAAATTCAATAAAATAATTAAGTTATGTCAATTGAATAATCCTTTGTAAAAGATGTGGAGTTTGGGAGGCTCCAAGCGAGGGACATGCTGCAGCATCTCTGGACCGGTCCAATCTCCAACACTGCCGTTGAAGTCGTCCAGGGCAGCCGCTCTGTCGAAGTCCGCTCTGTTGGCGTCACCAAGGTTAACCTAATAACCACCTCTCTCTGCCTCTCTCATTTTGATATTATTTATTTTAGCTGTCTCCGTATTTTTCTGATCATTTGGGTTCTTCATTTTCTGCATTATCATCATCATTATCACCTTTATCATCTCGGAAAATCATGATGATCTTCGTCATTGTGCTTTTTTATCTGGGTGTTTCTTTTTTTTTTAAAAGAAAACTGTTTCATTTAATCTTCTTAATTATGTGGGTACTTCTTTTTCTTCATCATCCTTGTCATAGTTGTCATCAACAATCACTACCATCGTCATCATCGTCATCATCTTGGAACTTCTTTATCCCAGTGCTTACTTTTTTAGCTGTATCTCTCATATCACCTTAATCATTTGGTTACTTATTTTTCTTCGTCATCATGTCATCATATCATCATCGATCACTACCATCACCTTTATCATTTGGGTAAACCATAATCCCCTACTGTGAACTTCTTAATCTGGGTGCTTATTTTTTTAGCAGTATCACAACTTTAATCATGTAGGTATTTTATTTCATCATTGCCTTTATCATCTGGGTAAATCATGATCATCATCATCGCCATCATCTGGAAAATTCTTTATCCGGGTGCCTATTCTTTTTAGCCGTATCTCCCTCATCTTTTTCTTCATTTTCCTTTATCATTTTCTTCATCATCGTCATGCGAGGACTTACCTGGATCTTCCTATTCTCCTTTCAGTTTTGCCCATCTCTCTTTCTATTTTATTTTAACAACAAATCTCTCATGAATGTAGGGCGTGGCGATCGACCGAATACTGGGAGAAATCGTCCATGGCAAGAGCATGGTCACCCCCATCGACTACGTCCTTTGCGTCGGTCATTTCCTCGGCAAAGTACGATCTTCTTAAATATTCCCCCAAAACTTCAATTTTTTTTAATATGCCCCTCAATTTCCCATCAACCCTTCTCAGGACGAAGATATCTACACCTTCGAGCCAGAGCTCCCAGCGGAGATAATGCTGAGATCCTCCGGCGAGCAGCGATCGTCCTCCAAGAACGGCAGCGCGGCGAACGCCCAGAAAGCGGTGCCCGCGGGGGTGTTCAACGAGGGGATGATCTGCCAAGAAGGAGCAAGAAAAAAGAGAGAGAGCGCGAGGGAGAGAGCGACCGAGCAAGAGAGACGCGAGTTCACGCGAAATCTCTTTCCGATTTCAGAGAGTATGGAGAGAAACTCTCCAACAGAATGTCTTCCCGCCATGATGTGGCGTCCGACGTGGATTCCACGCCGACGTGGCCGTCCACGACAGCACACTGGGCTTGATGTGACAAACACGGGATATACCGAGCTGATTTGACAAATTGGGGATAAACTAGGCTAACTTTAAAAACACGGGATAAAACGAAAATAAAGCCCAAAACACGGGATAAATGGGGCGATTAGCCCATAATCTCCAGTGTCATCTTCATTGCCTTCTGAGAAGAAGCAAACAGAGGTTTCATCTTGATCGTGGAGTGGTTTCCAAGGGCTTCTACTTCGCATCATTTCAGGTATCATCCTCTATCCTCTAAATCGTGATCTATAGTTCGCTTAATAATATCGTAAGTCCAACATACTCTCTCCATTCCTATCTATTCCCCTTTTATCACAGTCATCCGTAACATCCTATCATCTTAGATAACCCCAGACCTCAATCTATCCTCCATAATATTCTTATTAATAACCACATTATCATCACGTTAAATCGAACTCCTTTCCCTCCAAATCATCCTATTCATACTTTTCTCACGTCACTCTCATTATCACTATCATACACTCATTCATCCGCATTCATTTCATCACACACTTCATCCTCATCATTATTCTTTCTTATTCACCCTCACTAATTATCTTCTCCATTTCTTATCTTCATAATCATCTTATCATCTTTACTAACATCATCATATATTTTCCTATTTCTGAATTATTCTAAAATACATCCTTGCTGATTTATAATTTCATTTCCTACTGATATCATTCATAGATCCTCCCTAAGATTGTAAGATTATTTTTCTTAATTACAATCAGTTGATATTCATAATACTATTTCACTCACTTCACCATCACATATCATCCATTACATCATCATATTCATATATATATATATTAGCATTTCTAAAATATCCTACATCATAAAGACTATAGGAATGAGAATATCTATTTTTATATAGCTGAATTAGATGAAATTATGACTATGTCTAATCATGCATCATTTCTTACATTTTGATTGTATTATGAGACTAACCCCACTTGACTTCTTGGAAGTCAAGTAGTTAAATTCTCAATTTTTATGAGTTATGTGGATGCAAAGACTTAGGTGAAGTTTAATGGGAACATGGATGAAAGTTATCTAGAAGAAAATAGGTACTCCACCTTTTTAGGAGGTTGGTCAACCTTTTCCACCTTTTTAGGAGGTTGGTCAAACCTTTCCACCTTTGTAGGAGGATGGTCAAACCTTTTCATATCTTTAGGAAGTTAGTCAAACTTTTTCACCTTTTTAGGAGGTTAGTCAACCACCTTCTTAGGCGGGGTCAACCCATTCCACCTTTATACGAGACTAGTCACTCCATTTCTCTTGGATGTCAATGATAGTCAAAGTGAATTGTGACAAGTAAAAGGTAGTCAAAAGCATTCTTGAAGGGTCAAAGAGGTCAAATTCCTTCTCTTTTATTTATTATGAATCAATTTAAATCTTTCCTATTTTTTATGAAGGATCCATATTTATAAAAGAAGAAAGAGGTAAGCCCACCTCCTTAAGGAAGTGGTACGGTTACCACCTCTTAGAGAGTGGTCAACCAACTCCCTAAGGAAGTGTTTGTGGATAACACCTCCTTAAAAGAGGCTCCCCACCTCTTTATAAGGTGATTATAGTTGTGGCATATAGATTTAATCTCCACCATTAATTTGGTTGCACACAAAAAGACTAAATCTCCACCATTGATTCAAAGGAACGTCTCAACCTAACATATAAAAGAATCTTCTTCTTCCTTTTTATTGTTTTTTGTTTCTCTCTTAGCATCAGGCTACCAGAAGGAAAAGGAGAGGCTTAGGCCCAAGCTTGGCATTGTGTGGAGGAAGACCAAGTGGAGGATCGAGATTGTTACGAGTCTAGCATCACACGGCCTAGGACTTGCCTCAAAACAGGGTTTGTGTGAGAATTTAGATATCATTTTCTTTTGTAATACCCTCCATGGATAGTATAAACCCTATTTGAGATTTATTTTATTTTCTTCAAACAATCTCTCATTATCACTGATTTCCTGATTACCCAATTTTCCCATTTTTCACCATTCTTCCATCATCTTCCATTTTATCATTCTCATCTCTCCATTCCATCATTCTATTCTCAATAATTTTCTAATTATTTCTCATAGAATATAAATCTATATTTATTTATCATTTCTTTGATACCATATTCCTTTTCATTAGTCCTTCCATTTTTGTCCAAAAAGCCCTACCTTGTTTTTCCCTTAATAGTATCTCTACTCCCTAAAAGTACTAGTCTCATTACCTAGGCTTCTTGAGGATTTGACCCTTACTTTATACAAAGTGAGGAATTATAAAATTTTTTTGCGTGAAACTGATTAAAAATAGCTAAAAAAATACCCTCAAATCGAGATCATCAATGGTATGAGTGAGGAATAATGATTGAATGAAGTGGAATATGATGAAAATGGCAAGAGGGGAAGTGTGAATTGGGAATTGACATATCCTTGGTAATATTAATGGAAGAGATAGGTTCCTACTTTGGGAAGGGTTTAAATTTAGGTTATAACAAGATAAAAAGCAAATGTGGCTTATAGGTTTAAGGAAATGTCTTGGGTGACCTCAAAAAGGAAACCTTTGTGCTTTAGGACTTGAGAATGCATACTAGAAAATCAAAATGCATTATTAGGATCATCTAATGAAGGGTGAAGATAAAGCACACAACTATCCTTTTCTTCCATCCAATGTTCATAGTGCTTCAATCCTTTTATTTTCACTACCACTCGCCCACAACATCAATAAACATTGTCCAGAATCATGGGTTTTGTAATCATCTAGGCATGCTCAAGATGTGCTCTAAGAGCCTACTCATGGTTCCAAGGGTGAAAAGGAATCTTGAAAAAATGTCCATGATTGATGCTTAGATTTAATTGGACATGTACTTGTTCTTTTTCATAATATAACCATAGCAATGCTTGACATCAAATGCTCCCTCCCCCTTGATGAACTCGATTGTGTGTCTTTTTCATCATTGTTTTTACGTCAATTTCATGCAATAAAATATAGTTCCTTACTTAGTATAGTGCAGCAAAGGGTCGAATTCCACAGGGAGCTAAAGTAATGAGGTTATGTGTTTAAAAGAAAGATGAGGGCGGAGGAAGATGTGTGAGTTGGAATGGAGTACGTGGAGGTGAGTATGAGAGATAATTTTGAGTTTATCTTAGAATTAAGATAGAAATTAGAAAATAGATGAGATAATTAGATTAATAGAGATGAAAATAGAGATAATATGATGGATAGATGAGAAAATAGATGTCGGTAGCAATGGATAAATGCATGGCAAGGGTGAGAGTGAGAGATGCACGCGGAGATGATGTCAAAGCTACTACAATAAAAGAAAAATAAAAATAAAAGAAAAATAAAACACACATCTACTGTATATGGAGATGTTCCCAAGCCAAAATCTAATCTAGATCTTTGCACAAACCCTGTTGGTGTGCCCATCAAGGCCGGGTGATGCTCGGTCCGCTTCGATCACGATATTTGTTTGGTCCCTTCTCCACTACAAGGTTCAGCATTAAACAATACTCTTCCTTGGGCCTTGACCTCCTCTCCCTTTCCTTCTGATAGCTTGATGCTAAGAGAGAGCCAAAAAATGTAAGGAGAGAGAAAAATAAAGGCTTTTATAGGTTACTAGGATTTAAGTGTAAAGAGGTGTAAAAGAGTCTAATTTTTAAAATCATTTTTTTCAGCTCGATTCTTTGATCCAAGGGTATGGATGGATAGAGGGCTAAAAGATAACTCTAGAAATCAAATTTCAACTCAAAACTCTATCTAGGTCATGAGATGTCATGATTTTAATTTTGAGAAATCCTAGCCGTTGATTGAGATAGTGCGGAGTGGCATTTCTGTAAATTTCTAACTTAAAAAATTGGAGGGGTATTTCTGTAAATTTCTAATTTAAAACATCGTAGGAGCATTTTTGTAAATTTTCCCTTCAAAAATCGGAGGGGCATTTCTATAAATTTTCACTTCAAAAATCAGAGTGGCATTCTTGTAAATATGCTCAAAATCAGAAAAGTCCCTAAACTTAGAAATTGAATATCTCACAAAATATAACTCTTTTTCTACAAAATTTTTTCTAGTGGATCAAGAATTTAATCCTCTATATTTTTATCCAAAAATATCTAAAAGCATAAGAAAAAATTACGGTTTCATTTTATAAAAATTAAGTTTGATCTAACCTCCTTAAAAATAAGGAGGTTGACCCAATACTCACTCTAAATCAATTTTGGATGATCAAAAAAACCTTATGATGATCCCTCTACCAAATCCAGACCTTATTTACCACATTTCATAAAAATATGGTTGGCTTGGTGTTCACATTTAGTGGAGAGTTTTTTCCTCTTTCCTCATATCGTCATTCATATCCATGCTTTCCTACTTGTATACCTATGTCCCTACATCCACATAACTCATAGAAAATGTGAGAATTCAACCACGTGACTTTTAAATAGTCCAATGGGGTTAGTCTTATAGTATAAGTAATTGAAAATAATGATGCATGATACGAAATTTTTTTTACCAAATTAGTACTAAATAGATGCAAGTTGAGTATATGAGTGGAATGAAATGATAAATACAAAAATATCATAAAAAACATGATAACGTGCATTATATTAACAAGAATTATGTGTTAAAACCTATTTATAATGATGAAAATAAATGCATCAATGACACGTTATCACCCCTACTAATATATGGATGGTTCTCAATGCATGAATATGTCAATAAAAGCATTTCAAGGGAGACAATTGCAAATTGAGGAGAAATTTTTCCATAATGGTGAGGAGCTTTAGGGTTTCTTGGTCATTGATGTAGGGCATTAAATATAGCAGCACCTGATCATTCAATTTATTGAGAAGTACCTAAAACAAGAAAAGACAATACAAAGGGAGGTAGGAAATTTCCTACTCCTATTAGGGAAAGAAATTGACATAAAAAAAACTTAATTGACATAAAAGAATAGAAAAAATACTAACATACTAGTGATAAAAAAATTCCTCAAAATATAACTCACATACTTTTATTTTTCATGGATAATTTCATGCATATATAAGCTCATAATATTATCAAATGTGAATGGATGATCACATTATGTACCCCAATGCATGAGATCTTCAAAAACAGAAGATTTTTAGATTCCATGAAATAATGATTTGATCCTTTAAAAAATTTCTTATGTTTTAATTGAGCTAATGAGAATTCATATGGCAAACAACAACATATAGAATGAATGTCAATTGGAGAAATATTTTCATGCTCAACGAAAAGATCATGCCATTTTGTGAAGAGAAATTTCTTTTAAATGTTTCATAATTGCATAGAGTTATTGAAGATAAAAGATTGAAATATCATGACATTCATATATAAAGTTTTACTATTAGGAAGATGATCATGCCAATCAGTAAAATAGATTTTAATTATGATAGGATCAACATTTACTTCATCAATATTATTCTCATGTATCATGAAGGGATGAAAAGAAACATTCTTCAAAACATAAACTTTTCATTCACAAATGTTAAAGGTATATGACTAATAACATTCTTGCAAGAATCTTTAACATCATGAATGAGATCATTAAATTCCAAAGCATTTGTATTGTCATTAAACACATTAAGCAATTTAACACCTTGATGAAACTCTTTTTCTTCACAAAAATACTTTCAACATCAACAAAAAATATGAATATCATAAATAATCTCATCCATTTCTCTCAAAGAAAGTTTTATCCCCTCTCTCAAGATTCATGGAATTTAGCATAGTTTTAGAATAAAGAGCTTATGGAAAGGGAATAGGAACTTTATAGTCACATAATTGTGGAATTCCTTTGAAAACTAGCTCTTCTTAATTCTCTTTCTCATCTCTTTCTACATTCTTCTAAAAAATTTCAAGAATAAGATTAGACTATTCTTCTCTAAGTATAACTCTAGGTATGACATTAATATTCTCTTGTTTTTCGCTAAGATATGGCAATGAAAAAGATGGTTTTGATGTTTGAGGATTTTCTAAGGGAAGAGATGAGAGTTTACCTTCCTTTCCACGGAACTTTGAATTGTATTGGAGCACTTCCATATCTCATTCACTGTTAAGATTTTCCATCTCTGACTTCATCTCCTCCATCTTTTTGAGAGAGATCCTAATCTCCTCCTACGTTTCTCTTACAAACTCCATCACAGTATTGTCAACTTGATCACAATAGGGAGTAGAATAAAAATCAGATGATCTAGAGTAAATGAGATGTATTTCGAGGAACACAAGATAAATGAGTGGAATAGGGTTGATTGTCATAAGGATTTTCAAAAAAATTTAGTGTTATTGAATGTGGGTTGATAACCTTAACCACAAGAATTGGAATATGAATGTGAAGTGTAATTTTGATAAAAAAATATTTCTCCTATCATAATGAATTGCATCTTCTTGTTAGTAATGAGAAGGATTTCCATACTTATATTTATGCATGTCTTTCATTATAAAAGAGATTTTTCCTACAATGGTCAGACATGATTAAATTTTACTGTAAAACAAAAAAAAGAATCAAAATTTCAATCTAATAGGCACCTACCTCTCTCATAATGATGCCATTTTGATATGCATACAAATACGGTCATTGAATGCGCAAATTTACGTATCAAAAACTGATACTCAACTCTTAAAATTTGAATTTTAAATTAGAACAGTGGCTAGTCAAGGTCGAATCCACAGGAAGGAAGGTTAAAAGATTTAAGTTATGAGATATTTTTTGGTATTTTTAGATTTAGAAAGCAAAAATGATCGATGAAACGAAGAAGATGTACACAAGAATGAAAAGAACCTATCAAATACTTCCAAACTCCTTTTGAAGATTAAAAACCCTTAATTGATGGTGAAAAAGTGACTTTTAGGGTTTATAAATATGAAAATGTGGAAAAAATGAGAAAATAGAAAAGATGGATAGAAAATGATCCTAATCCATGAATTCATGATGAAAACACACTCTAGTTATGCTCTCTGATCAAAATATACCTTTGAGGGCTTGTACATTTTGCCTAGACTTGGCGTCTTGCATCCAACACGAAGAATGAAAAGAAAAGAGAAGAAACTCACTAAAAATGAAGTTTTATACATGAAGAATGATCAATCCCTACCTTCTTTCCTTTCAAGCTAGCCAATACTAGAGGTAAAGCAAAGAAATATTAAGAACCCTATTTTTGTCTCAAAACATAAACCCAGCCCCAATAGATTCATAGGACTTGAATTGAAGATCATACCCATAAAATTTCAGCCCCTAACTCCATCAATATCATCATATATCGAGCTTTTAATTAGATAAATATAAACCACTTAAAACAACATAAACTAAATAGTAATTTTCTCTCTCCTCTCGCTCTCTCAAAGCGATGGCAAAAAGCACAGAGGACATGCGTGAGAGAGGGCAGAGAGGGAGAGAGGGAGAAGAAGGTGTGCTCAGGGAGGAACAAGAGAGAGAGTGAAAAAGAAAAGGAGGACAAGAATGGAGAGTACATGAAAGTGCCTCTCCTTGGGACAAACAATTGCTGTCGCGAGAGGCACGACGAGAGAGAATATGGAGCAGAATTTTTTTCTTCGTTGTGAGAGAGGGAGAGGTGAGCAAGAGAAGGAGAAGGAGAAAGAAGAAAATAATTAAGGAGAGAAGAAGGTGACAAGGAGAGATTTGCCTCTCCTAGTGATGGGAATATTTTTGTTGCAAGAGAAAGGCGGTGACGCGGAGTGGTGGAATGAGAAAGGGGAGAGAGGAGGAGCAAGACAAAAGAAGACGAAGAGAACGCGGTGAGGAGAGAAAATTCTTATGCCATTTACGCGTGCAAACAAGGGAGAAGGAGGATAATGATAAACTAAAACTTGTGTTAATTTATAGCGTTGTTGTGTTTTAATTCAAGCAATATATTTATAATACCTCACTTAGGACAATAGTAAGCAAGGGTCGATCCTCAGGGAATCTAGGTAATGAGGCTTGTGACTAAGGTAGAAAAAGGAAGGGATACCTATAGTAGGGAATATTAGAAGTTAAAAGAGAAATTTATAGAGATAGTGAATTGAATTGGATCAATTATGTTTCTGCAGTTTTAATTAGAGGAGGAGGGTGTTTTAAGAGTTTTTTTATAGAGTCTAAAGGGGAATTTCCCTCTATGAGCATTCCATCAAACACCTTTTGGGTGAGTAAGGATTATGGAGACAAGAAGAAGAAGAGATAAGAGGATGGATAAGAAGTAATAAGTAATTAAAGTTACTGCTACTTTAGGAAGGAATGATGATTGGATGGAATAGAAATTGTGTGATGATGGAATGAAGAGATGAGAGGAAGGGAGTAGAGGTATAAGAGTATAGAGAAGAATGGGTGATTTAGGTAGAACTTATGAAGACCAATGGACTATTCCATAATTTAAGCAAACGAAAATGAACTACATTAACCTTGGAAAGGTCTACAAGAAAATCTCTCATTAGAATCTTCACACAAACCCTGTTTTTCGGTGCCAATCCTAGGCCGGGTGGTGGTTGATCCGCTACGATGCCGAGCTCCACTTGTTTCCCTTCTCCAAAGCAAACTCGGGCATTCCACAACACCCAGCTTTAGCCTAAGCTTATCCCCTCTTCCTGCTAGTGACCTGGTGTCAAGAGAGAGCCAAAAGACAAGGAAATTAAAAATGGGAGGAGGGGAACTTTTAGGAGTTAGGGCTTACAACCAAACTGACAGAGAAGATTGATTTTTGGGATCTTTAGGGGTCCAATGGAAAATTCAACTATGCAGATGGAAAGAGCATGGTGAGATTGACATGCCATCAAAATTTCAGCCCAATCGGACGGCTAGATCAAAAGATATCAACATTTCCATCGTGAGCGTTTCAGGCCGTTGATCTGATGATCTCCTGCGTCAACAGCTCTCCATCAATAAGCTCCCGAGATCGGGCCACATCACCATCGAGCCGACCGTTGGATTTTTCGCCACGTAACCTGCACAGATAATTAACAAATAATATAGTTGCAAAAAGGTAAGTGAGAGGAATCTGCGGCGATTAATTTTGCGGTAGATTCCTTCTTTTAGAACGAAATAAGAGAGCGCCACGTCGCTCTCTTCTTTTTGCTTTAGATGCAAAACGACAAAACGACAAAACAAAACGACAGGACTTACAACAAAACACTCTTTTAACTAAAACAAAACGACAAAACAGAATACAAAATGACAAAACAAAATAACACTTATGATTTGCGGTGATTAAATTCGCCACAGATTCTCTTCTTCACTCGAATAAGAGAGTGCCATGTTGCTCTCTTATTCAGCTTGAAGTCAATAAAGACGGCGCAAGAAAGGAAGCTCCACACCACCTGTAAGCGAACAAAATGACAAAGAGACAATAAAATTAACGATAAAACAACCGATGAAATAACACGACGGAAGAAGGGATAAAACAAAATGACAAACGAGAAAGAAAGCAAAACGACAAAAGGGAGCGTAAAACTAACGACTTGCGACGATTACTTTCACCTGCAGACTCCCTTGGTTGAGCGAAATTAGAGAGCGCCACGTTGCTCTCTAATTCCATAGGCAATCAAACATGACAGCGCGCAAAGGGGAAGCTCCAAGTGACTTGCACAGGTAGGTGAATAAACAACAAAAATAAATTAGAGACGACGCTATCAGATCGCGGCACGTGTCGCGATCTGATGGCCATTGTCTAACTTACCTTTGCAGATTCAACAATTTTATTTATACCCCTGATGCTGATAAATATGCAAAAATTCGTTAGAATACATTGAGATATATCCTCAAAGTACTCTAAAATTCATTCAAACCATTTATAAAATCCAAAAATTGTATTTTTCTATAAAAACTCATTTCCTACTGAGTTAATGATAACATGTAATCTTAACATGATAATACATGATTATTAATACAAAATAAGGCATAAAACATTCCGTTTGTATGCATGTTATCATACTTTGAGTGCATTTCTATCATTTCATGCAATTTTAAGTTATAATCTCAAAATGCTTTAATTTAGGGTTAATTATGATTAATTAAAGATAAATAATTTTATAACCTATCTTTACTTGAGATTATAAATGGTTTTTAAAGTTAAATAAGGAGAGAAATCATTTTTATAAACATTCATTTAATTTTCTAAAGTTAAGATCTTAAAGAAATGAATGTAATTTTAAAATAGAAATTAAATCTCTTGTTATTTGAATATTTTGAATTTTTATAATAATAGATAATTGAATTTCAGATCTAATGAAAAAAATCTGGATTAATTTGGAGTTATATTTTGAAAGTTATGAATTTTCTAATTTTTAGGGATTTTTCTGGATTTTTCTGAATTTATTTTCAATTTTAAATCTATTAAAAAAATAAAAAAATAAACAAAAAGGGGTTATTTATCGTGCGGGACCCACCCGGATGGGACGTGGCACGCAAGGCCACGTGGCAGAGCCACGCAGACCCACACGAGCGATTATCGAAACTCGCTTACCCTTTATTTCGTGGCATCTTATATACTTGACCATTTGCGCTCTTTTTCTCTGTGTGGGACTATGTTCCACTCTAATTTTTAATTGCAAGCGACGTGCCCGAAGGTGATGCGTTGGATCAAAGCGCGTGGATTATCGCATGTGGATCGCGTGGATGCAGAGTCCACCGGATCACCAATCACGCACGTGCCTTTATGGGGAGTTAAGTGAAATGAACGCGACTGTCCATCAAGGAGTTATAACGGTTGAGATTAAATCGCGATGAAAAGCATCAGGAGCATCGGATCGCGATCCAACGTCGGCAGTTTCACGCGTTTTATAACGCATACACACGTGGCATCATCTGGTGCGTCCATCGACGATCCGATGGATACGACTTAATCGTAACGGTTCGTGATGAACCGTTTCATCAGAACCATCGATCAATCCTATTGGACGGTTACACCCAAATACACTATAAATTGAGATTTTCTTCGACATTTTGGTGTATTCTTGGATGAGTTCACCAAATTGATCTATCTACACCCTTCCATCCTTGAATCTCTCACTTCTAATCTCTTCTAGACTCGTTTTCGCGTCCACGGAGTAATTAAAAGTGAGATTTCATCAATTGATTGAGGAGAATTTGTCTCTTGAACACCGATGATCGTTTTCGAAATCGCGGAATGAAAAGCCTTGAATTCGATGATTAATTAGATCATTTCGATCACTATCTCGGGTTAGAATACGTGTTTTCCCTCTAATCTTTCGTCATGTATCATCAATTTGTAATTTAGGATCATAATTTAGTTTAATTTCATCTTTAATTTCGGTTTTCGTTCTTCCAATTTTCGGAAATTTCTCTCCACTTCGCTCTTTGATTTCTCCATGAATACTAATCCAAATCGAGTGATTTTTGATTCCGTGGATTCGTCTTTAAGTATCTTTCTAAATCTACTATTTTGTCTAATGTCTATCACCAATTCATCGTCCGATTTGATCAAATTCCAAAAGATCTCTTGAAAATCTCTTATTTCTTCATGGATTCGACCCTTTTTTACCATTAACCCCTGAATTCGAAATATTTTCATCAAATTGGTAAGTTTGGACTTTGTTTTGACTCCAGACCGTGTGCAATTGACAACCTCGCGGTCTTGTCTCGTCAGTTAATAACATAAAAGAATTATTCAAATATTACCAAAAATAGGAGTTATCACAGAATCATAATGAAGGCAAAATTAAACAACTTTAATCATGATAGCAAGCAAATAATTTCATTTAGGCCACGTATGCCTGTAATAAGAATAGTTTACAGTCATAAATTTGTGTGTTATCAGAGATCACACGCACATAAGAGAAATTTTACGCGCAACAGAAGAGAAATCTTTTGGGCGCGAGAGAGAAAAGTGATATGAGAAGAGAGAAGAAGAAAAAAAGTGCAGAAAATGGGGGTGCACGGAAATGGCGAGAGTAGATAAGCGACGACAATTGCGCGGGGGCGAATATTTATGCTCTTGGAATTCCGTGGTGCGCGGAGCAGGAAAGGAGGGATGAGTCATGCGTCAAGAGAGAGAAAGAGAGAGAGATCGTGGGGGAGAGAGAGAATTCAGAGTAAGGAGAAGAAGAAATGGAGCGGTTCTCCTCCTCCCTTACGCCCGCACGAGCATGTGGGGAGAAGATAAAGAGGCGCGTGTAGAGAAAGAGAGGGAGTAGGGAGGGAGAGATCATGAGAGAGAGAAGGGAATTTAGAGTGAGAGAGAGAGAGAGAGAAAGATCGCGGAAGAGAGGGAGAGAGATCTGGAGAGAGAGAGAGAGAGAGAAAAGTTCCAGAAAATTGAGAAAATGCTTATAAAATCAATATGATATATCGATATTCTTGATAAATCAATATCATTAGATGCTCATAAAATGCTCTTAATTAATGAAAAACCAATAATATCCTTTAAAATATAAAAATTATTAATTTAATCATTTTAAATCATGATAACATGCATTTATGATTATATTTTAAGAATAAATACATAAAATATATGATATTAATGCATGAAATTACATGTTATCAGTAATCTACACATTTGGGACAACACCAATACAACTCTAACTTTTAGAGAGTTGTACTTGCCCATGAGGGTAAGGGAAAGACTCTTTGTAAGTGGGATCATTGAATTAGGCTGAGTTAAGAGAGTTGATTGTGGAAAGTTAACTTGTGTGATGTTCTTCTGGTCCTTGCATATCCCATAATGTCATGTTCAAAGGACTTACTCAAACTGAGTGTGGACTGGTGCAGAGGCACATGAACTTCTAAGAGATGAGCTGCCTCTAAGGGTGTCTGTCACACGAACAATTATCATGATTTAAAATTATAAATTTAAAAGTGAAAGAATGCTAAAGAACTATCCTTTTAGAGAAGAATTGATTAAAAATTGGAGGGAAGATGATTAGAAAGAAATAATGTGATATTAAAGTAAGTAAAGCTTTTCAAGGTATCTTTTGAGGGCCACATTGATTACGATGTGTAGGAACTAGAAATTTTCAATTTTAAAACTGTTTATTCATTTTATATATCTAGATAATTTTCTTTATACAAATCACATGAATAAAATCATTCCATAATTTTACCCAATTTTTTCAGAGCTTGATTGCTTTGACAAATCTAGGTTTGGTCTACAAGAAAATAGTCAAAACACTCTAGTTTTATCTTCTTTAGGCAAAGTCAACCATCTCCCTAATCTCCCTCTCCGCTCTCTCACCGGGGCCTCTCAAATCTGAGAGCCCATGGAACAAATTTGAAACCAAATTTGAGAGCCCAGACGACTAGAGTCTCTCAAAACGGTACAGGAAATTGACCTCACGGTAGGGTTTGACTACCGTCATCTGGTATGTCATCCGATACCGGTATCTCCCGGTACCGTCATCCCCTTACCGACACCCAGGACCCGATACCGTCATCCAGTTCTGGATGACGATTATCGGATTACTGTTGATTTCTGTTGCGGTACTGGATGACGGTATCGGGAGATACCGGTATCGGATGACATACCAAATGACGGTAGTCAAACCCTACCGTGAGGTCAATTTCCTGTACAGTGCCGGGAGAAGGGGAATCCATCATTTTCTCTCTCTCTCTCTCTCTCTCTCTCTCTCTCTCTCTCTCTTCTCTCTCTCTCTCTCTCCCAGATGTGAATGGGACTCAGGTAGACGGAATCCAATTGTTGCCGCTGAGGAAGCTCCCGACGGTAAACTTGCCAGCCTCCGCCGCGCAGGTGATCATACTGTATCCGCCCCACTTGACGCGTCTGCTGGTGTCTGCACCGGCGCCGGTGTTTTGATATTCCCCATAGTAAAGCGTGTTCAAAGGGAAGTTCCTGCTCCACTCTAGCCATCCCGCCGGATCAATAAGACCGTCGATGGTACTCTTCATGAACACTGTCCTTGAGTATGCCTTCCATGGCCGCCCGAGGAAGCTCCTAATAGAGCCCAAGCCCTCCGCTACCAACACCCTCGAGTTGTGAACAGAGATGCCAGTGTTCTTGTTGCGATCAGATCGGCTTGGAAACCCAGAACGGATCGGCTTGTAAACAATTGGATTATGGGAAGGATTACAGCCTGCGGGAAACCCAGAACGGATATCGATATCCGATATCCGTGTGATCTTCTACCGGTAGCGGATGACGGTATCGGGTTTCGATATCGGAACCCGATACTGACACCCCGAAACTGACATCCGGTAGCGGATGACGGTATCGGGTACTGTAGGTATCGGGTACCGTTTAGGACCCTAACGGTACCCGATACCGTTACCGTAACAGATACCGGTATCTGAACGGGCAAACCTGATAAGCTTAAAACTATGGTCGTTGAATGCACGATTTTACGTATCAAACAAAATTTATACTCAACTCTTCAAAACTGATTTTTAAATTAGAACAGTGGCAAGTCGAGGTCGAATCCACAGAGAGGAAGGTTAAAAGATTGAAATCAGAAACTATTTTTTGGTATTTTAGATTTAGAAAGCGGAAATGAACGGTGAAAGGAAGAAAATGTGCGTGGAGATGAAATGAACCAATCAAACGCTTCCAAACTCTTTTCGAAGATTGGAAAAGTGATTTTAACGGTTTTTAAATGTAGAAATGTGGATGAACAGAGGAGGAAAATAGAAGAAATGGATAGCATATAGTTCTAATCTAAGATTCGTGATGAAAATACTATCTAGTGATGCTCCCTAATCAAAACATACCTTCGAGAGCCGTATATTTCGCCCGGGCTTGGCGTCTTGCATCCAACACGAAGAATGAATAGAAGAGGGAAGAAACTCACTGAGAATGAAGTTGAACACATGATGAATGATCCATCGTTGCTTTCTTTCCTTTTGGCTAGCCAATGCTAGAAGCATACAAGAAAAACATTCATAACCCTAATTTTTTTGTCTCTGAGCCTAAATCGACTCCAGCAAATTCGTGGAGCCTGAAATGACGATCATGCCCACGAAATTTCAGCTCCTAACTCTATCAGGATCGTCAGCGATTTTAACTTGGAGCATTTTGGGCCGTTGATTTGCCCTTCTCTCTCCTCAGATCGCGCCGGTCAACCCGCTCAACTTCAGTGTCACGCCCGGTCAAGAAAAACTAAAAGACAAGAAAAACTAAAGAGGTCCCCTCCGCGCACGTGGTTGAGGGAGAGAAATGAGCAGCGAGAAGCGAGAAAGGTGGAGGAGAGAAGAAGATGAAGAAAGCACGGGAGAAACAAGAGAGGTGAAAGAAAGAGAGAAGAGAAGAAGTGGAGAGGAAGAGAGGGAGAGATCTCCCACTTCTCCTGTTACGCGCGCACGCGCGTGTGCGGTAGAGCAAGGGGGAGAGGAGAGAAAGAAGTTACGCGGGAGAGAGAGAACTCCTCTCGCGACGGAAATAATTTCCGTCGCGAGGGAGCGAGGGGAAGAGAGAGAAAAAGACAGAAAGACGGAGAGGAAATTTTCCTCGCGACGGAAATTTCCGTCACGAGAGAAGGATCCCCGAGAGAGAGAGAGAGAGAGAGAGAGATCGCGCGCGAGAGCGAGAGAAAAAAAGGGAGAAGAAGCCTAGGAAGAAGGAGGAGAGGAGGAGTGGAGAAAGGAAAGGAGAGGGAGGAGAAATCTCCCCCTCCTTCTGTAACGCACGCGTGCGTGCGGGAGAGTAAGGGGGAGAAGTTCTCCTCGCGACGAAAATTCTCCGTCGCGAGAGAGAGATGGGGAGAGAGAGAAACTGGGTGAGGAAACTCCTCTCGCGACGGAAATTATTTCCGTCGTGAGAGAGGGAGAAGTTCGCTGGAGAGAGAAAGAGGAGAGGAGGAAAGAGAGAGGCTCGCGACGGAATTCCCGTCGCGAGAGAGAGAGAGACGGGGAGAGAGAGAAACTGGGAGAGGAAACTCCTCTCGCGACGGAAATTATTTCCGTCGCGAGAGAGGGAGAAGTTCGCTGGAGAGTGAAAGAGGAGAGGAGGAAAGAGAGAGGCTCGCGACGGAATTCTCCTCGCGAGAGAGAGAGAGAAAGAGAAAGAAAGAGAGATAATTTCCGTCGATACAATTTAATCTTAGGAATAATTTCATATTATAAAATTCATGATAGAAATGCACTTTATGAATATTCTCATGTCAATAAAGGCATTTAAAATAGAAATTTCATTTTATAATAAAAGAAAATTATATTCTTGATAAATCAATATCATTAAATGCTCATAAAATGCTACTAATTAATGAAAAATCAAGAATATCCTTTAAAACATAGAAATTATCAATTTAATCATTTTAAATCATGATAACATGCATTTATGATTATATTTCAAAGAATAAATGCATAAAATGCATGATATTAATGCATGAAATTGCATGTTATCAGAACCCTACCACACGGGACGGGCCTCACGGGTCACAATGCCCTCTCTTTAGCACTCACGAAAGAGAAACGCCCATGCCCTCAATTTCCCTCCGATGTTCCCGCCGTTCAAGGTGAAATAATGATGCTCTCCCTCCCTCTCGACGGCTGAAAGCTCCCCACCAATGCTCAAGCTGCATAAAAATCAATTAGCTTCTCCGGGTGAAGGTGGTGACTCCGATTTTGACGTTATGACAGATTCTTCATGCCTGCAGCTAAATAAGAGGGAAAAGAAATCGTCCGAGTTCACTCTCCCATTCCAACTCAAAAGAGGAGAAAATGATTGCCGCTATTCAACTCTTCAAGCACAATAACATGGGAAACCATTTCGACAACGATTAATGGGAGTAATCAGGTCAGTTTTGGGTGGATTTTGCCTTGAGCCTTGTGAATCAGTTATTTCATGCGTGTTCTTGCTGATTTGGGCCGAATAAGTCGTTTTCACATCTTAGGTGAGTTTTAAAATCGATTTATTTTTTTATCATAGAAATATTCTTGGTTGATATCAGTTTTATTTCTGTGATTGCAGAAAGATATCAGGTTGGATCATAAACTGTTCTCTACTTGAAATTATGTGCATTTGAGGTTTGATTTTAGGTTGAATTTCAGTTGAAATTCTAGATGAATCTTAGGTTAGAGTTGAGTTTATTTCTTAGGTTATAGCCAAGGAGAATTCAAGTTTATAGATTTCTGGATTTCTGCATATTTTTTTAGGATTTTATATCTACAGAAATGCACAATTTATGCGTAGTTAAATAATCTGATTTTAATTTCGGTGTATATCTGCTTTCTAAATATCTTCTAGAAAGAGGGGTGAGACACAGAGATAGGGAGAGAGAGAGAGGTTTATCTGAAGGGTGTTTAGCGTCCAGGATCTGATCATCCATCGGATGCAGCTGAGGTTGCGAAGAAATTTCCCGACAAAAAAGAGAGCTCGCAGATTTGGGAGAACTCGGCGGTCCTCTTCAGACACTTGCGACGCGGATGGAGACGATTACGCGGTGCGCTGCTTTACCGGTGTTATGCTTCCTCGCTCACGGCCGGCCAGGTAAGCCGCCCCTCGAGCTCCAAACGATCGACTTATCGTCTTCATGGCGATGAACGGTCATCCCAGGATTCATCAGCGTCGTCTGTGGACTAAAGCAGCTCTCGATATTTTGATCGGCTTTTGCTAGAATGGCGATCAATAAAAAATTGAGTAGAGCTGCTTGAGTCCGCAGTCGATGCTGATGAATCCTGCGATGATGAAATTGAAAGCCGGGAATCGATCGATCGAGCCCATTCCTACGCAGGTAAGCTCTCTCTCACTGTCTGTTTGCCCTCTCGTCTTCCACGCACCCAATCCACCGCCGGCGCTATCTCTTTGTTCTCATCTCCAAACATGCTATTCTCTATCTCTCTCACCCCCTCCTTTCCCATACTTCATTCACCCAATCCCCCACCTCGAGAACACAGCCGAAAGCTCTATCTCTCTCGCCCCTCTATTTTTCGGAATGCCGAAAGCTCGATCGGTCTCGAGAACACAGCCGCGCCGTCTATTTCTTAAACCTAGAAGATTCCCCTGTTCCTTCATTCATTTAGAATGTAAAATATGAATAATTGTGCCGGTCAAAGTTAAAACAATCATCATTTAAAAAGTAACGAAGGATATAAACAAAAACATTTTTAAATATATAAAATAAGCATTAAAATGCTACATAATAACGAATGAAAGCCCAAAATTAAGTTCCAGAGGCACTCCCTATCACTCTAATGATCAACCTAGATGATTGTGGATCAGATCACCGATCACCAGGCCAATCAGACGGCTGACCTCCAGCAATCCGAACAGGATCCCTTGATGCTGATTAAGATCAATGAGTCATTTAAAAGTCTTAGAATTGTTATATATGTTGATCGATTCCTGTGGCCCTTCTTCTTTTATTCCTTTTTGGATGCTACCGATTGATTAATCGAGTACATAAGATTTCCTCTTCGTCCGTCGAGCGACCAGGGTGGATAGACCTAACCAGGCAAAAGAATTGATGGTGGCGACATGGGTTCCATAGCCTCTACGACTAGGTCAAGCGACTCAGCCATCCTTTTACTGCCGGTGACTTCTTGACTCATTCATATGTCACCTGCAGGCATCGGTATTCTACTAAACTTGTTTCGCACTCTCGTCATGTTTGACCTTCAGAGGAAATTTTAAGCTCTTGGCGCGAGCAAACCAAACCTAAACGTGTTCAGAAGATAGAACTGTGGTGTTGTGTTAGGAGGCGGGTAGAACTTCGTGGTCGCGTTCCCACATCAACTACGGGTAGTTTCCAGAACAGGACAAATACATGAATAATCAATTTCCATCGCACGCAGCAGAGGTTGCGAAGAAACTTTCCTGACAGAAAAGAAATCTCTCAAATTTGGGAGAAATTCGGTGATCCTCTGCAGACTCTTGTGACGCGGATGAAGACGATGCAACGGTGCGCAGCGTTGCCGCTGCTTTGCTTCTTTGTCATGGCGGCGACGGCCCACGGCCAGCCAGGTAAGACGCCTGTCCAGCTCCGAACGATCGATTAATCTTCTTCACGGCGATGAACTGTCATCTCAGGATTCATCAGCATTGACTGCGGTCTCAAGACCAACTCCAACTACACTACGGCGTCGGATATCGTCTACTCGCCGGACGCCGGATACGTCGACGGCGGAATCAACGTTGACGTCCCCATCATCAAGAACTTGGACTATCTCGCCGACAGGTGCTGTGGATGTCCATCGTCCGGCGTGCTCCTTTAATCATTCCTTCGATTGGGTTTCTTTGTCAGATACTGGACCATGAGGAGCTTCCCCAACGGTTCTCGGAACTGCTACACGGTGGGGCCCGTGTTAGAGGGCAAGATGTATCTCGTGCGCGCCGGATTCTTCTACGGGAACTACGACGGCAAGAACAGCCCCCCGGAGTTCGATCTTTACCTCGGCGTGAACTTGTGGCAGACCGTGAAGACCCTGTCCGACGATACTGTGTTGCCGGAGATCATCGTCGTCTCCGCCGCGAACGCCTTGCAGGTCTGCCTGGTGAAGACCGGTCCGGGAACTCCGTTCATCTCAGTGTTGGAGGTGAGGCCGGTAGAGAATTCAGTCTACACGATGGTCAACAGCTCGCACTCCCTTGTCTTAAGAGAGAATCGAGTCGACTATGGGGGAAACCAGAGCACTAGGTGACAATCTGTCTTCTTGTTATTCACTCTCTTTATATTTTTCTTATTCTCTGTTGCGAGACAGGTATCCGGCGGATCCTTACGACCGCATCTGGTTTGCGAGCGCCAACCAGACGGGATGGACGAGGGTGAGCACCGATAAGGACGTCAATAGAAATGATATCGGCGTATCAACAGTTCCACAGGCCGTTCTGAAAACAGCGATCGTCTCCCAAGGCCTGTCCTTCAGGGTCACTGTGCCCTCCGACGAGAAGATCATACTGTTCTTGTACTTCGCGGAACTCGAGCAGTTGGGTTCAAACGAGACGAGGGAGTTCAACGTGCTCCACGACGGCGAGCGGTGGTATGGGCCGTACAGACTGAACTATTCCATCGGCGAAACGTTGTACACTCGCTTTCCGACGGTGCAGACGACATCCTTATACACGCTCAATTCCACGTTGAACTCAACGCGTCCTCCCATGATCAATGCACGCGAGGCCTACGGGTTGAAGCAACTGGAGTCCTCGCCCACGGACTCCGGAGACGGTCAGTTTCCGTCTCCCACCGACATCATCCTGCTTTCCTTTCATTTGGCCGGATCCAGTGAGCATAACGGGAGAAGCTTTATACGAGACAGGGAACGCGATCTCGAAGATCAAAGACGCGTACGAGGTCAAAAAGAACTGGCAGGGGGATCCCTGCCTTCCACGGGGGTTGGCATGGGAAGGAGTGGGCTGCCGTTACGATGCCTTGGTGACCCCTCGGATCGTTTCTCTGTGAGTTATCTCGCCCCGAGATCACTAGTATTCAATATGTTTAGCTTTGCCTTGGATTCACCAGACGAGTACTGCTGAAAATACTTGCAGAAATCTATCCGGGTGGGGTCTGGCTGGTGGGATTTCTCCGTCCATAGCCAATCTCACCGCTCTAACGTCTCTGTGAGTGTTTCAATTTAAACCGAATCTCCAATTTCATGCAGAATAGACTGATTGTCTCCCGTTTGTTCTCCCAGGGACTTGTCGAACAATAATCTGACGGGGGAAATTCCTGATGAACTGACCAAGCTGCAAAATCTCACAGTCTTGTAAGTCTTTTGAAACCCTTGACGGGCTTTTACAGTACAGCAATATGATAGAAAAACTAGCTCACGATAATAACTATATTTATGCAGGAATTTGGCGAGCAATCAACTGAATGGGTCCTTACCACCGGTCTTTTACGATAAAATGAGAAATAAAACTCTCCTCTTAAGGTATAACTAATGCTTCTTTCAAGCCCTCATTCGACGTTCATTTAGCGCTACTTGATTCGAAATAACGGAATGGAATGGGAAAAGAGGGCCAAGTAAAAAGTCTACCGGCTATGCGAGTTGTTTCGTGATGAGAGTGTTTACTAACGTTAAAATATCTTGATGGAGAAGCTGAATAGTGAGTTGGATGTTCATCCTTGAAATTTTTAGGCTTGAATAGGTTTGACATCCGCAGACTTTCGTCATATGCTTATGTATCTTAATCAAATCACTAACATCCTATTAATCTTTGAAAACACCAGCATTGATGGTAATGCAGAGCTTTGTAAGAAAGTGGATTTCTGCCAGGCATCAAACAAGGAAGACAAAAAAATTATTGTTCCGATTATCGCAGGGGTATCAGCCTCTGTTATCTTTGTCGTTGGCCTAATAGTCGTCTTGGTATGGAGGGTCAAATCGAGAAAAGAGAGAACCGTTCAGAGCGCAGCGAAGGGTACGCCTGAAATCAATTCGTGATTTAAATAATACTTTTCTGACATTACTCCTTTTCACGGTGCTTTCTCTAATACAGAGACGGAAAATCCAAGGGACCTGAGAGGTCAATTGAACAATCAACCTGGGACATTTCAATCGTCAAAGCCATGAATTCTCTTTTGCCGATATTGTGGTTATTACCCAAAACTTTCGGCGATTGATCGGCAGAGGGGGTTTCGCTACAGTTTATTACGGATCATTTGATGACGGCACGGAAGTTGCAGCGAAAATGCTCTCAAAATCATCCCAAGGAAGAAAGGACTTTCATGCTGAAGTGGGTACCGTTATCAAGCCAGAATTTCCTGATTTTCAATTGCTAAGTTTAATGCTCTTGCGTCTTGAGTGTGGTTTATTTCAGGGTCAAATCTTGACGAGAGTACACCATAAAAACCTAGTACGTCTATTGGGGTATTGTGATGACAATGATAACCTTGCTCTCGTGTATGAATACATGAGTAAAGGCTCACTTGCAGAGCACATATCGAGTATGTCCTTCAGAACTCTCTCTGCCACTCATCCGTTCTATCTTCTGTGTTCCTCTCTCTTTCCTTTTATCTCCTCTGCGTTTTCTCGTCTTGTTTCTCATCCCTTCATTTTCCCTCTTTCCCATTCCCTTTATCCTCTCTCTCTCTTCTCCCCCTTCTCTCCTCGCTCTCTCTTTCTCCCTCACAGTAGAGTGATAACGTCATTTTTTGCATCGAAATAGGTAGGGGAGAAGACAACATCCAACTCAATTGGTATATGCGACTCAGGATTGCCGTGGACATTGCGCAGGGTATATTCATAATTCCCCATGAGTTACCAAGATATACTTTCGCTTTCTTGTGTCCCTATTTTCCCACTAATTGGGTTCATAATCGCAGGACTCGACTATATGCACAGCTTCTGCAAGCCACCGATAGTTCATCGAGATATAAAGACGAGGAACATTCTGCTAAATGAACGCTTCGAAGCCAAATTGGGCGACTTTGGTTTATCAAGGTTATTTTCTCGCGAAGATGTAACCCATATATCGACTATGGTTGCTGGCACCCCTGGTTATCTTGACCCTGAGTATGTTACATTCTTAGCTTGCGCGGCTCTCTTGAATCAGGAAACGATGATGAAGTAAGAGATGTTTTATTATCTTGTGTTGCAGGTATCATCAGTCATTTAAGTTGAATGAGAAGAGCGACGTCTACAGTTTTGGAATCGTCTTACTGGAAATTATAACCGGCCAGCCTCCAATCAGCAGTGACCAAAGAGGTGGTACTTTACTCTCATGGGTGAAGTTCAGACTCGAAAGAGGAGACATCGATGGCATAGTCGACAAACGGTTGATGGGAGACTACGACCAGAATTCCATGTGGAAGACATTGGAAGTCGCGCTGGCATGCGCCTCACCGAAGTCGATCCACAGACCAACGATGAGCGAAGTGGTCGCGCAGTTGAAGGAGTGTTTGGAATCGGTAGCTTCCCGCCTGCTGTCCGAAAGTCCAACCGTACAGATATCAAAACCAGATGTTGATTTTATCACCCCATCAGCTAGATAGCTCGCTGGACGCGGCCATGCGTGCTCAAAATGACTCAAAGCTGTCTAGTCGTAAAGCTTAATAACTCAATTGTCACAAGGATATTATGAAAATTTAGAAAGCAATCTCATAAAACACCTGTGAATGCTGAAAATACGTGGTTTCATGTCTTGTTTGCTCCTTGGATATCAGAAAAACACCAATTGACAAGCGTGAATCAATTTACAATTTTCCATAAATGTATTGATTTCATTCTGTATTATGAACATAAGTTAAGATGCGAAGAGTTTTGAATGTATGCATAAATTAAGAAAAAAATATCTAGAAATTTTTTGATTAAATAATCCACTTCACTTCACCAAAATAAACATGTAATTCTCAAGTAATATACTAAAATTTATGTTGTGTAGGAATATATGGAAAATATTAAACTTCAGTTTTTTTCTTTTGTTAACTCCAGGTTATCTCCTTGTCTGATTGGGATCATAACATGTTTAAAAAATCACCCACAATTCTTGGATTTCAAAGAGAGATATCATCTTACAACCCCTCATTAAGTATTTTGTTCCATCATATGGTTTAACTCTAAACAAACAACCTTCTCATACACCTTTACCAGACATCTTTTTTTAAGGAGCATGAACAAGAAACAAGGAAGAAAATATGGCCATCTGATTAAATCAAATGCATATGAAACTATCATGTCCATTTTAGAAATAAGGAGAAAGATGAAATGTGTCATAAAAGAGAATGGATGATCATCATTCATTAAAAGGATAACATGGCATCATGATTGTAAAATTGAACATTAAAGCATCTGACTACCAAGAAATTTTGTGATGCAACAAAAAGAAATGCACCAAGAATTAAACTGGTATACATCAGCTCCCAAGCCTAAAATCAACCAATTCAAACAACCATAAATGAAGAAAATGCACGACTCAAGTTCTAAAATTATGGAATAAACTTAAAGAATAGTTGACTATTCTTAAAAAAAGTACAAATAACCCTAATAAACGGATGAAGTGTTTAAAATTGAAAAAAGAAAATCATGGAAAGAAGCCCGAGGAAGAAGATTATGTCAAACCTCATGCATTCACCTCATCTGCCTCATAAGAATCTTCTTATTGTCCCAAGGATTGGTAGGATTATAAGAAATTAGTAGAAGTATCTCTTCTTTTTAATTAATTATTTTGTGTGAAATTAAGTTCTATTTGTCTATATGAAAAAATAAGTATGTGAACCACTTTGCTACAAATTTTTTCCAATTCTCAATGCTAAAAGGTAATAAAGGTTTTAGACACCTATATCTAGATAACCTCAATCAAATATCCTATTCTTCAGGAAATTTATTAGAATCCTCCACGAAATATAGTTCCTAGATTAATAATCATCAAAACCAAAGCCATTTTTAATTTGTCTTATTACCTATATTCTTGAGTATTTTATTTTACCTATATTATTCATATTTTATACCTTCTCGCGTGCTAAACTTCTCATATACCATGTTCATCTCTTATTGTATTAGTATCAAAATGGTTCTATCAAATTTCAAGTTTGATGTTGATTTAACTCTAATTCATCCTATAGTAAGGTGAGTTGAAAAAATAAAAATATTTTTATGAATTATTAATCATCAAAATAAATGGAATTGAATAAAAAAGGAAGAGGGACACCCACGTGAGAGAGAAAGGGAGGAGAGGGAGAGTGAGGAGGTGGGAAGGTCCTCTCCGCCCGGAAACGGTAATCCTGGCTCAGGCTGTAGAGGTGGCAATAGGGAGGAAAGGGGAAGGATGGGGAGGGTCCCTCATTAGCCGTGAAAGAACAAAAAGAACAAAAACACCCATGAAAGCTAGCTGACGCGAGAGCTACACCAGCGATGGAGCCCATGGGCCCATTCGATGACCTTTGAATCTTTCAGCGCTCATTTCTTGGTGTGGAAGCAGGGCTTCTGTCGGCGTCGTGGTCGTTCGTCAGACCTTGATACGTTAGGCAGTGGGTTCGTACTGTGAAGATTGTGCTCCAAAGGATACCAGTGTCGTCTCTTCTGATGGTGTCGATGCTGTCTCCACCAAAGATGCCAAGGTGCTCGGTGTCTTTGGTGGAGCATCTGTCCGCTCATTAGCCGGTGCCATCTCTAGGTGAGTTGCGGATGCCGAGGGTTCCAATGGTGGAGCATGGGTCCATGCTTCACCAGGAGGTATCGGATATTCGGGGAGACCATTGATACTGCTGTTGGGAATTGTCTTGATCGGTTTGCCCGGGTTCTTTCTCTCTCCTAGCCCCGGGTACAATATCGAGCAGGTGGGTTTCTCTCTCCCCCCAGTTTCTCTCTCTGCCGATCCTAGCCATGGGTACAAATCGGGATGGTGTATTGCTCTCTCTCTCTATCTCTTCTTTCTCTCTCCAACAATACTAGCCCCGGGTACAATAACAAGCAGGTGGGTTTCTCTCTCTCTATCTCTCTCCTCTTCCTCTCTCTCTAATGATAATCCCAGCCTCAGGTACAAAATCGTGCAGATGGGGTTCCCTCTCTATATCTCTCCTTTTTCCTCTCCCCAACGATCCTAGCCCCGCATACCCTGTGCCGTTAAAGTCAGATGGGTTTTTCTTTTTATCATCTCTCCTTTTTTTCTTTCTCTATAAATCTAGTTCTGCCGCAACAGCTGGCGAAGAAAGGAGAGGAATTCATTTACTTACACTATGCCGTCGAAGGCATGGACGTTTCCATCAGCAGAATTCTCAGCTTCATTGAAGCCACTGCCGTTGAAAAGCTCAACAGTTAGGAGTGCACTCCAGCCGACTTATGTTACTGCTTGCAGGTACTAAAAAATTCTACTGTTACTAGAAAATTCTAATATGTGAAAAATTCCCAAGGAAAATCGGTATTGCAATCATTCATTAAACCATTTGACTCTCTGGCAAGAACTTTATTTCCTATTCAATAAAACTCTTGCAAGGACCTGGATGAGTCGATCATTCCCAAAGGCCCTAGGATCATTGGCGGAGTTTGGCAAATCCAAAGAATTTCCACTCCCATGACAACTTTTTCGTCATAAATAGGGGTTTAGGGTTGTTAATTGCAAAGAGACGCGATCTTGCAAGTGTTCATTTTGAGAATTTTCATGCCCACCTAGAAATCTTTTTCCAATCTTAGTAAAAAAATCATGCTAATATACAAATGACCATGCAGGAGACCATATTCGCAATGCTGGTCGACATCACAGAGAGAGCCATGGCTGACTGCGACAATAAGGATGTTCTCGTAGTGGGAGGCGTTGGATGCAATGAAAGATTACAAGACATGATGAGAATCATGTGCTATGAGAGAGGGGGAAGATTTACGTCACACGTACAGTCGTCATTGTGTGGATAATGGAGCCATGATAGTGTACGCTGGTCTTTTGGCCTATGGGAAAGGGTTTAAGACAACTCTGGAAGACACCACATTTGCCCAGAGGTTTAGAACTGATGAGGTTGAAGCGATCTGGAGAGGGGATGAAATGCTGAATTCAAATGGGCCGAACATTTGATATTTGTTTTTCTGTGTCCATGACATGATATTGGAGTTTCTCATTGAAAGCTCCCAGAAATTTCATTCACGGATAATGAGTTCTTGAAGGGAAAATTACCAGAAAGAATTTTTGAACGAATAGGAAAGCTGAGAACTTGGGTTGGTTCTCCTTCAGAAAAATTATTGCCGTGTTTTATCGAACTTTGCCTGGGAGTTCTTCTTTGCACCCTCCAAGATTGTCTTGTCAGCTGTGATGAAAAATCCAGAAATAGAAGCTGTAGAGAGAGGGAAAAATAGTTGTTTTAACAATTATCATTTAAGAATAATATAAAACATGAAAATGATAATATCATAAGCCATAACTTATGCTGGCCAACTATGATCATCACATATTGAGAAAATCATAGCATCTTAAATCCTGCAAACTTCTGGAGAAAGATGGTGGCCAAGGGAAAGGGTGGAAGCAGGAGGCTGGCAGTGGAGAGACAACTGTTGAAAGAGAGAAAGAAAGGAGTTGGCAGAGAAACTTACTGGATTTTGTGAAATTGACGTGCTAGCATCAAGTGCCAGTTGGTGACTTTGCACTCAATTGATTACAATTACAGTTGAAGGTGACTTATCTCTCAGCCATCTCTCTTCTGTTTTGGGAGTTCCTTTGGTCCTCTTGTGAAATGGACCTTGAACGGCCCTCTTTATTTTGGTCGTTTTGGTCTTCTCTTTACACGACCTATTACAAGCCTCTTCTTGTACATATTTACCATTCCTTGGAAGAAAGTGAGTTGTATCCCTTTTGTTCCTTCTTCTTGTTCTCTCTTTCATTGAGTGTTTTAGTCCTCTCTTTGGGCATTTCTATTCTTCTTGATCCTCTTCTTGACACTTGAGGATCTATGGCTCCATCTGTTCACACTTGTGGAAGAATATCTTTGTGGCTATTGAGTTCCAGCCATACCTTAACTCTCAACCACATTCAGGCTCCTCGAACCCTCATGCCTCCTCCCTGCCAGCTCTTGAACCCACCATGCACAGTGCGGTTCAATATGGGATCCGCCATTGATGGCGATCCATCAGTGACAGATGGAAAGACTCAGATACCCAATAAACATAGTTTCAGATGATATCTGTTGAATCTCAGTCGAAGAGTACCAAAATGGAGATCATAATTCAACTCCAGTCCCAACCGAAGATACGATCAATAGCTCTTAGTTGAAAGAAAAAACTTCAGTGGGTACTTCATAGTTTAAAACTTGGTTAATCACCTGGCGATCTTCTTTCAATGTTATAAAAACACTTACTTCTAAACTTGCCGGGGAGGAAAATTTTTTTAGGGGTAATGGTAATAGATACTCATTTTGATGTTGGCAGTTGAAACTCATCAGAGAAAAAGTTAAAATAGAAAACCAATCGAGCTTCTATCACCTGCAGATATGATCAACGCTTGAGCGGTGTAGTTCAGGTTAGCTTTAGCCCAAGGAACAACGCGGCAAGCAACCAGCTGAAATCGACCAAAAGCGAAATTATAAAGAGATCGCAGTCAAAAGAAGCATTCAGTTTTCAATGAATGAAACGAAAATAAATTCTCACTGTGGGTATCGCAGCCACAACCCCGGCGATGCAAGCCGTCTTAGCGCCTTCCAAAACAGCTTCTGCCGAGGGAAAGTGTTATTCATTCAGTGCCACGTGGCAATTGATATCTTTCTGCACTAATCTCGGATAAAAAAAATCACACTACTTTCAGGAAAAATTAAAGTTCAGGAATATCAATCACCTTTCACGGTGCTATCCGATCCAGAAACTGGCGGTTCCCTGGGAGAAGAAATCAAGGGTGGTTGATTTCGATCTCTCCGGCTTTTCCACGCCTCCAGAAGTTCATCAGGAATCTTCATTTCTTCTCCGCTCGTGATCCAACCTCTTGTTCCTTCACTCGCATCCTTTCTAGTAGGAAAATGACATAAATTTGCCACGTGTCTTGCAACGCACCGTTGGATCACAATAATCTGTGGATCCTTCTGGCGAAATCACTCCCGTCCGAATTTAAACTAACGGTCAGAATTTGTGCGGGATGCGTCATCAAATACAGGCAGTAGAGAGTATAAAGCACAGAATTCTCTGGTCAAATTAGGAACAAGAAGAGAGCTTTCTCGAAGACGGATCGAAGCAGCGGTGATGTCCTCTCCTGGAGAGTAAGTTCGGTTCTCCATTCAATTTCTTTTTAGCGCCTCGTCATCATTGCTCTGCGAGAAATGTCCATTTTGAATCTTCGAATGAAAGCGGTTACATATGTTGAAAATTCCGAGATGATCCGTGAATGCATGAGGAATCACATTTACACATGAGAAAAATATCCTTATGGAGTGGATATTTTTTATCCTTGAAATTACGTGTCTGATGGTTTTTTATTAGTCGAATTCCCCAATTTTATGATGAATATCTCATCTTTTGAATTCTTGACATGATAATTTGGATGTTTCCAGGTGGTATAACTCGCTTCCGCCTATAGCCAAGACCTACGGAACCCTCTGCCTTGTGACCACAATAGTGTGTCAGTTAAAACTGCTGGACCCGGAAGACCTGGCCCTTTTTTATGATCTAGTTCTAACTCGGTTTCAGGTAAAGTCCTAACATTTGACTATCAAAGTTCAGATGGATTTTTTTCTTACTTTTTTTGGTTAAATCTTTAGATTTGGAGGCTGGTCACCAGTTTCTTCTATCTCGGGAAATTTTCCATCAACTTTGGGATCCGTCTTCTAATGATGTAAGCAATATTTTCTTATTTGTTTGTCTGGGAAAACGGGATAGGACGACCCGTTTTCTCTGATGGGCATGATATGGAGTTGACCGCACTTACTGGTTGCATTGATCGCAGAGCAAGATATGGAGTGCAGCTGGAAAAAGGCCCGTTTGAAAAGAGAACAGCGGATTTTCTCTGGATGTTGACTTTTGGAGCGTTGGTTCTTTTGGTAAGTACACTTGTCTAGTGTTGATTTAGCATTCTTCCTCACTGGTGGGCATTTTATTTTTCATAGGTTTTGTCCGCAATCCCTCCATTGACTATCTATCTTCCTGGAATCTCCTTGGTCTTCATGCTCCTATATGTATGGAGCAGGGAGATCCCAGATGCGGTGGTCAACCTGTACGGTTTTCTGTCTCTTAAGGTGTGCACCTGATCTTCAGAGATTATATCTCTCTCTATCTCTCTCTCTCTCTCTTCCCTCCTCCCTCCTTCCCTACCCTTTTGATGTCAATCTATTGAGAGGAGAAACTGCCAAGAACTAGGAGAGCTTTCTAGATCAATTTATGTGCCCTTCAATTGTGAAGAGCCAGAAAGATATGATTCATCTTTAAATTGGTTTATTTGGACTTAGGGTCTCATGCTCTCACTATCCACATCTCTCTCTCTATCTATCTTTATACAATGCTATCTCACTATCTATCTCTAAATCTCTGTTTTATGTCTATATATATCTATGTATTTATCTCTCTTAATCAGTGTCTCTATATCTCTCTTATATTTATATATTAACCTATGATCTATATCTCTCTTTTTTATCTATATCTATCTCTATCGCTATCTTGATCTTTATCTACATCTATTGCTATCTCTATCTTTAGCTAGATCTATCACAAATTCTATATTTATCTAACTCTATCTCTATCTCCATCTCTGTCTATCCTTCTCTCTCTTGTTTCTATCTCTAACTTTATTTCGATCTCTATACCTCTCTCAATCTCTATCACTGTCACTGTATCTATCTGTTTATTCACCCATCTATTTATCTGAGGTGTATTACGATTACTACTGGCTTGTTAAATTACAGGCGTTCTACCTGCCATGGGCAATGCTGGTCCTGGATGTGGTCTTTGGATCCCCTCTTTTACCAGACCTTCTGGGCATCATAGCTGGCCATGTCTACTACTTTCTCACTGTCCTTCACCCTCTTTCTACTGGAAGGAACCTCTTGAAGACACCTCTCTGGATGTATCCTTCATAGTCATTGGTGTCATCATCGTCATGGTCATCATCTTTTTCCGGAGTTTTGTTTGTCTTCGTCCTTCTCCTCATCATCGTCCCTGTCATTTTCATGACCGTCATGATCATATCTGTCATGACCGTCATGATCATCATCATCATCATCAGCAGCAGCAGCAGCATCATCATCATGGCCATTATTTTATTTACTTTGCCACTGTCATCATCAAGAACATTGTTGTTGTTATGGTAACATCATCAGCATTATTCTCATATCAATCATTCTGATTTTCCTGTATAGTCATCACCATCACCGTCGTTGTTATCATTGCCATCAAGATCATTCTCATCTGAATCATTCTCATTGTCCTTTATTCGTCATCATCACTTATTCTAGTGATATCTTGTTACTACCATCATCCTTGGTCTTATTTTAAATTATTGTGGTGATAATGTTAATCAATGTTCAGAGCATTTTCATTGTCATCATCACTGAGTACAGATCCTAGTTATAATATTAATACTATCATCATCCTCTGTACTTCAATTATCATCATGATATTCACAATCAGTAGTCGTTGTGTTATCATGTGGAGAAGACAAATCTTTGGTTCCTTGATCAGATCCATGTGCAGGCATCGTTTGGTAGCAAGGTGGAGAATAGGGACACAAACAAACTCCCCAGCATCAACTTGGAGTGCCACATCAGCTGGTCGGGCATTTTCCGGGAGGAGCTACCGGCTTAACAGATGAAAAAACTAGTATTTATCCCTTTTCTTTTTGCCTTGAGGGATGTTATGTGGGTATTATGTCTCCTTTAGTGCGTGATTTCTTTTATTCATCTGTCCTGCAGATACCCTCTCTCCCCCCTCTTTCTCTTCCTCCCAATCTCTCTCTATCTACCTATCTATCTCTGTAAGTGTTGGATGAGAGGTGCAAGCCTGCGGGCATGCCCGTGAGCTTGCGTGTGTCTTGGTCACTCTCTCCAAACCTTTCTGGCATGCCCCATAGCCTCAAGTATGCTAGTTTTCAGCTAAAGGGTAGATGTTGATCATATCTTCAACAATTTCAGTTCTCAAGTAATCCTAATTGATGTATCTTGATTGATAAAGTGGGATCTATGCACTCAAAGGGCAAGAAAGTTTTATGAGAGATTGATAAAAATATGCCTCAAATTGGTATTTGAAATCCTTATGAAAATCACAAAAAATGCCCCATTTGTACTTAACTATTAGAGTTCCCATGTACAAAACTGGCAGTACTAGAATTCAAAAGGAAGGTTAATTGATACTTCTTCAATGAGTAAGGGATTAGATTCTTGTGTAAACCTTAAAAGATTTATGAACTTTGGAAACATTGATGTTTTGCGCTGTTAAAAATATAGCCTTAAAATGGTTTCTAATTGTAGATAATAGAGCCTAGGGATATTCTAGTCATAAGATTTACTCCATGAAGGGGGGAGGGGTAAGCTGATTTTTCTTTCTATTCACTCTGATGACTAGTATAAGGTATGTATCCATAAGTGTACTCATTTTAACCTATAGTTTTTGAGGGTCCAAACCCAATCGCCCCATCTCTCTTGAGGACTCCTCATTATTTTCATTGTGCTTCCACTAAACATGCTTTAATTACCAATAAATGAAAGTCTAACACCTAATTAACTAGAAATTTAACTAGTATTTGACTAAATTTCTTTTATTCTAAATTTATAGAATTTGAAGTTTTGAGGGATTCTTAATCATAGGGTATAAGTCATTTGTGCCCACACACACACACGACACCTCTCTTCTATTGCCAATTTCCACAGATTGTTCCTATGAGGCTCTAGAATGCCCACCCATGCTACCTTCACATAGAGAGGTTGCCTCCCACTTGACATTGGGTTTACTCTCATTTTGGAAAGCTTCAAGTCAAAGAATTATGATATGCAGCCACAATTCACATAAAGCCTTGTGCTCTTGAGCCAGTAGCGTGTATGAGAATTTTTGACATTTTTTTATTCAAGGGTATCATGTTCATTTCTTGCCAAGCATCCCAAGGGGCTTAAGAATGTCTAATCAAGTTTTTAACCCAATTGAGTATAATTGTGCTAACTAGTCACAATACATTCCTTTTTTTATATTGGACGACTCCAAGCTCTAAATTAAAACATGCAGCCTCAGCTAACATAGAGTCTTGCCTCTTTGAGTAGTGGAGTCAAGGGTTTTGAGATCATTGGTTGGTGCAATTGGATATATATGGGCCTACGTGTGATGATAGCATTGTCATAATTTCCTTAGCACAATGACGAAACAATTTTAAGTGGTCATTGAATTCACACAAAATCGTGACAAAACATTTACCAAACTCACCAATTTAATGAAATAATCATGAATTAGATAGCATAGTGGTGAATAAGGGTCGAATTCACGGAGAATTAAGGTATTTTTGAAAGATTCTTTGAAATTTGATCAAATCGGACAATGAATTGAGGTGAGAAATTAGAGATTTTGAGAGATTTAGAAAGAGAACTCAAAGATGAACTCGGGGAATAAAAAATTACTTGAGTTGGATCAAGATTCGCGGAGAAATCAAATAGCGAATTTGATAGATGTTAGAGAGAGGAACACGAAAGAGAGAGGAAAAAACAGAAAATAGGGTTTGATGTGATGGATACATGCACGAGAGAGAGATATATAGGAGAGAGATAGAGAGGAGAGAGAAAAGGAGAAAGTGGGCTTCAGCCCAATAGGAGAGGGAAGAAGATAGGCTTTAACACTCCCCCTCAAGCTGGAGCGTGGAGATCAAACATGCCCAGCTTGGATCCGATGGTCTCATATGCAGGGCCTGGTAGGGCCTTAGTAAAGATGTCTGCCAACTGATGCGCGGAAGCGACGTGAGGGGTACAGATGGTACCATTATCGACATACTGTCGTATGAAGTGGCAGTCGATCTCAATATGCTTCGTCCTCATATGGAACGTAGCATTACTGGCGATAAAGGTAGCAGCCATGTTATCGCAGTACATCCACATAGGCCCTTCTGGCGGGAAGCCAAGCTCGGTGAGAAGAGAGCGTAGCCACAGCATTTCTGCCGTGGTATCCGCCATGGCTCGATACTCGGCTTCGGCACTAGAGCGGGACACGATAGACTGCTTCTGAGAGCGCCATGTGACCAGGTTACCTCCAACATAGGTGGCTGATAACATGCATTTATAACTTGAATTCTTATACTAATTAACTCATATTCATGCTTATTTTATGTGAATAGGATGCATGTTATCATACTTTTTAGGAATTTTCTCCATTGGCATGTCATTTCACTAAAGTTGATATTTATGCATAAATTAGAGATAATTTCATGCTTAATAGATGATTAATCTTTTGTTTAAATTAATAGAAGTTAATCTCTATTAATAAATAATTTTTGACTTTAGGAAATGTTTGGAAAGATAATTTCAAGATGAACTTATGATTTAAAGTGTTTAATGAGAAATGATTTAAGTAAATTTTAATTCATCTTGATTCCTTCTTTCTAAATATATTTTAAATGGCATAATACTAAAAAGGAAGAAATTTGTGATCCAATGGAGAAAATTTGAGATTAAAAGGAGTTGTATTTTGAGAAATATGAATTTCTGAAGTTATGCATCTTTTTCTGATTTTTATTTGAGTTTTAAATCGAATTTTTACTTAAAAATAAGCCCAAAAAGGGGGAGTATTTACCTGTAGGTGATGACGTGGCAAGCGGGCCCAGGCGACGGCTGACGTGGCGTGCAGGACCGCCTCGGGGTGTGACGCGGCACTGAGGCCACGTGGCAGAGTCCGGGTGGCCCGCACGGGGCGCAGGAGGCGATTATTGGCGCGGCCACGTGGCACGAGGCCACGCAATCACGCGGTCCACGTGGGCGCCCATGTCGGGCGCCACGTGGCAGGCTGGTGAGTGGAGGGCCCACGGGAATAGTGGGCCCTGGTTAGTATTTAGGGGCGGTAACGCAATAGGCGTTTACCGCCCCCTAATTTATAGGGGACAATATCTATTTTTGCTTCCGTGTGGGACTATGTCCCACACGATACTCACCGATTGCAGGTGACGTGGCCGCTTATCGGACGTTGGATTTAGTCAGAACGGCGGAGATCGCAGTTCACTTTATCAGTAAATCGAGACACGCGTCAATGATTGGGCAATCAAAAACGACGTCAACCCAATGATTGGGCACGCGTTTTGTTTTGACTGACATGTCTCGGTTTGAGACATGTCAGTCAGGAAGGGCGGTGGCCAATGAAAAAAAAAGACTTCCTTTTTCCCCGCCTAATAGGACAAAATGCATTTAATTTTCTCTTTTTCAGGACCAGCGATCGAGGCACGTGGACCAATAAAAAAAAGAACGCATTTATCACCACCTAATAGGACAAAACCCATGACAAAAGCTTCTTGTGACGCATTAATTGCGCCGCAATCTCTGACGGCGGCATTAAATGCACGAAACCGCGTGCATTAAATTCAACGCGGTTTCAACCTTATCTTTCCACGTGGCCGCTCCAGATTCGCTGAAAGCGAATTTGATGACGTGGCCACGACATTGAGACCTGCATTTAACTGATTAATTTATTTTTTTTAAGACAGGTAGCGGCGCATCTCATCAACACTGTTGGATCGCTATCGAACGGACGAGGAAAGTGGATCGCGATCGCCCGATCGTGACCCTCCACTCACCTGATCTCGATCGGACGGCAGACGGAGGTTTAGCAAGAACCACGTTCGTGGTGCGATCATATCCCGATCGCGGCGCGATCGGGATCCGACCGTGGCACGATCGGGATTCCTAAGAGGCTAAATCGATGCCCGAACCTTCCCACAGATTCGGAAGGCAATCATCTGAGCACCAAGCTCACGATCGTGGCGCGAGCAAGGCCCGATCGCGGCCCGATCGTGGCTAAAATGTATGTTATTCGGAGGCAAAATCGACGCTGATTCGTCGCGGAATTGAAGCCACGCTCCATGACCAAGGAATCGCCCCCTCGATGCCATCAAACCGCCTCCACGATCGCGTCAATCGGCCACCATCTTTGGGCCAAATCTCTCTTTAAAAAGCATGTATTCTCCCTTCTTTGTTCTTCAACTTTTGATCGACTCGTGAAGAAATTAAGCGAGTTTCGAGGAAGGTCTTAAGTTCTCGTGATCCTCTGCTTCCAAGAGTGTAGAGACGCAGCCATTGAAGCATGATAATCACGATTTCATCTCTTGATTTCATCGAATTTTCCCCTTGAATTTCGAACGTCCACGAGGAAGAATCCGAGCAAATTAGCTTCAATCCACGAGAATTGAGGCCCCATTCTTGCGGCAATCGGGTTAGTAGTGAGGTTCGATCGATTATCAAGAGGTAATTTGTATTTTTATTAGGTTTAGATCTTTAATTTCGCAAATTAGTTCATAGTGTTCTTCATTTTCCCCAATTTTAGGTCTGAAAAGTCACTGATTTTGAAAATAGGATATCTCTTTGATTATAATTCCAAATCACTTGATTTTGGTTTCATTGGATTCTTCTTTTTATTAGCTTTCCTTGGATAGCAAATTCATCAAATTCTGAGTTCATTTGACCCTCCAATTTGACGTTTGACCAAGGGCTGTTCATCTTTTATCAGAAGTCAAACGTTGACTTTCGGGGTCAATTACTTTTGATTTACAATTGAGAATTTGATAATTTCAGTCTTGTTCGATTTCTCTGGTTCTTAGCTTTCCATTGACATAGAAATTGCAAGATTTGGATTTCATTTGGTCATTCAATTTGAAGATTTCCTCTTAGGTGTTAATTTCGGGGATTTTCTGATCATTGATTTTCAATAATTCATAATAAATCCATTTCTTATCCAAAAATTACGAAATATATATCAATAAATTCCATTTTCTCTCTAGTTTCCAAATATCTAATTTTCGTAATCTTCTGACTCTGTTTGATTCTCTGATTTTGCAGAACACCTACTGTTGGTCAAAGTCAATGCGTTGACTTTGACTTTTGACTTTTCTCTGTCAAATCCGAGATTTCAATTCTTAAAAACTCTTATTTACCTTATTTATATCATTTCCATATCTTATATCTTATTTTCTCTTATTTAAAACTCCTTTTAAACCTAAGTTTGACCAAGTCAACTCTGCGATTAAAGTCAACCCTGCTCTCTGTGGATCGACCCGATACTTACCCAATACTTGATTATTATATCTTATTTTTGTGAGTTCGGTTTTATAAATTTTGTTTGACCATCGTCTTTGTGTTTTAACGACACACGAAAACGACACGTCAGTGGCATATCCACCATGTGACTTCCGATCCTCCTTGTCACCAGCGAACCCAGAGTCAGAGTAGGCCTCAATGTGTAGGTGACCCTGTCGCTCATACAAGAGGCCCTTTCCCGGAGCTCTCTTAAGGTACGCCAGAACCCGATAGACACCCTCCAATGGATAGTGCGAGGAGCCTGCATAAACTGACTCAAGACACTAACCGCATAGGAGATGTCCGGGCGAGTCACGGTGAGGAAGATCAATTTCCCCACAAGTCGGCGGTAAATGCCTGGATCCTCAAGAAGTGCGGTAGCATTGTCCCAACAGTCTACATTCTGCTCCATAGGTGAGGAGGCCGGCTTGCACCCCAGCGTCCCTGTCTCCTCCAGTAGATCAAGCGCATACTTCCGCTGACAAATGGACATCTGCCCCTGACGGTAAGCGATCTCAAGTCCAAGAAAGTACATGGGTGGAGACAGATCTCGTGTGATGAAGTGCTGAGCCAGATAAGCCTTGGTCGCAGACACCTCGGCGTCGTCACTACCAGTGATGATGATGTCATCCACATACACAGCCAGGATAACACATCCATGTGGGGTGCGTTTCCGCATGACAGTCGGATCGGATACAGTAGAGGCGAAGCCCTACGAGAAGAGCAGCTACGAGAACTTGTGGAACCACGCACGCGGGCTTTGCTTCAGCCCATAGATAGCCTTCTTGAGGAGACACACCTCAGAAGACTCCCCCTGAGCAACGTACCCAGGCGGTTGCTCCATGAATGCCTTCTCATCGAGGTCTTCGTAAAGGAAGGCGTTGGACACGTCCAGCTGATGAAGCAGCCAGGACTGATCCAGAGCGATGGAGAAGAGAACACGGATGGAGCTGAGGCGCGCCACAGGCGAGAAAGTCTCATGATAGTCAAGACCATAGGCTTGAGAAAAGCCACGGGCCATGAGACGCGCCTTGTAGCGAGCGATGGAGCCATCAGGATTGTACTTGAGGGAGTACACCCACTTGCAGGAGACAACGTTGGCATCAATAGGCCGAGAAACCAGCGTCTAGGTCTCCCGCTGGATGAAGGCCGCATACTCCACGTCCATCGCCTCTTTCCACGCCGGTACCTGCAACGCCTCAATATACGACTTGTGAATTGACTCGGTTAGAACGGCAAGGGCAAAGGACTGATAGGAAGGAGAAAAGCGGGCAGGAGAGACATGATGGGCGATAGGGTATTGCGTGCACTGGCGAGTGCCCTTGCGAAGGGCAATGGGAAGGTCAAGGTCAGATACGGGAGGCGGTGGGGAAGGTGGTGGGGACAATGTAGCCGGACCAGTGGATAGCAGCGAGGAGGGAGGTTCCGGCTCAGAGGATGGATCAGACTGGAGGGATGCCGAAGAGGGTGACGCCTCAGGCAAGGGAGTCGGGACAGTCATAGGGATGTCGGTAACAGTGGTAGCAGATACCGAAGGAAGGAGGGATGGGGAGGAGAGATCCTCGCCAGACTGAGTAGAGGTAAAGTAGGGAACGTCCTCATGGAAGGTCACATTTGCCGAAGTAACGTACTGGCGCCGATCTGGGAAGTACACACGGTAGCCCTTATGAGTCCGAGAGTAACTGACGAACACACCCTTTTGTGCACGAGGAGCCAGCTTGGAGAGGCCAGGGGTGTGATCTTGGACAAAGGCAGTGCAGCCGAACACTCGAGGTGGTAGAGAGAAGATATCAGCAGCAGGAGTCAATCGCTGAAGGGGAATAGCACCTCCAAGAGCGGCATGGAAGGCGGTTCACCGTGTATGTAGCAGCCGAACAGCTTCGCACTGGAGATACCGAGGTACCCTCATAGCGAGTAGCAGTGTGCGTACCATATCCAGGAGGTGTCGATGCTTCCGCTCGGCCACCCCATGCTGCTGCGAGGTATATGGGCAGGTAGTCTGATGAACTATGCCATGAGCCAGACAGAGTTCCTCAATCGCCTTCTGAGTGAACTCAAGTGCATTGTCTGTGCGGAGAACTCTGACCATCGTCTCATACTGGGTAATAATCTCAAGTAGAAAGTGCTGAACCCGAGAAAGTATCTCCTTTCGACTCTTCAGGATATATGTCCAACTCGCCCGGGTGTAGTCATCGACGAACACCATGTAGTACTTCCCTCCTATATGAGATGGATGAGGGGCCGGACCCCAAACGTCACAGTGAACCAAGTCAAAGGGGCGATGGGTAGGTGGACCAGTACGCGATGGATATGACGATCTATGGTGTTTTCCTAGTTCACAAGACTCACAATGAAACTCAGATAAGTTTAACCAAGGTAGAGTTTCTTTAAGTTTGACAAAACTAGGATGCCCCAATCGACAGTGCTACAAAAGAGAGTCATGAAGGGAACTAGAAGAAGCAGAGAGTGCAAAAAGGGCTTGAAGGCCCGTAGATGGAGAGTCAGCCACTAGCTCGTAGATGCCTCGTCCCGTTCACGGCCCGACTCCAATCCTCCAGCCCCGTGTCGAGATCCTGGAAGACGCAGTGATGAGGAAAGAAAAACACACCATAGTGAAGGGCTTTAGTGATCGCACTGATGGACAGCAGATTGGCAGGGAATCCAGGAACCAAGCTGTAGAGGAAGGGAAGAGGTGGCACGAGACTGGCCAGAGCCAAGGACAGGACAAGAACGACCGTCAGCAATACGGACATCAGGAATGGAGGTTTCAGGCCGATAAGAAGTGAGGACAGAGGGAAAACCAGTCATATGGGAAGATGCCCCCGAGTCAATAACCCAAGAAGTCATATGAGGAGTTGAGATAGACGGCGTACCTGGAGAAGATCCCCGTCCTCCCGCATATGACACCAAGCTGCTCGTCAGTGCCACAAGACTGGCTGATGGTGCCGCATTCGAACAAAGTGAGGAGGCCCGTGATGCCTGAATGTAGGCCAGCTCCGAGGGAGATAGCGCGAGGCTGACCGTTCCCGCAGCCGAGGGAGTAGTGGTCGAGGATGATCCCTCCGCCGGGGACGTAGTCGAGGATGCCTTGCCTCCAGAGGAAGCCAGGGCCCAAGCAGGCTTCCCGAACTCCTTCCAAAGACTTCTCTCGACGGATAAGTCGGCTTCCCGCAAGCATTTGCGTGTGGTGGATAGGAGTTCCGGGTCTTCCCGAAAGGTGTGCTCTTCCCCTGCACGCCCGGGAGCCCCGCCCGATGCGATGAGTGCTGAAGTCTCGACGGGCTGCGAGGATCGGGAGGTGGGCAGCTGTCCCGCACTCGAAGTGCGCGCTGCAAAGATCTCCTCGTGGGCTACACCCGGATCCCCCAAGCACTCGGCCCTGGATCATGTCAGCCCAACTCGAGACGTAACCCGCTAAGAAATGCTCCCGCTCGGAGCTCATCGCGGTACCGTCTAAGTATATCAAGATCCAAGACCAGTGGCTGATAGAGCTCGAGGTTAGTGAAGATGGCATCGACCGATCCATAGTAGCTCTAGAGAGTCCTGGTGCCCTGGCGACATGCAAATAGCTCCTCATAAAGGCGAACTGTCCAGCTTACGTTGCTCTTGTTGGCGTACATCGTCTCCAACTTGAGCCACAGGGCGCGGGCAGGATGGGTCATGCTGAGCGGCTCCATGATCTGTGTCGCTACACTGGAGATAAGCCAGGAACTACCGCGGACTCTAGTCTGCTCCACTCCAAGTACTCCGAGTCCGATTCCTTCCGCGAGGGAACAGTCAGATGATGCCGAAGGCCATGGGCGTTGAGGAACTCCAGGAAAGCACCACTCCAGGGCCCATAATTGGACCCGTCGAACACGTGTGCCGGCTTGGCCAAGGCAATCACAATAGAGTGCTTCCCGGATTGCCGGGACAACCCCGTTGGCTGAGAGGGCTGAGTGACCTCAGAGGATGACGACACGGTGGTAGGATCGGCCATGTGGAGATCAGTAGCTGGGAAGATGAACCGGCGGCTATAGGATATGAGTCGATGCGGCAGGGCAGGTCAACGGTGGCAGGGTAGAGCAGCGGCGGCACTTGATGGCAGGGCGGTGGCCGGGCAGGGCGAAGGCAGCAGGGTGATGGCAGCAGGGCGCGACGGTAGGGCGCCGACTGGGCAGTGCATGACGGCTGGGCAGGGCGCGACGGCTAGCAGCAGGGCGCGACGGCAGGCGCGAGCCGGGGCAGGGCGCGACGGCCGGCAGCAGGCGCGACTGCAAGCGGCGCAGCAGCACGACCCGGCAGTGGCGCGACGGCTGGCAGCGAGAGCACCCACGGCACGGCGCCGGCTGGGCAGGGCGCGACGGCCAGCAGCAGTGGCGCGACGGCAGGGCGCAGCAGCACGACGACAGTGGCGCAGCAGCACGACGACAGTGGCGCGACGTGCCGGGCGTGGCCTCGACGGAGGGGCAGGGCGCGACGGCTGGGCAGGGCGCGACGGCCGGCAGCACGGCGCGACGGTTGGGCGCAGGCAGGGCGATGGCCGGATGCTTGATAGCAGATCGGCGGCTGGGCAGGGCGACGGCAGCAGCAGGGCTACGGCGGCGGATGGCGGTGGCGTCACAGGACAAGACGGCGGCGCTTGAGGACGACTGCGTCTTAGGGGAAACCCTAAGATTTTTCCTAACCTCGCTCTGATACCATGTTAGAGAGAGGAACACGAAAGAGAGAGGAAAAACAGAAAATAGGGTTTGATGTGATGGATACATGCACGAGAGAGAGATATATAGGAGAGAGATAGAGAGGAGAGAGAAAAGGAGAAAGTGGGCTTCAGCCCAATAGGAGAGGGAAGAAGATAGGCTTTAACAATAGAAATTTCCGAACGCGAAGAAAGAGAAGACCAAAATAAAATTTCAAATTATCCTAATCTAAGGTTCTAAATTACAATCTAATGATACATGACAAAAGATTAGGAGGAAAACACATAATCTAACCCAAGATAGTGATCGCAATGATCCAATTGATCGCCGGATCAAAGGCTTTTCATTCCTCGATTTCGAAGACGATTTTCGGCGTTCAAGAGGTAAATTCTCCCTATTCTTTGGACAAAATCTCACTTTCAACCACTTCATGGACGCAGAAATGTGTCTAAAAGCGATTAGAAGAAAGAGATTTAAGGATGGTGGTGTCTAGATAGTTCGATTACTCGAAAACATCCAAGAATGATTTACATCATCAAAGAACATCTCAATTTATAGTGAATTTGGGTGTTATTATCGGATTGGGCGTTTCATCCTGGATTAACAGCTGAGATGAAGCGCCAAGCTTTGAATCGCTACAGTTAAGTCGTGTCCATTGGATCGGAGATGGACCATTGAGATTTCTCCATGTCGCGCATGAAGACGAAACGCGTGAAACATCATCCGTCCGATCTTGATCTATTGCTCCGAATACGTTTTGTCGGTTTTAATCTCAATCGCTACAACTCTTTTGATGAACGGCTGAGATTAAATTGTTTTAAAAATGATTCACCGACCAATCCGATTGTGCCGTGTACCACCCGACTTAAGTGACTATCGATAGTTTTGATTTAACACTTGAATGAGACACTTCACGTGACTCCATGTCACCTACGCATTTTAAAACAAAAACATAGTCCCTCAAGACAAAAATCTAGGTGAATACGCGACTATATAAGTAATATGTAAATAAGGAGTTAGCGAAAATCCTTAACAGGATGCTTTCTCCTTATTCACACACTTGCACGCACGTGTGCACATGCGTGCACAAGCGCACTCACACATGCACGCTCACATACATTGTGTGACACGTGGCGGTCTCATATGTTACCACATGGTGCCGTCATTTTCGTCCGTGCCACTTCAGCTACCATGTGAGCACGCGATAAAAATAATTTTTTTATTCATTTAAATTCAAATTAAATCGAATTACATTTATAAAAATTCAAAAAAATTCCAAAAAAGCCCTAAAAATTAGAAAATTCATAAATTTCAAAATACAACTCCAAATTAATCCAAATTTTTGTTTCATTTTATCAGAAATTAAATTATCTATCATTCTAAAAAGTCAAATTATTTAAATAACAAGAGAATAAATTTTTATTTAAAAATTATACTCATTTCTCTTAGAAATTAAAACTTAGAAAAAATAAATGAGTATATAAAAAGTATTTTATCTTATTATTTAATATTAAAACCCAATTATAATCTCAAATATAGATGGGAATAATCTACTTTTAAAATATATTCTTTATAATGCATAATTATCCCTAAAATAGTACATTTTGTTATTATACCTTAAAATTGCATGAACTGATAGATATGCACTGAAATTATGATACATGCATAAAAATGGAATGTTTTATTACTTAATTTGCATTAATAATCATATATTTGCATGTTAAGATTGCATGTTGTCACATACAACATGGCCTCTCCCTCCCTATATTAGAGGTAGAAGTCACTCTTCTCATTTTTTTGAACTCATTCTATCCTATGGGATTTCAAATGGTATAAGAACCCTAAGGTTTTTAAAGGTATTTTTTATCATTGTTTGGGTGAATCTATCTTCTTCATCTCCCTCATCTCATCTTTTTCTCTTCCCATCTTATTTTCTTTATCCTATTAGTTGAGCTCTCACTTCTCCTACACCACAAATTTTCTGACCCAAATCGACACCTTCACATTTTACAAATCCCCTATGTTATCATCATATTTGTCTATTTTTTTCCATATCATGCCCTGTTCACCTTGGTTGTCATTTTTTAGCATTTTAACGTTAATTTTAAATTAGATGTGTTTGACCAAGTAAAAAGGGTTAAACAAGAGTTAAACATTTTGATATGATTAGTTTTTGAGTTTTAACAATGCCAAGATTTAGGTGGATTTAGGGAATCAAAGAAGACAAAATAATAAGGATAAGTAATGATTTACATATTTACTTTTGATTTAATTAGATTTTTAAACCAAACTAAATCAAAGAATTAATCTTCTCCTGTTTTGCATTTACAATGGCATGATAATGTTGGAAACTAAAATTTGGAACTAATGTCAAAAATTTAAAAAAGGAAATATATATTTAAAGATATATATATATATATATGTATATTTCTATACTGATTTTTTATTTATTCAATCCTTGGAGAAGTTGACATGACAAAGTTGACATGGTGGCATGCATTGGTGGCATAATGCGGCAACAACTAAGGGCGCCAAGCGGCATGCACGTAGCCCCTCCTCTCTTCTATCTCTTTCTCTCATGTGCACACATGAGTGTGCCTTAATGGAAGAGGTTTTGTGCACTATCTACTCCTATCAATGTGTTGCTGTATCCTTCTTTGCCTACCTCTTTCCCACTCCCTCTTTCTCCTCTTCTTTCATGTTTTCTGTCTCTCCCATTTTCCTCATGCAAATTCATTCTTTTGTCCCTCGCTATCTCTCTCTTCGTTGTAATTCGTCATACTCTCGCCCCATCTTCTCTCCTCACCACCATCTCATTTGTCTTCTTTTCCTCTTCCTCCATTGCCACATCACCACATCTCTTTTTGCTCCTTTTCTTTCTCTCCTCTTCCCATTTTTTCGTGCGGACAGATGGAAAAAACATTTTTTTCCGCTGTGCACTTCCATCTTCCATCACCCTCTTTTCCGTCTCTCAATTTTCTTCTTTCTCTCTCTCTTGTTGTGTTTCTCGTTGCATATCCCTCCTCCCTCTCTCGCATATCTATCTGTCCATCTCCGTTGCAGCATTTCTCGCCACCTCTTCCTCGTTCCCCATCTTTTTCTCTCTCACTTTTCTCTCTTGTGCACACCATCAAAGGGATGATTGGAGAAAGGGGAGAGGAGAGAGAGGGAAAATACCAATTTTTAAATTCAACCACATAGTTTGATCATGACACTTAATTTGACATGCAAAACTTAAGGAAGTTGATGAGGAGAGAGAAAGTAAATTGAATAGTCCAGATTAGTGTGTATTCAAAGTATGATATCCCATGTACTTGATAGAATTTGGAGCTGAAATTTAGTAGGAATGATCAGAATTTCATGCTCCACATCCTCATAGAGACCAACTATAAATCTGCAATGAAAAGGCTAGGTTTTTCAATGTTTTGATAAGTGCTTCTTGCATTGGGTAGCTGAAGGAAAGAGGGCACCGATCAATTGTTCAGCATGTGATCAACATCATTTTGAGTAAGTTTCTTATCTTGTTTACTTATTCCTTGTATTGGATGCACGTCACCAAGTCCGAGCACTATGTATGGGCTCTCAAAGGAGTGTTTGATCCAAGAGAATCAATACAGTGAATTTTGGTTGTAACCCTTTGTATTAGGATTTATTGTGTTCGATCTTTTCCATTTTCTCAATATTTTTGTCCACATTTTTACATATTCAAACCATACATTACATTTCATCATGTGATAAAGGGTTCTCAATATTTGAAGGGAATTCGGAAGCATTTGATTGGTTGATTGCATTTTCAACATATATCTCCCTCTTTCATCAATCTTTTCCAATTCATTAACCTAAAAATTAAAAAATTATTCCTTTATTTTAATATTTTAACCATCCTCCCTATGGATTTGACTTTTGACTCACCACTATTCTAAATTTTTAAAATCAAATTCGAAGAGTTTAGTATAACTTTTTCGAGACATGAACTTGCACTTTCAAAGTCCATGATTTTATGTATATAAAGTATCTCAAAGGTACGGTTGATTTTGGTATTACCTATGAGAAGAAGAAAAGGAATCATAGAATTCTTGGGTATAGTGGTAGTGATTTCTCAAGTGACGTGAAAGATAGTAAGAGTACTTCAAGGCAAGTTTTATTTCTTATTGATTTACCTACCATTTGAAAAGTTTGAAGAAAAATCTCGTGGCTTTATGATCTTGTGAAGCTGAATATAGAGTCATAACTTCAGTTGGGTGCCAAGGTGTATGGATAGGTTTTTTGGTGAAGGATTTAATTGGTACTAAGGAAAATTTGGTGAAGATAATCTAGACAATCAATCAACAACCATATTGAGGCAGAATTCAGCTCATTGATGAACTCAATTTTGGGGTATTATTAATCATTTTTTTGAATTGATCTTTATAATTCCTCACTATATCTGATGGTAAAGTAAGGGTCAAATCCTCGAGGGGCCTAGGTAATGAGATTAGTGCTTTTAAGGAGTAGTGATACTATTATAACCAAAAACAATGGTAGAAGGGATTTCTAAGAAATATGGAGGGACAAAGAAATGATATATATAAATTGGAATACATATTTATATTCTATAATAAATAATGAGAAAAATATTGAGAATAGAGTAATGGAATGGAGAGATGAGAATGATAGAGCATGGTGGAAGAATGGTGAAAAATGAGAAAATCGGGTAATCATGAAATCGAGTAATGATGAGAGATTATTAGAAGAAAAGAGAAAAAAATCTAAATTATAAATATAGAAATAGGGTTTATACTATTCATGGATAGGATTACAAGAGAAAATGATATCCGAATCCTCACACAAATCCCATTTTTTATGCCAATCATAGGCCGGTTGATGCTAGACTCGTTCGATCTCGATCCTCCACTTGATCTTGCCTCCACAACAAACTTGAACACCAAAAAATGCCAAGAATGAGCATATGCCTCTCCTTTTTCCTTCTAGTATCCTGATACTAAGAGAGATCCCAAAAATAACAAAAAGGAAGAAGAAGATTCTTTTTATATGTTAGGCTTAAATGTTCCGAGGGATAAATGGTCGAGATTGTCTCGTTTGGGTGCCACCAAATGAATGGTGGATATTAGATCCATACGTCATGATGAGAATGACCTCATAAAGAGGTGAGGGAGTCCTCCTTGAAGAGGTGGGTCCCACAACCATCTTCTAAGGGAGTGGTTTGACCACTCTATAAGGGGTGGTAACCTTACTACTTCTTTAAGGAGCTGGGCTTACCTCTATCTCCTCCTATAAATATGGATTCTTCCTAGAAATTTGATCTCTTTGATTCTTCAACAATGCCTATGACCAGCTTTGATTTGTCAAATCGGCTTGCCACTTTGACCATCATAGACTTCAGAGAAAAAGGGAGTGACTAGTCTCCTAAAAAGGTGGAATGGGTTGACCTCGCCTTAAAAGGTGGAAGACTAATGAATGTTTTACGCACGGCTGTGTATATGAGGAAGTCAAGTACTACCCCAGCTGTGTCACAAACATGATCCTATTTTTCCCGATCAAAGGCTACATATAACGTTTCTTCAAGACGAGCGTTGGTGTTCAAGCATGAACACTTCATGCATTTCACAGGCAACTCATAATTAGTCCACAAAATATCCCACAAAATATGCAAGAAGTGTAAAGTTATCATAAATTGGGTGAAAGAAATAATTTTGGGCAAACAACAAGGCCTCACATATTCAAGCACAAGAGAAAAATGGGTGAGAGGAGCCCTTTATAAGGTTTTTGGGTCTAAAATGACCTTAAATGCGACGTTTTAAGCTCAACAGTTTGATCTGTGTTTAATATCGCGATAGCTAAGATTTTTCTATGTTAGATCCCCGAAAAACCTCCAAAAATGGCCTTACAACTCTTGAAAAAAATACTCCCAGCCATTTGATTGCTTGTTTCTAGGCTGATGGATGGCTCGATTATGCCGATTGCCATCAAATGGGCCATTAATGAATATCAAGGGTCGAAAGCATTGTCTATCGTTCCATCAAATGTTAGATGGTCTAGGAGCCACATGATTTTGTCACATGTCATACCATTGAAGAGGACTTATTGGGAGTAATGGCAACCATTTGATCAAAATCCAATCATTATGATTATATCGTGAAGAGAGAGGAAACACTAGTGAATCAGATGTAGCCATGACCCCCTAAGTGAAGATCCAGACTTTACTAGATCACATAATTTGGCGCGTTTTGTTGCGCCACATCACTTGCATAAGAGAAATAAAAAGATAGCCCCACATTGAAGAAATTCAAAATTTTTCAAAGTCTTTAAAATAGTCTACGATGAAGACAATTAATTTGGCCCATTAAGGCCACTCTTTATCCTCATTGTCCTATGATCGTGTTGCCACATAGGCACGAATAGATGTGCCAAGTGTGTGCCGCACGGCGTCGCTAGACGTGGCCCCTTAGATACACATAGACACGCCAGCTCGCCACATCAATGCACATATTAAAAATCCATTTTTCTGTGTTTTGAATAAAATAAATTCATTAAAAATTTTAATTAAATTCAGAAAAACTTCCAAAAAATCCCTAAAAATTCAGAAAATTCATCTCTCAAAGTATAACTCCTTTTTAATATAATGTTTGATCAAAGATTAAATAATCTATTATTATATAGATTTTAAATTAATAAATAACAAGAGAATAAATTTTAACTCAAAAATATGCTCAAGAAAAATAAAACTAAATAGTCTTAGAGTGAATTAAAGATATTACTTTCTTATTATTTAAAGTTTATAATCCTAACAAATCTCAAATTTCAATGGAGATAATCTATTTAAAATTCAAATCATGATTCATGCATAATTAATATTTAAAATATTTCATTTTGAGATTTTTGATATAAATTACATAGAATGACAAATATACCTCACAATAAGATAAAAAGCATAGCAATGATATGAATTATGCCTAAAAATACATAGATAATCATTTAATCTTGGGTATAAGTTAAAAGTTATCATTGACAAACCTCCTAAAAATATGAAAATATTTGACCAACCTCCTAAAAATGTCACAAGGCTTGACCAACCACCTAAAATAGGGGAAAGGCTAGACCATCTTCTTAAAAAGGTAGACAGCTTTGACTAACATGCTTAAAAGGTGGAATGAGCTGAACAACCTCCTAAAAAGGTTGATAAACCTCTTAGTGAGATGGAAAGGTTTTACTAACCTCCTAAAAAGGGAGAGTACTTGTTTTCTTCTTCTCTTTTGGGATAATTTATATCCATGCTCTCATTATACTTCACCTATGCCCTTCTATCCACATAACTCATACAAATATGAGAATTCAACCATTTGACTTCTAAGAAATCAAATTGTTTTAATCTAATAATATAATCAAAATGTAAGAAATGATGCATGTTAGGAGTTAGTCATATTTTCATCATATTCGACATATAGAAATAGATATTCTCATTATTATAAATTTAATAAGCACTTAAACATGAAAAATGATACATGAATAAAACTTATATTTTGAAGTTATTACTCATCACAAAAGGATCAAACATATTGACACACATTGTCCTTTTCGCAGACATTACATTAATGATAGGAGGGTTATGATCGACTATGTAAAGACTGAAGATCAACTAGCTGATGTTCTCACCAAAGTATTAGGAAAAATAAAATTCACAGAGTTATGTCTAAAAATTAGAGTGAAGAAGGCATGGGATGAAGTGAGAATACAGGAAGAGAATGAAAGAGGTAATTCTCCATTGGTGGGCATCATTGGCAGCACTAGCGCCATTGCAACACAGAATGGAGCACCTATAATGCACGCGCTTCATTGGTACTATAGTACATGTGAAAGGCATCCAGAGCAAGTGGATGCGCGCATGCACTCGACAGTCTGCTTGGCAGGTGTGTAGAAAAAACAAGAGGACCCCAGGTGGCTATAAATGCAGAATGATAATCTGACCAGAGTACCAATATATGGGCACTGTACAGGATACCAAAGTCAATGGATGTAGGCCGAAAACCAGTGCTGAATCAAGAGAAAACTAATAGAAGAGCTCCTTGAGGATGTTCCCAAGGCAAGGGAACACCAACTCCACCTCCAGGGCAGCAAGGTGAAGAATAATAGGGCTTGAGGAGAGGGAGAGAGCAAAAGGAGAGATCCAGAGACAAAAAGAATAATCAGAAGAAAAGGACTAACTCCTACGGCGGCAGTTCTTCATGTGGATTAGTTGGACTCCTGCAAGCACTTGGCAACAGTAACGGCCGAGATGTGTCCTTTGGGCAGGCCACGTGCTCCAGGCCAATGAAATGCACGCCTAAAAGCATGTATTCAGCAAGCCATTGGGGAAAAAATTCAGGTCTGAATTTTTTATGGTTTTTGAGTGGTCCAGTGTTTTTTGTGCTTTATAAATAGGCTTGATTATTAGTTTTTCAACATCTCTGATGTATCCAAGCGCCTTTAGTGCAATAAAGAGGCATTTGTCTTTCTTTTGTAAATTCCTCGTGTTTTTTGTGTGTGTGAGGGTGTGTTTCATCTCTTGGAAATTCCTTGAGGTGAATCTCAGTCAACAATTGAATCATATGGACTGGACATCTGCGAGCCTGTTCTTTTCGATTGCTCCCAGGAAGCCTTGGATTCTGAGCACTCCTTCAACTGCGCAACCACTTGGCTTACCGGTGGTCGATGGATTGACGTGGGTGAGGCACATGTCATCGCGATTTCTAAAACCTTCCACATGGTATTAGAATCGTAATCTCCCTTCAACCTTTTGTCGACTATACTGTCGATGTCTCCTTTCTCGAGTCTGGACTTGACCCTAGAGAGCATAGGACCATCTCGTGAGTCACTGCTGACTGGAGGCTGGCCGGTTATAATTTCCAGTAAGACGATTCCAAAACTGTACACATCGCTCTTTTCATTCAGCTGAAATGACTGATTGTATCTGCAACATAAGATAATAGAACATATCTAACTTCAAGATCGTTTCATAATTCAAGAGAGCAAGGCAAGGTAAGAAAGTAGCATACTCAGGGTCAAGATAACCAGGAGTGCCTGCAACCATAGTCGATATATGGTTGGCATCTTCACGAGAAAACAGCCTCGACAGACCAAAATCCCCCAATTTGGCTTCAAAATGTTCATTTAGTAGAATGTTTCTCGTTTTTATGTCTCGGTGAACTATGGGTGGCTTGCAGAAGCTGTGCATGTAGTCAATCCCTGCCATTAAATGCTCAATGAACGGAGAAATATGAACACCAAAAGTGGAACTATGACTCTATACAGCGTAAGGAAATATGAATACCGTGCGCAACGTCCACAGCTATTCTAAGTCGCATGTCCCAACTGAGCTGGATTTTTTTATCTCCCTCTCCTATTTCAAGGAGAAAAATTTTTTATTGTACAACTGAGAGAGAAAGTGAGAGAGAGAGGACATACTATGCAAGTGCTCTGCAAGTGTGCCGTTCCTCATGTACTCATAAACAAGAGCAAGGCTATCCTTGTCATCACAGTAACCCAGCAAGTGAACAAGATTTTTATGGTGCACTCTTGTTAAGATCTGTACCTAAATTAAAACGCACTCATGAGCAATAGATTTCTCAGGGCAAATCGGGGAAATCTTATCAGTAATGCCCATACTTACTTCAGCATCGAAGTCTTTTCTTCCTTGTGATGATGTTGAGAGCATTTTCACTGCAACTTCAGAGCCGTCATTCAGAGATCCATAATAAACTGTTGCAACACCCCCTTTGCCAATCAATCGCTCAAAGTTTTTGGTAATTGCGACAATTTCTGCAAAGGAGAATTCATGGCTTCGAGAATTCAAATGTCCCTGTTTATTCTTCCATCGACTTCTGATGTCTCTTGCATTTTCCATATCTGGTTTTCAAGAAAGCAACAGGAATAAAAATAATGCCAGAGAATTATTATTTAAATGAAATGGGTATTACCCTTCTGAGCACTCTGAACGGTTCGTTCCTTCCTCACTTTGACCCGCCATACTAGAATTATTAGAATGACAAAAATAGCACATGCTGATAATACCCCTGCGATAATTGGAATGATAATTTTCTTCTTTCCCTTCTCTGGCGTTTGGCACCAATCCACGTTCTTACAAAGCTCTGTATTCCCATTAATTCTGGGGTTCATAGATCAAAAGGGTGTCAGTATTTTGGTTAAAAAACTAAGCTATGTTAAAATATTAAAATATGCAAAATACCCACCGTTTAAGTTGTTCTAAAAAAAATTTCAAAAATGTGAATCACCCTTTTTTGTCTGTGTTAGATGAATTTTTTAGACTGGCAGTTAAACCTTCTGGAATGCTCAGCATGAAAATGTTGGCATAACAAGTAATTTTGAAATCAAGTATGAGCATTTGAAGATCCTATTTCAGCTTGTAAGAAGCAGGATTTGTACCGTAATAGTAGAGTGCCCTTTTTAAATTCATCATAAAAGATTGCTGGCAGGGAACCATTCAATTGATTGTTAGCCAGGTTCCTGCACAAATATAGCGATTATTTAGAGCTGATTTCCCAGCATATTTCAGTACTCCCAAAGCCAAAAAAGGGTTAAAGAAGCTTACAAGTCTTTGAGATGTTTCAGCTCCACCAGATCATCTGGAATTTTCCCCGTTAGATTATTATTGGACAAGTCCCTGGGAGAAAAACTTATAAAAACTAAAAATAATTTGCATAAAATTTTAAATTCATCATAACTTGAAACACTCACAGCGACATTAGAGCGGTGAGATTGCCAATAGAGGGAGAAATCCCAGCCGTCAGACCCCACCCGGATAAATTTCTGCGAGTATTCTCAGCAGTAATCATCTTGGAAGTCTAAGGACGACCTCAGGATATTAAATACAAATACTCTCCGGGAGAGAAAACTCACAGAGAGACGATTCGAGGGGTCACCAAGACATCGTAGAGGCAGCCTACGCCTTCCCAGGCCAGTTCCTTCGGAAGGCAGGGATCCCCCTGCCAGTTCTTCTCCACCCCGTACGCGTCTTTGATCTTCGAGATCGCATCCCCTATAGTCTTATAAAACTTTCTTGGTTATCATCTTTCCATCCGACAAAATCAAAGAAAAGCAGGAAGATATCAATGAGAGACAGAAACTCACTGTCGCCGGAGTCCGTAGGTGAGAATTCCAGTCGCTTCAACCCGTAGACCTCGCGTGCATTGATCATGGGAGGACGAGTTGAGTTCGACGTGGAATTGAGGCTGAATAAGGCCGTCGTTTCCACCCCGGTCTGATCTGTATACACGGTCATGCCCTTCAAATAACTCGGTCTCAACGATTTATACCACACCGCGCCGGCCTCGAGAACGTTGAACTCCCTTGTCTCGTCGGATCGGAGCTGCTGGAGCTCCGCGAAGTACAAGAACAGTACGATCTTCTCGTCGGAGCCCAATGCGACGGTGAAGGACAAGCCCTCGGAGATGACCGCCGTTCTTAAAACCGCCTGCGGCATCGATGATGTACCGGTGGTATTTCTGATGATGTCTTGATCTGTGCTCACCGTCGTCCATCCTTTCTGATTACTGCTCGGAAACCAGATGCGGTCGTAAAGATCTGCTGGATACCTGTAAATGTACAATGAAAGAAATAGATGTTGGCACTGAAGTCCGAGCTTGCAGTAGCACAGAGACTGGAAGCCCTAGAAGAACCTAGAAAAGCAGGACTGAAAAAATGGGCGCGCACACATCGCGGCAATTGAACCCAAAAAGGATATGGGCCAGGACACATGCCACCATCTTCCAACTCAAAAGAAATCCATCAAACAAGAGAAACCCAAAAGAAACTGAACTAGTCAACGGCAATTAAGTCCGGTGATCCTCTCCCATCCATCCTCATGTCAGTGGAGAGAGCGAGATTTACTCCATCATTCTCCTCATTGAGCTTCATACGCATCTCAACAAACTTGAGGTGTCCCACGGCTTTAGTAAAGCCAGCGGCCAATTGCTCCTCCATCTCCATGTACTCCAGCTCTACCAACTTTTGACTTCTAAGCATGAACGAATAAAGTGATATCGTGTATCAATGTGATTGTAGTGACTATGATAAACTGGATTTCTTGTTGAGATCAATGGTAGACTTATTATCAAATTTCAATGTAACTTGCTTCACCTTTTCTCCCGTCAATTTAGCAATGAAATGACTTAGCCAGATTCCTTGACTAGCTGCAATAGTGATGGAAGTGTACTCAGCTTAAATAGTAGCATGCTCATGTTCACTCCTCTTGAAACCTAGAGAGGATAAACATTCATCCAACTTGAAATACCAAGCCCTTGGCGTTTGCTTGAGTCCATATAAAACCTTCTTTAATCTCAAAACACAATCCTCTTTTCCCTTCACAATAAAACCTTTTGATTGGTTCACATATATGTAATTCCCATCTACCTTGTGCTGCAAGAGCCATCAATACTCTGATAGATTCAAATCTAGCAACTGGAGCAAACACTTCTTCATAGTCAATCCGACACCTTTGAGAGTAACCTTTCACCACCAATCAAGCCTTCTGACAAGACTCTTCTCCTCTGAAATTCCTCTCGATCTTGAACACCCATTTGAGCCCAAAGGGTTTGCAATCAACAAGTGGAGAGATCAGTTCCCAAGTTCCACTCTTCTCAATAGCTTCCAATTATTCTTTCATAGCCTTCATCCACACTTCATCTTTAGAGGCTTTAAGATATGTGGATGGTTCTCCTTAAGAGGAGAGACAAACATCCATGCCAAATGACACTAGATCAGTCTCATCATAAAGGTTTTGGAGAGATGTAAATCTCTTTTGTTGATCTTCTTCTTGAGAGGAAGAGATTTCTTCATAACTTTCTCGACTTCCTCCATCTTCTCTTTTTAGTGAATTCTACTTGAATGGGTGGCATCTGGTCAAATTCATCAACCACGAGGTGAGGGATAGTGGGAAAATGAGATTGAACTTCACCATCAACATTGCCCTTCCAATCCAACTTGCTCCCTTCTTCAAAAAGAACATGCCTGCTAATATGGACTTTCATAGTTAAAGGATTATAACATTTATAAGCTTTAGAGCCCTTCTAATAACCAATGAAAACCATGGGTTTGCTCCTATCATCCAACTTCTTCAACTTCTCTCCTATGGCCTTAACATGGACAATTGAGCCAAAAACCCTCAAATAATCAATAGAAGGTTTCCTCACAGTCCACTTCTCATAAGGAATGGCTCCTTACAAGCTTCTAGTAGGTGACAATCTTGCAATCTTGATCTCTCAGTCTTCATCAATTCCCTTCAACGTGGATCCAATTGCCATGGACATAAAAATCCTATTCTTTCTTTCAACAACACCATTTTTATTTGGTGAATAAGGCACTATCAATTGCCTCTTGATGCCATGTTCATCACAAAATTTGACACACTCTTTAGACATGAACTCGCCACCATGGTCAGTCCTAAAGCACTTTAACTTGGTCTCCTTTTCCTTCTCGGCATGTTATTTGCACTTCTTGAAGGCTTGAAATGCTTCTAATTTGCTCTTCAACATGGAAACCCTGATAAGCCTCGAATAATCATCAATAAGTAGGAGAAAATGCTTACTCCCGTCCAAGTGTGAAGGGGGTGATAGGCCCACAAATATCTCCATACACTAGTTCAAGAGGATCGGTGGCTCTAAATTTACTAAAGATGGAAAATAATTCCTATGTTGCTTTCCAGCAACACAACTTAAGCACACTTGCATAGGTTCTTCAAGAGGCAGCATCCTAATCACCTTATCAACCATGAACTTCAAAGTCCTGAAATTCAGATGCCCAAGACATCGATGTCGAAGTCAAACCATCTCATCTTCTTCCTTTATCAAAAGGCATGACTTTACTGTATTCAATTTCAATTAATAAAGTTGGCCATAAGCCCTATGTACCTTGTTCAAGAGCTTCCCATGTTGGTCATAAATAACTAACATTCCACCTTGCCGCCTCATGCTACAACCATGCTCATCTCATTGCCCAAGACTCAAGATATTCACATGGAGCTAAGGCATGTATAACACATTATTCAGCTTCAACTCTTCTCCATTATAATACTTCACAAGGTTAGATCCTTTGCCACAAATATCTACGCTTGAACCATTACCAAATTTCACACATCCACCTCAGCTCTCATCCAAGAGATTGAAGAGATCTTTCCTTCCTGACATGTGACTAGTGGCAGTTGTATCAAGGAACCATAAATCATTGGCCAGGATAGAAGCATCCAGACCCTAGAGAAGAAAAATCTCTAGTTCCTCTGTAAATGTCACAAGCAGTGCCGATTCATCCTTCTCGTCTAGGGCAACGAGATTCACCTTCTTGTCCTTCTCCTTCTTCTTCTTCCCACTACAACATTCACAAGCATAATGACCCATCTTTTGACAACTATAACATTTCACCATGAATTTGTCAAATGGTCGTCTCGCTTCATCTTCATTCTAAGATTCAATTGGTTTGCGGCATCCTTGTCCTCTTCCTATGCCACAACCATGACCACGACCTTGGCTTGAAGAGCCTTCTCCAAGATTTATTTTCCCCTTGCCCATAGCTCTCACAAGAAAAGCCTATTGTTCTTCTCTAACTTCATGCTCATGGAGACATTGCTCTTGGACAATCAAAAAGCCAATTGCCTCATCAAGTGTCATTGTATTTGTTGAGGATATTTTTAATAATGAGTTCAAAGTATATCCAACTAAGCTTAAGTATCCATCAAGAGTCTAGGGATGAGATTAGACGAAGCCCACGAGCAAAATGGAGAAAAAGAACCTTCTTAAATGGGAAGACAAATGTTCATAATATAGGTCCAAAACAGCTAGGACAAAAAGAGGAAAAAGAACAAGTTCACCAAAGGGACTAACCAACAAGAAGAGTCATACTTAGTATCACCTCCCTTTTCTCCAACTATTCAAGTAGCTTGACCCTTCCTTCACAAGGGTTTCACTCTCTTAGGATGCTCTTGGGTTGCTTCCTTTAGGTTATTCTAAGCTTGAGGTGAGCTCATCCTTTTATAGAGCTCCTTAGAAGCTTCTAGAGACTCTCTCTCTAGAAGATGTCTATACCTTTCTAGAACATCTAGAAAGATCCACAAGCTTTTAGAGATATCCATAATCTTCTAGGGCAATCTAGAAACTCCACAAGCTTCTAGAAGAAGCATAGAAGATTTTTGAAGTATCTATAAGATTATAAAAAACTTTAAAAAATTCTAAAACGTTCTTGAAGCTTCTAGAATAGATAGTTGACCAAGTCAACCCTCACAGTGTTCATGTCTCCAAACTGCTTCATTGTGAGAGTCAAAGAATCAAATCGATTAGGAGTAGATGTGAGAATCTTATGGACGACCTCCTTCTCCGTGATCATTTCACTAAGGCATCTCAGCTCAGAAACTATCTCGGCGATTTTCAAGGCGTAGTTGGCAACACGCTCCTCCTTACCCATACTACGAAGCTCGAAGTCTTGTGGGAGGCCCTACACTCTGGACTCAACGACCAAATCAACTCCAACATGGATTACGCGCAGAGTCTCCCAGTTCTGCTTTGCAGTCTTCTTAGTGTCAAGATATTCCAAAAAATCTTCCGAAATGGCGCTGAAGATTGCCGCCAGCGCCTGCCTGTCCTTCTTCTGCAGAACATCGTCATTCACAATGGCATCCCACAATCCTTGCGCCTCCAAATAGCACTCCATCATCTCCAGCATTCCACGATAGTTCATCTTGGTCAATCTCAGCAGCTGCGGCGTTGCTGCCGTCTCAGAGGCAGAAGCAACAGTCTTCGGCATCATCACAGGCTCTTGGAATCAGAGGCTTGCTTAGCCGGGAAATCTGGAAGCCCTAGAAGAAGAACACATGGCACCTTATTCCAACTCAAAAGAAATCCAACGAATCAGAGAAACCCAAAAAAAACAGAACTAGTCAACGGCAACTAAGTCCCATGAGCCTCTCCCGTCCATCCACGTGTGAGTGGAGAGAGAGCGAGATCTACTCCATCAATAGAGCAACAGAGAACAACAGGAAGAGAGAATCTGACCTGCTGGTCTGGTTTCCGCCATAGTCGACTCGAGTCGCACTTAAGACAAGGGAGTGGGAACTGTTGACCAGCGTGTAGAGTGAATTCTGAACGGGCCTCACCTCCAACACCGAGATGAAAGGAGTTCCCGCCCCGGTGTTCACCAGGCAGACCTGCAAGGCTTCCGCGGGAGAGACGACGAGGATCTCCGGTAACACAGTGTCGTCAAACAGAGTCTTCACAGTCTGCCACAAGTTCACGCCGAGGTAAATATCGAATCGTGGAGGGCTGCCCTTGCCGTCGTAGTTGCCATAGAAGAATCCGGCGCGCACAAGATAAAGCTGGCCCTCTATCAGGGGCCTCACCGTGTAGCAATTCCGAGTTCCGTTGGGGAAGCTCCTCATCGTCCGGTATCTAAACAAGAAACCACGAAATAAGGGGAATTATTGAAAAGTAGGCAGGGTGGTCGGCTTCTGCGGTACCTGGTTCCGAGATCGCTCCGATTATTTATCTCGGGGACGTCAATGTTGACTCCACTGTCGACGTAGCCGGCGTCCGGAGAGTAGACGATCCCCCTCTGCGTAATGTAGTTCGAGCTCTGCTTGAGTCCGCAGTCGATACTGATGAATCCTACGATTACCGCTCATCGCTGTGAAGAAGATCAATCTATCGTTTGACGCTCTACTGACGTCGTACCTTGCTGCCCGTGAACCGTTGCCGCGATGAGAAGAATGCATAACAACGGTAGCCCAGCGTGCCGTTGCACCATCTTCCCCTGGGCTGGATATGTCCGGCGAGAATCTCCGAATTCTCCTAAATTTGCGAGCTTTCTTCCCTTACGGAAAGCCTTGTCCTAAGGTTCTTGTAGGATCAGATCCCAAACGCTTGATTTCTATCTGTTCATATTGGACTTGGTCCAAAGATTAGATTCTCCGGGATAGGCTTGGTCCACCACCTCTACGACTTGACTAAAAGTCTGAGAATCCGGAAGGCATAAGAAACCGAAGTCTAAGAGAAGAGTCTGAAATTCTCGACGTGGACACCCTACCAACTGCCCACCTTGCAAGTTCAACGAAAGTTCGATGAAGCCATGACCATGCTTATGGACTCTCTCTCTCTCTCTGTAATTCTGGGGTCTACAGCCTTGGTGTGCTTTCTTTGGTAAGCTTGAGTGAACGGACAGTGCTTTGGTTCTCAAATTCAAAGCAGGGAGAATAACGGTTTTATCAGCTACCAATGCGGTCGGAGGATTAACTTTGATGTAGAAAGATTTAATCTAGGCCGTCAAATCTGCCTAAGATCCTTCTGCTCTCGTCTCCTCTCCAACGCCGAAAACACGAAGGCATCTTGAGAAGTTTTACTAAATTGTGGACCGATCAAACTGATCATATGCTTTTATTGGGTGATAATTAGGACCACAATAGATGAAGATCATCAATGACCGTCGATCTTTAGGAGTCACCAACATCGAATCCTGATGTGATCTTGTTGATTTAAATAATTTTGAGGCTGGTCGGCCGTTTGGTTGAGAACTTTACCTTTTCTTCGCCTGATTGAGCTTGCCGTCGGGCCGGGTTTTATGGAGGACCCGGCTCTTCGGCCTGCGTTCAAGGACTTCGTTCAAGGGCATTTTGGTGTTGCACAGGCCACAAGCTAACGGGGCTAGTTCCCCGTCAAACAGTACATTCATGATTTCGAGATTCCTTTCGATTCAATCAAACTCGCTTGGACAAAGAACCACCAATCTCTCTTGAATGTTCCCCGATCATGAAATCCGTTTGAGTTTATAGGATGAAACGAGATCGTCAAGAGATTGCACACACACATGTATAGTTCTTCAAGAGAGCTCAACTCAGGATCACGCACACATAGAGGATGAAACGAGCTCACAAGATCTTTTTTTTCCTTATTACAAGCCTTCTATTATAAAGCTTACACATCAAGAAAGTGAACCATTAATAAGCCTTTCTTAGTCAGTATGAAAACAAGGTAAGTTTTCATAATTTATAAAAGATCTTCTCACGTCAGTATCTTTTTGAAACTTCATAAAAGAAGTGTGGTTCAAACTGTGAGCAAATCCATTGGCAATCTGATCTTTTGATGAGTGAAACTTCACTTCAATAGTATTTGAAATGACTAGATCTCTAATAAAATGAGAACGGAGTTCTATGTCTTGTTCTTTTATAAGACACTAGATCATGGGTCACTGATCTAGTTGATCACTACTGGGTTTGATGGTACAAAATTTCATTCTTCTCTGATTCTTCTCATTCAAACATCTTGTTATGTGGCACAAGATGGTGAAATATATTCTACTTCTGAAGGTGATGAGAAATCGTGTCTTGCTTCTTTAAAGCTCAAGCTATTGCACACTATCCTAAATTAAAAACATATCCACTAGTATTCTTTCTATCATCACATGACCCAGCCCAATCACTATTCAAATATCTAACCAAATTAAAATCTTGAACCTTGTAATAATGTATTCTTAGATCCATGGTTCCACACATATATTTAAGTAGTCTCTTTACAAATCCAAGATGATTTGATGGTGGAAAATGCATAAATATCGATATCATACCAACAGAAAACATAATGTTGTCTTATATGCATTAAATAACTTAAGCTAAAAAACTATTCTTCTAAAAAGTCCCCCATCTATCTTCAATGTCCAAGCATTACTACACAACTTTGCACTTGTGTTTGACTACCTTGTAATTCAGCATGTCAAACCTGTTGAGAACCCTTGTAATTCAACATTCAGCATATCTAACATATATTTCTTTCGAGAAGTGAAAAAACCATGATCACCTGAGTAAACTTTAAGACCAAGAAAATAATAGAGTATACCCAAATCTATCCAATGAAAATTTGACATTGTTGACATTTTAAGCTCATCAATGAGATCTTGAGATAAAGTGAACTATATTTTCCACACGAATTTTTTAAACATATTTTCACAAAGATATGAATGTAATCTACCATACCATGCTCTTTGTGTTTGCTTCAACTCCTATATTACCTTTTTCAACTTGTAAGCTATTTTCATTTTGTTGGACAACAAAACCTTCAGGTTGCTCAACGTATACATATTCTTATAAATTACCATTTTAAAAGGCTGACTTAACATGAAATTAAAAAACCTTCCAATTCATTTAAGCAGCTATACATAACAACATTTGTATAGTTTAAAACTTTACCACTAGAGAAAACCTCTAAAAATAATCAACATCCTAGTGTTGAGCATATCCTTTAGCTGCCAACCTTGCTTTGCATTTGAAATAATAGAGTACACCTAAATCTTTCATAAGAAGTTTTGACATGGTTGAAAGGTTAAATTAATCAATAAGATCTTGAGATAAACCTAGAAAATTATATCATCCACATGAACACTAATAGTGAGAATATCATTCTCCTTTTTTTCATGCAAAGAATTGGCTCATTCTCACTTCTTTGGAACATATTTTTACAAAGGTACAAATTTAATCTACCATACCATGTTATTTATGTTTGGTTTAACTCATGTATTACCTCTTTCAAGTTGTAAACTATTTTCATTGTGCTGGAAAACAAAACCTTCAGGTTGCTCATTGTGTACATCTTGATCTAAATTACCATTTAAAAAGGCTGACTTAACATCAAATTTATAAACCTTCCAATCCATTTCAACAGCTATACAAAACAAGGTTGGCATAGTTCAAAACTTTTCTACTAGAGAAAACATCTAAAAATAATCAATATCATAGTGTTGAGAATATTCTTTACCCACCAACCTTGATTTGCATTTGAAGTAATAGAGTATACTCAAATTCATCATTTAAAATTTTGACATCATTGACAATTTAAACTCATCAATGAGATGTTGAGATAAATGAAGTGAACTATATCATCCACATGAATACTAATATCATCCACATGAACTATACCTGGAGATAAACAAAGTGAATATCATTCTCCCTTTTCTTCTCGATGTAAAGAATTGCCTTATTCTAACCTCTTTGGAACCTGTTTTCACAAATATATGGAAGCCATCTATCATACCATGCTTTTTGTGCTTGCTTCAACTCCTATATTACCTTTGTGAAGTTGTAAACTATTTTCATTGTGTTGGAGAACAAAACCTTCAAGTTTCTCAACGTATATATTTTCATGTAAATTATCTTTTACAAAGGCTGACTTATTATCAAATTGATAAATATTTCAGTCCATTTAAGTGATAACATGCTAACTAAACGTGAAAATACACGATTATTAATGCAAATTAAGGCATAAAACATTCCATTCTAATGCATGTTGTCATATTTTTTAGCGTTTATCTATCATTATATGAAAAAGTCATTATAATATTAAAATGCATTAATTTGGGGTTAATTATGATGAATTAAGGTTAATATTTTTATAACCCATCTTTACTTGAGATTATATTTAACTTTTAAGGTTAATTAATAAGAGAAATCATATTATGTACACACATATATTTTTCTAAGTTTTAAAATCCAAACGAAATGAGTGTATTTTTTAACATAAAAATTTATTCTCTTAATCTTTATTAAATTTGATTTAATTTCTGATCCAATCAAACAAATTGGGATTGATTTGAAGTTATATTTTGAAAGATAAGAATTTTTTAATCTTTAGGGATTTTTTTAGATTTTTTCTGAATTTTTCTAGATTTACATGAATTTGAAATCAGTTTTTTTATTTAAAATTGATTTTATAATCGCACAAGTGACGTGGCAGCATATGGAGCGTATGATGAAATCAATTTATTTCAATTCGTTCTGTCAAATGGTGCCGTTGTCGAGGAATTAAGACGTCATTTTGATCATTTGATTCAATTTTGACTTGGTCAACTCATACTTTTCTTTTATTTTCTTGAATTTTAATCATATTAATCCTACACTGAGTGATCTAGAGCAGAAATCAGTCTTTGAGATCCTTAATTTGATAAGATAAAGTGATTTCTGACCCTTTTCTAAAGATTACGGGCGATCATTTCGTCAAATTCGCATTAAGAGCGTTTCACTCTCACGGATATCGACACTTGATAAAATGATAAATTAACATGATAAAACATGATTATTGATGCATATTAAGGTATAAATGATTTCATTTCCATGCATGTTATCATATTTATGTGTATTTTTCTGTCACATTCCATAAAAAGTCATTATAATCTCGAAAATAATTTAAATTAGGGTTAAATATGATGATTTAAAGATAAATAATTGATAAGCCATCTTTACTTGAGATTATAGAGGTTTTTAAAGTCAAAATAATGAGAGAAAACGTTTTATAAACATTTACTTTTATTTTCTTAAGTTAAATCCTTAAATAAATAATAAATGTATTTTTAATGGTAATTAAAACTCTCATTATTTATTAATTTTGAATCTTTAGAATGATAGATAATTAAATTTTGGATCAAATGAAAGAAATTTGGATTAATTTAGAGTTATATTTTGAAAGTTATGAATTTTTTAATTTTTAGGGAATTTTCTAGATTTTTCTGAATTTTTTTTTATTTTTTTATGATTAAAATGATTAAGACAAGGAGGAAAAAGTGGGTATTTTCGCCCGAGACTCACATGGATGCGACGTGGCACTCAAGGCCATGTGGCAGCGCCACGCGGGCCCACGCGCGCGCACGTGGTGCGATGTGACATGATATTTCTATTTATGGTAAGTATTAGGGTTATAGTACATATTAGGATTCCGTATTCGGAATTTACGGTAACCTTCATAATCATCATGTCTTATATACCTGACTTTCCTTTCTTATTTTTCCTGTGTGAGACTAAAATCCACATAGTATTTTAAGTGCAGATGACGTGGACTAACGCAGTGCGTCGAATTGATGGCGCGTTGAAATGTTGTGCGTGGATCGAATGGACTCAAGGTCCACCGGATCACATCAGTGCACGTGCCATATTTAAGGGTTATAACAGCTCTAATGAAACGTGCAGAGGGCACATCTCGACCGTCGGATTGCGATCCAATGGTGCGATCTAAATTGTTTTTATAACGCTTATCAACAAACTTCATCTGGACCCTCCATTAAGATATGACGGCTGCGACTTAATTGAGATGGTCCACGATGGACCGTTTCATTATAACCATCGATCGTTTTGATCGGATGGTTATGGCCAAATATCTTGTAAAAAGAGAGGTTATCCCGATTTGTAAAGTATTCAAGTTAGAAATCAATCCTATTGATCCTTTTAGACACCTCCCTTCTCGAGTCTCTCAATTCCATCCCCTTCTACTCTCATTTCTGCATCCACAGAGGGTTTGAAATCGAGATTTGGTTGAGAGACGAGTGAGAAATCGAAGCTTGAATTCCACGATCGCCTTCTTCACATTTTCAACGATTGAGGTGATTAATCGTGTTAATTCGATCACAATCTTGGGTTAGTCGAGTCAGTTTTTGCTAATCTATTATCCATTCCTGTTTAATTTTGATTTAGATTAGGATTTCAAGTTCAATTTTGCTTAATTTTCCTTTAAATCGTGATTTACAAGTTCGAAAACTTCTCCTCACTTCAATCTTCAATTTCTTCGTGAAATCAAGATCAATTTTGATGATTTTTGATTTCGTGAAAACAGTTTGAAGTTTTCTTTCATAATTTATCATTTTCCCCAATTTCTACCATCGATTAATTGTCTGATTTGATCTATTTCGAAGAGATCATCATAAATTTCCTTATTTCCCTGTGGATTCGACCCTTATTTACCATTATACCCCTCAATTCGAGTTAATTTCATCAAATTGGTAAGTTTGAAATTATTTTTGACACGAAATCGTGAGAAATCGACGACCTCGCGGTTTCATCTCGTCAACACTCAAGTAGGATCGCTTGTCATTATTGAATAATTTTATAAGTATTTATAAATATACACTCCACCCTTCAATGAGATGATAGACCACTTCGAGATTAGTGAATAATCCTTTACACCTAGATCTCTTTGAAGGATCCTCGCAATCCCCTGACAATAGAGAGACATCTTCCTCTATAGAACAAGTCAAACTAGTAGAAATGGCACGAAACAAGAGGGAAATACAAGGAAACACCTTAGTGATTACGCTAGGCCCGTCCTCCAAAGACCTATTACCCAAATTCACGCACCCCTAAATAGAGGGGCGAATTTTAGAATAGATTCACATGTTATGAGCATGCTTCCTATCTTCCATGGTAAACCTTCTAAGGACCCGTATAGACACGTAGATGTACTCAGCCAAGTATGTGAAATCAATGATATTCAGAATGTCCCCGCCGACATAATGAAAATGAAACTCTTTCCCGCTATACTTAGAGACTGAGCCAGGGATTGGTTCTTAAAATTAGGGAAAGAATTCACTAGTTGGACCGAGGAGTAGGAAGACTTTTTGAGAAAATATTATTTTTTAGGGAAAACTACCTCCGTCCAAAAAGCCATTCGTGTGTTTACCCAAGGCATGAGTGAAACCTTTCACGAAGCCTAGGAGCGACTTAGAGACCTCACTAGGGAGTGTCCACATCATGGGGTGTCTAACCATAAATTAACGCAAATATTTTATGATGGGTTAGGCCTGCATTATAGATATCTTTTAGATGCAACAAGCGGTGGCACCTTCATGAGAAAATATGAAGACGAAGCGATGGAACTCATCAAGATAGTTGATAAGAGTAAAAATACAGTTGTTGAATGCGCGAATTTACATATCAAATAAACTTATACTCAACTCTTCAAAATCTAATTTTTAAATTAGAACAATTGCAAGTCGAGGTCAAATCCACAAGGAGGAAGGTTAAAATATTAAAATCAAAGAAACATTTTTGTGTTTTTTTTGTATTTAGAAAGCGGAGATGAATGGTGAAAGGAAGAAAATGAGCACGGAGATGAAATGAACTAAACAAGTGCTTCCAAACTCCTTGCGAAGATTGTAACCATTTATCGATGGTAAAAGAGTGATCTTTAGGGTTTATAAATGAGAAAATGTTGATAAACAGATAAGAAAAATAGAAGAAATGGGTAAAAAATGGTTTTAATCCAATATTCCTGATGAAAACACAATCCATTGATGCTCAGGAGAGAAACAGAGGAGAGATGGAGAGGTTTGTCTCTCCGTTGCGAGAAAAAGAGGTTGATTCAGGATATTTTTGAATGAATATATGTATGAATATGATGATGTAAATATGGAGAAGTGAGAGGAATATAATAAGAATATATAGTGATGGTATGTAAGAAATAATCCTACAAATTTGCGAGGACCTATGAATGATATCACTAGAAATGATTAATAATATAGATTAATGAATATATGTGAAGGATGATGAATGTAGAAAATACTTAGGAATGATATTATGATGATTAAGGTATAGGTGAGTTAATAAAGGAAGGGAATTATGTGTTTGAGTGAATAAGAAGATATTTAAGGATGGATGAATTAATGATTAGAATGTTAGATAATTTATGAGATGAGGAGGAAGAGCAGTAGGGAATGTATTTTAGAGTGGATGAGAAGATATTTAAGGATGGATAAAGTAATGATTAGAATGTTAGATAATTTATGAGATGAGGAGGAAGAGCAGTAGGGAATGTATTTTAGAGTGTATGAGATTATGGTAATGAAGAGAAGAGAATAATAGAGACGATGTATGGATTATATAATGACGAATATGGATAATGGAAAGAATAAAGAAGATGGATATCACTAGGATTTTAGATGTAGGACAATGATAGATGAGAGATGATAATTCATATATATGAAGAAGTGATTGATGGTAAGAGTGTAATGTGATGGACAGAATAATGGGTAAAATGGTATCATGATTTATGTAATGAGAAAGATGATTAATGAGAGGAATTGTTAAGAAGGATTGAGTAATGAACGGGGTAATCTGATATATGATTATTTCAGATTTTAGTTTTAAGAAAGAGAATAGAAAGAGCGATGAAAATAGGTAGGAAACTGGACGAATGTTGGACTTACGGAGATATAATATGAACTACTATCACAGTGATGATGAGAGAGAGAATGATTACCTGGAATTGGACGGGAAGTGATCCTGTCGGATTTCCGAAACGATCCAAGATCTCCTCGAAATGCTTCAGGCTTGAAATGGGTGAAAGATGACAGAAAGGGAGGGAGAAAGGGAAAGGGAGATAGAATTTCGGAGTGAGTGATTTCGGGAGAAGCACAGGGAAGAACGATGAACATAGAGATAAAAACGTAACCAAGGAACCGATTTTTCAACAATAAAAAACTGTTTCTTCTCGCTTACAGTTGTCTCTTTTATAAAAGTGAGAAATGAGGAGAGAGACGACTGGGGATGACAGATTGCGACGAGAGTGGAAGTTACGTGTCCGGAGAGTCGTAGCGTCTTTTCGTGAAGGTGTTACGGCTCTTCATTTTTCAACGTCAGCAAGAAGGAATGCGAAGATTATTCGGATTTCCTGAGAACCCTTTTTAGGCAGTTGTAATTGTTGGAGGTATCCGTAGTTGATCGGTCAACGACTGGACTGACTAGTCTTCATATTCTTAAAAAGTCATGGAGTCTTTTATTTTTTCGTCTCGGGGTAAATGGGGTAGCTGATGAACTCGGAATGCTTCTTTACTAAATCCTTGATTTTCTTTCTCGAGATATTCAGCCGGATCGTCTTTGAGGAAGAGTGTATTCTTAGTTCACTGCCCTAGTCGTTCGCGAGATTCATCGCAGGTCATAGTGAAGGAGCCTCCACTTTGAGATTCCCAGATGTATCGTTTCGTCGTCGTTGCGCTTGGTCGTGACAAGACTTCTTTAGTTACCAAGTAGGTGTAGTTAAAAACGATGTCGAATTGGCAGATCCTGCTCTTATCAGCACCCGCTCGCAGTGCTTCCGTAAATTCATTTATTTTGGATCTCGCCATAGTTTTAGGTTGTTTCACCAAGTCAGCTTTGGTTATTCCACTGCCGCTGGCAATAATTAAAAGACTCTTGTTCGCCTTATCCGGGACAAGACGGATGAAAAGCTCTCGGCTGTGCATCGAGTTTACTTTTGTCCGTCAAGCTCTCGAGTCTGCTTTCGTCCAAGCAAGCAGACGAATTGCTGTTGGGTTCTCTCAGACAGATCTCCTTGTTGGAGTAGAACGTGTTGACGAGGAGACTGAGGAGCTGGGTAATCTCCGCCTGGGAAGAAGGTTTCCTTTGACGGGGTGACGAGAAGGTAGAGGTGGGCGTGAGACGATTCTATCCTCATTGAGCGCTGACTGGGAACCCTGTAGGAGAATTCGCATGTGGACCATGCTATCTTTGCTTCGGCCGTTGCACTGAAATTAAATGAAATCATCTACGATTAGTGATAGTTTACGGCCTATCTTCGTGGGAAACTTCTTGTTTATTCTTCGTTCGACATCAGTAGAGAGAGGGATAACCCTCCCTCATAAGTCTTCGTATGCTTTGAAGCCGTGGAGATAATCCATGATGCTGTTGTCTTACTTATAAGGTAGATACGTATTCAGTGGAAAGAAATCAGGACAAGTCTTGATGTTATATAAAACCGTAAGACCTTCCCTAGCTGTTGTTGTTTTCATAATCACTTTGAAGAGATTTTGACTGCGATGTTCTTCATGCATGAGGTTGATTTCACGTGACTGCAAAGGTCTTCATAAGCCATCGAGGTGACGTTTATGTATAAACTTGTTGACCTTGAGAGGATATTGGGAGGCCTTGATCAGTTACGAGAATGGTTCACGCTTTCCTTATCTTCCTCAGTCATAGAGGTGTTGGAACCCTTGTGTTCATGTTTTGATATAATTCTCCATCAGAGGCTGAGGAGATAGAGAAGGAGAAGGAGAGGGAGAGGCATCGCGAGACAGAAGGAGAGATCTTCCCCTCACACACGTATACACGTGTGTGTGAGGAGGCAAGAGAGAGGAGAGGGGGACTGAAAGACAAAAGGAAATAAGTGACGAGGAGAGACTCTTCTCTCTGAGGAGGAGAGAAGGAAGAAGTGATGAGGAGAAATCTCCCCCTCTGACGAGTCGTTTTTGTGCGTCGTTAAAACACAAATACGATGGTCAAACAAAATTTATAAAACCGAACTCACAAAGACAAGATAGAATAATCAAGTACTGGGTAAGTATCGGGTCGATCCACAGAGAGCAGGGTTGACTTTAATCGTAGAGTTGACTTAGTCAAACTTAGGTTTAAAATGAGATTTAAATAAGAGAAAATAATATTTAAGATAGGGAAATGATATAAATAAGGTAAATAAGAAGTTTTAAGATTTGAAATCTCGGATTTGACAGAGAAAAGTCAAAAGTCAAAGTCAAAGCGTTGACTTTGACCAGCAGTAGGTGTTCTGCAAAATCATAGAATAAAAACGAGTCAGAAGATTAAGAAAATTAGATATTTAGAAACTAGAGAGAAAATGGAATTTATTGATATAAGTTTTGTAATTTTTGGACAAGAAATGGATTTATTATGAATTATTGAAAATCAATGATCAGAAAATCCCAGAAATGAACACCTCAGAGGAAATCTTCAAATTGAATGCCCAAATGAAATCCAAATCTTGCAATTTATATGTCAATAGAAAGCTAAGAACCAGAGGAATCCAACAAGACCGAAATTATAAAATTCTGATTTGTCAATAAAAAGTAAATGACCCCGAAAGTCAACGTTTGACTTCTGATGAAGGATGAACAGTCCGTGGTCAAACGTTAAATTGAAGGGTCAAATGAACTCGGAATTTGATGAAATTGCTATCCACGGAAAGCTGATTAAAAGAGGAATCCAGTGAAACCAAAATCAAGTGATTTGGAATTATAAACAAAGAGATATCCTATTTTCAAAATCAGCAACTTTTTGGACTGAATTTTGGGGAGAATGAAGAACACTATGAACTAATTTGAAAAATTAAACTTCTAAATCTAATAAAAACTCAAATTACCTCTTGATAATCGATCGAATCTCACTACTAACCCGATTGCCATGAGAATTAAGCTCCAATTTGCACGAATTGAAGTGAATTTGCTCGGATCCTTTCTCACGAACTTTCGGAATTCAAGGGGAAAATTCGATGAAATCAAGGAGGAATTCGCGATCAATCCCGCTCCAATCCCTTCGGAATCGAGTCTAAACGCGGGGGGATCACGATGAACTTAAGATTTTCCTCGAAATTCGCTTAATTCCTTCACGAATCAATCAAAAGTTGAAGAACAAAAGAAGGGAATACATGCTTTTAAAGGGGAAATTGGGCTTGAAATCGTGGGTGATGGAGACGATCGTGGAGGCGGTTTGCTGTCGTCGTGGAGGCGATTCCTTGGGCCTGGGTTGTGGCTTCAATTCCGCGACAAATCGGCTTGTGTTTAGCCTCAATTTCGCTTCCGATTTGCCACGTTTTCGCCGCGATTTTCGCCACGATCGCGCCACGATCGGGTCGCGATCGGGCGTCGATCGTGGTGTTAGGGCTTCGTCGATCGCCGGCCGATCGATGGGAAACCAATCCGCTCCGATCCCGCGCCCTAATCCCCTCGATCGCGGCTTGATTGCTCCGCGATCGCAGCTCGATCGCGTCGTGATCGTGGAGTTCTTCCACAGCCCCTCCACGCCGTCCGATCGAGCTTCAGGTAACTGGAGGGTCACCATCGCGAGATCGCGATCCACTTCCCTCGTCCGTCCGATGGCGATCCAACCGCGTTGATGCGATGCGCCGCCACCTATAAAAAAAACATAACTTAATTAAATTTATTAAAACTGCCGAACCTGGAGCGCGTCTGGAGTAGCCACGTGGAACGGCTAAACGGAAACCGCGTGCATTTAATGCACGCGGTTTCGTGCATTTAATGCATCAGACTGCGGCGCATTTAATGCGTCAGAACCAGTTGATTTTGTCCTATTAGGCGCGTAAAGACTGTTCTTTCTTCTCATTGGTCCACGTCGCCATCGACCGTTATTCCTGAAAAAGAGAGTATTAAATGCCTTTGTCTTATTAGGCGGCGAAAAAGACTATCTTTTTTTCTATTGGCCGCCGCCTCCTCGACTGGCGTGCCTCGATCGCTGCTCCTGAAAAGAGAAGATCATTAAATTCGATTTGTCTTATTAGGCGGTGAAAAAGAGTTTCTTTTTTTTCTATTGGTCGCTGCCTTTTTCCCCTGACACATCGATCGACGCCGTTCAAACTGAATCCGATGCCCCTTCTGCGTCCACGTGGCCTGCAAAAGAAAGACCCGTGTGGGACATAGTCCCACACAGAAGAAAAAATATCTCTTCACCCCTATAAATTAGGGGGCGGTTAACGCCTATTGCGTTACCGCCCCTAAAATCTAACCAGGGCCCACTATACCCGTGGGCCCACTATACCCGTGGGCCCTCCACATGCGAACCTCTCCTGCCACGTGGCGCCCCACACGGGCGCCCACGTGGACCGTCCGCGTGGCCTCCTGCCACATGTCAGCGCCACCTGCGCCCCGCGTGGGCCACACGCGCCCTGCCACGTGGCCTCAGCGCCACGTCGTAACGGCGCGGTGGACCCGCGCGCCACGCCAGCCCGTCGCCTGGGCCCGGTCACCACGTCAGCTGGCGCGTGCCACGTCAGCCGCAGGTAATTTCTCCCCCTTTTTCGCGATTTTCACTAAAAAAATACTTAAAAATTCAATTAAAAATCAAATAAAAATCAGAAAAATTCAGAAATTCCTATTTCTCAAAATACAACTCCTTTTTAATCCAAATTTTCTCCATTGGATCACAAATTCTTTTCTTTTTAATATCATGTCATTCAAAAATATATTTTCAATAAGGAAATAAGGATGAATTAAAATTTCATTAAATAAGTTCTAATTAAACATTCTAAATCATAAATTCATCCTCAAATCATCCTTCCAAACATTTACTAAAGTCAAAACTCATTTAATAATAGAGATTAACTTCTCTTAATTTAAACAAAAGATTAATAATCTATTAAGCATGAAATTATCTCTAATTTATGTATAACTATCAACTTTAGTGAAATGACATGCCAATGGAGAAAATTCCTAAAAAGTATGATAACATGCATCATATTCACATAAAATAAGCATGAATATGAGTTAATTAGGGTAAGAATTCAGGTTATAAATGCATGTTATCACCCTCCTCTTACGCATGTGACGAGCGGAGACCGTAAGGTTGTCGATTTCACACGGTCTTGTGTCAAAACAAAGTCAAAACTTACCAATTTAATGAATATATCTCAAACTGAGGGGTATAATGGTAAATAAGGGTGAAATCCGCAAGGAAGAGAGGAAATTTATGATGATCCCGTCGAATTTGATCAAATCACACAATGAAATGATGATAGAAATTGGGAAAATAGTAAATTATGAAAGAAAACTTCAAATCGTTTCCACAGAATAAAAAATCATCGAATTTGACTTTGATTTTGTGGAGAAATTGAAGATCAAAGTGGGGAGATTTTTCCAAAATCATGAATTTAACAAAAATTAAACAAAATTAAACTTCAATTCCTAATCTAAATCGAAATTAAACATAAATGGATGATAGATAAGCAAAAACCCCCTCCACTAATCCCAAATTGGGATTGGATAAGCTTGATCAATCGTGGATAATCAAAAATCCAAAGAAACCGTGATGTGGAGATTCAAGTGTCGATTTCTCCCTTTGTACTCGGCCAAATCTTGATCTCAAATCCTCCGTGGATGCGGAAATGTGTGTAGAAGATGGGATTGAGAGATTCAAGAGTATTGGTGTCTAAACAGATCAATTTGATTGATTTTCTCTAGAATGCTTTAGAAATTGGAAGAACAACTCTATTTATACAGATTTTGGGTGTAACCGTCCAATTGTTTTTAATCAACGGTTATGATGAAACGGTCCATCGTGGACCATTTCAATTATATCGCAGCCGTTCGATCTTGATGGAGCATCCTCATGAGTCCACGTAGATTAGTGTTAGAAAACGCATCCGATTGTGCCCATTGGATTGTGATTCGATGATCAAGATGCTCTCCTGCACATGAGATCTGAGCTGTTATAACTCCCAATTAAAGCCACGTGTGTTGATGATAATCAGTGGACCGCAAGTTCACGCAATCCACGCATCTTAATCGATGCGCCTTCGATCTGATGTCTCTCCTTCCGCCACGTGTCCTGCACTTAAAACACAAACGAATTAGTTCCACACAAATAAAATTGAGTGAATCTATCAGGTTTATAAAGAGTGACGAATATGAGGGTTAGTGATTGTCCAATTACGGAATGCTTATATCTATTATAACCCTAAGTATGATATATATCTATGATGTATACGTCACATCGCGCCACGTAGGCGCTTGCGTGGGTCCATGTGACATTGCCACATGGCTCTGAGTGCCACATCGCATCCACGTGGCCCCGCGCGAATATATATCCCTTTTTTGCTTATTTTAGATTATTTTTAATATTAAAAATCACAAAATAAATTCATAAAAATCCAAAAAGATCCCTAAAAATTCAAAAATTTATAAATTTCAAAATACAACTCTAATTTAATCCAAATTTCTTTCATTTGATCCAAAATTTAATTATCTATCATTCTGAAAAGTCAAAATAGATAAATAATGAGAGTTTTCATTTTTATTTCAAAAATTCATTTATTCTTTAAGGGTTTTTACTTAAGAGAATGTAAATAAATGTCTATAAATGATTTCTCTCTTTATTTTAACTTTAAAAACCTATATAATCTCAAGTAAAGATGGGTTATTAAATTATTTATCTTTAAATCATCATGACTTATTAAATTTATAGTATTTTTGAGATTATAATGACTTTTTCATGAAATGAAAGAAAAATACACATAAATATGATAACATGCATGGAAATGAAATCATTTATGTTTTGATATGCATCAATAATCATGTTTTATAATGTTTATTTAGCATGTTATCAGCATGCATGCTTCGGTGAGGCAAAGAGAGGAAAGGAGCGAGATGGAAGAGGAGAAGAAGAGGAAGAAGAGGGAGGCAAGAAAGAGAGCGAAAATGAGGAGAGGAGAGGAAGAGAGACCGTCGAAGAGAGGGTGGAAGAATAAGAGGAGAATTTCTCATGACAAAAACTATTTTTGTTGGAGGGGGAGTTTTGCGGTGAGAGAGGAAATCTCCCTCTCTCCCTTATGTGTGCACGCATGCGCAAGGAAGAGAATGAGAGAAGGAGAGGATGGAAAGGAGAGAGATAAGAAGGAAAAGAGGTTGGGAGAGAGACGTGCGCCAGAGAAAGAGGAGATCTCCATGCGGTGTGATAACATGCATTTATAACTTAATTTTCTATCTTATTTCACTCATATTCATGCTTATTTTATGTAGTTATGATGCATGTTATCTTAATTTTAGGAATTTTCTCCACTGGAATGCCATTCTACTAAAGTTCATATCTATGCATAATTTAGGGTTAATTTTATGCTTGATTGATGAGTAAACTTTTGCAAAGTTGAAATTAATAAGAATTAAGTATTTTCCTTGATGTACTTTGACTTTAGGAGATGATCTAAAGAATTAACTCTAAGGAAATAATGAGTGGATGATTTAAAGAAGGGATTTTTAATGAAAGACTTCATATTATTTCCAATCCATCCCATTTCCTTGTTTTTAATTATATTTTCAATGGTATAGTATTAAAAAGAAAAGAAATTGAGATCCTATGGAGAAAATTTGGATTAAAAAGGAGTTGTATATTTTAAGTTATAAATTTATGAACTTTCTACCCTTTTTCGGACTTTAAATTGATTTTTATTGAATTTATGTTAACTTTTTATATTAAAATCATGAAAAAGGGGGTTTTTTTAATTCCACAGACCCCGCAGATGACGTGGCACGGACGCTCACGTGGCGCGCAGAAGCTGACGTGGCGCACGGGACCAATGCACGGATGCGACGCAGCACTGAGGCCACATGGCAAGGCCGCGCGTGGCCCACGCAAGGCACAGGTGGCGGGGACACATGGCAGGAGGCCACGTGGGTCCACGCGGACGCCTGTGAGGGGCGCCACGTGGCAGGGGGGTCGGCGTGTGAAGGGCCCATAGGTTATTGGGCCCTAGTTAGTGTTGAGGCCCCCTTATTTAACTGTAGATTTCCCTCCTTTTTCTATTGTGTGGGACTATGTTCCTGCGGATTTTCTTTTGTAGGCGACGTGGCGGCACCGCAAGCGTTGGATCTACTCGCAAGACGTCGATCGCGTGGACCTAGTCCACGGCGATCGTTAATCAAAGCACGTGCACAAATCCAATCGTAAGTGAAGCTGTAGATGGGGACACATGGCGTGGCGAGGAGGCATCAATCTTCAATTGGACGCACGAGATCACATCGTGCGAGCAGCTAAGCGATGGACTCCACGTGGACTCATCTTGGCATGATCTTCATCTGATGGCTGATAGAGGAAGATCACGAAGCATGATCGATGGGCGATCGTGGCCTGATCGCGGCGCAATTTTGGCTCATTTGAGGCAAAATCAAGACCATGATCATGGCCGAATGATGGGCCACGATCGCGGAGTGATTGTGGCCATCAAACCTACCTCTCAACCGGATCAAACGGACGCAATTTTTGGGCAAAAATTCCATTTAAAAGACAATGTATCCCCTCCTTGTTCTTCAACTTTTGATCGATTCGTGAAGGAATTAAGCAAATTTGAAGGTAGGTCTTAAGTTCTTGATTCCCCCATGTTTAGACTCAAATGCGAAGAAATTGGAGCGGGATTGATTGCAAATTGCCTCTTGATTTCATCAAATTTTCCCCTAGAATTCCGAACGTTCGCGAGGAAGAAATCGAGCAAATTCACCTCAATCTACGTGAATTGAAGCCCCATTCTTGCGGCAATCGGGATAGTAGTGAGATTTGATCGATTATCAAGCGGTAATTTGAGTTTTTATTAGGTTTAGATCTTTAATATTGCAAATTAATTCTGTGTTCTTCATTTTCCCTAAATTTTAGTCCAAAATTTTGCTAATTTTGAAAATCAGATATCTCTCTTATTATAATTCCAAATCACTTAATTTTTGTTTCAGTGGATTTCCTCTTTTCATCAGCTTTCCCTAAATAGCAAATTCGTCAAATTCCGAGTTCATTGGCCCTTCAATTTAACGTTTGACCGAGCACTATTCATTTTTCATCACGATTTGGACATTGACTTTCTGGGTCAATTACTTTCAATTTACAAATGAGAATTCGATCATTTTGGTCTCTTTAGAATCCTCTGGTTGTTAGCTTTCAATTGATATATAAATTTTAAGATTTGGATTTCATGTGAAGAGTCAATTTGAAGATTTCATTTGAGGTGTTCATTTCGGGGATTTTCTGATCTTTAATTTTCAATAATTCATAATAAATCCATGTCTTATTGAAAAATCATGAATTTATATAAAAAAATTCCATTTTTTCTCTAGTTTCCAAATATTTTGTAATCTTTTGACATCTTTTGGTTCTCTTACTTTACAGAACTTCGATTATTGGTCAAAGTCAACGCTTTGACTGTGACTTTTGACTTTCTCTATCAAATCCGAGATCTTAAATATTAAAACTTCTTATTTAGTTTATTTATATCATTTTAATTCATAAAATCTTATTTTTATTTCTTTAAAACCTCTTTTAAACCTAAGTTTGACCAAGTCAATTGTGCAACTAAAGTGAACCTTGTTCTCTATGGATCAACCTTATACTTAACTTTACTTGATTTTCTATTTTTATCTTTGTGAGTTCGGATTTATAAATTTTGTTTGACCGACGTTTGTGTGTTTTAACAACCGGGCAAATCCCTTTGTCACTCTTCGATTAGATTGTAGGATTATTTGATCATTAAAATTAGTGGACATTCATATCTATTTCATCCATTTTTCCTCACATATTCACATTCTTACTCTCATCTACATACATAACATTTATTTTAAAATGTCCTTCATCAGATTATGATCGGAGCAGGTCGAGCATCATCCAGCCTAGGAGAAGAACACCAATGTGATTTGTGCAAAGATCTAGATTAGATTTTGGCTTAGGAACATCTACATGTACAGTAAACATGTGTTTTCTTTTTTTCTTTTTATTTTTTTTTCTTTTACTATGGTAGCTTTGACATTATCTCCATGTGCATGTCTCACACTCACCCATGGCATGCATTTATCAATTCCTACCACCATCTATTTTCTCATCTTTTCATCATATTATCTCCATTTTCATCTCTATTAATCTAATTATCTCATCTATTCTCTAATTTCTATCCTAATTCTTAGAGAAACTCAAAATTATGTCTCATACTCATCTACTTTCACCTGCTTTATTCCAACTCACACATCTTCCTCCGCCCTCATCTTTCTTTTGAACACATAGCCACATTACTTTAGCTCCCTATGGATTCGACCCTTGCTGACACTATACTAAGTAAGGAACTGTATTTTATTGCATGAAATTTATGAACAACAATGGCAAAGAATATACACGATCAAGTTCAACAGTGATGGTCACCTTTTGGAGCACTTCTTGTAGGTGATCGTCTGCTTAGTTTACCTTGGCTCTAGGGCAATTAAGTGCTTGATGATAAGGCACATTACGTTTATATGTATTGGAATTAGGTTCAACCTTGTTCTGTTCTTCCTCATCGTCGGAATCGTTATCTTGCTCTGCCACAACAACTGGTGTTTCTTCTTCTATCTGGCCTTAGTGAAAGGGATGATCCTTCTATAGATCTGATAAATCTTTACCACTTACAAGGCTCGATATAGCTAATACAGTTTCCTCTGCCTCATTGTCAATATGAATATGGTTCATATTATGTGGTAAGCTTGATAATGCCACTTGATTCCTTTGGTTGGGAGTGGCCTGTGATAGGAATTGGTGAGAAAATGAAACTTGCTTACCCTTCTTGTTATCAGTCGTGAGAGGAATGTTCATCTTAACAACGTTGTGTATCTTGTCCACGTGTAAATTCATCATGTTCTATTGCTCCACTAATTGCAAGACTGCGCCGAGAATTGGGTCTGATGTCATTGTATTCTACCGTGGGGCATGAGTGTAGGATTTTTATTGCATAACGTATATCGACTATCTTTAATTTGCGTAGAGTTGTTGATGTTTTTGCTGACCAATGTGGTATGTCAAGGGATACGTCTGATCGTTATTCCTCCTAAATCCTATATTTTGCGAAGGACTGTTATTGACAACAAGGTTATCTAACAATTCAAGTACGAACCCGGATAGTTTGGTCATCCCTGTTGACTCGACCCTCCTTGTGGGCGGTAGCGAATGACCCCGTCGCCACCAAGGCATGAGACCACGGTGCAAGAGGAGCTGACACCCACACATGTCCAGCCCCCATGACAGGCAAAGACGAAGGATGCTAAGTTCCAATACTCCACTTGAGAACTTCCTCTCGCCCCACTCGAGCTGACACGCGTGGATCTACCTTCTTTACTCGCTTTGAACTTTATCGGTCTGCACGTGTATTAGCAAGCCCTCTTTTATCTCCATCTCCCCTCTTTTGTGAACCTTTCATTATTCTTATAATTATGTTGGGCTTTCAGGTCGTGGGCCTTAACTGGGCCCTTTCCCCTCTCGGCCCATTTTGGGCTCTATAAGAGGGGAAAGGACCCCCTCCCCCCGCGAAAAGAAGGAGTGTTCTCTTGCTTGAGTGATTGCTCGTGGAAGATTGGGGAAGGAGACCAACAGTCATCGCCGCCCATGCCGCCTCACCTCTTTGTGCCGTGGGGGCCCTTGCCGCCGCTGCTGCCACCTCCCCTTGCCCCAATCCTGATGTAGCTGTCGCCGCCACAACTATTTCCGGCGCCGCCGTGCCCTGCCACACTATCGCCTTGCCCTAATCTCCATTGGCGTTCCCTCTCTAGCTCACTCTCCATCTTCCCTACAAGATCCCTTCCCCTCCCTCCTGCTATCTCCCCGCTCCCCCTATAGCACCCAACAATTCAGGTCACCTCCAGTCGTCTTGCGTCCTGTCCACATCACCGTGCCCTCCTCATCATTGACCAACCTCTCTGTCTATCACACTCTCCATGTTGATGCTCAAACGACCCTTCCCCATGGAACTACTAAGTCCGCCCCCATCACCCAGCCAACCTCTTTACGTCCTCTTGTCGCCCAGCTCTCGCCTTGCCGAACGCCCCCCCCCTCCCCAATCTGGTCACCCAAATTCTTGTCGCCCCCACTAGTTTCCTCCCCGTTGCCCAGAAGCCCTCCTCCCTCTGCCCGTGCCAAAATCAGTCAATCGCCTCCCTTCCCATCGACATTCCCCCTCTCCCAAATGCCCTTCCTCCCGTGATTTCTCTCTCGCTCCATTCCCATTGTCTGCCTAACTTACTGATGTAGGATATTTCAACATACGATGAGATGTATGAAGTTAGTGATATAATAAGGAAATAATCCTACAAGTGAAGGGAGGATCTATGAATTGATATCACTGTGATGTAGATGAGTAAATTAGTGAGGATGCAGTGTAGGATAGTTCAGAAATGTGATTAAAATAGTGATGATATTAATTCAGTTATGAATAGAATAATGCAGATATTGTTAGGCGTATTAGGAGAGGATATTATGATAGATTATAGTGACCTAAATATGAGTATATGTAAGAAAGAAGTAGGCGAATAGAGTAATAGGATAATGATTGGGAATTATTTTAATATTAATACTGTTGGAGATGAGAGAATAGAAAGAAATATGATAATGAGAAGTTAGGGAGTGAGAGGATATTTGAGTAGAGGATATGAGGGAAAGATGAAAGTATAATATAATTTAAAACATGAAAAGGAGAGAGAGTGTCGAGGGTGAGGAAAATAGAAAACGGAATAGGTGAGAGAAGAATGTGGAGGCGAATAGAGACGAGAAAGTTGAACCGGAAGGATCGAGAGTGGCGGATGGATATTAATTATAGAGGGAGAGAATACATATAGAACAAGGGAATTCATTGGACATATGATCTGTTTAGCGAACTATAGTTCACAAAAAGATCGAAGAGGAGATTACCTTAAGTCGTCGTGAAGTGGATGCTCCTTAAGATCACCATTTGGTCCAATATTTCTGCCATTTGACTGCTTTCTTTGAGGTGGATGAAAGCGGAAAGAACAAGAGGGAGAAAGGGAAAGAGGGATAGAACGCGGAGAGAAGAAGATACGAGAGGAGTGATGGAGACACAGGGAAGACAATGAGACACAAACGTAAACAAAAGTAACCAGTGACGGTACATTATTGTGCGTCGTTAAAACACAAAAACATAAGTCAAACAAAATTTATAAAAACCGAACTCACAAAGATAAGATATAAAATCAAGTATTGGGTCGATTCAGAGAGAGCAAGGTTGACTTTAATTGCATAGTTGACTTGGTCCAACTTAGGTTTAAAAAGAGTTTTAAATGAGATGTAAGGAATAGAAATGATATAAATAGACTAAATAAGAAGTTTTAAGAATTTAATTCTCGGTTTTGACAGAGAAAAGTCAAAGTCAAAGTCAAGGCATTGACTTTGACCAATAGTAGGTGTTCTGTAAAATTAGAGAATCAAAACGAGTCAGAAGATTACAAAACATATTTGGAAACTAGAGATAAAATGAAATTTACTGATATAGAATTCGTGATTTTTGGAGAAGAAATCGATTTATTATGAATTATTGAAAATCAAAGATCAGAAAATCTCCGAAATGAACACCTCAAAGAAAATCTTTCAATTGACCGCCCAAATGAAATCCAAATCTTGCAATTTATATATCAATGGAAAGCTAAGAATTAGAGAAATCTAACATGACCAAAATGATCGAATTCTGATTTGTAGATTAAAAGTAATTGGCCCCGAAAGCTAACGTTTGACTTCTGATGAAAGATGAACAATGCTCGGTCAAACGTCGAATTGTAGGGCCAAATGAATTTGGAATTCAATGAATTTTCTATCCACGGAAAGCTGATGAAAAGAGAAATACAATGAAACCAAAATCAAGTGATTTAGAATTATAACGAGAGAGATATCCTATTTTCAAAATCAGCAAAATTTCGGACTGAAAATTGGGGAAAATGAAGAACTCTAAGAACTAATTTGCAAAATTAAACTTCTAAATCTAATAAAAACTCAAATTACCTCTTGATCAATAAAATCTCACTAATAACCCGATTGCCATGAGAATTAAGCTCTAATTTGCATGAATTGGAATGAATTTGCTCGGATCCTTTCTCACGGATTTTCGGAATTCAAGGGGAAAATTTGATGAAATCAAGGAGGAATTCCTGATCAATCCTGCTCCAATTGCATCGCAATTGAGTCTAAACGCAGGGGGAACGCAAAGAACTTAAGATCTTCGTCAAAATTTGCTTAATTACCTTCACGAGTCAATAAAAAGTTGAAGAACAAAGGGAGAATACATGGCTTTTAAAGGGGAAATTGGCCAAAAAATCGGGGGCAATTGAAGCGGTTGTGGGAGCGGATTTGATGATGCCGTGGGGGTGATTCCGGGGGCATAGATCGTGGCTTCAATTCCGTGACAAATCTACTCCAATTTTTCTTCCAAAAGGCACAACGATCGGGCCATGATTGCCTTCAATTTGGGTTCAGAAAGGAAGCACGATCGCTGAAATTTCGCTTCAAAAAGGAAGCCACATTCCTTGGAAGCATGTGGCGTGCATCGTGGCCTTGATTCCTCGATAGAAGAGCCACGATTGCGGCTGGATCGCGCCGTGATCGCGGTTCGATCGGACTAAGCTTTTCCGCGAATCCGCCAAGCCGTCCGACTAAGCTTAAGTGGAGTGGACGATCGACGATCCAGAGCTTTGCACATCGCTCCCAGGTGAGAGGAAAAATTGGGGCACCTTGTGCCCCAAAGATGAAGATCCAACGCCCTGAAAGCGTCCACGTCGTGCTCTTTGATTCCATGAATCTCGAAGTATCGTGACCGTCTGATGAAGCCACGGGCGATGAAGATCGTGCGGGTTCTGACGTGTCCATGCGTCACTAGGTAGGCCTTTCATCAAATCCACTTGTTATTTTTTTAGCGCACGTGCATTGATTTTGATGGCTTGAACTCGGGTCCACGCGATCGACACTTCACGAAAAGATCCAATGCGTATGATGCAGCCACGTCACCTGCAACAGAAAGATTTCGTGGAACATAGTCCCACATGGAATAAAAACATGGAAATGGTGTGATTAAATAGGGGGGTTAATTAGCTATATTAGCCAGTCCTCTATGGATAGGCTTATATGTACGATAACCTGTATTAATTAACTATAATATATAGTGACATGTGTACATGTGTCATCCATGCGCCATGTGTGGGCCACCCGCGGCCCTGCCACGTGGCCTTAGAGCCACATCGCATCTGCGCGGTGGTCCTGCGTGCCATGTCACCGCCTCGCCACGTCAGCTCGCCATGTCAGCTATGCACGCCACATCAGCATACGGGGGCCTATGGACCAAAATACCCCCTTTTTCGCGATTTCAATATAAAAATTCATTTAAAAATCAATTTAAAAATCAAATAAAATCAGAAAAAGGCATAAACTTTAGAAATTCATAATTTAAAATATACAACTCGTTTTTAATCAAAATTTTCTCCATTGGATCATAAATTCTTTCCTTTTTAATATCATGCCATAAAAAAAAAAATTTCAAAGAAGAATTTAAAATGAATTAAAAATCACTTACTCCTTTCTTAAGAATGCTTCTTACTTATAATTTCATCTTGGGATTATTATACTTTAAAGTCAAAAGCAATTCAAAAAGAGATTAATTTCTATTAATTTTAACTTTGCAAAAGACTAATCATGCTTCAAGCATGAAATTATCCCTAATTTAGGCATAAACGTCGAATTTAATGAAATGATATACCAATGGAGAAAATTCCTAAAATGTATGATAACACACATCATATTCCCATAAAATAGGCATGAATATGAGTCAATGTGGATAAGAATTCAAGTTATAAATGCATGTTATCAACCAGTAACCAAATTTCTTTTCAAAAACATCTGCCTGTTTTGTAAATAGTTGTCCCTTTTATAGACTTAAAGGTCTAGAGAGAGAGAGGAAAGAATCATGGAGCGTTCGTTTCTGGAATGTAGCCACAATTAGGAGAAGCGGTTACCGGTAGGAAGGCATCTCATCGTGGAATCTTTCATGTCTTCTTCATGGTGTTGACCGTTGACCAATGTGAAGTTCGTGACGTGAGTTCGGTTTTGTTTGATGATGTCATGATCGTTGTTGGAATTCCTGGATGTCGCGCTTCCTCATAGCTATCACAGAGCGTCAGAATCATTCTTGCCAGAACGTGGACAGGTTGGAAAAGTCAGCCTTATCTGTTTTAAACTCCTTCCTTTCTACTCATCAGGGGTATCTTCTTTATTTTTCGGATTTGTAATGGACCCATCCGTGGAGTCGCAGAATCTCATTTTCGTGATGGAGAGTCTGTGTTCTTCTATTTTGTGTTCGGTTTGGATTTTCTTTAGGAAGAGCGTTGTTTGTGATTACTGATGGTATCTCGGCACCGAGGGAAGACCGGAAGTAGTCCTTGAGTTTCAGCTCATAGTCGTTGCCTGTTGTAGGTTTACTTGAATGAGGTAAGGAGAGAATTTTGTTCTCTTCCTGACGATGAAATAGTTTCTTTGTAGAAATCCTCATGTGACTTCACTGTAAGACAACGTTCATGGCCAAACAATGTCATTTTGTCCGTCATATCATTTTCTTCATTCTTGCAGAATGGTCGCTGCAAACGATAATGGATAACTTGGTTGATGCAACGTCTTGCCTTTGAAGCTCTCGGTTTTGCTCAACAGATGATGATAACGCTGATAACAAGCGGAATTAGAGCTGAACCATAAGAGTTGGGATACTCGGGAGAGAATCGAGATAGGTAGAGGAAATGAAATGAAGACCACGTCGCTTCCTTTCCTTAATTGCTTTAGGGGTTCTGCTGTGACAGCAAGAGGTGAGGGCGGAAATGACATAAGTGGAATGTACCAAAACCTTGTAGTTGTGAAGATAGTTTTGGATACTCATGTTGCTCGGTCAGCCTATGAGTGTAAGAGTAGCTCTTCTAAAAAGTCAATAACAGCAGAGGGCTTGTACTCCTTGAGATTTAGTGAGAATGACTCTTCTTGGTGCTTGTGGAGGAATTATGAGTCTTCTTTACTCTCATAGCAATTGAAGAATGAGGTGCATATGCTTTTCGTTCTTCTTTCGTCCTTAAGTTGGATCTTTAAACTTTTAGAAACCATGAGGGCCTCGTGACGTAGTTGTCCTTAAGTTGGTCGATCTTCTTACATGCATGGATTTATGCATGCAAAAGGCTTGTCTAGAAATGGAACAATGAGATAATGTCTTCTATTTTAAATATTATGTAGATCTCTCCTAAGATTCTAACTAAGGGTGGTTTTCAATTAAAAGAAAATCAAAGAGGTTTCCTACTGATTTTTTTTGAGATCATTATTTAAAATGACATAAGATACCTATGATATGGTGGAGAAGGCTTAGAAAATAAGGAACCTACATCAAGGGAAAAGGTGGTTGACTTGGTACATTCAAGGAATTCTAATTATCTAAGGATAAGGCTACTTTATTCTGACCAAGTCAATCATTAGATTAGTGTAAAATAGTTGAAAGAGGGAAGATAATTCCCTTAAGATCTACACTCTCTTTAATTATTTAAAGGGGTCTTCTTCATCCATTGAATGGATAATCTCTCAAATTGGTGGATAAGGAGCAGAATAGGTTCACTTGAAACCCTTGTGTTCATGTTTTGAAATAATTCTCCATCATTTTCACTTCTTAAATTGGGTATAGCATGTGATGTCTCCACTACTTCATCTTTGCCATGAACATGGTTCACTTTGTGAGTTTAACTTTACAATGACTGCCTGTAGATTTGTGTGGGTTCTTTAGTGGGTCGCAATGGTATTTGGTCAGAAAATGCAACTCGATGGTTACTCTTTAATCAATCAATGTAGGGATGTTTTGTCTTAAAAAGTTATGGATCTTATGTGCTTGAGAGTTCATCCTAGTTATGTCTCCTCCAAATGAAAAATTTCCCTCCATGACAAGATATGCCCCCTAGTTATGTCTCTACCAAGTAGACTTACCTACTTTTTGTTGATGGGGCTTGATGTGGAGATGGTTTATAGGATGCTATTCGTGTGGATATGTTGGCTGCCAAAAAGCTCATGTAAGGTTGTACTATTACTATCACTTTGTTGTGATGACACATACTTAGATCAGGTCACTTAGGGTTCCTCTTAAATGTGTTGGGCTGATATGGATTATTATAATATCCTTGGTTATGTAATTTGGCTTGTACGGCTAACATGACTTTGACTGAGTATTGAGGCCTTGCGTGTACATGACTTGCCCTTAAATTGTCACAATGTGATCATCTAACTCGACATGATTAAGACTCATGCAGTGAGTGATAGATATTATGTAGCTTATAAGAAAAATCACACCCATGTCTTTTGTTTATTCATTGAAATGAAATTTATGTACTCTTATTATTTTATAATTTTTTCAATGAAGTTTATGAGCATAAGTAATAACTAAGTAAATTATGATGAGATCATAACACAGAGATCACTTATCTCTAAACATGTGTTCTAAACATTCCTATTCAAGGATTATTTTAGAATTACATTGAAATGTCAATAAATAATTGCATTATTTTATTTGAATCATGTGATGAGTGTATTGATCATGTGGCCATTGGTGTGGAGACACTTACAATGCATAATGGGTGCTCTTTGGAGAAAAAGGTCAAGAAATTTATCCATATGAATCCCTAAATTGTATTATACCAACTATCAATTAGGTTAATTCATAAGATATTTGTATGTGGTCTTTTAACTTGAGACACGAAAGACATCTTGATAATGGATGATCATATTTTGACTATAACTCATCTTTAGCCACATGATCTCCAAAATGTTATAGATTAGAGACGACTCAAAGTCATCAAAGGTGATTTTATGATCAAGATGTGATCATCTATCCTGGGTATTATAGGAGATTGACTCAAGGAACGAGATGTGGTGAAAGCCTTAGCTAATGTAATAGAAATATCAGAGAATGTGTTCTCGATGATTTCTTAAATGCATAAGCACCATTTTAAGTGACAAATTAGGGTCTAATGGTTGACCATACCCTAAGTCATTCATGAGTCTTGTGCATATGAAGGATTATACAGACACAATTATTTATGATAGAAAGGTTTGATATGAAAGTTCCTATACACTTTATATCCCCTATAGCATGTGGTATAGCTTGGCACCCAATGGGTTGGCATAATCCCTTATATATAGATCTATTTCAGAGAACCTTGAAATCTTCCCAAACTTGTGCATGCTCTACTACCATAGAACCTATAGACATAGCTAAGAAAAACGAGGGAATTTTGCTAACTGACTTATCAATTATATGAAAGCCATACTCAAGAGTCCTATTACTTGTGTTCATGTACCTCTTGGCAGAGGTGATAATTTTAGAATAAACTCTCATGTGCTGAGTATGCTTCCTATCTTCCAAGGTTCATAGGATTGACATCAATACGTAGATGAGCATATCTTAATGTGTGAGATCCACAAGTGCAAAACATTCATGCTGAAGTAATAAAAATGAAACTCTTTTCAAATAGACTAAGAGATAGAGCCAAAGATTTTATTTTTTTAAGCTTGGAAAAGAGTTCGCCTTATGGGCTGAAATTGAGGAAGAATTATTGAGAAAATTTTACTGTGTAAGAGAGACAACCTCTACAAGGAAAAGTATGCTTTAATTCACACAAAGGGCCAAATGAAAACTTTTAATGAGACTTCATTCAAAAGTTTCCTCACTGTAGTGTCTCTGACCAAGAACGTACACATGTTTTCTATATCAGGTTGGGACCCCAACATAGATATTTATTAGATGTAATGAGTGATGGAGCCTTCATGAGAAATTACTAAAACGATGTTATGGATTTTGTAGAGAAGGTGGCCAAGAATAACCTAATAAAAGTTATGTGGCCTACAAGCCAATCACACTTCTAGATATCTCATTTATGTTCATTTAAATGAAATTTATTCATTGTCATTCTTGTGCGATATTTGTAATAAAGTTTATGAACATATACAATGACTAAGTAAATTATGACAAAATCATAGTACAATTATCACTAGTCTTTAAACATACGATCTAAATGACAAAGCAAATTGATGCGGTTGTTGAATACACATCAATTTGTGTCAAAACTAATACCAAACTCGCCAATTTTATAAAATTATCATGAATTAAGAGGTATAGTGGTGAATAAGGGTCGAATCCATAGAGAAATAAGGGAATTTTGAGATATCTTTTGAAATTTGATCAAATCGGACAATGAATTATGGTGAAAAATTAGGGAAATTAATATATTATGAAAGAAGACTTGAAAATAATTCCCAAGAATCAAAAATCACTGAATTGATATTAAGATTCGCGGAGAAATCATCACGTGAATATTAGAGAAATTTCCAAAATTAAAAATTATGAAAAACTGAAATTGAAATTGACTAAAAATTACAATTCGAAATTGAAATCTAAAGCTATACAAAGGAAGATTAGGATGAAATACGATCTCTAACCCACGATTGCCCTTGAATTGATCTTATTATTCACCAGATCAAAGGCTTTTCATTCACGTATTCGAAAAACAGTCGTTGACGTTCAAGAGCCGATTTCTTCCTATTCTCAATAAAATCTCACTTTT
>CM044118.1:4190734-4279441 GCA_024174645.1 Lemna minuta | reverse complement strand
GGATAAACATTCATCAACTTGAAATACCAAGCCCTTGGCGCTTGCTTGAGTCTATATAAAACCTTCTTTAATCTCAAAACACAGTCCTCTTTTCCCTTCACAATAAAACCTTTTGATTGGTTCACATATATGTAATTTCCATCTACCTTGTGCTGAAAGAGCCATCAATACTCTGATAGATTCAAATCTAGCAACTGGAGCAAACACTTCTTCATAGTCAATCCGACACCTTTGAGAGTAACCTTTCACCACCAATCAAGCCTTCTGACAAGACTCTTCTCCTCTGAAATTCCTCTTGACCTTGAACACCCATTTGAGCCCAATGGGTTTGCAATCAACAAGTGGAGAGATCAGTTCCCAAGTTCCACTCTTCTCAATAGCTTCCAATTATTCTTTCATAGCCTTCATCCACACTTCATCTTTAGAGGCTTTAAGATATGTGGATGGTTCTCCTTAAGAGGAGAGACAAACATCCATGCCAAATGACACTAGATCAGTCTCATCATAAAGGTCTTGGAGAGATATAAATCTCTTTTGTTGATCTTCTTCTTGAGAGGAAGAGATTTCTTCATAACTTTCTCGACTTCCTCCATCTTCTCTTTTTAGTGAATTCTACTTGAATGGGTGGCATCTGGTCAAATTCATCAACCACGAGGTGAGGGATAGTGGAAAAATGAGATTGAACTTCACCATCAACATTGCCCTTCCAATCCGACTTGCTCCCTTCTTCAAAAAGAACATGCCTGCTAATATGGACTTTCATAGTTAAAGGATTATAACATTTATAAGCTTTAGAGCCCTTCTAATAACCAATGAAAACCATGGGTTTGCTCCTATCATCCAACTTCATCAACTTCTCTCCTATGGCCTTAACATGGACAATTGAGCGAAAAACCCTCAAATAATCAATAGAAGGTTTCCTCGCAGTCCACTTCTCATAAGGAATGGCTCCTTACAAGCTTCTAGTAGGTGACCTATTCAAATTATGGACACCAGGGTTGATAGCTTCACCCCACAAATCTAGTGGCAATTCCTTCTCCTTCATCATGCTCCTAGCCATGGACATAAAAATCCTATTCTTTCTTTCAACAACACCATTTTTATTTGGTGAATAAGGCACTATCAATTGCCTGTTGATGCCATGTTCATCACAAAATTTGACAGACTCTTTAGACATGAACTCGCCACCATGGTCAGTCCTAAAGCACTTTAGCTTGGTCTCCTTTTCCTTCTCGGCATGTTCTTTGCACTTCTTGAAGGCTAGAAATGCTTCTAATTTTCTCTTCAACATGGAAACCCTGATAAGCCTCGGATAATCATCAATAAGTAGGAGAAAATGCGTACTCCCTCCAAGTGTGAAGGGGGTGATAGGCCCACAAATATCTCCATACACTAGTTCAAGAGGATTGGTGGCTCTAAATTTACTGAAGATGGAAAATAATTCCTATGTTGCTTTCCAGCAACACAACTTAAGCACACTTGCATAGGTTCTTCAAGAGGCAGCATCTTAATCACCTTATCAACCATGAACTTCAAAGTCCTGAAATTCAGATGCCCAAGACATCGATGTCAAAGTCAAACCATCTCATCTTCTTCCTTTATCAAAAGGCATGACTTTACTGTATTCAATTTCAATTAATAAAATTGGCCATAAGCCCTTTGTACCTTGGTCAAGAGCTTCCCATGTTGGTCATAAATAACTAACAATCCACCTTGCCGCCTCATGCTACAACCATGCTCATCTCATTTCCCAAGACTCAAGATATTCCCATGGAGCTAAGGCATGTATAACACAATATTCAGCTTCAACTCTTCTCCATTATAACACTTCACAAGGTTAGATCCTTTGCCACAAATATCTACGCTTGAACCATTACCAAATTTCACAAATCCACCTCAGCTCTCATCCAAGAGAGTGAAGAGATCTTTCCTTCCTGACATGTGACTAGTGGCAGTTGTATCAAGGAACCATAAATCATTGGCCAGGGTAGAAGCATCCAGACCCTAGAGAAGAAAAATCTCAAGTTCCTCTGTAAATGTCACAAGCAGTGCCGATTCATCCTTCTCATCTAGGGCAACGAGATTCACCTTCTTTTCCTTCTCCTTCTTCTTCTTCCCACTACAACATTCATAAGCATAATGACCCATCTTTTGACAACTATAACACTTCACCATGGATTTGTCAAATGGTCGTCTCTCTTCATCTTCATTCTAAGATTCAATTGATTTGCGGCATCCTTGTCCTCTTCCTATGCCCAACCATGACCACGACCTTGGTTTGAAGAGCCTTCTCTAAGATTTATTTTCCCCTTGCCCATAGCTCTCACAAGAAAAGCCTATTGTTCTTCTCTAACTTCATGCTCATGGAGACGTTGCTCTTGGACAATCAAAAAGCCAATTGCCTCATCAAGTGTCATTGTATTTGTTGAGGATATTTTTAATAAGGATTTCAAAGTATATCCAACTAAGCTTAAGTATCCACCAAGAGTCTAGGGATGAGATTAGACGAAGCCCACAAGCAAAATGGAGAAAAAGAACCTTCTTAAATGGGAAGACAAATGTTCATAATATAGGTCCAAAACAGCTAGGACAAAAAGAGGAAAAAGAATAAGTTCACCAAAGGGACTAACCAACAAGAAGAGTCATAATTAGTATCACCTCCCTTTTCTCCAACTATTCAAGTAGCTTGACTGTTCCTTCACAAGGGTTTCACTCTCTTAGGATGCTCTTGGGTTGCTTCCTTTAGGTTATTCTAAGCTTGAGGTGAGCTCATTCTTTTATAGAGCTCCTTAGAAGCTTCTAGAGACTCTCTCTCTAGAAGATGTCTATACCTTTCTAGAACATCTAGAAAGATCCACAAGCTTTTAGAGATATCCATAATCTTCTAGGGTAATCTAGAAACTCCACAAGCTTCTAGAAGAAGCATAGAAGATTTTTGAAGTATCTATAAGATTATAAAAAACTTTAAAAAATTCTAAAACGTTCCTGAAGCTTCTAGAATAGATAGTTGACCAAGTCAACCCTCATAGTATTCATGTCTCCAAACTGCTTCATTGTGAGAGTCAAAGAATCAAATCGATTAGGAGTAGATGTGAGAATCTTATGGACGACCTCCTTCTCCGTGATCATTTCACTAAGGCATCTCAGCTCAGAAACTATCTCGGCGATTTTCAAGGCGTAGTTGGAAACACGCTCCTCCTTGCCCATACTACGAAGCTCGAAGTCTTGTGGGAGGCCCTACACTCTGGACTCAACGACCAAATCAACTCCAACATGGATGACGCGCGAGTCTCCCGGTTACGCTTTGCGAGTCTTCTTAGTGTCAAGATATTCCAAAAATCCTTCGACATGGCGCTAAAGATTGCGCGTCGGCGCACCTGTCCTTCTTACGTAGAACATCATCATTCACAATGGCATCCCACCATCCTTGCGCCTCCAAATAGCACTCCATCATCATAGACCATTGACGATAGTTCATCTTGGTCAATCTCAGCAGCTGCGGCGTTGCTGCTATCTCGAGAGCGAAGCAACAATCTTCGGCATCATCACGGAGCTCTTGAATCGGAGGCTTGCTTAGCACGGAAATCTGGAAGCCCTAGAAGAAGAACACATGGCACCTTATTCCAACTCAAAAGAAATCCAACGAATCGGAGAAACCCAAAACGAGAACTAGTCAACGGCAACTAAGTCCCAGTGAGCCTCTCCCCGTCCATCCACGTGTGAGTGGAGAGAGAGCGAGATCTACTCCATCAATAGAGCAACAGAGAACAACGGGAAGAGAGAATCTGACCTGCTGGTCTGGTTTTCCGCCATAATCGACTCGAGTCTCCTTAAGACAAGGGAGTGGGAGCTGATTGACCGGCGTGTAGAGTGAATTACGAGACGGGCCTCACCTCCAACACCGAGATGAAAGGAGTTCCCGCCGGTGTTCACCGAGCGAGACCTACAAGGCTTTCGCGGGAGAGACGACGAGGATCTCCGGTAACACGGTGTCGTCAAACGAGTCTTCACAATCTGCCACAAGTTCACGCCCAGAGGTAAATATCGAATCGTGGAGGGCTGCCTCTTGCCGTCGTAGTTGCCATAGAAGAATCCGGCGCGCACAAGATAAAGCTGGCCCTCTATCAGGGGCCTCACCGTGTAGCAATTCCGAGTTCCGTTGGGGAAGCTCCTCATCGTCTGGTATCTAAACAAGAAACCACGAAATAAGGGGAATTATTGAAAAGTAGGCAGGGTGGTCGGCTTCTGCGGTACCTGGTTCCGAGATCGCTCTGATTATTTATCTCGGGTGTGGGAGTAATCTGAGCCGTTAGATCAATATCTCACGACGACAATGCAAAGCGAGAGTGGAAATAATCTTGAGCGTCCATCTTCAGGAATTATAACGGCGCGGATCAAACGAGAAGGAGCACGCGGGCCCCACAGTCCGTTAATTCAGTTGAAGTTTCCTTGATGCTCTGAATTTCGATTTGTCAGGGAATGGACTTCTATTTTGTTTCCCTGCCACACAATTCCTGCATAAACGGTCAGAGAATCGAATATTTGGTAAGCCATTTACCATTTCAACCCTTCTCATGTCATCAATTTTCCTGAAATTCTGATGACAAAGTCGATGATGCCATAACCAAACTGCTTCTTGCTCTTCTCGGGTGACTTGACAATAATCAGGAACACATAATTCAATAAGGTACATACTTCCTCTTGATTTCGAAATTTTAGCAAACAATTCCCCTCTATTATCAAAAATGGACAATATTCCTCCTCCCAATGTTGAAGTGTACCCATCATCATCAAGCTTCCCAATGCTCAATATGTTCACTCTGAGGGTTGGAACGAAAAGTACGCCCTCGAGGTTCAATTCCTTTCCATTAGAATCACAAACAGATATTGAACCTTTCCCTTCATAAACTACTGACGATTCATCGCCAAATCTGATCACTCCTCTTATGCTTTCGTCAATAGTATTGAAATAAGCTTTAATACCTGTCATGTGAGAGCTTGCTCCTGTATCAAGATACCATAAATTGTCTTGAACTTTCATATCTTGAACTCCTTGTAGCAAAACATCCTCTGTGTATGCCATAAAGAGATTCGATTCCTAGGTTATCAAATTCACTGTCTCTTCTCGCACTCTTGGTTTTTTCGTTCTTGCACTCATCGGCAAAGTGTCCAAATTCTTGGCAATTATAACACCTTACCTTCGTTTTGTCAAATGGTTTTCTCGTCCCTTCTTGGTTTTGATTTCTTGAACTTGCTCATTTCGCGGGATAATAGAGCCTGTTCTTCCTCTCTTGCATCTCTCTCGGCTAGTCTCATCTCATGGACCTTTAGTGATCCAATTGCCTCTACCAAAGACATTGAATCTAAATCGCCGAATTGCTCTAAAGATAGCGTCAAAGAATCATACCTCGGCGGCATTGACCGAAGGAGCTTCTTGACCGCTTCTTTATCCTCCACCCTTTCTCCAAGTTGGCGCAATTCAAATGCAATTCGAGAGATCTTATCCGTTGATTTCACTCTATCTTCAGCCAATGAGCTGATCATTTCACCAGAAAACTCAGTCATCTATCAAAACTCAAATTCAGCATCAGCTTTACAATCTCACGATCAAGGTAATCAAGATCAACTTCATGGTGAAGAAGAAGATGAAGAAGAATCCAGTAGGTATAGATCGATTCAATCGATCTATGAGGATACTCGAGAGATGGATGAAGAAGAAGTTTTGTTTATTTCACGAGAAGAACCATCCTCATATGAAGAAGCCATCAAAGAAGAAATATGGAGAAGTGCAATGGAAGAGGAAATGGGGTCAATTGATAAAAACTTGACTTGGGTTCTAGTCAAACCTCCTGAGAATTGTAGGCCAATTGGAGTTAAATGGATCTACAAAGTAAAGAGAAATTCAACTGGAGATATTACAAGACACAAGGCTCGTTTAGTAGCTAAAGGCTACAGTAAAAAAAAGGGAAAAGATTTTGATGAAGTATATTCTCCGGTTGCAAGCATAGAGTCTATCCGAATTTTGATAGCCATTGCAGCACAATTGAAATGGAATTTACATCACCTGGATGTAAAATCTGCGTTCCTTAATGGTGAGATTAAAGAGGAAGTGTATGTGCATCAACCCGAAGGTTTTATAAAAAAGGGAAAAGAGGACTGTATTCTGAAATTAAGAAAAGCTCTATACGGGCTTAGACAAGCCCCAAGAGCATGGAATTCTAAGTTAGATAATACACTGAAATCAATTGGTTTTATTAAAAGCATTAATGATCAAGCAGTTTATATATCTAACATCGAAGGAGATAGAACTCTGGTTGGAGTATATGTGGACGATTTGATCATCACTGGATCAAATACTCAGAGAATTGAGGATTTTAAATCCTCTATGCAGACAAAATTTGAAATGACTGACCTCGGTTTGTTAAACACATACTTGGGTATTGAGGTGATACAAGGGAAATCCGATATCAGGTTATGTCAAACAAACTATGCATTGAGAATTCTTGAAGAATTTAAAATGAAAGAGTGTAATTCAGCCAAAACACCCATGGAGTGTCGACTGAGATTAAACAGAGAAGGCGAAGGAGAGGAAGTGGAATCCACTTATTTCAGGAAATTGATCGGCTGTTTGAGATTCTTATCTTTAACTCGACCTGATTTGATCTTCTTAGTGAGTTACCTGAGCCGGTTTATGAGCAAACCGTTCTCAAACCACTTGGCAGCAGCAAAACGAATACTGAGGTATATAAAAGGGACTTCGGATTATGGTCTTGTGTTTGGTAGAGACAAGGAATGCAAGTTAGTGGGATATTGCGACAGTGATTACGCAGGAGACTTAGATGATCGAAAGAGTACTTCGGGAAATGTTTTTTTCTATGGATCAAAACCTATTTCGTGGAATTGTTGCAAACAGAAGGTAATTGCGTTATCATCATGTGAGGCTGAATACATTTCGGCTGCAGTATCAGTGTGCCAAGGTATCTGGATAAGGAGATTTATGTTCGAATTGATTGGAAACTACATCGAAGACTTTGATCTGTGCATTGACAACAAATCGGCCATTGAGATTAGCCGAAATCCAGTTCATCATGGACGAACAAAACACATCGATGTTCGCTATCATTTTATTCGAAATTACGTAGAGGAAGGGAAGGTGAAGCTGTTACATGTGCGGACGGAGGATCAATTAGCTGATCTCTTTACTAAGCCACTCGGTATATCAAAATTTGTGGGTTTTCGCGAGAGGATTAGCGTTGTCAAAGTGAAGTAAATCTCAGATTAGGGAGGTGTATGTGGGAGTAATCTGAGCCGTTAGATCAATATCTCACGATGACAATGCAAAGCAAGAGTGGAAATAATCCTGAGCGTCCATCTTCAGGAATTATAACGACGCGGATCAAATGAGAAGGAGCACGCGGGCCCCACAGTCCGTTAATTCAGTTGCTGTTCTTTCTTTTTTTGTTTTGGTTCTTTAAATAACGGGCGTATGCTCGGAAGAATGAGATAGAGTGTATGATATTCAAGAATACTTTCCTCTCTGTTCTGAGTGATTAGAGTCGGGTGAGTGAGATTGAGAAGGATCGCCACGGTGAGAACGAGTGGTTGTTCTAACATCGGGGACGTCAATGTTGACTCCACTGTCGACGTAGCCGGCGTCCGGAGAGTAGACGATCCCCCTCTGCATAATGTAGTTCGAGCTCTGCTTGAGTCCGCAGTCGATACTGATGAATCCTGCGATTACCGCTTATCGCTGTGAAGAAGATCAATCTATCGTTTGACGCTCTACTGACGTCGTACCTTGCTGCCCGTGAACCGTTGCCGCGATGAGAAGAATGCATAACAACGGTAGCCCAGCGTGCCGTTGCACCATCTTCCCCTGGGCTGGATATGTCCGGCTAGAATCTCCGAATTCTCCTAAATTTGCGAGCTTTCTTCCCTTACGGAAAGCCTTGTCCTATGGTTCTTGTAGGATCAGATCCCAAACGCTTGATTTCTATCTGTTCATATTGGACTTGGTCCAAAGATTAGATTCTCTGGGATAGGCTTGGTCCACCACCTCTACGAGTTGACTAAAAGTCTAAGAATCCGAAAGGCATAAGAAGCCGAAGTCTAAGAGAAGAGCCTGAAATTCTCGACGTGGACACCCTACCAACTGCCCACCTTGCAAGTTCAACGAAAGTTCGATATAGCCATGACCATGCTTATGGACTCTCTCTCTCTCTCTCTCTCTCTCTGTGTGTGTGTAATTCTCGGGTCTACAGCCTTGGTGTGCTTTCTTTGGTGAGCTTGAGTGGACGGACAGTTCTTTGGTTCTCAAATTCAAAGCAGGGAGAATAACGGTTTTATCAGCTACGAATGCGGTCGGAGGATTGACTTTGATATAGAAAGATTTAATCTAGGCCGTCAAATCTGCCCAAGATCCTTCTGCTCTCGTCTCCGATCCAACGCCGAAAACACGAAGGCATCTTGAGAAGTTTTACTAAATTGTGGACCGATCAAACTGATCATCTGCTTTTATTGGGCGATAATTAGGACCACAAGAGATGAAGATCATCAATGACCGTCGATCTTTAGGAGTCACCAACATCGAATATTGATGTGATCTTGTAGATTTAAATTATTTTGAGGCTGGTCGGCCGTTTGGTTGAGAACTTTACCTTTTCTTCGATTGATTGAGCTTGCCGTCGGGCCGGGTTTATGGAGGACCCGGCTCTTCGGCCTGCGTTCAAGGACTTCGTTCAAGGGCATTTTGGTGTTGCACAGGCCACAAGCTAACGGGGCTAGTTCCCCGTCAAACAGTACATTGATGATTTCGAGATTCCTTTTGATTCAATTAGACTCGCTTGGACAAAGAACCACCAATCTCTCTTGAATGTTCCCCGATCATGAAATCCGTTGGAGTTTATAGGATGAAACGAGATCGTCAAGAGACTGCACACACACATGTATAGTTCTTCAAGAGAGCTCAACTCAGGATCACGCACACAGAGGATGAAACGAGCTCACAAGATCTTTTTTTCCTTATTACAAGCCTTCTATTTAAAAGCTTACACATCAAGAAAGTGAACCATTAATAAGCCTTTCTTCATCAATATGAAAACAAGGTAATTTTTCATAATTCATAAAAGATCTTCTCACGTCAATATCTTTTTGAAACTTCATAAAAGATGTGTGGTTCAAACCGTGTGTAAATCCATTGGCAATCTGATCTTTTTGTTGAGCGAAACTTCACTTCAATAGTACTTGAAATTACCATATCTCTGATAAAGTGAGAATGGAGTTCTATGTCTTGTTCTTTTATAAGACACTAGATCATGGGTCATTGATCTAGTTGATCACTATTGGGCTTGATGGTACAAAATTTCATTCTTCTCTAATTCTTCTCATTCAAATAGCTTGTTATGTTGCACAAGATGGTGAAATATATTCTACTTCTGAAGATGATGAGCAATCGTGTCTTGCTTCTTTAAAGTTCAAGCTATTGCACATTATCCTAAATTAAAAACATACCCACTAGTGTTCTTTCTATCATCACATGACCCAGCCCAATCACTATTCAAATATCTAACCAAATTAAAATCTTGAACCTTGTTATAATGTATTCTTAGATCCATGGTTCCACACATATATTTAAGTATTCTCTTCGCATTTCCAAGATGATTTGATGGTGGAAAATGCATAAATATCGATATCATACCAACAGAAAACATAATGTTGTCTTATATGCGTTAAATAACTTAAGCTAAATAACTATTCTTCTAAAAATTCCTGCATCTATCTTCAATGTCCAAGCATTACTACACAACTTTGCACTTGTGTTTGATTACCTTGTAATTCAGCATGTCGAACCCGTTGAGAACCCTTGTAATTCAACATTCAGCATATCTAACATATATTTCTTTCGTGAAGTGAAAAAACCATGATCACCTTTGTAAACTTTAAGAAAATAATAGAGTATACACAAATCTATCCAATGAAAATTTGACATTGTTGACATTTTAAGATCATCAATGAGATCTTGAGATAAAGTGAACTATATTTTCCTCACGAATTTTTTAAACATATTTTCACAAAGATATGAATCTAATCTACCATACCATGCTCTTTGTGTTTGCTTCGACTCCTATATTACCTTTTTCAACTTGTAAGCTATATTCATCTAAATTACCATTTTAAAAGGCTGACTTAACATGAAATTAAAAAACCTTCCAATTCATTTAAGCAGCTATACATAACAACATTTGTATAGTTTAAAACTTTACCACTAGAGAACCTCTAAAAATAATCAACATCCTAGTGTTGAGCATATCCTTTGGCTGCCAACCTTGCTTTGCATTTGAAATAATAGAGTACACCTAAATATTTCATAAGAATTTTTGACATGGTTGAAAATTTAAATTAATGAATAAGATCTTGAGATAAACCAAACAAATTATATCATCCACATGAACACTAATAGTGAGAATATCATTATCATTTTTTTCAAGCAAAGAATTGGCTCATTCTCACTTCTTTGGAACATATTTTACAAAGGTATGCATTTAATCTACCATACCATGTTATTTATGTTTGGTTTAACTCCTATATTACCTCTTTCAAGTTGTAAACTATTTTCATTGTGCTCGACAACAAAACCTTCAGGTTGCTCATCGTGTACATCTTGATCTAAATTACCATTTAAAAAGGCTGACTTAACATCAAATTTATAAACCTTCCAATCCATTTAAACAGCTATACAAAACAACATTGGCATAGTTTAAAAATTTTCTACTAGAGAAAACATCTAAAAATAATCAATATCATAGTGTTGAGAATATTCTTTACCCACCAACCTTGATTTGCGTTTGAAATAATAGAGTAAACCCAAATTCATCATTTAAAATTTTGACATCATTGAAAATTTAAACTCATCAATGAGATCTTGAGATAAACGAAGTGAACTATATCGTCCACATGAATACTAATATCATCCACATGAACTATACCTGGAGATAAACGAAGTGAATATCATTCTCCCTTTTCTTGATGTAAAGAATTTGCTTATTCTGACCTCTTTGAACATGTTTTCACAAATATATGAATGTAATCTATCATACCATGCTTTTTGTGCTTGCTTCAACTCCTATATTACCTTTGTGAAGTTGTAAACTATTTTCATTGTGTTGGAGAACAAAACCTTCAAGTCTCTCAACGTATACATCTTCATGTAAATTATCTTTTACAAAGGCTGACTTATTATCAAATTGATAAATCTTTCAGTCCATTTAAGTGATAACATGCTAACTAAACATGAAAATACATGATTATTAATGCAAATTAAGGCATAAAACATTCCATTCTAATGCATGTTATCATATTTTTTAGTGTTTATCTATCATTCTATGAAAAAGTCATTATAATCTTAAAATGCATTAATTTGGGGTTAATTATGATGAATTAAGGATTATATTTTCCTAACCCATTTTTAATTGAGATTATAATTAACTTTGAAGGTTAATTAATAAGAGAAATCATATTATGTACACTCATATATTTTTCTAAGTTTTAAAATCTAAAAGAAATGAGTGTATTTTTGACATAAAAATTTATTCACTTGTTCTTTATTAAATTTGACTTTTCAAAATTATAGATAATTGAATTTCTGATCCAATGAAATAAATTTGGATTTATTTGGAGTTATATTTTGAAGGATATGAATTTTCTAGTTTTTAGGGATTTTTTATGATTTTTTCTGAATTTTTCTAGACTTTTCTTAATTTAAAATCAATTTATTTCATTTAAAATCGATTTTATAATCGCACAAGTGATGTGGCAGAATATGGAGCGTCCGATTGTGCGATTAACCACGACCATCGATCGTCACTTAAGGTGGGGGGGTACGTGGCGCAATCCTATTCGCCGAAGAATTGTTTTAAAATGATTTAATCTCAGCCATTGATCTGACGAGTTACAACGGTTGAGATTAAAACCAATGAAATGCATCTGGAGCATTGGATCAAGATCAACCGGAGAAGGATTGATGTGTTACTTATAATGCACGTGACGTGGATTCATCTCGACAGTCTATCTCAGATCCAACGACCCCGACTTAAACGTAACGATTCGCAATTGTGTGTTTCATCATAGCCGTTGATCAAAGATTTAAGGCTCTATCAGATGGTTACACCTAATTCACCCTTTAAATAGAGGTGTTCTTCGACATTATAAAGCATTCCAGAGAAATTCGATTAATCGAACTACTTAGACACCAAATCCCTTGAGTCTCTTGCTTCCAATCACTTCTAGACTTATTTCCGCATCCACAGAGTGCTTGAAAGTGAGATTTTGTTGAGATAATAGGAAATTTTAATTTTCAATTTCGGAAATTTCTCTCTTATTCACTTGATGATTTCTCCACGAATCTTGATCAAAATTCAGTGATTTTTTATTATGTCTATTCGTTTTCAAGTCCTCTTTACAAAAATAACAATTTCAGTAATTTCTCACCATGATTCATTGTTCGATTTGATCAAATTTCAAAAGATCATCTGAAATTACCCTATTTCTCTATGGAATGGACCCTTCTTCACCACTATATTATTCAATTCATGATTATTTGATAAAGTTGGTGAGTTTGGTACTAGTTTTGACACGAATTAGTGTGTAATCAAGGACCGTATCAATTCGTTCTCTCAAATGGCGTTGCTGCCGAGGAATCAAGACGTCATTTTGATCATTTAATTCAATTTTGACGTGGTCAACTCACATTTTTCTTTTAATTTCTTGAATTTCACTCAAATCAATCCTACACCGAGTGATCCTAAGCAGAAATCAATCTTCGAGATCGTTAATTCAATAAGATCAAGTGATTTTTGACCCTTTTCTAAGGATTACAAGCAATCATTTTGTCAAATTCGCATTAAGAGCTTTTCACTCTCACAGATATCGACACTCAGGTACGATCGCTTGTCATTATTGAATAATTTATAAGTATTTATAAATATACACTCCACCCTTCAATGAGACGACATACCACTTAGAGATAACTGAATAATTCTTTACACCTAGATCTCTTTGAACGATCCTCGCAATCCCCTGACACTAGAGAGACATCTTCCACTGTAAAACTAGTCAAACTAGTAGAAATGGCACGAAACAAGATGAAAATACAAGGAAACGCCTTAGTGAGTATGCTAGGCCCGTCCTCCAAAGACCTGTTACCCGAATTCACGCACCCCTAACTAGAGGGGAAAATTTTAGAATAGATTCACATGTTATGAGCATGCTTCCTATCTTCCATGGTAAACCTTCTGAGGACCCGTATAGACACGTAGATGAACTTAGCCAAGTATGTGAAATCAATCATATTTAGAATGTCCCCGCTGATATAATGAAGATGAAACTCTTTCCCGCTACACTTAGAGACTGAGCCAAGGATTGGTTCTTAAAATTAGGGAAAGAATTCACTTGTTGGACCAAGGTGGAGGAAGAATTTTTGAGAAAATATTATTTCGCAGGGAAAAATACCTCCGTCCAAAAAGCCATCCGCGCGTTTACCCAAGGCACGAGTGAAACCTTTCAAGAAGCCTAGGAGCGATTTAGAGACCTCACTAGGGAGTGTCCACACCATGGAGTGTCTAACCACGAATTAACGCAAATATTTTATGATGGGCTAGGCCCGCAAGATAGATATCTTTTAGATGCAGCAAGCGGCGGCACTTTCATGAGCAAATATGAAGACGAAGCCATGGAACTCATCGAGACGGTTGATAAGCGTAAAAATGCGGTCGTTGAATGTGCAAATTTACATATCAAATAAATTTATACTCAACTCTTCAAAATCTGATTTTTAAATTAGAACAATAGCAAGTCGAGGTCGAATCCACACGGAGGAAGGTTAAAAGATTGAAATCAAGAAACATTTTTGGTGTTGTTTTTTATATTTAGAAAGCGGAGATGAACGGTGAAAGGAAGAAAATGAGCACGGAGATGAAATGAACCAAAGAAGTGCTTCCAAACTCCTTGCAAAGATTGAAAACCATTGATCGAGGGTGGAAAAGTGATTTTTAGGTTTTGTAAATGAGAAAATGTTGATAAACAGATGAAAAAACAGTATAAATGGGTAGAAAATGGTTTTAATCTAATATTCGTGATGAAAACACAATCCAGTGATGCTCAAGAGAGAAAGAGAGGAGAGACCGAGAGGTTTGCCTCTGCGTCTCAAGAAAGAGAGGCTCAAGAGAGAGAGAAAGAGAAGGAGAGGGAGAGGCATCGCGAGAGAGAAGGGGAGAGAGGTGGAGAAAATTTTCTCCCCCTCACACGCGTATACACGCGCGTGTGAAGAGACAAGAGAGAGGAGAGGGGGAGTGAAAGAGAGAAGGAAAGAAGGAACGGGGAGAAATGCTTCTCTCTAAGGAGGAGAGAAGGAAGAAGAGAAGAGGAGAAATCTCCCCCTCTTACGCACACATGCGCACGTGCGGGAAAGAGAGGAAAGGAGCAAGAGGGAAGAGGAGAAGAAGTGGAAGAAGAGGGAGGCGAGAAAGAGAGAGAAAACGGGGAGAGGAGAGGAAGAGAGACCGCCGAAGAGAGGGAGGAAGAAGGAGATGAGGATTTCTCGCAACGAAAACAATTTCTGTTGGAGGAGTTCTGTGGAGAGAGAGGAAATCTCCCTCTCTCCCTTAAACGCGCACGCGTGTGTGACGAGACGAAACCGCGAGGTCGTCGATTTCACACGACCTCGTGTCAAAAATAATTCCAAACTTACCAATTTGATGAAATTAACTCGAATTGAGGGGTATAAAGGTAAATAAGGGGCGAATCCACAAGGAAATAAAAGAAATTTATGATGATCTCTTCGAAATTGATCAAATAGGATGATGAATCGATGATAGAAATTGGGGAAAATGATAATTTATGAAAGAGAACTTCATATCGTTTCCACGGAATCAAAAATCATTGAAATTGATATTAATTTCGCAGAGAAATTGAAGATCGAAGTGGGGAGAAATTTCTGAACTTGTAAATCGCAATTTTGAGGAAAATTAAACTAAATTGAACTTGAAGTCCTAATCTAAATCGAAATTAAACATTAATAGATGATAGATTAGAAAAAACTAACTCCACTAACCCAAGATTGCGATCGGATTAACACGGTTAATGACCTCAATCATCAAAAACACGAAGAACGCGATCATGGAGTTCAAGCTGCGATTTCTCCTTCGTCTCTCAACCAAATCTCGATTTCAAACCCTCAGTGGATGCGGTAATGAGTGCAGAAGGGATGGAATCGAGAGACTCGAGAAGGGAGGTGTCTAAACAGATCAATTGGATTGATTTCTAACTCGAATGCTTTACAAATCGGAAGAACATGTCTTTTTATAGGGTATTTGGGCGTAACCGTCCGATCGAAATGATCGACAGTTACGATGGATTGGTTCATCATGGACTGTTTCGATTATATCGCAGCCGTCAGATTGTGATGGAGGGTCCGAATGAAGCCGTGTGATAAGCGTTATAAAAAAGGCTTATGATCGTCGCCGTTGGATCGCGATCTGACGCCTTGGATGCATCCCGCGCGATTAAATCCGAGCCGTTATAACTCTTGATTTTTGACACTTGCGCTGATGGTGATCGGTGGTCCGCATGTCCACTTCATCGACGCGCGATGATCCACGCTCCATCCAATCCGACGCACCTCAATTGGCCACGTGCCTTGCACACTAAAAACATGAACGCATTAGTTCCACACGAATTAAATTGCGTGAACCTATCGGGTTTATAATGAATGCCGATTATGAGGGTTAGCAATATTTCGCTACAGAATGCTTATATGTACTATAACCCTAAGTATATGAATATATTATGTATGTGTCACATCCGCGCCGCGTAGGCGCCGCGTGGGCCTGCGTGGCGCTGCCACGTGGCCTTGAGTGCCACGTCGCATCCACGTGGCCCTGCGCGAATTATAAACCCATTTTTTTGCTTTTAAAAATTGTTTTAACATTTAAAATCGCAAAATAAATTCAGAAAAATCTGAAAAAATCCCTAAAAATTAGAAAATTCATAACTTTCAAAATATAACTCCAAATTAATCCAAATTTCTTTCGTTTGATCCGAAATTTAATTATCTACCATTCTTAAAGGTAAAATTTGATAAATCATGAGAGTTTTAATTTTTATTTCAAAAATATATTAATTCTATAAGTGTTTTCTCTTAAGAAAATATAGATAAATGTTTATTAAATGATTTCTCTCATTATTTTAACTCTAAAAACATCTATAATCTCAAGAAAAGATGGGTTATTAAATTATTCATCTTTAAATCATCATATTTAACCCTAATTTAAAGTATTTTTGAGATTATAATGACTTTTTCATGGAATGATAGAAAAATACACATAAATATGATAACATGCATGGAAATGAAATCATTTATGCCTTAATATGCATTAATAATTATGTTTTATCATGTTTATTTAGTGTGTTATCAGTGTGTGATGATAAGTCCAAATTACAGGGTATAAATCCTACGTCGTTATGATGGTTAAATTGGACTTATGCAATGATATTTTCTTTCAAAATATCTTTCTTTCCCTTAATTTCTATCCTCCAAAAGTATAGCTCAATGAGGGGTCGAACCCTAGAGAGATCAATTCTAATTCTTCTCTGATGTTTTCACTTTTCTCCTAACACATTTTCCATCCTCGATCACGACTTAACAAATCTCATTTTCTATCTAGATCCTCTATTGTTATTCCTATAAGGTATGAATATCTAAGAATTATTAATATTTCTCCTTTCTTTTTATATATGAAATAATATCACTCTAAATCGTATACTAATTCTTATCTTCTTCTTATGTAGTAATCCTACTTTTTATCTTTTTTTATTCTAATTTTTGTTTAGATGCAGATTTCTTGTATTTAGTATTCTTTCTAAGTTGATTAGAAATCCATCAAGTTTGTCTTAAAGTTGGCATTCCTACCATCACTGTTATCAGTCTGATTAACCTTTCCTACTCAATTTCCTTTAATTTGGATAGAAAACATAAACTATGTGTATTCTTTTTATTTATTTATTGTTAGATCTAAGTTTGGCTTCAATTATATGATTCCTTTGTTCCTTTATCAAGACTACTGTTAGCCTTTCAGTGAGATTCCTCTCACTGTTATTTATTGTAATAGAGTCCAAGGATGAGGCTAATATAAAGGAGAAAAAAATCACAGATTGCCTAACTAATATTCTACATGATTTATAGAAATTCAGTGAGATATATCCCACTTTGTACTATCGGCAGAGGTGAAGAAATCACTGGAATATAGTCAAGTAAATGCAGATTTAATCTCTGCAATATTCTAATCTCGTATTACTTTCTTACTCTGTCATCAAGAACAGAAAGAAAAGAAAAAAATAAAATCAAAATGAATGCGTAATTGTAAAGAAAACCGAAATTGATCCGGAAATCAATCCTAACACCGTCTAAACAATAAGTTTTGGAATCAATGCGAAACTGAATCTAAATGAGAACTAAACTAACCGAACAGAAATTAAATCAAAGATTTGAAAAGAGATTAGTTGAAAACTAGTAGAAGTAAATCAAAAAAAAACCTCGACAGCTCCCCCTACGATAATGAGGTAGATCTTTGTATATCGTGTTTGGAAGGATCTGCTGCCTCAAGACCTTCAGAAGCTGTTGCCGATTCTTCCTCTCGCTGTGTCCTCCAGGCCGAGTCTTCTCGGGCGAGAAATCAAGAACGAAGTTTCGCTCCTTTTCTCCCCCTTTTAACCTAGCTGATTCGCGTTTTTGAAGATATGCGAATCAGTTAGGAAACTGATATTCATCGCCTTGCACCATTCCCATGCGTCGCTTCAACTAGATTAGTCGATGTCTTCTTCTGATTGGTAACGCTTCTTCACCGTGAAAAGCAGCGAACTTCTCTCCTTTGATGGATTTTTCGTACGTGACGCTTTACACGCAGCAGCATACCTTCGTTCCTCATTGGTTGATGAACTCTGCATACAATTCCTGCCCATCATGCTAATAGCCCTATTAGAACTGACGAGCCCAATAAGGGCTTAGTTACAATCAACATAAACTAAAAAAATTAGATCACAGAATTTAAAAAAAAACTTCATTCAAAGAAATAAGCGATAAGAAGAGCTTAATGTTGATTATAGATTGCTTTTTAGAGGATTTCTCAGCTGAATTCATAAATTGTTCATCTTTGTAAAATAATATGATAATATGCAAAAGGTGAGTGATTTTAGCCCCTACACTTGAATTATTGTAAAGATAAGCATCCTAATTTGCAATCTTTTTGCATGTTATCACGAAGCACACTAATAGAATGGAGAAAAACAAGCCATCTTAAATGGGATGAAAAATGTTCACAATAGAGGTCCAAAACAGCTAGGACAAAAGGAGGAAAGATAACAAGTTTATTAAAAGGACTAACCAAAAAGAACATACACACTTGGCGTCATCTCTTCACAAAGCTTCTTTCAAAGATTCTATGTTTTCGCCTCTCTTTTTTCCAATGATCCAAGTAGCTTGGCTTTAACTCACAAGATTGATCCTTCTTTCACAAGGGTTTCACTCCTTTTAGGTTGCTCTTTGGTTGCTTCATTAGGTTGCCAAGATTGAAGCTAGCTATTGTTTGGCTATGAGTGGACTTGTTTCTCATCTATGGCTCCAACTCCTTGAAGTAAGCTCGCTCTCAAGCCTTCTTGGGCCCTATTTATGTTGAGTTTGATGATCTTTGGGCCCAAATTGCTAATAGTTGGAGATTGCTTGTAGAGGTTGGATTTTGTTGATCTCACTCTTTGTTTAATTCTAGTGATGAAGAGTTTCCCTTTGGGAATATCAATTTTTTTTGGATTTTGCATTTCCTTTAAACAAAATTCAATGGTTGTGATAAGACAAGATAATCATGCACATTGTCGATGAAGAGTTTTTCTCATAAGATCACATGCCTTCTCTTGATATTAAATTCTATGCTTCATTCATGTTTTACAATATTGTATGGTTGAGATTCTTGTGCTATAAGCATGTAATTACCATATTGCTTTTAAGGAATTAATGAAAACCAGAAATTTGAGGAATGTTTTGAAGAGCTGAAATTACTCTTCTTGTGGTTGTGTAGTTTTGATTGTTGGTATGTCTTGATTAAACTTCTTTGGATGTACTATCGCCTAAAAGCTTTTAGGATATGCAGGTGACGAAAAAATTTGATGTGCAAGAAAATTGAAAATTAAAAATTGAAACAATAAAAATAAGAAAAATGTTGTAGTTATAGGATATAAAAAAGCTAAAACAATTTAGGACAAGAAAATGGAAAAGAAATAATAAAAAAATGTTGTCCTTTTATCTTGTGTGGAATTGAAGTCACAACCTTACTTCTTGAGTGCAATGTTGTATGTTGCTTACATGCTTATCTTGATCGATCTCTAGAGGAATCCATGTGGTTCACATCTTGATGGATCTCTAGATGAATTTATTTCATTCTCATCTTGATGGATCTCTTCCTCTTGCATGTTAGAGTGATAGTTTTGATGTAAATATTTTTTCTTGAATTGCCATTGGTATAATTAAGAATCGCTAAATTTATGTATCACTAAATCATTACTATCTTATCCTTTTGATTAAAATTTTGGACGAACCCACTAATGCTCTTATTGAGGTTCAATAAATCAAACGATAGGTTTATTTCTTCATTCATATCCTTATGCATGATCTCAACTTTAATCATATGATGATCTCAATTTTATTTGTATGCATATCTTTATTTGAGAGTCATGGGTGTACTTTGATATTAGGAAATCATATTTTTATTCATAATTTTGTATCATATATTTAGTTTCATTTTTTTTTCTGGTATTTTCTTTTTGTTCATTAAGGGTATTATCGTAACTATCTTTCCCTCATTCTAAACTGACTTATTATAAGTGCATTGGGGTTTGCTTAAAGGCTGTACTGAAAACAAAAGAGCGAAGAAAAACTCCAAGCATTTGAAAAGCCCTCATCTGGCATTCATGATTTGATTCTTCATTCTTCACGATGGTCAACAGAGAAAAGTCCATCTGCTGTATTATGACATTGAGTTGCAGAATTGTCGTCGACATTCAATCAATAGCAAGTTTCATCTTCTTCTCTTGGTAATTCTTCATCAATAAATCTGAAATATTTCTGCATTGTGTTCTGATGGATCTCCATATATTCCTCATTTGTTGTTTTTTTATTTTTCCTATTTGTTCATGAGCACTTTTTGCGTATTCTTCAAATCGCTTGTTCATTCTCCCGATTTTGTTTTTATGTGCATCGTTAATTTTTGTGTAATTGTTTGACTCAAACCTCACAGAATTTTGTCCTTCACGTTTAGCTAATTTTTTAAAGTTGTGCTCATCTAAATTATGTATCGTCTTTAATCTGGATCTTTGATTTTTGTTCTTATTCCTTTTAATTTTAATTATATATAGAATCATCTGGATTGCGTCTTAGATTCATATTTTCAGTGGTAGGTATCCTTTTACCAAAATTACGTTTCTTCTTTAATGTAGATCTCTGATTATTGGTCTTATTCCTTTTCATTTTAATTATATATATAATCATCTGATTGCGGTCTTAGTTTTATATTTGCAGTGGCAGATATCCTTTAATCTAAATTATGTTTCTTCTTTAATCTACATCTCCGACTATTGTTCTTGTTCCTTTTAATTTTAATGATATAGATAATCATATGATTGTGGTCTTAGATTCATAATGGCAGTAGGAGATATCCGTTAGTCTAAATTCATCTATTTTCTTTTATCCCTGCAATTTCTTTTATTTCATCTAATCTCGTTAGTTACAGTCGTTAGTGTCTCTATCAGCTTATTGTTCTCACTGAAATTGTATTCATTATTTTCTTTTGTTTAGTTGTCACAGATTAGTTTAATTTGTCAAATAATAGTTAATTGAATTATGAATTGATTCAGTTTATAAAGAGTTAATTCAATTATGAGTTGATTCAATTAAATTCAACAGATTTATAGAACTTGTTAGTTTATATTAGTTAATTGCTATCTCAACCAACATACATTCAATAGATGTATAGTCATTTAAAGTTTTGTTCTCGTAATTTTCTTATTTTGTTCATCTTTAATATTCTGTTGTCTGAGGCTGATTGTCAAGGTTAAGTGGAGTTTCATATAACTCTCTCCAATTTTTTTATTTTTTTGTCATTTTTTACTCTTTTTAGAATTCAGGTTAGCTTTGTTTGTTGTGTTAATTAGGTTTTATTCAGTGGAAATTATCTAGTACACTATACTTAGAAAGGTGTATCAATCTAATTAGTTTATCCTCACAGTCAACCTTCTTAGACACAATCAAACATGCATAGTCAAAGCCAATTATACATAGTCAGAGTCAACCTTGTTAGACACAGTCAACCGTACTCATGCAGAGTCAACTTTATCAATCAAAGCCAATCATACATAGTTAGAGTGAACCCTATAAGTCATGGTCAACCATACTCAGTCCGAGTCAACCACTCTTAGTCAAAGTCAACCCGATTAGTCAAAGTCATACATTCTCAACTAGAGTCAACCATTCTCAGTTCAAGTCATCCATTCTTAGTCAAAGTCAAACCTTATCAATCAAAGTCAACTATACTTAATCAAGGTCAACTCGATTAGTCTACGTCATCCATATAAAGTCAAAGTTAACATTCTTAGTCAAAGTCAACCCTATCAATCAAAGTCAACTATACTTAGTTAGAGATAACCGGATTAGTCAAAATCAACCATTTAAGTCAATGTCAACCATTATCAGCCAAAGTCAACCCAATTGGTTAAAGGTCAATAATCAACCACCTGTTTCAAGAGTCCTCAAGTGAGTTAGGAGACAACTCTCTCCAGTGTAAGTGTTTCATTTCCTAGGTTCTTTATCGTCTATTGCATTTCATATAATTAGGCTCATCTAGATAGATATACATCTGTACTCACACATACACTCAGATATGTGCTCAAGTTTCATTCGTTGAAACATTAAGGACTTGACTCTCGGGAGCGAGGAGTCTTGAAGGAACCTGAAGACAAGATCTTACTTAACTAGTGATCGGTGCCACAATCAGAAGAGGTAAGACATGACTTGCAAAGACACCAATCAGAAGTGGAGATCGGCTCGAGGGGTCGGGGCATTTCGAAGTCGAGGAGGTCAAGGCGTAAGTGGTAGTGCCATAGGATCAAGTAAAGGTGAGTAATAGGGTCACATTTGGGGTGAAGCCTAAACTTGTATAAAACATTGTCCTTCACCCATATGTGGGGTGAGAGGATTAGGTTTCTTTTTGGTAATATTGGAGGCTTTGAGGCAACAGTACTCACGACTGGATTAAGGGACATTAGGTCTCCTAACCAGTATAAAATTATTCGTGTATCGGGAGAAGCGAAGAGCAATAAACAACGAATCTTCTAATAAATAACTTAGAAAATACAAAGATTTATTACTAACTAATTCCCCCCTTGTTAGCTAGTATAACCACCGTATCTGGAGTTTCAATGTCGATGTAGTTTTAATCTAACAATCTTCACACAATGTACAATCACATGTGTTTTTGGAAGAGATGAGAAGACACAAATGGCTTTAGGAAAGAGAGTTGCATGGGTCCTCCAAACCCTACCCCTATTCATCTTTGCAAATATTGTGACATTTAAACCATATGTGTGTGACCCTCTAAACCCAAGTAATCATTATGTTAACTCTTTATTGGCCTTTATAATCTTTACTTCAATAAAAGTATTAAGTAATTAACCACTAATTGCTTTAAGATAGTCAATAGTTTAAGTTGGCAACATGCAAGGTGCTAGGATATACTGTACGTCCTAAAATGTAATGGGGTTATGTTAACTACACATAGAACTTGTCTTGAATAGTTATTGTAGGCATATAGTCCCACATATGCACAACAAAACTCAAATGATTTAGGGAATAGTCAATTTTGAATCCTAATGGGTCATTCTAGATAGATCTAGAACAATTAGAAATGATTGAAAAACTCATTTTTCTTATTTCATTTGCCTGCCTTGGCTAGGAACTTTAATGCACTATTTCTCCGAATATGACTCCACTTAGTACTAAGGGTCCCAAATCCCATCTCAACCACAATCACCATGTGAACATCGTTTAGAGTCTAAATTTTGATAGTATAGAGTCCGTGGTAAGAGACTTGTAGGATAAAGTCAAAACACATTCAACATTCAACAAGACGTTTTTAGTCTCCAAAGTTTAAGAAACAGCTATGAATGAACCTGGTTGACAAGAAGGTATAATACCATTTAATCATTCATAAAGAAAAGTTTAGTGAAATCTTTCTCTAAATGGCCACCTAATGCTCCCCCTTAACATTAAGCGGTATTGGACATCAGACCCCAAACGACACTGTAAAAAGTAAATTTTTAAAATGACAAAACTGCTGAAAGGATTACTTTTGCCTTTAACTTTGCCTTATGCCTTTGACTTTGCCTTATACTTGGCGGCTTTGCCCTTGAATGTATTGGTAATGAACAATATGACACTAGACATCTCTAGAATGATTTTCTAACTATGCATGAGATGATCCTATGAATGAGTCGAGCTGGCAATCCAACTTGTTTATATGGTGAATGAATGATGGAGTGAATTTACCAACTAATAGGATGTGAATAAATTGTGATTGAACCTGAAAGAAAATCTTCAACTCTAGTCATGATTGCTCCTTTAGAGCATGAATGGTCGAATCCACATGGGGATATGTCCCACCTATGAGTGGATTTTGAAAAATTGGTAGTGTTTGGAGTGCTGGATTATGAAGAGATGAATTATTTTGGGAAGCATGAGAGTTTAGTAACATTGGAGAATTTTGCAAGTTAGGGTTCGGCTTAGGTAGTGAGAATGGTTGATTTTTCGGGTTCTTCCATACATTGTGAAAAGGCACTCACCTCTTTCTGCATATTGAGGAAAGACACACATTCACTCTCATTGTGATCTTGACTTGCACAAAAAGAACAGATCGGTGCTTCGTTAGGGGCACTGTGTTTTTGGGTAGACAAGAGTCTTTCTAACTTTTTATTCATTTCACTGACTTCAACTCTTAGTTCCTTGTTGATAACATGCTATTTATACATGAATTTACATGATTATTAATGCAAATAAAAGCATTAATTACTCCAAATGTATGCATGTTATCATATTTTAAGTATATTTCTATCATTTTGCATAATTTCATGTTATGATCCAAAAATACATCAATTTATGGACAAGTATTCATAATTAAACATTATGATTTTAATCCTAATTATATTTAAGATCATAAACCATATTTAAATGATGAAAATATAAGAGAAAAGATCTTTTATTAGCATTCATGTATTTTTATAAATTCATTTTATAAGATATATGAATGTTTTTATTTAATTAAAATTCATTCTATTATTATTTTAATATTTTGACTTTTTATAATGATAGATAATTCAATTTGTGATCCAAAAAAATAAATTTGAACTGATTTGGAGTTGTATTTTGAAAGTTATGGTTTTTACAATTTTTAGGAATTTTCTAGAATTTTTCTGAATTTATTTAAGTATATTTTCGATTTTTAATTGATTAAAAATAAAAAAAGGCAAAAAGCGGTTTGTTATTCGCGCAGACCCACGTGGATGCGATGTGGCATGCAAGGCCACGTGGCAGAGCCACGCAGACCCACGCGAGCGCCTGCGTGGCGCGGATGTGACATGTGCATATTTATATTTACTCGCAATATAGGGTTATAGTACATATAAGCATCCGATATTCGGATTTACGCTAACCCTCATATTCGCTCTACCTTATAAACCCGACGAATTCCTTTCTTTTTCTCTATGTAGGACTATGTTCCCTTCTTTTATTTTATTTTCATGATACGTGGAACTATGCGAGGCATTAGATTAAAATCCGTGGATCATCGCGCATTGATGCGGTGGACTTTAGGTCCACGCAATCACTGATCAACGCATGTGCCTTAATGGGGAGTTAAGTGAATCAATATCGACCGTCCATCTCTAGAGTCATAATGGTTGAGATTCGACGCATCTGATGGATGAAGATCCAACGGACAAATTGAATCGACGTGCCACTTCACACGATCAACGTGGATGCATCCTGACGCTCCATCGCCGATCAAACAATCACGATTTAAATGCACCGATTCACCAAAAGACTCTTCATCCTCGTTGTTGATCGCGATGAACCATCTCATCGAACGGTTACGCCTCTTTTGTTCTATAAATAGAACTGTTCTTCGAACGTAAATGTACCCTTGGATTTTTGAGATTAATCAAACTGTTTAGACACCACAGTTCAAGCGTCCATTGATTTAGATCTCTTCCTGACTCGTTTCCACGTCTGAGGAGCATCTGAAATCGAAAATTGATCGAGAGATCAAGGAGAAATCACATTTTGAACTCCATCTTCGTCTTCAAAAAATGCAGATTGAAAAGCCACGTATCCGGCAATTAATTCGATCATTTCGAAGGCTACTTTGGGTTAGATTGCGTGTTTTCATCTTAATCTTTCATCATTTAGTGTTAATTTTACATTTTGAATCGTAGACTAAGTTTAATTTTAGTTTAATTTTGGTTTTCAATCATTTTTGCGATCGAATTTCTACCCCATTTCAAACTTCGATTACTCCGGGAATTCTTATCCAAATCACTCAATTTTTAATTCTGTGGATTCGCAATTGATTTATCTTTCTTAATATCATAAATTACCGAATTTCTAATTTCAATTCATCATCTGATTTGATTGAACTTCAAAGATATCTCTCAAAATTCCCTAATTCTAAGTGGATTCGACCCATATTTACCATTATACCCTTCAATTCGTGAATAACTCTTTAAATTGGTAAGTTTGGACTTTGTTTTTGACACGACATCATGTGTTTTCAATGACCATACGATATCGTTTCGTCAAATGGCGCCGCTGCCGGGGAATTAAGGCGTATTTTTAAGAAAAATCATTGATTTTGACTCGGTCAACTCTGATTTTTCTATTTCTTTTCTGATATTAATTCAAATTGATTGTACACTAAGTTATTCGAAGTAGAAACACATCGTTTAGATACTCAACTTCAATGACATTAAGTGATTAGTCCCTCTCTACGAACGACGAACGATCATCGCGTCATACTCGAATCGGGAGAGCGTAACTCTCACGAATAGTGACAATTAGGTACGATTAATTTGTCATTGTTGAAAAATATTATAGTATCTCTTATTATATTAGTATATTACTGCATATTTATGAGACGAGAGTCTTATTGGAGAACGAGGAACAATCCTTTACACTTAGATCTTTTTGAACGTTCATCGCAATCCCTTTTCCTCTGCGCGTCATCATTGACCTAAGATATGGCCTAGAGCGATGAGGGAAGTTTTAGGAGTCGCCTTAGTGACTATGCTAGGCCTGTTCTCCAGAGACCCGTTACTCGTATTCATGCACCTCTTGTTAGAAATGCGAATTTTAGGATAGATTTGCATGTGATGAGTAGGTTACCTATCTTCCATGGTAAACCTTTTAAGGATCCTTATAGACATGTCGACGAGCTTAGTCAAGTGTGTGAGATCAATCAGATTCATAATGTGTCGGCAGATGTGATGAAGATGAAACTCTTTCCTGCTACCCTTAGAGATAGAGCTAATGATTGGTTCTAAAGTTAGGGAAAGAATTCACCTCTTTGACCAAGATGGAGGAGGAATTTCTTAGGAAGTACTATTCCGTAGAAAAGACCACCTTTGTTAGGAACGCAATGCGTGAGTTTACCCGAGGACCGAGTGAAACATTTCATGAAGCTTGGGAGAGACTTAGAGACCTCACTAGGGAGTGTCCTCACCATGGAGTGTCTAACCATGAGCTTACACAGATATTTTATGATGGGTTAGGCCCGCAAGATAGATATCTTTTAGATGCAGCTAGCAACGACACCTTCATAAGAAAATTTGAAGACGAAGCAATAGATTTGATCGAGACTATGGGGGAAAGTAGCCACCACAACGCGTCATAACCATTTGGAAGAGGTGCAACGCCAAAGGGAGGGTTAATTGACGTAAAGTCGGTAGAGACGGGCATGCTCCTAGAGAAGATTGATAAGATGACAAAAGTCTAGAACCTTCTATTGGATTGATTCCACATTCGTAACGGATCTTAAGGACTTGCACCCGTCGCTCTACAAGAAGTGTCGCCATGCGCCCATTGCTCACGCCTCGACCATGTCGAGATGGATTGTTCGATCATGGCAATTCAAGGGCAGGGCATGTATAGACAAGGCCCACCAAGAGGGCCAAGTCAACAGGGAAGACCGAATTATCAAGGTACATACCCAAATTATTTTAATAACCATGTTTATAACAATCCTATGCAGTAGCAAGGATTTAGTCTGAACACGGATCAGACTTATCCTCTATCTTACAACACCGGTCAGCCACAAAACTCGCAACAGCAGCCCTACGCGAATGCAAGATAGTCGACGTATATCCCGCCACAGCAATCATACAATCAAGCTCTACGACCGACCGCACCATCTGCAGATCCGATTCTGGGTGCCATCTCTCAGTTGATGGAGCAAATGAACAGGAAGAACTCGCGTGTGGACGAGATATAAGATTTCATTAAGACAAACATTCCTACCTCGACTGATAATAAGAAGGGTAAGCAAGTTTCTTTTTCTGACAAATTACCATCGCAGGCCCCTATCAACCCGAGGAATCAAGGGGCCTCATCGAGTCAAATGCATAACTTGAGTCATGCGCATGTTGACGAGGAGGCGGTGGAGACTACATTAGCGATATGGAGCCTTAGGAGCGGCAAAGACTTACCTGAACCTTATAAGGATCATCCTTTACACAAGAGCTCGATAGATGAAGAAACACAGTCAGTCATAGTAGAGCAAGATAGTAGTTCAGATGATGAGGATGAACGGGTGCGAGCTGAGCCAAATCCTGACACATACAAACCACCCGTGCCTTACCGTTAAGCATTAAGTAAGCCTTAAGCTAAGGTTAGTGACACTGACGATCACTTATTAGAAGCCTTTCAAAAGGTTACCATTACCATTCCTTTAGTAGATGCAATTAAGCATATACCTTCTTATGCTAAATTTCTTAAAAGGGATATGCACACCCCATAGAAGCCCCAAGAGGATCCAATTGAATGAGAATATTAGTTCAATTATGATGAAGTCTCTTCCGATTAAAAAGAGAGATCCAGGAGCGCCCAAGATTACGAGTGAGATTGGAGGAATGACTTTTACTAGATCCTTGTTAGATCCGGAGCTAGTATTAATATATTCCCGAAAGCAATATTTGACCGTCATCATGTAGGGGAGTTGCAGCCTTTCCTTACAGAGTTATGTTTAGTAGACGGATCGGTTAGGAAGCCTCATGGCATAGTAGAAGACGTGATTGTTAGAATCAAAGGATGTTATTTTCCGGTAGACTTCCTTGTTGTAGATATGAAGATCACTAAAGAGCTTAGTCAAGCCCCAATTATCCTAGGAAGACCTTTCTTAGTTACTGCAAAAGTCGTTACAAATTGGGGAAAAGGAGAAGTAATTCTAAAAGTGGGAGGGCACACGGTGAAGGTCAACATCAACAAGTTAATGAAGTATCCTTCACAAGCTTTTGAGGATTTGGGTGCCATCGACCTTTTTGACAACCAAGACATAGAGACTTGCATTGAAGAAGTCATGCCGATCAACGATGAAGCTGATTTTAAGGAGCTACCTTTGGATGAGCCCACAAAGGAGCTCAAGCCTCTTCCATCTACACTCAAGTACGCTTTTCTTCACACTCAATAGGTAAAACCGGTGATCATTTCTTCCCAGCTCAATGAGCAGGAGAAACGATTACTCGACGTATTACGACAGAATGAGCAAGCAATCGGCTGGACTCTAGCAGATTTGAGGGGATTAGATCCTTCATTATGCACCCATCGTATATTTTTAGAGGACGAGTCCAGACCCGTGAGGGAAGCCTAGCGACGACTAAACCCTAAGGTATGGGAAGCCATGAAGGAGGAGATCCTAAAGTGGCTTAATGCAGAGATCATCTATCCCATATTTGATAGCCAGTGGGTTAGCCCCATACATGTTGTTCCCAAGAAGGCAGGAGTTACGGTGACCGTAAATGACAAGGGCGAGGAGATCCAAACACGCCTTCCGACATAGTGGCGATTTTTCATCGACTACTGGAAGTTGAATGCCGCGACACAAAAGGATCACTTCACATTACCATTCATCGATCAAATCCTTGATCGACTAGCAAGGTCGAGTTATTTTTGTTTCTTGGATGGATACTCAGGGTATAACCAGATTGCAATTCATCTGGACGATCAACAGAAGATGACGTTTACATGTCCCTTTGGCACGTTTGCTTTTAGGCGAATGCCATTCGGGTTATGTAACGCTCGTGCAACATTTCAGAGATGCATGACGATGATATTTTTTGATTTTCTTGGCGATAGTCTCGAGATCTTCATGGACGATTTCTTTATCTTTGGAGATGATTTCAACAGCTGTCTAGCTCACCTGACAAAGATCCTTGAGGTATGCGTCAGGAAACGACTAGTATTGAGCTGGGAGAAATCCCATTTTATGGTGCAAGAGGGAGTAGTGCTCGGGCATCTCGTCTCGGGTAAAGGTTCGGAGGTGGATAAGGCCAAGATTGAGGTCATTCAAAACCTTCCTCTCCCCACTACATTATGAGATTTACGAAGTTTTCTAGGGCACGTTGGCTTCTACTACAGGTTTATACGAGACTTTGCTAAAGTTTCCAAACTGCTAACCACTCTTCTTTGCAAGGATAAGGACTTCTTCATTGACAAAGAAGGGGAGCGCGCATTCGAAATGTTGAAGCTCACATTGATCGAAGCACCAATTCTTCAAAGTCCTAATTGGGACTTACCTTTCGAGATCATGTGCGACGCTTCAAACTATGAAGTTAGAGCAGTGTTAGGACAACGGATAGATAAGAAGCCAACTGCCATTTGGTATCCGAGTATGACCCTTGCTAAAGCTCAAATGAATTACACGACTACGGAGAAGGAGGTGTTGGTAGTGGTTTACGCATTAGAAAAGTTTAGGCCTTACATCTTGGGAAGCAAGATCGTTATCTATACAGATCATGTAACATTAAAGTATTTGTTTTCCAAGAAGGAGGCAAAGCCATGATTGATACGATGGGTGCTGCTTCTTCAAAAGTTTTACTTGGAGATTAGAGATAAGAAGGGCAACAAAAACTCGGTGGCGGATCACCTATCTTGTCTCCACGTTTCAGGGTGCGGAGACATTAGTGATTCATTTCCTAATGAGCATCTTCTTGCAATATATAGTCACGTTCCTTGGTTCGCACATATCGTCAATTTTCTTGTGACTGGATTGATCCCAGAGCATTAGAATCGGCATCTTAAAGATAAGTTCTTTCATGAACTCAAGTATTATTAGTGGGAAGAACCACTTCTATTCCATGTAGGATACGATCAGATCATACGGCGATGTGGAGCGGAAGAAGAACAAGGAGGTATATTATAGATGTGTCACTCATCAGCATGTGGAGGACATTTTGTTGCGCAGAAGACAGTAGATAAGATTTTACTAAGCAGTTTTTTTTGGCCCACCATCTTCAAGGATGCGCACCATTTCTATACGGAGTGCTTACAATGCCATGCAGCATTAAACATCTCCAAGTGAGATAAAATGCCAATGAGGCCTATCCTTGAAGTGGAGATATTTGATTTATGGGGATCGACTTCATGAGACCTTTTCCACCTTCTGATGGGAAAGAGTATATTTTGGTAGCGGTTGATTATGTGTCCATGTGGGTTGAAGCTATACCCACTAGGACAAACACTCATCAGGAAGTACTCAGGTTTGTAATGAGGAACATCTTCTCCTGATATGGTTGTCCGAGGGCCATCATCAATGACGGAGGCTCACACTTCAACAATGAACACTTTCGTGCATTATTGAAGAAATATGGAGTACATCATCGCTTCACCACACCGTACCACGCCCAAGCTAATGGGCAAGTTGAGGTGAGCAACCGAGAAATAAAGAATATTTTAAAGAAGATCATTCGACCAGACGGTAAGGATTGGGCACACAAGCTTCCTGATGCTTTATGGGCATATCGGACAGCTTACAAGACACATATCAAGATGGATCCATTCCGACTCATATTTGGAAAGACGTGCCATCTTCCGGTTGAGCTTGAGCATAGAGCCTATTGGGTAATAAAGAAGCTCAACCTATCTCTAGACGAAGTAGGTAAATATAGACTTCTCCAACTGCACGAATTATAGGACCTAAGGCACGACGCAGAGATCTACAAAGAAAAGACCAAGGCCTTTCACGACAAGAACAAAAGAAGAAGAACCTTCCATGTCAATGAAAAGGTTTGGTTATATAACTCTCACCTTAAGCTTTTTCCAAGTAAGCTGCGCTCACGATGGGACGGTACTTACGTGGTTGTGGAATCGTTTGAGAACGGATATGTACTTATTTCTCACCCTAAATCCGGAAAACGATTCAAGGTAAATGGGCATCGTCTTAAGCCTTACCTTACAGCCGATCCACCCACACCAGCAGATAAGGTAAATCTGCATCTTCCTGAGGTACATGAGGACGTGACAACGGTAACACCCTCATCTCATCAATCATCGTGACTTCACTAAGTTTTGTCTGGCTGAAGATGTTAAACTTAGCGCTCTTGGGAGGCACCCGAAGATTATCTTACTGTTTTAATTTATTTTTGTTTGTAGTTTAAATCAATTTACATACATAGTTGAAGGAACCCGATTACAACAAGAAGCAATTTGGACAAATTCCAGGGATATGCGTCAACACGCATAAATGAGTTTTTCTAAACCTTTTTATTTCTCATTACAATTTATAATCTTTTTCATGTAATGCATGATATTCTTTCCATCTTTTTATATACATAATTTTTTCATTGAGGGCAATGAAAGGTTTAAGTTGGGGGCGAAGACGTAGAAAAACTCAATAAATTTTCAAAATTTTAAGCTTTTAACTATTTTAAACTCCTATTTTTCAAATTTTTACCATTCTTAAATACCTTAGAAGTCCTAAAATTTTGAGATCCTATTCCTAGAGATGTAGAAGTGAGGGCCTTAGAGCCCATGTGATTACATTTTGAGTAATAAAGCCAAGTGATCTAGAGAAACCATGGAATATTTTTAGTGGTTGACTTCTTCGGGGTTGGGTATCTAACGAGCACCAAGGAAAAATGAGTAATCAGAGGTTGAAGTGCTATTGGATTGAAATGGAGAGATTTTGAGTGAAGTTCAAGCAAATTCCTATCCCCTACCTTACATCAGCCGAACCTGCTTGTGTGGGAATTCCTTGCTTGCGAACTTTCTCTTAGAAGAGTGCAATGTGCCATAATTTTTTGATGCACCTATCTTTTTCCTTTAGGCATTTAGTTCTACTTTTTCCTTACTAGTCAATTAGACACCCAAATTTCAGCTTCACTGGTTATAATTACACTCCCAAGTGATAAACATATCCACCCAATTTTCTTTTTCCACCATCTATACAAGCCATCCATCTTCTTCACAATTTCCCTTACAAACAAATATTCCTTCATATTACACTTCAGAATTTGAATACTCTCTTCAAACATCAAGACCTCTTCCATGTCCTTGTTTAATGCAAAGTCTTCAAAAGTTATCTTCTTCTTCTCAAAAAAGTTACAATATACAAAAAGAAGAAAGAAGAGAAGAAGAAAAAGAGAAGAAAATATGAAAAAGAAGACAAAAGGAAAGAAGGAAAGAAAAGAGGAGAAAAAAAAGAGAAGAATAAGAAAAGTAGAAAGAAGGAGAAAAATATGGGAATACTATCTCTACCTTGTCAATACCATTCCATTACTTCCATTCCATTTTCGACCATGTGTCTATCAATTTTACCACTACTCTATCTCTACCAATTCTATCTATCATTTTCTACCATCATCATCCACATCATTTGGGAGAATAATTAAACATCAGTGGTACCTTTCTTTTTATATTATATCCAACTTGTTTACATGATGATTTGCTTTTAACCAAGTCATTCCTTTAGAAATAGTGTCTTTTTCTCTTTCAGCTACCTCATAACGATGCATCCCAACGTAAGAAATCCCTTTGCAATGCACTCTTAAAAAGAGAAAGATGAGTTGAGGGGAATTCTAATGCACTAGTGATAACATGCATTTATAACTTAATTTCTTATCCTAATTAACTCATATTCATGCTTATTTTATGTGAATATGATGCATGTTATCATACTTTTTAGGAATTTTCTCCATTGGTATGTCACTTCACTTAAGTCTGAAAACTCCCAATAGGGTGGTGTTTAACCTAAGAGGGGGGTGAATTAGGTTTAAGGTGTTATTTTAGCTTTATCGGTTCTAAATGTCTATTTAATGTGATTCGTTAGTTAATCACTCCCTTCTTCTTCTCTCAATGCACCAAAGATTATTATACTGGTTGGGGGACCTAATGTCCCTTAATCCAGTCCCGAGTACTACAGACTCGGAGCCTCCTCCTCACCAAATAAAACCTAATCCTCTCACCACTCAAAGGGTGAAGGACGATGTTCAAATACAAGGTTTTAGATTTCCCCCTACGGCAAACCTAACACTCACCTTTACCTTTTCCTACGGCACTACCCACTAGGCCTCGACCTCCTCGTCTCCTGGACGCCCTGACTTCCTCAGCCTGATCTCCACCCGATCGCTCGTCCCTCCATGCCTTGTCGTGCCTCTTCTGCTAATGCCGCTGACCACTGGTGACCTGAGACCTTGTCTTCCGGCTTTACTCGATCTTCCCGCTCTAGAGGTCTAGACCTCTCCTCGTCTCAACTAATGAGATACTGCAATCCTCTGGATGTGAGTCAATGTAACTATTACAAACTAACTATGTGAATTTTCTGACTTTAGTTGACTCTGGGTTGACTTTTGACCTAGAGTTGACTTTCTGCTGAAGCTGACTTTTTATGACTTTGGTTGACTCTAGGTTGACTTTTGACCTAGAGTTGACTTTCTGCTAAAGTTGACTTTTTAACACTTTGGTTGACTCTGGGTTGACTTTTGACCTAGAAATGACTTTCTGCTAAAGTTGACTTTTTATGATTTTGGTTGACTCTGGGTTGACTTTTGACCTAGAGTTGACTTTCGGCTAAAGTTGACTTTTTATGACTTTGTTGACTCGGGTTGGACTTTTGACCTAGAGTTGACTTCTGTTTACTCTATCACTCAGAGTTGACTTCTGTTGACTCTATCTCTCAGAGTTGACTTCTGTTCACTCTATCTCTCAGAGTTGACTTCTGTTGACTCTATCAAATTTTCACCAAAAATGATGATCTTAGCACTAACTGACACGAGCTGAGTCCAGAAAAAGAGTACTGTAATAATGTGGTAAAGAGAGTGTAGATTATCTTCTAAAAAGTTGAAACTTGATTCAGTAAGAATAATAGATATATCCTGCAACTAGAACAACGGGGTTAGAGTAACAGAGAGTGAGACAATAAAATTAGTAATAACGTTGCTGAGATCAATATAAAACACAGTGAGACAGTATAATTTAACGATGCGCTAATAAGATTACCGTAAGACAAAGATTGCACAATAATTAAACAGATTTTCGTAGGTTAACTAGCTGTAATATAATAACACTTTTATAAGACAATGTATTCTTTATGAAATGCGTTAAGAGAACAAACCACTCAGCTACAGATTCCAGAAATCACTCTATCACTCACAGCTCAACGTAGAGCCTTGTGAAGTTCTGTTGCAAAAAAAAAAGGAAAACTCTCTTCGTGTATACCAGGATTAACTAGTCAGGCCCTGTTCTCTGCAAATAATACAGTTAGTACAGTGGATAAATCTTTAGTTTAGAAATTGATTGATATATGATTTAAAGTTAACCAGTTTCACAAACAGATTGATCTAATAGTATAAGGACAGTCTCAAATAGCCTTACCGGTTTGTGCGTATCCCCACTGCAAAAGATATGATTAGAACACCAGTAATAAAGTATATCAAATTACCTACTAACAAAATTAAAATTACCCCAGAAGATTAATTTCTTGCAATTACTTTGATTGATATTTGGACTGATTTAAGAGCAACAGATTGGACGAATGATGTAAGTATAATCTCAAATAGCCTTACCGGTTTGACCGAATCCCACTGCAAATGATTGAGTTAGGACAGCAGTAATAAAGTGTGAACTAATTTAACTACTGATGATAATGATGAAACCACAGAAGAATGCAACAGATTAATTGGTCGTAAGTAACGAGAACACAACTAGATCGACAATCCCGAAAGACGCTGAAAGTGAGATTCGATGTATATTCTTAATCAATATAGAATATGTATTTCGCAATACCCCTGAAGTAAACAGTCAGCCACGAACAAGAACTGATACTCAGACGACGAACGGACTGAAATCAAACTTCTACCCAAAATGAGGAAACCTGTAGGGATTTGGAAGAACGTTCGTGGTCGTCGCACTGAAGAGGAAACGAATCAGATGCCAGATGAAGATCGCTCTTCGCACCGATCTTCCGTCTTCACAAAAATCGCAGAGAAGAAGATAAGTGTTTTTCGCCAAATCGTTGAGTGTTGCGTTTTCTTGTATTGCTCAAAAAGAACCCCACGATTGCAAACCCTAGCTTCCTCATTATATTGGGTTAGAAGAGCAGAACAAATATAAGGACGATAATGCCCTTAATAGCCGTTAGCTTAATGTTAGTAAAGAATATGATAAAATGATGTGGTAAGATTAACGATATTGCCCGAAAATTAATGATATTCAGCTTTGCCTGAAATCAAAGATAAGTTCATACTGATGTAATAAGTATAATGAGTCTAAATTCATACTAATAAATTCATAAGTAGAGCACAACACATTACTAAATTCATAATCAAAATTACACAAGAGTTTATAAGAAATATCAATCAGCTGCAATTCAAGATTATTATGTATTTCAAAACTAGCTCTCTCACAAAGTCGATATTCATGCATAAATTAGGGATAATTTCATGCTTGATAGATGATTAGTCTTGTATAAAGTTTAAATTAATAGAAGTTAATCTCTTTTCTTGAATGATTTTGAATTTAGTGCATGTTTTGAAGGATAATTTTAGGATGAAATTATGATTAAGAAGATTTATTAAGAAAGGAGTTAAGTAATTTTTAATTCATCTTAATTTCTTCTTTGAAAATATATATTAAATGACATGATGTTAAAAAGGAAGAAATTTCTGATCCAATGGAGAAAATTTTGATTAAAAAGGAGTTGTATATTTGAAGTTATGAATTATTGAAGTTTATGCCCTTTTTTATTTTTATCTGATTTTTAAATTAATTTTTATTAAGTTTTCTTATTAAAAAAAATCAAAAAAGGGGGTTTTTATTCCACAGCCCCGCGATGCTAACATGGCGCACTAGCTGACGTGGCACGGAGCTAACGTGGCGCGTGGGACCTGTGCGCGGATGCGACGCGACACTAAGGCTACGTGGCAGAGCCGCGCGTGGGCCATGCGAGGCGCAGGTGGTGCAGACATGTGGCACAAGAGGCCACGCGGACGTCCGTGAGCGGCGCCACGTGGTAGGTGGGCTGGCAGGTGAAGGGCCCACGGGATAGTGGAACCTGTTTAGAGTATTGGGGCGGTAACGCAATAGCGTTAAACCGCCCCTCTATTTATCAAGAGATTTCTCTCTTTTTCCTCCGTGTGGGACTATGTTCCCACGAGTCTTTACCTTGCAGAGCACGTGGCAGCATAGCGGACGTCGGATCCACGGGCATCGCTTGAAATGCGTCCATGTGGTGGACATGGAGTCCACTCGATCTCCATCAAGAGCACGTGCTAAAAAAAGGGGTAAGTTAAATTCAAACGAGGGCTTACCTCTTGACGCGTGGACACATCGCGATCGTTCGATCTCCATTGGATGAGCCAAACATGGGCTAGGCGTGGATCGTGGCCGAAGATCATAGGGAACCACGTGGCGTCATGAGGAGAGTTGGATCTTCATCAACGTGATCGCGGGCGATCGCGAATCAGACAGCCACAATGCTCCTCGATCTTTTTCTCAACTTGGCGATGTGTTGAGCTTTCCGGAGCGTTGGATCCTCATCGAACGGGCAACGAAAGGGCATCAAGACGCAGCTTGATCGTGCGATTGGTACTGCCCAACCTACCTGATCAGATAAGACCGCAGCGATTAAAGCTGAACCATGATCGTGGTTCACGATCGCGGTTCGATTGTGGCCCGATCGCTACACGATCGTGGCTTGATTGCCCAGTGATCAGGGCTGATTCATCGTGAGATTGGAGCCACAACACCGCCAATTGATGGGCCACGATCGCCGCTCGATCGTGGCCATCAATCCGCTCCCACAACCGCATGAAACGGCCCGAATTTTTGGGCCAAAATTCCCTTTAAAACTGATGTTTTTCTCTTGTTTTGAACTTAACTTTTGATTAATTCATGAAGTAACTAAGCAAATTTGGAGCAAAATCTTAAGTTCTTCGTGATCCCTCCGCATTTAGACTTGATTGCGAAGCAATTGGAGTGGGATTGATCACGAATTCCTCCTTGATTTCATCAAATTTTCCTCTTGAATTCTAAACGTCCACGAGAAAGAATCCGAGCAAATTCACTTCAATCCATGAGAATTGAAGCCCATTATTGCAGCAATCAGGTTAGTAGTGAGATTCGATCAAATATCAAGAGGTAGTTTGAGTTTTTATTAGATTTAGAAGTTTAATTTTGTAAATTAGTTCTTAGTGTTCTTCATTTTTCCCAAATTTGAGTATGAAAAATCCCTGATTTTGAAAATAGGATATCTCTCTGATTATAATTCTAAATCACTTGATTTTGATTTCATTAGATTCCTCTTTTGATCAGTTTTCCCTGGATAGCAAATTTATCGAATTCAAAGTTCATTTGACCCTTCAACTTTACGTTTGACCGAGCACTATTCATCTTTCATCAGAAGCAAACGTTGACTTTCGAGGTCGATTAGTTTCAATTTACAAATCAAAATTTGATCAATTTGGTCTCTTTAGATTCCTCTAGTTCTTAGCTTTCCACTTACATAGAAATTTTAAGATTGGAATTTCATTTAACTGGTCAATTTGAAGATTTCCTCTAAGGTATTCATTTTGGGGATTTTCTGATATTTGATTTTCAATAATTCATAGTAAATCCATTTCTGATCCAAAAATCATGAATTTTATAACAATAAATTGTATTTTCTCTCTAGTTTCTAAATATATAGTTTTCGTAATCTTTCGACACTGTTTGATTCTCTGATTTTACGGAACACCTATTGTTGGTCAAAGTCGATGCTTTGACTGACTTTTCTTTGTCAAACCCGAGAAGTAAATTCTTAAAACTTCTTATTTAGTCTATTTATATTATTTTTATTCATCACATATTATTTTTACTTCTTTAAAACCCCTTTTTAACATAAGTTTGACCAAGTCAACTGTACAATTAAAGTCAACCTTGCTCTCTGTGGATCGACTTGATACTTACACATTACTTGATTTTACATATTTTCTTTGTGAGTTCAGTTTTATAAATTTTTTTTGACTTACGTTTTGTGTGTTTAACGGCCGCACTAAAACGTAATGGCGCCGTTACCGGGGAGCATGCGTTATTGATTTGATTGCTTGATTTCGTGGTTATATTTAGGCTTTTGTCTCTGTTGTTTACTGACCTGCAGAGAATTTATCAGACCCTATCAGTGGTGAAAAAGGTATAGCAAGGTAAGATTACCTAATTCTGCCCATTATTTGATTGTTTTGGTGCAAATTTGGTAGTCTATTTTGTGTTTTTCACTTATTTGAGACATCGATATTGATATATTTGAGATTCATCCGCTATTATTAGTGACTTATTAGTCTTATTATCTTTAGTGGTGTGATTTTTGATAGTGTGTAGCTTAATCTATCTTTTGGTGGAGTAAGTGAAGCATTTTTCATTTGGACATCACCCTTTTCGTCTCACCCTTTTATGAATTTATTATATATATATACTTGTTGTTCTGTTGATCTTTTGAATTTAGATATGAATAAGAATCATAGGAACCGAGGAGGACGACAAGGCGAGCGACCCACGAGGCATACAAGGAATAATCCCTTGTATGATGATCTATTTGACACATCTAGAGCTCCATCAGAGGCCTCTAGTGATTCCCTTCCAGCCATCACCACACCAGGGTGAGGAGAGCCGATTGATGCCCCTCTTCCTGTCAAGATAGTTAGACGACGTCTTAGCGATTACGCAAGACCGGTCATCCAAAAGCAGACTACGCGAGTCAATGCGCCTCTTCAACGAGGTGCGAATTTTAAAATTGACTCACATATTCTTCGCCTTTTGCCCACTTTTCATGGACTACCATCGGAGGACCCGTTTCGACATGTGGACGAGTTTAGCCAGGTGTGCGAATTCAACCAATTCCACAATGTCCCCTCCGAGACGGCCAAGATGCGCTTTGATAACACATAAATCTATGACCTTTAACTCTGAATTTTCATAAACATTTGGCTTAAAAGGAATATATTTATGTGTTATTATAATTAAAATTGCTCAATTTTGCTTCATTATGATTTTAAGGTATTTCCTTGCTTTTATAATATTTGAATATCTCTCTTAGATTATAAATTGGCAATGAAATCAACTTTTATAGCAAAATATATTTTTTGTTTGGATTTTATAAGTGATTTAAATGAATTTTTATAGCATATTTCTAATTAATCTCTGCGTTGGCGCTCTCTCATTCGCCGTAAAAGAGAATCTACGGCGAATTAATCGCCTCAGATTCCTCTCGTCTGACTCTTCTTATTAAAATATTAATTCAACTTTAACTTACCTGCGTTGGCGAGGCGCGCCATCATCTTTGACCGTGAAGCGAGAATAAGAGAGCGACGTGGCGCTCTCTTATTCGCGCTAAATGAGGAATCTGCGGCGAAAGTGAATCGCCGCAGATTCCTTCATTTACCTTTTTTTGTGATTTAATTAAAAGTTACTTACTTTTCAGGTGACGTGGCGGAAATCTGACGGCCGGGGTGATGACGACGTGGCGCGATCATGGAAGCTCACTGATGAGGGCTGATGACGCAAGAGATCAGCGAATCAACGGCCAGAAATGATCGGGGAAGAAACGTTGATATCTTCTAATCCGACCATCCGATTGGGCTGAAATTTTGACGACGTGCTCATCTCATCATGCTCTTCCATCTGTATAGTTAAGATTTCCATCTGATTCCCAAAGTTCCCGAAAATCAATCTCAACCGTTGGATTGGGAGGAAGCTCTAACTCCTAAAAGTTCTCCTCCTCCACTCTGAATTCTCTTGTCTTTTGGCTCTCTCTTGACACCAGGTCACTAGCAGGAAAGGGGGAGAAGCTTAGGCCCAAGCTAGGCATCATCGGATGCTCGAGTTTGTTCTGGAGAAGGAGAACAAGAGGAGATCGACTTCGTAGCGAATCAAGCACCACCGGGCCTAGGATTGGAACCAACACGGGGTTTGTTGGAAGATTCTGAGGAGGGATTCTCTTGTAAGCCTTTTTCATGGATAATGTAGGACCTTTTCTTCTATTTTAATCATAGGTTATTGCATTTGTTGCCACAAATCATACCCAAACCATCTCATTCATCTCTTTTCTCCCCTTCATCACTTTCTTCACCTTTCATCAATCTCTACCCTTCTAATTCTCATCTCTTCTCCTCTAATTAGAACTACATAAACATAATCTAACCAATTACATCTATTATCTCTAAAAAATTCCTCTTCTAACTTCTTATATTCTCCACTATAGGAATTTATCCGTTCTTCTACTTTCGTCTCAACCCTCATTACCTAGATTCCCTGAGGATCGACCCTTGCTTACTACTGTCCTAAGTGAGGTATTATAAATGTATTGCATGAATTAAAACACACAACAACGATATAATCAAACCGAGTTTTAGTTCATCACGCTTCTTCCCCTTCACGCTTAAGGAAAGGGCAAAGGAGTGGTTTTTCACCTTGGGCCGTGAGTTTGATTCATGGAGAGATATGGAAGATGCACTTTTGCGTAAGTACTACTCGGTAGGTAAGACTAGTGCCGTGAGACGCGCCATACGCGAGTTCTCACAAGCCCCGGGTGAGGTTTTCTATGAAGCATGGGAGAGACTTAGGGATCTCTTGAGACAGTGCCCGCATCACGGTATACCTAAACATGAGATTACTCAGATTTTTTATGATGGTTTAGGTGCACCTAAAAGATATTTGCTCGATGACGCTAGTGGAGGCACATTCATGAGCAAATATGAGAATGAAGCCCTCGAGTTGATCGAGTTGGTGGAGGAGAATAGCCACCATCATGCGGCTAAATCCTTCGGAGGACGGAGCGCTCCCGCTAAGAGAGGGATGTTGGAAGGCGACAGAGACAGGTGTGCTTTTAGATAAGATCGAGAAATTGACAGAAGCGCAGAACTTGATCATGGATTCGCTTAAGATCCAACTGCATTCTGATGGCCACGCGCCAGTCTCACATGTTGATGTCTCGCCGTGTTCGAATTGCTCTAGTTTTGAGCATGTAGAGCTGGATTGCGCCGTGATGGAAATCCAAGGTCAGTTTCCATTTCGGCCAAACCCTACTACATATCTTGGTTTGAGCCAGGCGGGTAGGTCAAACTACCCGAATCAGGGTTATTCTAATTTTCATAACCCTACTTATGCACAACTGCGGAACGGGCAGCACACGCCATATCATCAGCCCTACGGATCTGCGCCGCAGCATATGGCGAACCCGAGGCCGACATCTTTTACCCCCGGTATTTCCCGCGCGGTCACACCGCCACAGGCTATCCCACCTCCGGCACCTTCAGTTGACCTTGCATGAGTGTAGTAGCACAAATTATGAGTAAACTGAATGAGGTTAGCGACCGACTCAACTAAGTCGAAGGGGCTAAAGCCCAATGCTCCGATGCTTCTACCGAGCAAAGGAAGGGTAAGCGAGTTGAGTTTATTGATCACTTACCTTCCCAACCTTTGGCAAATCCCAAGAATGCAGGTCAAGCATCGTCGAGCCGCACCCACAATGTGAACGAAGTTCGCATTGATGGTGCATCGGAGGAGGCACACGCCATATCGAGCCTATGTAGCGGCAAGGTCTTAGTGGATCCTCATACGGACCACAAGCGCCGCAAGGACCCGCTTGAGGAGAGGGACAATTGTCCATCTCCCACGATTATTCCGGAGGAGGACTCCGAGGATGAGGAGGCACCCGATGAGGAGAGTAGGGCAGAGCCCAATCCCGAGGTTTACAAACCTCCGCTGCCATATCCTTAGCTATTGAGCCGGCTAGAGTTCGTACGAATGATAGCAATGACACATTATTAGAGGCTTTTAGGCAGGTTACTATCACCATTCCCTTAGTAGACGCCATCCAACATATTCCATCGTACGCAAAGTTCCTGAAAGGACTTTGCACCCCTACGAGGCAGCCCAAACGTATCCATATGAGTGAGACCATTAGTTCCATCATGTTGAGTACGCTTCCTCGTAAGCGACGTGATCCAGGAGCTCCCATGATTAGTTGTGAGATAGGGGGTAGGACTTTCACTCGATCTCTCCTCGACACGGGGGCTAGTGTCAATATTCTCCCGAAGGGAGTATATGACATGTGTCCACTTGGCGAGTTGCAGCCATTATTTATCGAGCTGAGCTTAGCGGATGAATCAGTGAGACGACCTCACGGCGTAGTGGAGGATGTGATAGTTAAGGTCGAAAACTGCTACTTTCCGGTAGACTTTATTATGGTGGATATGAAATCCATGAAGGACCTCACCGACTCTCCCATCATACTAGGGAGACCATTTTTAGCTACCGCGAAAGCGATCACCGATTGGGGCAAGGGGGAAGTTATATTTCAGGTTGGAGATAGCATGATGAAGGTGAACATCAATGAGTTGATGCGACATCCTTCACATGAGTCCGATGAAGTAAGCGCGATCGATATTTATGAGGATCCAGAGATCTCGAGTTGTATCGAGGAGACGATGGCGGCTATTGAGGACAGGAGCTTGAAGGAGCCGGAGGATGATCCATTTCCCTCAGCGAGATTGCACCGGAGCTAAAACCGCTACCTTCTACGCTGAAATATGCTTTTCTTGATCATCATTGTGCTAGCCCCGTTATTATATCCTGGCAGCTAGATCACGACCAAGAGGAGAGATTATTGGCGGTCTTGCGAGCGAGGAAGGAAGCAATTGGATGGAATTTGCCGGACCTTAAGGGACTTGATCCCTCTTTGTGAACGCATCGCATTTTCCTAGAGGAGGACTCTCGTCCCTCTAGAGAGGCACAAAGACGGCTCAACCCTAAGGTATGGGATGTCGTTAAGGATGAAATCCTTAAATGGCTTAATACAGGTAGATATATCACATCTCCGACAGTCCATGGGTCAGCCCGGTGCATGTTGTCCCCAAAAAGGCGGGGATTACCGTGATGACAAATGACAAGGGCAAAGAAATTCAGACGCGTCTTTCGACGAAGTGGAGAGTATGCATCAACTATCAGAAGCTTAACGTGGCGACGAAAAAGGACCATTTCCTCTTACCATTTATTGACCAAATTCTTGACAAGCTTTCAGGTCAAGGATTTTATTGCTTCCTAGACAGCTACTCAGGGTATAATCAGTTAGCCATACACACCGATGATCAGGAGAAGATGACGTTTACATGTCCATTTGTCACATATGCTTTTTAGTGCATGCCATTTGGACTATGTAACGCCCTTGCCACATTCTAGAGGTGCATGATGGCCATCTTCTCCGATTTTATAGGAGAGAGCATGGAGGTCTTCATGGATGACTTTTCAGTTTTCGGGCCAAGTTTTGATGCATGCTTAGAGCACTTAACGCAAATCCTCGACGTTTGCGTTGAGAAACGCCTAGTTCTGAGTTGGAGAAGTCCCACTTCATGGTACGAGAAGTTTTAGTGCTTGGGCATTTAGTCTCAAGAAAGGGTTTGGAAATGGACAAGGCCAAGGTTGAGGTAATCCAAGACCTTGCACTCCCTAAGTCGATAAGGGAACTTAGAAGTTTCCTAGAGCAGGTTGGTTTTTATCGTCGCTTTATTCAGGATTTTGCTAAAGTCTTAAAACCACTGATTTCTCTTCTTTGCAAGGAAAAAGACTTTATCATTGAGGAAGAAGGGAAGCACGCCTTTATGCAAGTGAAGCAAGCTTTAGTGGAAGTGCCTATTTTACAAAGTTCTAATTGGGACTTACCTTTTGAGATTATGTGTGATGCTTCTGATTTTGCAGTGGGCGCAGTTTTGGGACAACGAATCGACAAAAAGCCATATCTTACGCAAGCAAGACGCTAGCCGATGCTCAACTTAACTACACGACTGCGGAAAAGGAGTTGTTGGCGGTTGTCTTTGCTTTGGAGAAGTTTAGGGCATACATCTTGGGCAGCAAGATCATTGTCTACATGGACCATGCCGCATTGAAGTAATTGCTGTCCAAGAAAGAGGCTAAACCGTGACTGATTAGACGGGTTCTCCTCCTTCAAGAATTTGATTTAGAGATCAAAGACAAGAAGGGAAGTGAGAACTCGGTGGCTGATCATCTTTCTCGACTCCACACTACATCTTCAGGTGAGATTTGTGACGCATTTCCTGATGAGCAGCTCCTCGCCGTTGTGACTAAGGTACCTTGGTTTGCGCATATTGTTAATTACTTAGTCACAAAATCTATCCCCGATTATTGGATCACACATCAAAAGAAGAAAATTGCTTATGATGTTAGACATTATTTTTTGGAAGAACCCCAATTGTTCCATGTAGGGGCTGATCAGATTATTCGGCGATGCGTTCCGGAGGAGGAATAAGAGCATATTCTAGCGATGTGTCACTCATCTTTATGTGGAGGACGTTTTGCGTCGAGAAAGATTGGAGCGAAAGTGCTACAAAGTGGCTTCTATTGGCCAACTCTATTCAAGGATGTGATCAAGTATTGCAAAGAGTGTCTAAAGTGCCAATCCACATTGAACATCTCAAAGTGAGATGAAATGCTCTTGCAAACCATCCTTGAGGTAGAAATTTTTGATCTTTGGGGGATTGACTTTATGGGGCCATATCCATTGTCGGAGGGAAAATAGTATATTCTTATAGAGGTGGATTATGTGTCCAAATGGGTCGAGGCGATACAGACGACAAACGATCATCGAGTGGTTAATAAGTTTATTGTTAACAATATCTTTTCTCGATTCGGTTGTCCTATAGCTATTATTAGTGATGGTGGATCTCATTTTACTAACTCTCATTTAGAGTTCTGCTTAAGAAATATGGAGTTCACCATCGCGTCATGACCCCGTATCACCCCCAAGCGAATGGCCAAGTAGAAGTCAACAATAGAGAAGTCAAGAACATCTTGAAGAAGATCATTTGCACGGATGGAAGAGATTGGGCAGCGAAGCTACCCGATGCTCTATGGGCCTACCGCACCGCGTTCAAGACACCCATCAGGATGTCTCCTTTTAGGCTCATTTATGGAAAACCTTTCCACCTCCCTATCGAGTTAGAGCATGGAGCATATTGGGTCATTAAAAAGCTCAATCTATCTCTTGATTAAGCTGGAAAAGAAAGACTTCTACAACTTCAAGAGCTCCAAGAATTACGAAATGAGTCGTATCAAAATGCCGAAATTTATAAGGCCAAAAATAAAGCCTTTCATGACAAGCATATTAATAGGAAAACTTTTCATGTTCGTGACAAGGTATGACTTTATAATTCTCGTCTTAAACTCTTTCTAGGGAAATTGTGCTCAAGGTGGGATGGTCCATATGAGATCCTTGAAGTGTATGACAATGGATCGGTCTTGATTTTAGACCCCAAGACCAAGAATTCCTTCAAGGTAAATGGACATAGGTTGAAACCATATATTGGTGAAGAAGGACCCCCAACTCCCCATAGTAAAGATCTGTAATCCCTTGAGATCTCAGCCACTAAGTCGTTAGAGGGAGTTACGTTTAGCTAAAGACGGAAAACTTAGCGCATGTTGGGAGGCAACCCATCCTTAATTTTATTTTTGCCTTTATTCTCTACTATTGTTCTTGTTTTAGTATTTATTTTTAGTTTTATATTTTTTTTTGCTTTGATGTTTGCTGTTGTTTTTCTATAAGCTCAGTAGGTGTTAAGGAGAAGGGAACAACAAAGGAAGAAATTCAGCCTCAAAACAACTCGACAAAGGAAGAGAAGAATGCAACCGTTGCAAATTCCCGCTAAGTTTTTCTTTTCTCCCCTATGTATCTTTTGCTTTTTCCTCATGTTACATGCCATGCATATTGATTTTCATCACTTTTTCCATGAGCATGTTGAATTTTATTGAGGACAATAAAAAGAATGAGCATGAGGGGGAGTTTTATAGAAAACTTCAAATTTTTAAAATTTTTTGCATTTCTTCATTTAGTATTCTATGCATGATCTGATTTTCTTAAACATGTGAACAACAACATGATCTTTCCAAAACCACATGAAATAGTAAAGCATAGAGTACATTAACACCTCCACTTGTTTAGAAAGTCGTGGGAAGAGCAACCTTAAGTGTTATGTTGAGGAGATGGTAGAGTCGATGGAATTATGCATCTAGGTATTCCTTTGGGGAACAATAAAATCCAAACTAAGGATTTAATCAAGCTCATAGTATGATTTTTCAAAACTTTCTATACTTCTCATCCACTCATTCTTCTCTCTAAATCTTGAGTTAATGACTCCTTGCACGCACATCCTTCCGCTTTCCATAGCAAGTCGTAGCTTGTATCATCCTTTGTTGGCATTATTATTATTGACATAGTGAAGCTCCCTGATCCATAGAGATACCAAAACCTATTCGGGGGAATAAGCTGCATGTCTACTAAGGACGACACATGGGTAGGATGAGCACCATGAAATGAGTAATGTTGTTTCCAATAAAGTTGCATAAAAAGCCTTGTAAATTTCAAATTCTGAATCATCTAATCTCTTTCTTCAAAAAGACTTGCAGCAAGTAGAATTAGGATAAATAAAGTAGAATTAGAAAGAAAGAAAAGGCAAAAAAATAGAATTAGGATGAAAGAAAGAAAAATAAATAAAAAGTAGAATTAGAATGGTAAGCTACCTCCCATGTGTATTAGCCGACTCTATTTTATGGCCACTATGTATGAAAAGGATGATGCTTGTTTCTGCTTCTTTTGTCCTTATCATTCATGTCCATAGTGCAAGGAGGAAGCGACGATTGGTTTGGTATGATGAATTTTTTTTAATTATGTATATTTCTATTAGTATGTAGAGCAAGAGGATTCTTAGTTCATTTGGTGGATTAAAGTCTTTGTTGGAGAAATGCCGTGACCCTAAGTTTCTAGTACATTACTTTCTTCTCGGCATCATTTAAGGTAGAACATTCATTTCAGCTTCTATCAATGCTTAACCCATGGTTTTCTAAACTTGTTAGTCCTATTACACATTCTTTATCTTTACATTGCTAAGGGAGTAGCAATGATTTAAGTTGGGGGGTGTGATAACATGCATTTATAACTTAAATTCTTATCCTAATTAACTCATATTCATGCTTATTTTATGTGAATATGATGCATGTTATCCTAATTTTTATGAATTTTCTCCATTGGTATGCCATTACACTAAAGTTCATCTTTATGCATAAATTAGGGATACTTATTTGCTTTCTTGACGATTAATCTTTTTTCAAGGTTAAATTAAAAGGAGATAAGTTCTTTCCCTAATTTATTTTGACTTTAGTAAATGATTTTAAAGGTTAATTCTAAGAAGGAATGTATTGGATGATTAAAAGAGAGAGATCTTAATGAATGCTTTTAGGTTATTTTTAATTCATCCTATGTTCTTCTTGTGAATTATATTTTTAATCGCATAATATTAAAAAGAAAAGAAATTCAGATCCAATGGGGAAAATTTGGATTAAAAAGGAGTTGTATATTTAAAATTATGAATTTCTGAAGTTTATGCCCTTTTTGGATTTTTAATTTGATTTTTTATTAATTTTTAAGGATTTTTCTTACCTAAAAATCACAAAAAGGGGGTTTTTATATTCCACAAACCCCACGGAGCTGACGTGGCACGCACGCTGACATGGCACCTGAAGCTGACGTGGCACACTTGCTGACATGGCGCCCAAAGCTGATGTGGCGCACAGGACCCGCACGGATGCGACGCGGCATGCAAGGCCACGTGGCAGAGCCTACGAGGCCCACGCCGCGCGCAGGTGGCGCGGAGACGTGGCGGGAGGCCACGCGGGTCCACGCGGACGCCCGCGTGGTGCCACGTGGCAGAGGGGGATGGCAGGTGAAGGGCCCACGGGTTAGTGCGCCCTAGTTAGAGTATCGGGTTAGTAGTGATTCGATCGATTATCAGGTGGTAATTTAAGTTTTAATTAGGTTTAGATCTTTAATTTTGCATTTTAATTCTTAGTGTTCTTCAATTTTTTTCAATTTTAGTCTGAAATTTTGTTGATTTTGAAAATAGGATATCTCTCTGATTCTAATTCCAAATACTTTGATTTTAGTTTCCTTATTTCATCAGCTTTCCGTGGATAGCAAATTCATCGAATTTCGAGTTCATTTGACCCCTCAATTTAACGTTTGACCAAGCATTGTTCATTTTCAGTCTGATTTTGAAAGTTGACTTTCGGGGTCAATTACTTTCAGAATACAAATCAGAATCCTTTGGTTCTTAGCTTTCTATTGATATACAAATTGCAAGATTTGGATATCATTTGACCAGTCCATTTGAAGATTTTCTCTGAAGTGTTCACTTCGGGAATTTTCTGATCTTCGATATTCAATAATTCATAGTAAATCCAATTCTTATGAAAAAATCATAAATTCTATATCAATAAATTCCATTTTCTCTCTAGTTTCCAAATAGATAATTTTCGTAATCTTCTGACATTTTTGGTGCTCTTGATTTTACAAAACTTTGACTATTGGTCAAAGTCAATGCTTTGACTTCGACTGTTGAGTTTTCTCTGTCAAATCCGAGATTTCAAATCTTAAAATTTCTTATATAGTCTATTTATATCATTTCTATTCATGACATCTTATTTCTACTTCTTTTAAAACCTTTTTAAAGATAAGTTTGACCAAGTCAACTCTGCAAGTAATGTCAACCTTGTGCTCTGTGGATCGACCCGATACATACACTTTACTTGATTTTATATCTTTATCTTTGTAAGTTTGGATTTATCAATTTTGTTTGACCGGAGTTTGTGTGTTTTATTGACCGCACAAAAATGTTTCGTCAATGATCATGTACCGTGCATGCACAAAGTTTAGGCTTATGATACAGTCCCTGATAAAAGAACAAAAAGTATATATAAACATTTAAGAATTACTTATAGTTAGCTCAACTAACTCGTAAATCTATCATCATATGCACTATTTCACGAGTTAATTATCATAGGTCATCAGTACATCAAAGAAGAAATGTCATACATTATTTTTGATCCCCTTGATTGCAGGAACTTACAAGCATAAGAATGGAAGCAAAATCATCTAAAATAGAGGAGTAGAAGGCTAATGGGCTGTCCAGGGCATCTTGAGGGGAGCCCAGTCAAAGAAGAATCGGTGGAGCCCAGTCAATGCATCTCTCCTCGCAGGGGTTTAAAAGGAAGGAGGGCTGCAGCTTTTCGGCTCCTTCTTCCTCAAACATTCTCTCTCCTAGGGTTGGTTGTTTTACAAATGTTTTTTTCGCAGGTTTCCTTCTTGATCGGAATGATGTAAGGTGGATGAAGTTGAATGTAATGGTTTTTGTTTTCTCCTTCGTTCTTTTCTGAAATCCATCTCCTTCCCCAGTCCATCTCTTGCTCTTCCTTCTCTTTCTCTTACCTCAGTCATTGATCTCGCTTACTGTTTTTTTTTATCGCATCATCTTTCCGTCCTTCCGCTGTTTCTGGAGTCATCGCTTCTCTCTGTCTCTCTCTCTCATCATCGCCCTTCGTCACCTCTTCCGATCCTCTATTTCCAACCGTCGCCTCACCTCTTCAGTTCCACTTTTCGGTTCCGTTCATTACTTCTAATATCCAGTTCATCTCTTTCAAGTTACAATTTTTCTCCTGTCGTTTCTCTTTACAAATTCTTACCCTTTTCCTCACCGCGATCTTCTCCCCAGTTCAACCGCAGCCGCTTCTCTCTCGTCCTCTCCACCTTTCTCTCGATTTCTCCTCTTATAGTTCTATATCCCTCACTTCATCTATTTTAGTTAAAATCATTTCGCAGTATATCTCCTTTTCCCGTCTCCATCTTCCTCTATCTCTCGCGAAATCTTCTCTTCTCTCTTGCGTAATTGCGTTGCCGCCTTCTTCTTCTTTCGTTTTTTCTCGCGACCTCGTTTTCTCCCTCTCTCTCTCGTCACGGTCTTCCTCGCTCTTTTCTCAATCTGTCCCCTTTCTGCCTTCTTCTATTCCCTCTCTCCCTTATTCCTTTTTTCCTTTCTCTCTTTCCCCTCTCACGCTTCCGCGCCATCTCTCTAGACTCCTCTGGCGTTCATCTTCTCTCTCCCTATTTCTCTAGCGATCTAACTTTCTCTCTCCGTACATTCTCTCTCTTAATTCCCTTCTTCGTCCTCAGTTTCTCCCCCTCTCCTGCGCAATCACCGTCGCGCTTGTTATCTCCCCCCTCTCTATCAATCCTTCTCGTTTCTGCTTCTTACTTTCTCGCAACCGTACATCTCCTCTTCCTAATTCCTCGCATATTCTCTCCTTCCCTCCATTTTCCGAAGTCGTATTCATCCTCTCCCTTCCGAGCTCTCTATTCTTCTCCTATCGCGTTCTCATTTGCGTTTTTGTCTCGTCATTTTAGTATCTGCTCTCTCTCTCCAATTTTCTGAATTCACCTTCTTTGATTTCACGATTTCTGTATCCGTCTCGCGTTTTCTTTCCCCTACCCTCTCTTCCGCTTCCTCTCCAAGGTACTTCTCTATCTTTGTCGCTTCTTTATCTTGAGTCCTCTCGCTTCCCCGCTGTTTCAAATTATCTCCAACCTCTTCTCTCAATTTTCCTCTCACCCTCGCTCTCATTCTCTCTCACTTTCTCTCCATCTCGCCTGAAATCTCTTCTTCTTCTGCTACTGCTGTCTCGCCCTTCTCATTTTGCTCTCTATCTCTTTATTTTTCCTCCCGCAATTTCTCTTATCTTTCTCTCACTTTTTATCGCGACCATTCCCGATTTCTCCCGCTCATCATCTTCTTTCATTCCGCTCAGTCCTCTTCCGCCTATACGGCTTCCTCACGTCTTCTCTCTCACCTACCCTCCTTTCTTCACGTCTTCCATTTGCTTCCTTTTTTTCGCGATTTCCGTCGATTCTCCTCTCTTCCACCGCATCATCCTTCCTCTCTCTTTCTCTCTCTCTATCTTTCTATCTCTCACACATCTGTTGACCCTATCTCTCTCAATCCCTTTCGATTTCTCTCTTACCGCTTCCTTTCAATTGGCATTTTCTCTCTCTCATTTTCCCTCTAAATTCCTGTCTCTCTCTCTCTCTATCCGTACTTCTATCGCTTAGTTTCTTAGTTTGGCGCTCCACCTCTCGGTTTCTCTCTAACTCTCTTCCTCGGTCAACAAATCTCAGGGGCATCCTTCTCCCTTTCTTATCTTGTCTCTCTCTCTTTACTCTCTCATATTTTATATTAATTCTCTAATCTCACACTCTCTCTCTCATCACGGTTCTTTCTCTCCCATTCTGTTCTTTCTCAAAATCTACATTCCTTCTATATTTCTCTCTCATTCTATATCTAGTCCTCTCTTTCTATTCTCCCTCTATCTCCCCCTATTTATCCTCTGCTATTTATCTATTTTATTACTCCTCCTTATTTATTTCTCCTGAAAACATCCCTTCTCTAGCTCCTTATTCTCTCTAATTCCCTCTCCCTCATACTACATTCCTCTCCCGATTGCCCAAATCCTCATATCTAATCCTATTATTGATATTTTTGTGCCCTAGAATCCCTGTGGATTGACCTAGAAAGCTATACACCCTACATGAATCTATCATCCATAGCTTCCTAGCTTATAAATAGTAAGTTTTTTTTGGCTTGAACACACGACGATCTCGAGCCTATCAGTCCCTATTAGAGTCTATGAAAGAAAGAGGAGAAAGGGCAATAAAGGAGTGCATCCGGATGATGAGACATGCCAAATTAGCTGTCCAAGCATTGGTGACCTTGACAAGTGACAAGAATACGAGTAAATATAGAGGCCAGTTCTGCTGAGCTGGCAAAGGGGGGCAAATGTTATATAATGCAAAGAGGAATAAAGACAAAGGGGGGGAACTATTTGAAGGAGGAGGGTTTGAGAGAAAGAGTGCTGCATTCAGCAAAAGTTTCTCTGGTTGCTTCCTGACTAGAGAGTGGATCTTCAGATACCAAGAAGGGAAACAACCTTCTGGTACTTGTATTACCGACAAGGTTACATTGGTAAGTGTGTTTTATTGTTTTTCTTGAATTCAGTGATTACAAGGTTCTATCAGCATACCTCTTGATCGTGACCTTTGCGATAGATTGGAGATGACTGACCTTTTCCTTTGATATTGTTGACCTTTCTGATTTTTTTATTATTTTTTTTACCTGAAATAAAACAGAGAAGAGAACAGAAAAAAAAGGAAAAAGAATATTGATATTTTCACGCACCTAATATCTCTGGCAGCGGCGCCAAAATTTGTTGAGCTCCAAATCGTCGTGTGTTTAAGCCCAACAAACTTACTATTTATACTCCAGAAAACTAAGTCCGGATGGAGATGTTAAAGGAGTATAGCTTTCTAGGTCGATCCTCAGGGATTCTGGGGCACGATAATATCAAGAATAAGAGTTGAGATGAGGGTAAGGGTGAAGGATTGGAGGTTAACTCTCCGAATTGACCATGAGAGAAAGGGATTTTAATGACTAGAAATGCAAGAATCTATAAATGCAAGAATCTCAAACTTAGAATAAAAAGAGTGATGGAAGGAATAATCAAGGAAATCTAGATCGTGGAGAAAGAAAGAAAGCATGAGAGAAGAATAAAGAGAGAATGAGTTGAGAGTTTGGGAGATCAGGGGAGAAAAGTGATGAAATCAGAGGGAGAAATGGGCGCAATAAAGAGCTAAATAGAGAACCGTTTTATGGAAAATAATTAGAGAGAAAGAATAATAGAATAGATAAATAGAAAAAGATAAATATGAGAGGGACTTTGAGGGAATGGAGAGACACACAGAAGATTACTCAGCCGAGAGAGAGCGATTAGAAAGACTATGAGAGAGAGAGAGAGAGTTCTTTAGAATGGACGGAAGATTTGGGAAACGTCGGGGGAGTAACGTAAATGCAGAAACACAAAAGAGATTCGTAAAGAAAGAAACAAAAGAAGAAGAGTGGATTCAGGTATTGACAAGAACCTAAGAATGGTAGAGTTCAGAAATGACAAGGATCAAAGTGGAGGGAAGAGAGGAGATTAAGAGAGAAAAAATAGAGTGGATGCGAAATCAAGATAACCGAGACAGTAGAGGGGATAGATGAAATTGAGTCGACGGTAAAGGAAGAGGAGAGGGAAAGAAACAAAGGAAAACGCGGAAGAGGAAATAGGAAAGGAAGAGCAAAAGAAGAAAGAGGAATCGGGAAGGGAGGGAGGCGCGCGGTTACGAGAGAGAAGATGAAGCGAAAATGCAGAATATGAGAGTCGAAAGTTGGGATTTACCGCACGAGAGATTGATAGTGAGCTGAATTTAATTAGGGAAGGAGAGAGAGAGAGCAAGATTGCGAGAGAGATAGGGGAAATGGGAATGAGAGAGTGGAATTTTGACCGGGGGAAAGATGGAGAGAGAGGAAGAAAGGACGCGCACGAGAGAAATTGCGAGAGTTAGAAGTCGTGGGTGAACAAGAGAAAGTTAGAGAGAGAAAGGAGAAGTTCAAAGGAGATATCGCACTATAGAGAAGGGAGAGGAGAGTACAGAAGAAAGACCGCCAAAGATAGAGAGGCAAGGTAGAGAATATGAGGGATAGATGGCGATTGTGAGAGAAAGCGGTAAGGCAATGCGAGAAGAATAGAGGAAGAGAGAGCGAGCGGAGAAGAAAGAGAGAGTCGTGGAGAAGAAAGAGAGAGTTAGAAAGAGAAGAACCAGAAAAATGAGATAGTCGGAAAGAGGGATAGTGGGAGAAGAGTTAGAGAGTCAAAGCAAGAGGGATAGGAAAATAGAGAACAAGAAGGAGAGAGGGAGCGAACGCGAGGAGAATAGAAAAGAGATGAGAGAAGAATAGAGATTTTCATAGAATAGGAAGTGAATGAAGAATATAAAAGAGGAAGAAGCTGGGGAGCAGATCACGATAAGGAGACGATTGAAAATAGGGAATCGGAAGAGGCGAGGAAGAGAGATGATTAAAGAGAGAGGTAACGTGGCTGTAAGCGTCAGAAAAGTGGAGTTTCCGCGGTGAAGAGAAAAATCACGGAAGAAGAATTTCCGTGGGAGTGAGAGAAATTCGGGAATGATGAGATAGAGAAAGAGAAACGTCGAAAAACAAATGTTTGAAAGAAAGTGGGAAAGAGGGAGAAATTAAGAGAGCACGATCGATGGTGATGGAGAATAGTGTAGAACACTTTAGAACGGGTAAGAGAGGAGTCAGAACAGAGGGAGCAGTGAAGGAAGAACTTTTAGAGAGGAGAGTGTTTTAGAGAGGGTGAGATCAGAAGACGAGATGAGGAGGAAGAGAGAAGCTAAAAGAAAATGTTCGAGAGAGCGGGAGGTGCTGAGCAAGAAATGGTGCAATAGGGAAAGAGAAATACAATAGGGAGGTAAGGAGAGAACTTGATGGGGATGCTCCAGCTCAGCAACAGTTACGGGAGGGTTGACGACCTTCCCTTGTTTTGGCAAACAGCTTTTCCTATTTCTGTTTCAGGTGGTTATGCTTTAATTAGGAGCGTCGGATGAGGATAGTTAAGACGGTCCAGATGAGGACACGTCATGCGCGACGGGAGCGACCTGCGGTGGTCGTTGGAAACCACCTTCCTCTCTCCTCATATGATTGGTCGGGTGATTGATAAATTCACCCGACCTGCTCGACGAATGTACAGACGGAGAAATCATTTTCACGAACAGTTGCAATTTGATTATCATCTCTCAAATTCTCTCTTGTTATTGTTTTTCCTTCTCTCCTCACGATCTCGCCCGATCAAGCGCGGTTAGGCAAGCGTTACAGTTCTTATCCGAAGTCAACAATTGGTATCAGAGCCTACGATCGATCTTTTGAAGAACAGCAATGGCAAAGAAATCCGCCGATGGTGAAATGGGAGCTGCGACGCCGTCTCTCAAGCTGTCAAAGACAAATTATCGAGTATGGTCCATGACCATGGAGGTATATCTCGATTCTCATGATCTGTGGTAGACGATCGTTGGTGAGAATCCAACGAAGAATAAGGACCGACAAGCACTCTCCGCCATCATGAGCAGCGTTCCGGAAGAGCTACTTTGCATTCTCGACGCGATGAAGACCGCGAAAGAGAATTGGGAAATTCTCCGTCAATGGAATCTCGGCATGGATTGAGTGATTCAATCCCCATCCAAAGGGCTTTGACGCGATCGTGAGGTACTCACCATGGGTAAGGCAGAGACAGTCGTGGATTTCGCGATGAAATTCACGCATATCATCTCCGACCTATGAAACCTTGGAGAAACGATGGAGGATAAGGAGGTCATGCAAAGATTTCTCCGAGCAACCCCGACCAAATTTGATGCACTCACCTTGTCACTGGAGCAGTATGGCGAGCTCGACAAGGTGAGTCTCGACGTAGTAATTGGATCACTCACCATTCACGAGTTGCAGCTCAAAGAACGAGAAACTCGTGAAGAGGAGCAGGCTCTATTGGCGAAGGCAATGGGTAAAGCTAAGATATCTAATGAGGAGGAGTCCTCATCGCGAGGCAGAGGTCGACATCGCGGCAGAGGCGGAGGTAGAGCCCGAGGGCGAGGTCGAGGATGAAATCAAACCGAAGAAGAAGAAAAGGAGAAGAATTCGTTTGATAAATCTGTGATCCAATGCTACGATTGTCAACGGTATGGTCATTTTGCATATGAGTGTAGAAATGCAAAGAAGCCACGAGAAGATAGAGCTTATGTGGCGGAAGCTACCCAGTCAGCGGCAACAGCTTTGGCAAGCTCGTCCAACATGGTGGTTGCGACGTCTTCTCTTCTTATGGCTGTGGTGGAAGAGGTAAGCGACTTACTTCTCCATGGATCCGAGGGAGTGTCCTCCGATCCTACTCTTTGGTATTTGGATACCGGTGCTACCAATCACATGACGGGAAGACGGGAGTTCTTCAGTGTATTGGATGAATCTACCAACGGATCATTGAAGTTTGGTGATAATTCAAGGATCCTAATCAAAGGAAAAGGTTCAATTGAAGTTAATCAAAGGGATGGAAGCTCCCTACGACTCTGCAATGTCTTGTATGTTCCTCAATTGGAAGCAAACATCCTAAGTCTCAGTTGATTAGATGAGGAAGGCTACCATATGAACATGGGTGAAGGTAAGCACACCATTTTTAATCTCAATGGCAAATTGTTTGCAGAAGTCCAGAGATCCCAAGGACAACTTTATTTGCTGAAGCTCAGCATAATGGATCAATGTATGCTCTCTGAAGAAAAATCTGAGGATTGGCTTTGGCACTCCCGTTTTGGACACATGAGCTTTCATACCAGTAAGGAGATGTCGAATCGGTAATTAGTTGAAGGACTGCCAATAATCAAGGTACCTAATATACTCTGTAGAGACTCTGTGGCTGGTAAACACCACAGATTGCCTTTTCCAAAGGCTTCTAGTCATCAATCAGGTGAGCTTCTAGAACTCGTACATGCTGCTATTTGTGAACCTATATCACCATCCACTCTAGGAGGAAGCAGGTATTTCCTCCTCATCATTGATGATTACACATGGTTGATTTGGGTCGCTATGTTACAGCAAAAATCTGATGCATTTGAAGCCTTCAAGAGATTCAAGACTCTGGCCGAAACAGAGAAAGGAGTGAAGTTGAGAGCTCTTAGAACAGACCGAGGTGGTGAATTTACATCCACAGAATTCTCAAACTACTGCAATAGCAATGGAATCAAGAGGGAACTAACTGCTCCCTACTCACCTCAGCAAAACGGGGTGGCTAAAAGGAAAAACAGGACTGTCATGTCTATGGTGCGGGCTATGTTGAAAGCCAAAGACCTCCCAAGAGAATTGTGGGGAGAAGCGGTAAGTACAGCCGTGTATATCATTAATCGATCACTTACCAAAAGTTTGCAGGGTCAAACTCCTCACGAGAAGTGGACTCGGAGGAGACCTTCGGTTGACCACATGAAGATTTCTGGGTCAATTATTCATGTGAAAGAAACCAAGCCTCATTTAAGTAAGTTAGAAGATAGGTGTAAACCTATGATTTTCATTGGATATGAACTCGGATCAAAGGCATATCGTTGCTTTGACCCGGTCAACTTGAAGGTGATCATCAGCTGAGATGTTATATTTGAAGAAGATGAGAAGTGGATTTGGTCAACGCAAGGTGAACACTCACTTCAACTCACCTTCTTACCTAATTTCCTCTCTGATTAGGGACTTGAAGACCAAGTTGAACCGTCGGCTGAAGAAGAGGAGGCCTCTACCGAAGTGACCTCCTCATCCAATGTCTCAGAAGAAATGCATTCTCCAAGATACAGGTCATTGACTGACCTGTACTTTGAGACCTCCCCGATCACCCAAGATGAGGAAGTGATGGAGAACTATTTTGAAACATGTACACAAGGTTCTATGGGAATAGCAATCAATAGGTTCTAAGTGAACCTATCCTCCTCCTCCTCCTCCTCCTCCTTCTCTAGAAATTTGAGAAATTATCCATCCATTTAAATGGATGAAGAAGACCTCTCTAAATCATTAAAGAGAGTGTAGATCTTAAGGGATTTATTTTCCCTCCTTTCCCTATTTTATATTGATCTAAAGATTGGCTTGGTCAAACATTTAATCCTTAACCTTAGATAATTAGAATCCCTTGAATGGACCAAGTCAACCACCATTTTACCTTGATATAGGATCCTAATTTCCAAACCTTATCCACTATATCATAGGAACCTTGTATAAATTAATGATCTCAAGAAAGAAACATCAATAGGAATCCATTTGTATTTTCCTTCTCCTTGAAAACCACCCTTAGTTAGAATTTAGAAGAGATCTACATATTAATTACTTGTGGAAGAAAACTACCTTCTGGTTATACTTCAAGACCATGGTTTGCTCAAGTGGAAATGAAGATAATTACATCAAAGAGCTCCACGATTCTAAAATTCATGAAGAGAAGTAATATCCTGATATTCAGTTTGAAGATAGCAATCAATGGGGAAGACAGCCAAAAGAATTATTCAAGAAGAGCTTGGAGAAAGCCTCCACGCTGAAAACTATTTCCACATGAATCAAGCTCCATGAAGGTGGAATATCAAAGACGATGGTGTACTTAAGACAACTATGAGAATAGTTACATGCCAAAGCCCTGCTCAAAAGCTCTGCGTAGTGATTTGTCGGGAAGAAGGTATCCGCCGAAGACTCGGCGAGTGATGGTGTTTGTGAAGAATATTGGCGGTCTTCTTAAGAAGGCGTCGTCCTTGAATCCATCACTGTTCCAAGCGACACGATGCATGTCATCCTCAGAACTCTTTACTGGGGGACTATCGTACAATACCGATGATCAGAGTTTGAGGGAGGCATTTACCAACTTTGGACAAGTCTTCCAGTACTCGCGGGAAAAACTAGGGATCTTTAGCTTCCAGTTCTTCCCTGTCATGAAAATAAGATCTATCAACCCGTGAGAGACAAATCCGATGATAAAGAAAGGAAGAAGAGCTGACTGAGGTGCAACAGTAAATCCATTGGTTCGAGAGTAAATTTCCGAAACAAAATCCGACGGATTCCCAACAGACTAAGAATCCGTGATAGCATCGCGAGAGACGACGAGAGCACGCAGACATGTGGTCCGCAAACGCCCCGTCGGCAATCTTCCAGGAGGCGTTGACTTACAGAAGCACAAGAAGGAGTTATTTATGTCCTTATCCCGAGTCACTGACAGCACCAGCTCTCTACGACACCGTCAACGTCACTCTGAGTCAAAGAATGTGAAATTTTTACGGAAGCTCGCGAGAAGACAATAGGAAATCAAAGAGTTTCCCAAGTTGTTGGATCTACCGACGAGCAGTATCCGGCTATGTTTACTCCAAATAAAGAACTCAGCATAACTACAGCCCCGAAGGTTCGTCAGACGGTAAACGCGGAGTTACTAAAGACAAAACAAAATTTCCGACGCCTGTTTAACTGCCATTCGCGAAAACAATTTCCACAAAACGACGCGCCGCCATAACATCCTTCTCTTTCTCTCTATAAGACAGACGATTGTAAACAAAACAAGCAGTTGAATATTGATAAAATTGGTTACGGTTTCATTTTGTTTACCCTGTGTTCGTGTTCTTCCCCCGTATCTCCATCACCTCTTCCGCAATCTCTTCTTCTCCGATTCTATCTTCCTTTCTGTTCTCCCTCCCTTTTTGTCCATCTCTCATCCATTTTATGTCCAAAGCCTATCGAGGGATATCCGGTTTAGTGGAGCGATTCGGGAGCATCGCTTCTTCCACTTCTTTCAGGTATTATCCTCTATCATTTTATCGTGATGAATAGTTCTTCTGAAGATCTTCTTTAAGTCCAACGTTGACCGACATTAATTTCCTACCTAATTCCTTGTCGCGTCTCCGTTTTCCATTGAGAACTAAATTAAAATTTCTATCTACGCAGTATTTCCATATTACCGCCATACCGTTCTCTCATTGCGATTTCTCTCTTCAATCTATCACTCTTATCTCCCTCTTCATGTTATAGAATATATTATCCTCTCTTAAATCTCTCTCCGCTCTTCGTCCTCTATTCCCTTCAGCCGCTATCTTATATTATATAATATAATATTTTACCTCCCTTCTCTTATCTCCTCATTATCTGTATCATTATCATCCTCATTATCTTCATTATCTTCTTCTTATTTCTAAAAATACTTCTACATCATCTTCAGTGAATTAGCCATTCATTCATCGGTGGTATCAATTCACAGGTCCTCCCCTTATATTGTAGGATTTAGATACCTCTTCTAAAATATCCTACATCAGGAAGCTCATTTAATCTCAGGTGAAGAACCTCTCTCCTATACTGAAGCTGTTAGTGAAGAAGTATGGATACAGGCAATGAGAGAGGAGATGTTAGCTATTGACAGAAATGATACTTGGGAATTGGTAACTCCCCTGCCAAATTGTAGACCAATTGGATTGAAATGGATCTTCAAATTGAAGAAGAATCCACAAGGAGAGGTCATCAAGCACAAGGCCTGGTTAGTGGTAAAGGGTTATTGACAGAGAAAGGGGATAGATTATGAAGAGGTTTATGCCCCTGTTGTCTGATTTGCAACAATTAGAATACTAATTGCCTTGGCAGCTTTGAAGAAATGGCAGATTCACCATTTAGATGTCAAGTCGGCATTTCTCGATGGGGAGATCAGAAAAGTAATTCATGTGAAGCAACCGGAAGGCTTCTTGGTCAAAGGGAAGGAAGGGCATTGAGATTCCCTAATGAGATGGTGAAATTACTAAGAGGGGGGGTGAATTAGTTTCTTTTTTATCTTTATGTTATTCTAATTCTTTTTCAATTCGTTGATTATCTCTCAACCTTCTTACGTCACTCGTAGGCCAGATTTTTATTATACTGGACAGTCCCCCTAGAGTCTCTCCTCACCCTTTTTTAATCCCCTAGTAGTAACTACTAGCTGGCCGGGATTAACAGATCAAAAGTTCTACACGATCTTTCGATCCGACTCCCTCACACTCTCGGCTAGTGACCTAACTTTGCTGCCGTCCTCCGGTACCCGTCCACTCGTTCCGTCACCCGGGCCAACTCCCAGAGCTCCGCGCGCCGATCCCTACTCTCTTTCGATTTGGCCTGCCCCTCTGTAGTCACCGAGTCTTGGCACCGATCCACGCACGCACCAAGTAAGTCGCTCGTCCTCGAGTTCGAGTGATCCTACAAGGTGAAGAACAAGTATCCCTCAAGTTGACTATCTAGTCAACTCCCTAGAGTCTTCGTGACTCACTACTATTCCCAAGGAATCTCCCCCTTACCCTCACGGGTAACTACGACTGACCAAGAGTCCACCTAATGTGTGATGGTATGTGTAATTATCCTATTACTTTAATTAAACTTATAAAATAGAAAGCTATAAATAAAATTTTTAAACAAAGTAAACTAATTTGAACAAACTATAACAAATGATGTAACAAGAGAAATATTTTAAAACTTATTAAAAATAACAAATTAATAGAACCCCCTGATTTATTGATTTGACTTTGACTGCTGATCTTGACTTTGACTTTATGTGATTGACTTTGACTACTACTATTGACTTTGACTCCTACTGTGGACTTTGACTTTCTGATCACTTTGACTTTCTGCTAACTTTGACTTTATGTGGTTGACTTTGACTGATTCTATTGACTTTGACTACTGCTGTAGACTTTGACTTTCTGCTGACTTTGACTTTGTGCCTGTGAATCTGACTTTCTGTTGACTCTGACGGTTGACTTTCACCTGAAAAGTAAGACTAATTCACGTACAACAATAACAATGCCTATCCCTAGATCAACGCGGATTGTCCCTACACAAGTACGAGCATGTATATCTTTAAATAAAATAAAAACTTTACCTGCAATTTTACCTTGACGATACTCACTTTAATTTTTCTTTCTAATTCAGACAAAATCTCAACCAAGTAATGAATCAGGAAATAGAGATTGTCAGGATGATAATAAAGATTAAACTAGATTAATCTATCTTTGAAAGGATGGAAATGAACCTAAAAAAATTAACCTAATTAATCTACCCTTAACAAATCAACCTAAAATATCAGAAAATTAAATAAAAATTCGATAGAGTTATGTCTGAATTTTCTTGTAATGCACAGATTTACTTGATGAATCGTACAACACCTGGAAATTTGATATATATAAAAACAAGGCAGTAATAAAAAGGAATCAGATGTATTAAAAACGGAAGAACTCTTCTACTAATATAAAGGAAATAGATACAACAGAGCAATATAGAACAAAAATAATATATTTAATGAATAAATAAAATAGATGAGATGTGATAACAAATAATCAAAAATCAGAGAATCAGAGGACGAAAAAAATTAGAAGACAAATAATCAAAATAAAAAAATTAGAAAATTAATCAATCCGAGATACAACAATCGTAAAATAAAATAGAACCGATAATCACGAAATCAGAAAATCAAAAACAGAAATAAAAACAAAATCGAGATTTCAGAAACCGAGAAATGAAACTGAAAAAAAATCAAAGAACAAAAATAAAAAATGAAATCAGAAAATTTGATCCTCAGGAACACACACCCACAGAAAGAGAGAAGGAGAGAGAGCTCGACGAAGAGGGAGACCTTCCAATCGAAGTGCAGTCGCCTCCCTTACTGAGATATGTAAAGGGGACAGAAGACTACGGTTTACTCTACAAAAAGGGAGATTTGAAGGGAGAATTAATCGGTTTTAGTGACAGTGACTTTGCAGGAGATTGTCACGATCAGAAGAGCACCTCCTATTACATATTTTTCTTTGGTGGGATGGCGGTTAGCTGGTCATCTCAGAAGCAGAGCATAGTCTCTCTGTCTTCTTGTGAAGTCGAGTACATAGATGCAACTTTGGCTACCTGTCAAGTTGTGTTGATGAATCGGCTGATTGCGAATTGACAAATAACGAAGAGTCAACGATAAAGCTGATGGTAGACAACCAATCGGCAATTACATTAATTAAGAATACGGGTCACCATAATCGCACAAAACACATCGACACTCGCTACCACTTCATTCGTCAATGTGTAGAAGACAAGAAGATAGAAATCATGTTTATCCAGACGGAAGACCAATTGGCCGATATGTTCATTAAAGCTCTCGGAAGATAGAAATTTCAGGAGATGCGTGATCGGATCGGCATCCGTAGCACTCCTATGGAGGAGCTAGAGCATGGAGGAGATTGATGGGGATGCTCCAGCTCAGCAGCAGTTACGGGAGTGTCGACGACCTTCCCTTCTTTTGGCAAACAGCTTTTCCTATTTCTGTTTCAGGTGGTTATGCTTTAACTAGGAGCGTCGGATGAGGAGAGTTAAGACGGTCCAGATGAAGACACGTCATGCGCGATGGGAGCGACCTGCGGTGGTCGTTGGAAACCACCTTCATCTCTCCTCATATGATTGGTCGGGTGATTGATAAATTCACCCGACCTGCTCAACGAATGTACAGACGGAGAAATCATTTTCACGAACAGTTGCGATTTGATTATCATCTCTCAAATTCTCTCTTGTTATTATTTTTCCTTCTCTCCTCACAATCTCGCTCGACCGAGCGCAGTTAGGCAAGCGTAATAGTTCTTATCCGAAGTCAACAGAACTGAGGAGAATGAAGAGAAGAAAACGATAGGGAGTTGGAGAGAGGAATCATATTACAACGGCGAAAATAGAATAGAAGACGTATAGCTGGAAATCAGGGAGGGAGAATTTTCCAGAAGAACACAAAAATACCAAGGTAGCAAAATGCGAGAGAGGTTAGAAATGAAGAAAGAAATCAGGAAACAACACAGTGAACAATGAATAAACTTAACCACAATGAACATTTCCACTACATTCTCCCCTCCATGAAGATCGCCGGAGAGCAGAAGTTTGAAAGACAGAAAAAACCCTAGAAAAAGCGAGAGCTCCCCCGACGGATATGATCCTCCTTTTGAACCCGTCCAAAGAGAGAGAAACTGATTCTTCTTTGATTAGGCTCCAATAGAAACGCCTTGGACAGCCCATTAGTCTTCTAAACACCTCTTTCAAATGATCTTGCTTCCCTTTTCTTGCTTGTAGGTTCCTAAAATCAAGAAGAGAAAAAGATTCACGTACCAAAGTTCTTCTTGATGTACTCATGGCATAAAATTATTAACTCATAAAATAGTGAATATGATGATATGTTCATGAGTTACTTGAGCTAAATAAAGGAATTCTTAGGTGTTTATAAATACTTTTTATGCTTTTATCAGTCGCCATTCATCTCCCTCTTGTCAAAGTAAATAATATAGATTAAAATAAAGAAAATCAATTCACATTCTGTTACGATTAGGGGCAGTTTAGTCATTTTAGATATAGTTAGTTAGGAGTCAGAGATAGATAATAGGTGTTCTTGTTTGTGGATTGGAGGCTGATGAATACAACCCCATTTTACTTTGTTCAACCTTGCAATATTGATATCCAAGCCTCCATTGATTGATTCTGATGCAGGACCGACGGGGTGAATCGGTCCGGCGCTAATATCCTCTAAGGGGAAACTAGGAGTGGAAGAACTACGTGTCTAGATGATGTAATGATATCCTAAATCTCCTCAAGCAGCCACCCTTCCGGCGCGTCGTCACAGTGTTCCTGGGATACGCCGAGTAGGATGGAGCGGGAATCCTCCCAGGTCTGTCGATGCAGGGGAGAGAGAGCAGCCTCGGGTCGTCGGGGGGGTGAGCTCGATCGTCAACCCGGCGACAGGAACCACGATCCCAATCCCGTACCCTGACGTCACTCAGCCTAACTATGTCCGAGGGCGGTGGAGACAAATGCGGGAAGTACTGAAGGAAATATAGAACTTCAAAGTAAGAGTAGGGGGATGAATGCCTAACCTGCGGGGCGCGAGCCCGGTCGGTCGGGGCGAAGGAGGTCGTCGGGCGCGGCAGCGATGTCGGACACCGGGCGAGTCGACGAAGGAACGCGGAGGGGCGATCGGCGCGGGGTGGGGCGATGTCGAGTCACAACGAGCCGGACGGGTCGCGACGAACCCGGTGAAGGCGGGACGTGGCGTCCTGGGCCGGTTCGGGGCGATTCGGGCCGGGTCGGGGCGGTCTGGAACGATCTGGGCCGGCCTGGGCTGCTCTGGGCCGATCTGGACCGGTTTTGGCCGGTCTCGGCCGGTCTGGGCCGGCCTGGGCCGTCTGGGCCGGTTCGGACCGGTAGGGGCGGCCCTGGCGGTCTGGACCGGTCGGATCGGTCCGGTCTGGGGCGGCCAGGCGGTCTGGACCGGTCCTGGGCCGGCTGGGAGACCCTGGCGGTCTGGACCGGTCGGGGTCGGGCCGGTCTGGACCGGCTGGGTCCGGTCAGGCCTGGGCGGCCCGGACTGGCCTGGCAGGTCGGCCTGGGCGGCCCGGTCTGGTCAGGGCCGGTCCGGGCTGGCTCGGATAGGCTCGGACCGGTCCTGGGTGAATGGGGAGCGATTCCCGCTGAGTTGACTCAGCGGGGATCGTTCACTTCTCCTCTAGGGTTTCCCCTGCTGGAGATCGTGGCGCGCGCGGCGGTGGAGGGCGAGACGGCGATTCCGGCGCGCAGGAGGGTTCGCCGGACGGCGGATCGGGGGAAGAAGGGCAGGGGGCGGCGGTCTTCGTAGCGTGGGCGCGGAACCTTGCGGGGTGCTGGATTCGGGCGGAGCGGGGCGGAATCCGCGACCGGCTGGGACGTCGGCGGCAGCAGAGCTCGAGGGCGGCGGCTGGGATCGGCGGCGGCGGCGGCAGCTGGGCGCGGCGGCAGCGGCGGACCTCGGCGGCGGCTACAACGGCGGCTTGGAGCGGCGGCAATGGCGGCGGCGTGGAGAGGATCCGGAGTTAGGGCAAGAGGTGGCGGCGGAGGCGGCGGCGGCGGCGGCACAACGGGTGCGGCGGCGGCGGAGGCGGCGTCGGCGGTAGGACCTCTTCCCCAACTTTCCTTGAGCAGCCACTCGAGATGAAGTCTCTTCTTTTCTCAAATGACGGCTAGGGTTTGTGGGGGGGTCCCTTCCCCTCTTATAGAGCCCTTGGCGGGACAAGAGAGGAAAGGGCCCACTTGAGGCCCACAACCCACACCCATACTCATAGAAATAGAATAAAAGGATCACAAAAGGGAAATGGCCTTAGGCTAGGGTCCCGAAACAAAGGGAAACCCACCCAACGGCCTAAAGAGAGAGAGAGAGAGACATGCAAAGGCCCGCTTAAACATGTGCGGGCTACATAAAGTCATAATAAAAGAGAAAACGGGAAAGGTAGCTCTACGCGCGCGAGCTCGTGGCGAGAAGAGGGTCTCACTTGGTGTAGTGAAACTCGGGATCCTTCGTCTTCGCCTGTCGAGGGGGCTGGACGCGCGTAGGTGTCGGCTCCACCGGCGCCGTAGTGTCATGCCTTGGTGGCGACGGGGGTCGTACGCCACCAGATTCTCTCCAACGTGAGGCATAACTCTATGTGTAGAAGCTCCAAGGAGGTATGAAGCCATTAGCAGCTATCCCCTTCTACGATCAGCTTCCACAATCATCCCAGATAGTTGCTGCTCCGAATCCTACTTGGACAATCTCATCATCACATTAATTCAAATTAGGTTCATAGATTAGATTTATGAATCATTGAGATAATGCATGAGATAATCATTTATATTCAAGTGCAATTCCTGACATGGTATCAGAGCTGGGTTCGCTCAACATGAGTTAATGTTGGTTCCCTGTTTTCATTACCTTGATCCGAAATGAATCAGTAGTAGTTAATATGACTCTCTAGTTGATTATTTCAGATTTTAATGAAATAAAAGCTGCAAAACTAGTGTGATTACCAAAGGCAAAACAAAAATAGAAGATTAGCATGATCAAGAAAGAGTCAAAGGAGGAAATCAAAAGATATTACACACTGATTCCTCAAGACCATCTGATCAAGGCTTTATCACAGATCAAAACAAACTGACTAGGAATGATGTTCTCATACATGATAAAAAATGGTTAAATACCTAGACAAAGGTTATAGAAAGGGAACTGTTCACATGACATAATCTATTTTAGTGGAGCAATTATATTACAAGATAGCTCACTGCTAAAAATCTCATGAATCATCTCATAGAGGATAGCCCAAAGATCAAAAATTTCCAACTATTTTAAATGGATTGGAAGTGAGATGATATTACATGATGGTTGTTAGATTCAATGATCCCTGGTATTCCTGATTTACTTAAGTTTGAACCCTCATATAAGTTGATTTGGGAAGCATCTCATAAGAGACATTCCAAAAAAATAGATGACTCTAAGATCTATGAATTGGTTTCATGTACATATGGTATCAAATAGGCATAGAGGTCAATGTTAGTCTATGCCAATGAATTAGTGGCAATTTGGAAAGAGTTAGATCACTATAGACCTCCTACCCCACGATTGATAGAGAATATATCCTAGGAGACAGAGTGTACCTATTTCTACTTGGTTTAAATTCAATTTTTGAAGCATTTATAAGAACAAATTTTCAACAGACCTGCGAAAGTTTCTTTAGAGAATGCAATTACGTTAGCTATTCATGATGAAATTTGGTTGAAATTACGAAAGAAAATTTCTCAAGTTCATGATTTACCATCAAATTTTGCATTTATTGGACAATCTCAAGAAAAAAAGCCACAATCTTATCTGCCCCAGAAGAGGACATGGAAGTCACAGACTCTTGATCCTAAGGATTCCATGTGGTGTACTCCTTGTAAGGAAAAGAGACATACCAAGGAGACATGCTGGGATATTCATGGTAGACTTTAGAATCTATGGAAAATTTTCGTTACCTATGAAGAAGCTGATCAAGAGAGTATTCCACAGCCTACTCCAGATCTTCATCAATTGGCTGATAGGTTGAATTATAATCTGTCTAAACTTGAATGAATAAAGGATGTCATTCAATGCTTGAATCAAGGATCATCTGGTTCATCTTCATCACTTGCATAAGGAGCAACATCCATGGCTAACATTGGTAAGTGTCTTAAATTGAAACACATATCTAAGACATTCAATGACTTAGGTAATTCATGGATGTTGGACTCAGGTGCCACAGATCACATGACATTTGATTCAAAACATTTTATAACCTATAATCCATGTCCAAGTAATGGAAAGGTTCAAACTACTTATGGGTCAATGTTGACTGTGGCTGGTGTTGGAAAGGTTAATAATGACTCACTTAGTACTCTAGATGAAGTGCTTCATATACCTAAACTATGCATAAATTTAATCTCAGTCCAAAAGATAGCTAAAATTTCTAGCTATTCAATACTTTTTGATGATGATGATTCATTCTTGATCAACAAGTTATCAAGCCAGAAGATTGGATTGGCAAGGTCTTTATCAACTAAAGAAGCTTCTCAACAAACTATGATATTCTTCATAAGCATTTTGGACATCCTTCTATTCAAGTGCTAAAGACTTTGTTTCCTTCTATAAAAACACCTTATCCTCTTTCTCTATGTGGAGTATGTGAGTATTCAAAACATAAAAAATCAATAAATCCATCATCACAATCCAAGAAGAATTATCCATTTCAGTTAATACGTAGTGATGTCTAAGGTCCCTCTCAAGAGGAATCTATTCATGGCCATAGGTGGTTTCTTGTGTTAATCGATGATTGCTCTCGGTTTTCTTGGGTGTTTCTTCTGAGAAATAAGTATGAAGTTTCACATATAATTCCATTTTCTGTAAGTACGTACATCAACAATTTGAGACTAAGATCAAGGGCTTTAGAACTGATAATGCTAGAGATTATGATAACCCTGTAATTAATGATTTCTTTAAGGGTGAAGGAATAGTTCATGAAAGATCTTGTGTATACACACCACAACATAATGGAATATCTGAAAAGATGATAGGCCATATTTATGAAAAATGAGGGCTTTATTCATAGATAATGAAGTTCCAAGCTGGTTATGGAGTGAGGCAGTACTTCTACTCAACTAATAAATTGACTTCCAAGACTTGTATGTGGAAATGAATCTCCTTTAACAAAATTACAAAGCTTTTGGTGGCGTACGACCCCCGTCGCCACCAAGGCATGACACTACGTCGCCGGAGGAGCCGACACCCGCGCGTGTCCAGCCCCCTCGACAGGCAAAGACGAAGGATGCCGATTTCCACTACACCAAGTGAGGACCTCATCTCGCCACAACAGGTTACAACAAGGCTCGCGTGTGCGCGGACTTATCTACCCCATTTTGTTATGATGAACTTTCTTAGCCCGCACGTGTTTAAGCGGGCCTTTGCATATTTTCTTCTTTCCCTTCTTGGCTTCCGGGTAGGTTCTCCCTTTTTTGGAATCGCATTCGTGAAGCCCTTTCTCTTTGTGAACCTTTATTTTCTATGAGTATTTAAGGTTTTGGGTTGTGGGCGTCAAGTGGGCCCTTTCCTGATGTAGGATATTTCTTAATGTGATGCTATGTATGATGATGATAGGTTTAAGGAATATTCCTACAAAGGAATGAGGATCTATGATTTGATATTAAGTAGGAATGAAGGAATATATGAGGGGATGATGATTGTAGACTATAGGTTAATAAGTAGAGAGAATATAAAATATAGATAATAGAAAGAAGATGGAGAAAAGAGGAACGATAGAGAAGGGCTGGAGTGTGAGTGGAAATGCAGGTGACCGCGATGGTAAAACTATATGATATATGATAATATAGAGGGTAATGATAGAGGGAGAAAGCGACAAATATAAATAGGTAAGAGAGGAGAATAGAGGCGATGGATGTTCCAATGTTGGACTCAAGATCTGAGGATGCAACTATTATTCACGTTCATAAATAAGAGAGGATAATACCTATTGAAGGAGAGAAGGCGATGCTTTGGATTAGCTCCACACGACAATAATATCCTCGGTAGATTTCTGACATAAATTTATGAAGAAGCGACAGAGAGGGGGGAGGGAAGAAGGTGGAAGATAGAACTCGGAGGCGAGATGAGGCGGAAGGAATGATGGAGATGCGGTGGAACACAAACACAGGGTAACAGTAACAAGCAACCAAACCTTTTCATTCAATAAAACTGTCTTCTCTTCTTTACAAGTTTTCGTTTTGTAGAAATAGAAAAGCAGTTACGGGGAGATGAGGGGACGCGTCGCAACGGTTGTGCACTGGTAGAAGTTACGCGATTCCGTGATGCGCTCTTTTCTTCGTACGTGGACGTAGATGGCTGGGAATTTCGGATTATCATGAGATGTGGTGACGTTGTTCACCGTCACTGGTCGTTATTGTCACCTCTCGCGCATTCCAGAAAGTTGATCGCTGTGGAGAGAGTTCCTCTAGTGACAACCAAATCGTCCATGTAAAAGTGATGGCAAATGTGGGAAAATTGGAGGACAGAAGCCAGAAAATGGTGTTTGTTGGGTATGTGCAAGGATCTAAAGCATATAGATGCATAGACCCTGCAACCCGAAAAATAAGCATGAGCAGGGATGTGATATTTGAGGAGTCAAAGTCCTTAAAGTTCTCGGTGGACAATCGAGGTAATTCTATACCTTATGAGGATTTTAATATTAATATTTTCAATGTACTGATGAAGTATTTGAAGAATCAACCGAATTGCCTCTGAGTGATTCAATTCGGGATGGAAGTCTAATTGATGAAGAACCTCTGAGATATAGGTCTATCAAGGATGTTTATGAAGAAACAAATTTAAATCTACTGAGTATGGAGGAACCCTGTTCTTATGCTGAAGCAGTAAAAGAAGAAGTGTGGAGGAGTGCAATGGCAGAAGAAATATCGGCCATTGAAAGAAACAAAACATGGACTTTAGTAAAAGCCCCACCCATAATTAAACCCATTGGAGTTAAATGGGTATTTAGATCAAAGAAAGATCAAACAGGGGCTGGAGTGAAGTATAAAGCTCGGTTAGTAGCCAAGGGATATTCTCAAAAATTTGGAATTGATTATGAGGAGATATATGCTCCTGTGGCAAGGTTTGATTCCATCAGAATTTTGATTGCAATAACAGCCCAATTAGATTGGAATTTACATCATCTTGATGTTAAATCCGCATTCTTAAATGGGGTGATTAAGGAAGATCTGTATGTTATGCGACATGAAGGTTTTGTGAAGAAAGGGAAGGAGTCTCATGTGTTGAAACTCACTAAGGCACTGTATGGGCTGAAGCAAGCACCTCGGGTGTGGAATTCAAAGCTAAATAAGACTATGGAAAATCTCAGTTTTGAAAAAAGTAAGCTTGATGCTGCCTTATTTTATAAAGGGAGTGAAGAGGAGAGAGTGCTTGTTGGAATATACGTGGATGATTTAATAATTACTGGTCCAAGAGGGGAGGTAATTTGCAAGTTTAAAGAATAGATGAAGGAAAAATTTGAAATGACAGATTTAGGATTATTGAGTTCATATCTTGGAATGGAAGTTAGACAATCCACAGTCAACATCTTCCTGAGTCAAAGAGCTTATATAAACCATATTCTGAAAGCATTTAAGATGGATGAATGCAATGCTATTCAAACACCAATGGAAGTGCGCTTAAAACTGGTAAATTCGACAAATTTCAGGAGCTTGATAGGGAGCCTTCGGTATCTCATGAACACAAGGCCTGATATAACGTATTGTGTCAGCTATTTGAGCAGGTTTATGGATAAACCAAGCTCAGAGCATCTTGCAGAAGCTAAAAGGATCCTGAGATACTTGAAAGGGACTGTGAATTTCAGTGTTTCATACAAGAAGGGTGACAGAGATATGAAAATCACTGGATTCAGTGATAGTGATTTTGCTGGTGACATAAATGACAGGAAGAGTACTTCAGGTCAAATTTTTTTCTTGGGTGGACTTCCAATTACTTGAAATTCGGTGAAGCAACGAGTGGTTGCTCTGTCAACGTGTGAAGCAGAATATATAGCGGTTTCTTCGGCAACCTGTCAAGGTCTTTGGATATCATGATTAATCAAGGAGTTAATGTCGGTGGAAGAGAATTTGGTAAAAATCTTGGTGGATAACAAGTCAGCTTTGGAGTTAACAAGGAATCCAGTTCATCACAGCCGCAGCAAGCATATAGACACAAGGCATCATTTCATAAGAGATTGTATGGAAGAAGGACTTGTCAAGTTTGAATACGTGAAAATGGAAGATCAGTTAGCGGATTTGTTCACAAAATCACTCGGAAGAGTTAAGTTTTGTGAATTTCATGCGAAGATTGGAGTTTCGATCGTCGGAACTGTTACAGATTAAGAGGGAGTTTGAAGGTTGTAATCTGTACCGTCGGATCGTGAATAAACAGCTTGGATGAGTTGTGAAGTGTTAAGTGAAGAGTGAGTATTTTGGTGACCGTCAGATTCGAGGAGTTATAACGACGATCATGAGGCCACGTCATCGCTTAGACCGTTATGATCGTTACGGCCTTCCTCTCCTGTTTTTTCTTTGCCTATTTCAAGGCGTGTACGCGAGAAACATTGTGTGTGATCATAATCAACTTTCTTTCTGTTTCTTTCTTCCTCCAAAATCCAATAGTGAGTGAGTGAGTTTCCGAGTGCAAGAAACCAACACAACCAACTTCCCCGCGCGCCTCAATGGATTTTCCCATCACCTATCCTCTCCCCTCTCTCGCGGAAGTTCTCACCCCGCGCCCATTGCTCCCCTATTCCCCTCCTAGTGGCCTCGCCCATGCCGGAACTCGCGATTTCCCTGCGGAAATCGCTTGTGCTTGCCTCTTGGTTGGTCTGATGCGAACCATCGGTAGTGCCCCTCTTGCGTCAGCTGAATTTGCGCCTGCCATTCCTAGCCACGCCCACCACGTGCTGTCTTGTCCTTGATCCAAGCCACCTCGACAAGGGAATAGCTCGATTTCCCCCTCCCCCTCTGATTGCGCTCGCCCGGCCGCCACGATCATCCACTCGCCTTCCACGACACACGCACTATTTGCCACCGCTTCTGTCGATCATTTGTGCCACGTACCAACGGCCGCCCTCGTCACGACTGACTGGGCTCACACCCCGCAGGTTAGACACACATCTTCTCTTACTTTGAAGTACTATATCTCTTTCAGTATTTCCCGCGCTTGTCTCCACCGCCCTGGGGACTTAATTTAGGATGAGTGATTAGACAAATCGATAGGATTGAGACCGTGGTTCAATCTGTAGGGTTGATCATCGAGCTCCCCTCGATGACCCACAGGCCAATGCCCGGGAGGACGTGGACCAGAAGGATTCCCGGACTGACACTTCTCGGTGCATCCCAGGAGCTACGGAGATGATGTCGAGACGATATTCTTCTTGTCGGAATTAGTAGCTCATTACATCACAGTAGATCACCCTAGGATGTCCCTTCCATAGTTTCACCCCTAGTATCTCGGTGTGTGACCGGCATCGCACCCCGGTCCTGCATCAGCTTTTATCCAAATATTACTCTTAAAAATAACTTAATCCTGAGAGTATTTGGTTGTGTATGTTTTGTACATAATAATAACCCTAAAATTACGTTTTATTCGAAGACTATTTAGTATATTTTTGTTGGATATTCAAATACCAAAAAGGGGTATAAAAGTTATTCACTAGAACATAGAAAATTCTTTATTTCTAAAGATGTAACATTTCATGAGAATGTAATGTACTACTCATTAAATCACAATGATCAAATCATATTAGTAAGAGAAGATATACCTTAAGAAGTAATAGCATTCTCAAGTGATGAAATTAATCAAATTGTAAATACAAATGATGGAACTATATCAACTAAACCTAATATTAAGATACAAGTTAATGATATAGGCGATGAAGAAGTGAGCCCTGATATAGAAAAGATTGATGAAAATAATGATTCTATATCAACTAGACAAAGTAAGAGAGTAAAAATTCCTAAAAAAATATATCCAATAGAAGACTATGTAACGGTATGTAGTATTCCAAATCCTAAACTATATGTTACAAAATTATCAGATATTAAAATTCTAAAGAATATAGAAGAAGCAAGCATGGAAGAAAGGTGAAAATCTGCTACGGATGAAGAGATTAATGCTCTAGAGAAAAATAGTACATGGGAAATTATAAATGTTCCCAATAATAAGAAAACAATAGGATGCAAATGGTTATTCAATATCAAATATAAACTAGATGGTAATATTGATAGGTTTAAGGCAAGATTAGTTGCTAAAGGATGTACTCAAATATATGGGATTGATTACATGGAAACTTTTTCACCAGTCCTGAAAATGGCTGATGTTAGAATTTTAATTTCATTAGTTTCATGTAACCATTGGAATTTATATTAATATGATGTAAAAAATGCATTTTTACATGATGATCTTGAAGAAGAAATATAAATGGATCTTCCTCAAAGATACAAAACTCATTTGATTAATAAAGTCTATAGATCAAAGAAAACCATTAATGGACTAAAGCAAATCACCTAGAGTAATGAAATTTATAGTCAATTTAATAGGGACAAGGAAATTTATAAAAGTAATGAAATCTTTTGAGTATAGTCAATGTAATGAAGATCATACTTTATTCTTAAACTATAATAGGGACAAGGAAATTACTCTGGTCCTTATATATGTAGATGATTTAATAGTAACATGAAACAACACTCAAGAAATGATAATGTTGAAAGAATTTTTTTAAGGTGTTTGCTAAGAAGTATTTAAGCATACTTAGTAGTTTTTAAGGGATGCAAATATCTTATTCAAAAGAGATTACTTTTTTATCCCAACAAAGGTATATTTTAAATATACTAACTGAAATTGGCTTTCTTAATTGGAAACCAATTAGTACGCTGATAACATGCATATTTAACTAATATTCATGCTTATTTTATGTGATTATGATGCATGTTATCATAGTTTTTATGAATTTTCTCCATTGGTATGCTATTCTACTAAAGTCCATATTTATGCATTAATTAGGGTTAATTATGTGCGTTATGAATGTTTAATCTTTTGCAAGGTTAAATAAATAGAATTTAATTACTTTCCTTAATTTACTTTGACTTTAGTAGGTGATTAAAAAGATTAATTGCAAGAAAAGAGTGATTGGATGATTAAAAGAGAGAATTCTTAATGAATGACTTAGCATTATTTTCAATCCATCCCATTTTCTTGTTTGAATTTATATTTTTAGGTGGTATAATATTAAAGATAAAAAAATTTGTGATCCAATGGAGAAAACTTAAATTAAATAGGAGTTATATTTTTTAAAGTTATTGATTTCTAAATTTTTGAGATTTTTTCCGGATTTTATAGAATTAATTTTGATTTTAATTCCTTAAAAAAATGCAAAAAGGGGGTTTTTATTTCTCCACAAAACCCGCGAAGCTGACGTGGCACGTGGGACCCCCGCGGATCAGACATGGCATCCAAGGCCACATGGCAGGCCCACGCAGACCCACGCGCGGAGGTGGCACGGACACGTGGCAAGGCCACGCGAGTCCACGCAGACGCCCGGTTGGCACCACGTGGCATTGTGAGCGGGCTGGCAGGTGATGGGCCCACAAGTTAATGGGCCCAGGTTTCATAGCTGGGGCGGTAACGCAAATGCGTTAGAACCTTTTGACGGCTTGGCTTTGCTATTGCTCTCATGTAGTGGTCGACCTTAAAAGGAGTCTTTCCAAAGGTTCCGAAGGTTATCCGAAGGTTCTGCAAGAACTATTCATTCTGAAATGAAGAAGAATCCATAGTTCTTGCATAACCTTTTCGGAGACCCGGTCTCACATGTTCTGCCAATTTCTTCCATGTGGGACTATGTTCCCGTGAAATTGATATTTGCAGGCCACGTGGCAGCGTCGCGCGCATTGCACTAAATGGAGCCGTTGATTGCGTAAGTTAAACATCGGACGTGTGAGATTAATCGCTATTTCGGCAATCGTGGGCGACACGTAGATATATCAGAGGCTTCCGATCAAGATTGGACAGGCGATAAATGTGGGATCATGGGATTGTGGCCCACGATCATCGCGCAATCGCAGCCGTCGATTGGTCTTCACTGAATAGGACTCGTGAAGAAATTAAGAAATTTGAAGGATGATCTTAAGTTCTTCATGATCCTTTGCTTCCTAGAGTCAATTTCGCAGCCATTGATGCATGATAATCACAAATTTATTGCAAGAAAACGATCGTAATCTCCCCTTGAACGCCAAACGCACGTCGAAGACGAAATCGGGGAATACTCTTCAACCCGCGTGAATTGAAGCCAAATAATCACATCAATCGGTTAGTAGTGTGATTTGTTCGTAATCCTTGCGATTTGTGTAGTTTAGATTATAATTAGGTAGGTAATTAGAGTTTACAAGTAGTTAAATTAATCTTTTCGCCCAATTTTAGTGACGTATTTTTGCTGATTTTCAAACATGGATTTTTCTCTCATCGATTTATTTTTGTTTCATTGGATTCCTTGTTTCATCAGACTTCTGTGGATAGCAAAATCATCAAATTTCATGATCATTTATCTCCTCAATTCAACGTTTGACGAACAGCTATTCATTTTCAATCCGAATTTGGGTGTTGACTTGCGGATCAATTACTTTGAAAATATAAATTGCAATTTGACAATTTTGGTGTCTTTGGAATCCTCTGGTTGTTATATTTCCATTTATATATGAATTTCAAGATTTGGATATCATTTGGTTAATCAATTTGAAGATTTACACTGAAGTGTTCATTTCAGGATTTTTCTAATCTTGGATTTTCAATAATTCATAATAAATTCATTTTTTCTCAAACAATCACGAATTTAATATCAGTAAATTCCATTTTCTCTCTAGTTTCTGAATATATAATTTTCGTAATATTTTCGGCCCTTTTTATTCTCTGATTTTACAGAAAGTCAACTATTGGTCAAAGTCAATGCTTTGACCTTGACTTTTGACATTTCTCCGTTAAACAGTTTTGAAAATTCATAAAATATTCTATATAGTATATTTATATCATTTCTATTCATAAAATTTCATTTACACTTCTTAAAATCTTTTATTAAACCTAAGTTTAACCAAGTCAACTCTACAATCAATGTCAAGTGTGATCTCTGTGGATCGACCCGATCTTTTCACTATACTTTATTTTATATCTTTTTCATTGTGAGTTCAGAATTATAAAGTTTGTTTGACCAACGTTTGTGTGTTTTAACGACCGCATAAAACGCTACGTCATACGCCAATAGACCCAAAATTTAAAATTTTTCTAGATGAAACTAATCAAGAGAATTATCAACGATTTGTCGGTCAATTAATCTGCAAATATATTAAGTCAATTCATGCATTATTCAAGAATAAATCATTTACAAGTTGCACATCGAGTACGAAGATACTTAAAAGGGACAATAGGATAGGAATTAAGTTTATAAAAGGGAAGAAGTTAACTCTTGAAGTATGTACTGATGCAGATTTTGAAAATTCTCGAATGTGTACCTTTGTGGGAGGGAATTTAGTATCATGGAAGAGTAAGAGGCAAAAATATGTATCTCTCTCTAGTGCAGAATCTGATATCATAGCTGTTGAAACAAGAGTTAAGGAAGCATTATGGATAAGAAATTTATTTCAAGAATTACGTATTGAACATATACTACCTATGATGTTAATGAGTGATAATAAGTCAGAAATTAATATGATACATGATCCGATTCAGCATGAACTAACAAAACACATAGATATGGACATCAATTTTATTCAAGAGAGAATAGACGAAGGTACATTATGCACCCCATATATACCGTCTGATTGTGACTATGCAGATATGTCTCCTAAAGGGTTGACTAAACCACAGTTGACAAGTTTCTTAAGCAAGCTAAAACTGGAAATTCTCCATATTTAGCTTGAGGGGGAGTGTCAAAGCAAAGAGTACAGAGTAAAATAAAGAAAGCAATTCACATTTTGTTACGATGAGGGGCAGTTTAGTCATTGGGTTGCTGATGCATAGGTGTTATTGTTTGTGGACTGGGGGCTGATGAATACAACCCCATTTTACTTTCTTCAACCTTGGAATCTTGATCTCCAAGCCTCCATCGATTGATTCTCTTCAACTTGAGGCATAATTCTGTGGGTAGAAGCTAATCATCATCACATTACTTCAACTCATGTTCATATATTAGATGTATGAATCATTGAGATAGTCCAAGAGATAATCATTTATATTCAAGTTCAATTCATGACACCTCTAACAACCATCACCGGCCTCTTCGAACGAGAGTTCCCATGCGAGCACTACTCACGCTGCCGATGCGACCGATAGCAACCCTCCGCGCTCTCGGTCCCCCCCCTCTCCCTCGTGCGCCGTCAAGACACATCACCTCATTTCTGTCCAGAACTAGCTGTTAGTGAACCACTAGAAGGAGTACGAGAATGACGAGAGGAAGATAAGCGCGAGAAGGGGTACGAGAGTTGGGTGGATAGGAAAGAGCTCAGAGAGGATCCCGTTGCGGCCGTAACAGGAGGCATCCATCTCCGCTGCTCGCCCGCTTCCCTCTCCCTCTCTCTCTCTCCCCTCGAAACTCGGACGACGTAGTCATCTCGGTCGTCGACCTCATTGAAGTGAATTTTGGCTTCTTGAGTAGTTGGTTTTTTTCAATCAGTGAGTGTGCGATTGAGTGAATCGTGACTCTGCGTGAGTGGTTTGTTCTCACCAATTGTATCAGAGCATGAGATCTTTGGGTGACTTGCGGAGAGGCCGAGAAGAGGTGAGACATCATGATGTAGGATATTTTAGAAAGACAATGAATGTGAGGTGAGAATGTGAGTGTGTGTATGTAATGAAGAGGTGAATGAAGTATGATATAAACTTCTACTGATTTAATTATATAATAATCCTACAATATAATGGAGGACCTATGAAATGATATCAGTGAGAGTAGATGTATAATTCAGAGAGAATATTATAGAGGATAAATTGGAGAGATGAGTGTAGGAGTAATGGAATGATGAAGGTGGTGAAAAGAATACTTATAGATAAGAAAGAAGAGAATAATTGGAGAATATAAAATGGATGACAAGATATTCTAGAAGAGAGAATATAGGACAGAAGAAATAAAACCATGATTAAAGAAGAAGTGGTATACAATAGATGACATAGGATAGATAGTAGGAAGGATTAAGATATACATAATAGTGGGTATATGGAGAATGTATATTTAGAAGTGAATGGTAGTGAGTATGAGGGAGAGGATGAATAATGGATAGAACATTTAGAATGCATATATTAGGATTGGGGATTATCTTTTTAGATAATTTTGGATTGTAATGACAATGGGGAAATAGATAAGAAGAGGAGGAAGTGTTGGACTTATGGATCTTGAGGGAGAACTATTGTTCACAGTTAAGATCAGAAGAAATGTAATGAGGAGATTAGTTGGTTTTAGTAGTGACAAAGAGGATTGATATGAAAGATACTTAAGGATTAATAGATTGACGAGAGGGTGTATTTAATATAGGATAATTTGGAAGAGAGTGAAATGGATGATAAGAGATTGTTGAAATGTTGAAATTCCGTTTTTATACATTTAAGGTTTCCCTGTTACCCGCAGAAGGAGGTATATTCCTCTGCCGTCTTGTGGTGTTATCGGCAGTTATTGGAATACCAAGATGCCTACGAGGGCCGGATTGGTTTTGAGGTATCTCGTTACTTCCTCTTGCGTCAGAGCATCCGGTTATTATAACTTTGAAGTCGTTGTAATTTCACGTAATCGATGGGTTGACTCGTCTTTCTGTTTTGAAATTCTTCGCTTGATCGGGTAGAGTCTGATTAATTTAGAGTTCTCGAAACTTTGTTATTCCAGTGCATACGTCGTTGACCTCGAATTTGGATTTGTCAGACTCGTTGTCTTCCGGACTCTTATAGGACGTCGCCGGTTTTTTCTCTGACATAATTGTATCCTTCACAAGTCGATCCTTTGCCTCATTCTCTGTTGGCTTCTTTACTAATTCTTTTGCTGCTTTTCTTTCCATCAAAAACCTGTTTTTGGTTTTTCTTCGCTTCAGCTGTTGACTTCACTTTGATCTCCCAATGGCTTGTGGTCATCGTCTGTATGGATGGTTTGAATAAGATCTAATCGCCTTCAGTCCAAGTCTTCATGTTATTCAGCAGCCTCTGGAAGGAGATACGATGGGGAGTCACGTGGACATTCCTTGTTCCTGTGTTGATCGTCAGCAAGGGAGCGGTTGTTACTTCTTTTCGTGTTGGAGTCAACGGGATATCCCGATTATACTTGGCGGTTGTTCCCTTTGGAAAGGGAGTTACATGGGCAATGATTAGTATCCTTGAAGTTATTCATGTGTCCTGAACCGTGGAGATAATTCTTGACACGGTTGTCCTTGTAGTCTTCGTAAGTCAATTGTGCTCCTGATGTGGTTCATTTAGGAGTCATAACTGCAAGTGGAATCCGCTGGATTTATCTTGGGGAAGTCTTTGGTCTGTGGTATCTTCTTCAGCTGTATAGATGTCGGTCATTAGGGAGAAGTACTCATGTCTTGAGCTCCCTTGAAGTTCTTCATAATTTGGCTTCTTCTATCTTCACTTTTCTCAGGATATTCGAGGAAGACGATGTGAAAATTCATCGGCCATTAGATGATCTGGAAAGTTCCAAGTAGTTAAGAGGGTGATCCTCATGTTTGTCTTCCATAGTGGAAGCTTTCTTTCGAATGACTGTCAAACATATACTCTTCAGGATCTTTAGAAACCGTTGAGCCTTTGATGTAGTCGTCCTCAGCATGATTATCAATATATAATGCTCTTCATGAACTTTAGAATTGTGGATCCCTTTGATATAGTTATCTTCATTTCCACTTGAACGAATCATGGTCTTGAAGTATAACAAGGTAGTTTTCTTCCGTAGGTAATTAATATGTAGATCTCTTCTAAAATTCTAACGAAGGGTGGTTTTCAAAGAGAGAAGGAAAATAACAAAGATATTCCTATTGCTGTTTCTTGAGATTAGTATTTATAACTATACAAGGTACCTATGATATAGTGGATATCGTTTGGAAAATAAGGAACCTATATCAAGGTAGAAGGTGGTTGACTTGGTCCATTCAAGGAATTCTAAGTATCTAAGGATAGGATTAAATTTCTTTTGACCAAGTCAATCTTTGGATCAATGTATAATTGGAGGAGGAGGGAAGATAATTCCCTTAGAATCTACACTCTCTTTCAATGTTTTAGAGAGGTCTTCTTCATTCACTTAATGGATGGTGAGTTTCTCAAACTCATGAGTAAGGAGGAGTATAGCATCTTGTTATAATTGAAAAGGATTTCTCTTCCTTAGTGCATGTCTAGGTTCACTTGGAACCCATGTGTTCATGTTTTGGGATAATTCTTCATCACATCAATTCAAGGCAAGAGAGCTACTACCTATGAATTGGTCAAGAAGATTGAGGCAGTCGTTCTGACTCCTCTAACACAACTTTCAACGACGAATTACTGTCATTGGGCGATGAGAATGGAAGTATATCTCGATGCTCAAGGCTTGTGGGAAGCTGTTACCGGAACTGAGACAAACATGCAGAAGGATAGACTTGCTGATGGAGAATTATCTCATCACATGAACACAAGGGCTCCAAGTGAACCTATGTATGCACTAAGGAAGACAAATCATTCTCAATAGCAACAAAATACTATACTCCTCCTTAGTCACCAATTTGAGAAATTAGCCATTCATGAAATGAATGAAGAAAGCCTCTCTAAAACATTGAAAGAGAGTGTAGATCAAAAGGGAATTACCTTACCTCCTCCATTTACATACTGATCTAAAGATTGACTTGGTCAAAAGAAATTAAACTTTATCCTTTGATACTTAGACTTCTTTGAATGGACCAAGTCAACCACCCTTACCTTGATATAGGTTCCTTAATTTCCAAGCCATATCCACTATATCATAGGTACCTTGTACAAATTATTGATCTCAAAAAAAGAAAATCAGTAGGAACATCCTTGTTATCCCATTTCTTCTCTCCTTGAATACCACCTATAGTTCAAATTTTAGGAGAGATCTAGTTATTATTACTGTTGGCAGCTCAAGTCAAAGCCCATGAAGTCAGTCATGATTAACATCAAAGAAGCCTCATAATTGAAGAACTTCAAGACCATGATTCACTCAAATGATTATGAAGACAACGACTACAGGACAAGCTTCACGATTTCTAAAGTTCATGAAAGCCTAATATGTTGGAATCAAATTGAAGAGAGTTATCACCAAGGAAGATCATCATGAGAATATGGCTTACCCATCTTCCCTTCGAGCATCCTCTCCACAATTGTAGAAGAAAAGGACACTTAATCTCTTACCATCACAAGAGCAACGAATATATATGACTCAACTATGAACAACACAAGTGAGACTTCAACATTGAGGACTTCCTCCCACATGATCCACCCCTCTACAGCTAAAGAAGATAAAGAAAGCTTGGACCGATCACTTCTAATCAAGCAAAGAAGATGACTAAAGTCAACCATGAAGAGATTAAAAAGACTTCCACGGATTTATCGTCATGGACTTCAACATGAAGTGGAGATATATGAATCTACTATGAAGCACATACATGAAGCTTCCACAATGACGACTACATCCTACATGAACAATAACTCCACGACTTATGAAGATAATGAGGACATGATCTTGTTAATTACACCTATAATGATTGCAACTGCCATCAATCGTCAGGAGATCCGAGATCATTACACGTCGTCCTCCTCATAATGATGTGAAACCGTGAAGACAACAACAAGACATCCACGAGAGGGTGCTATAACTGCCATAACTGCCTCTCTCTTTCATGGCATCTCTTCATCCCAATCTCTCTAACTTCTTTAATCTATAAAAGAGACGAATGTAAGAGAAAAGAACATGTTATTTTATGGAAATGAATTGTTTTCCTTCTGGAAAATTTATGTGTTCTTGTGCTTTCCCTTGTCTCCTCCATTTCCTCTCCCATATACCTCTTCTCCGAGTTCTATCTTCCTATCCTTTTCTCCCTCCTGTTTTGTCATCTTTCATCCATTTCGAAGTAAGAAGCGACAATGGAATTATCTTGATCATGTGGTGATCTCCAAGGGCAGCCACTTCACGTCATATTCAGGTATCATCCTCTCCTCTCTTACCGTGAACAATAGTTCATCTCTTATATCGTAAGTCCAATATTACTCACTTTCCTATCTCTTCTCTTTCTTATATCTATTCTCCATCTCATTACTATCCGACATAATCTTAAGATAACCCCAATCATCATCCTATCATCTCCTAACATTCCTATCAGTATCTATATTCTTCTCCCCATAACCAAAATATTATCTATTCATCCATACCTCTTCTCTTCGCAACTTTAAACATATTCCCTTCTCTTATAATCTTCTACCCGATTCATCCTTCTCCATATATTCCCTGATATATACTTCCAATCCTTCATTCGATCAATATTATTTCCTCTTCACGCTCTAGAATCATATTAGAATTCACTCATCTTCATTACATGTCACGTATCACATTCTCACTCATCTCTCTTTTCCACGCATTCATACCTTCATCCTCACCATTATATTTTTGAGTTATCTTACTCTTTCATTCGCTCATCTTAATCATAATCCTCCATCTTATCAATCTCAACTCTCCTCCTCGTTATAAGAAATTACCATCATAATCACTGTTATTCATTAAGTAAATCATTTCATATTCTCTCTCATTTCTTTCATCTACATATTCATCACCATCATCAATACTCTTATTCTCATACCTCCGACTTATCCTATTCAATATTTTCTCTGAATTATACATATATTCCTCATTGATATCATTCATAGGTCCTCCCTTAGATTGTACGATTTAGTTAGAAATTAATATACTATTACAATTTCCTCATAAATCATTCTCATTCTCCTCATATTCATCTTTACTCATATTCATCTTCTCATATTCCTCATCTTTCTAAATTATCCTACATCACTTCCCTTATCCGCAATGTTATCGGCTATTCCGGAATCTTCAGGCATTCAATTGGACATCAAGAAATCGGCAAAGGCGAATTGGGAAATAATTTGACCATTCCATGTGGGAATAGATCATCTTGCTCAATCAAGAGCGCAAGGACTCAAAGGGAATTTGAGAATCTTTCAATGAAAAAAACTAAAAAAGTTAGTTAATTTACCGATAAGTTCTCAAGGATTGTGTTCGAATTACGACAACTCAGAGAGAGGGTTGATGATAAAGAAGCTGTCAAGAAACTCCTTCGGTTGATGCCGCCGAGGTATGATTCTTTGACGTTATCCCTTGAACAATTCGGTGACCTCAATACAATTCCATTAGTGGAAGCAATCGGATCACTAAAGTTTAATGAAATCTGATTGTATGAGAGAGACGCACGAGAAGAAAAACATGCACTACTATCTCGTGTAATGAGTAAATTCAAAAAGACAAAACAAGAAGATGGGCAGACGTCCAACGGAAGAGGAAGAGGCAAGGGCAGAGGAAGAGGAAGGGGAGGAGACCAAGGCAGAGGGAAAACTCAATCTAGTGATGAGCAAAAACAAGAAGGACCAAGAAAACCATTCGATAAATTAAAGGTTAGATGTTATAACTGTCAAGAATTCGGGCATTTTGCAGATGAATGCAAGATCAAGAAGAAATCGAGAGTTTGTGAAGAATCGGTGAATCTAATGATTGAAGAATCTAATCTCTTTATGGATTATATAGAGGATATTCTACTACAAGGAGTTCAAGAAGTGAATCTCCAAGAAAATGTGTGGTATCTGATACAGGAGCTAGTTCACACATGATGAGTAAGAGATCTTATTTCCATTCAATTGACAAAAGTCAACAGGGATTAATAAGATTTGGTGATGAATCCTCAGTAAAGTTAGAGGGAAAAGGATCTATATTTCTAAATTACTTAGATGGGGAGGAAATCAAACTTGAGGGAGTCCTGTTTGTTCCATCCCTGAAAGTAAACATACTGAGTCTTGGGAAATTAGACAACGAAGGTTTTACATCAACCTTGGGAGGAGGGGCGATGAATCCTCGGTTTTACATCAACCTTGGTGATGAATCCTCGGTAAAGTTTGAGGGAAAAGGATCTATATTTCTAAATTACTTAGATGGGGAGGAAATCAAACTTGAGGGAGTCTTGTTTGTTCCATCCCTGAAAGTAAACATACTGAGTCTTGGGAAATATAGACAACAAAGGTTATCTATATTTGATAAAGAGGGAAAACAATTTGAAAGAATTCATATGACTAATGGCAGTATGTACCTTCTAAAGTTGGGTGTCTCCGAATTCTGCCAAATCTCAAGAGAGGAAGAACTAGAGGTGTGGCTGTGGCATTATCATTTTTGTCATCAAAATTTTCGTGCAATTGATGATATGAGGAAAGGTGATATGGTAAGAGGATTACCTAATATTTGTTTTTCTGATCGTCTATGTAGAAATTGTGTGGCTGGGAAGCACAGTCTAAGAGCATTTCCTTCTGTTTCATCCTACCGAGCCACAAAAAGACTTGAACTTATTCATGTTGACATATGTGCACCGATTCAACCATCAACTATTGGAAGGAGGAGGTACTATTTCCTATTAGTTGATGATTTTACTCGCCTAATGTGGGTGTTCTTTCTGAAAGAGAAGTCAGAAGAATATCATCATTTCAAGATATTTAAAAATTTAGCTGAATCCAAATGTGGTGAAAAATTAAAGTGTTTTAGAACAGACAGAGGTGGAGAAGTTAATTCTGAGGAATTCGGAAATTTCTGTGATGTGAATGGGATAAAAAGAGAGTTAACTGCTCCTTACTCCCCTCAATCGAATGGGGTAGTGGAGAGGAAAAATAGAACGATTATGTCTTGTGTTAGAAGTATGTTGAAAGATAAAAGATTGCCTCTAGAATTGTGGGCAGAGGCTATAAATACATGCGTCTATGTTTTAAATCGTTCTTTTACCAAAAGCTTATTGGATTCAACTCCATATGAGAAATGAAGTGGAAGAAAACCTTGTGTAGATCATTTACGAGTGTTTGGATCAGTGGTTCATGTAAAAACCACAAGGAAGGTGACCAAACTTGAAGACAGAAGCAGTGTTATGATTCTCATTGGGTATGAACTAGGCACAAAAGCTTATAGATGCCTTGATCCAACAAATTTCAAGGTAACTATTAGCAGAGATGTTATATTTGAGGAATCTTTGAGTTGGGACTTCCATCAACCGAGAGGTCAACGCATTGATCTCACTCTCACATCAACCATTAATCATGTAAATTAATCTGAAGTTTCAGCTGATAATCAAGACTCAACTAGAACATCCATCATACCTTTAGATGAGCAAAGAGATCAAGATCAATCTTTTGAAGAAGATAGACCCAAGAGATACAAATCAATACAAGAGATTTATGATGAAACATAGGTAACAGAGGAGGATGAGGCATGTTTTTTCTCAGGAGAAGAACCTACCTCCTATAGATTAGCAATGAAAGAAGAGTTAGAAGCAATAGAGAGAAATTCAACTTGGGAGCTCGTGAAACTACCCGAGAGCTGTAAATCAATTGGTGTTAAGTGGATTTACAAAATTAAAAGGAATGCTTCAGAAGAGATTACAAGATATAAAGCTCGATTGGTGGCAAAAGGCTTTAGTCAGATAAGAGGGATTGATTACAAGGAAGTATTCTCTCTAGTAGCAAGAGCATAATCCATACGGATTATCATTGCCTTGGCTGCTCAATTCAAGTGGAACTTACATCATCTTGATGTAAAATCAGCAATTCTCAATGGATACATTGAAGAAGATATCTATGTGGATAAACTCGAGGGCTTTATAAAGGAAGGAAAAGAGAATTTTTTTCTTAAATTGGTCTGAAACAAGCTCCAAGGGTGTGGAACAGCAAATTGGATGAGACACTAAAGTCGATGGGTTTCATAAGAAGCACCATTGATCAAGTTGTATATATGACGAAGCGTTTTTGTGCGTCGTTGAAACACAACAACGTAGGTCAAAAAAATTTATAAAAACTGAACTCCCAAATATAAGATATAAAATCAAGTAATGTGTAAGTATCGGGTCGATCCACAAAGAGCAGGGTTGACTTTAATTGCAGAGTTGACTTGGTCAAACTTTGGTTTAAAAGGGGTTTTAAAGAAGTAAAAATGAGAATTAATAAGTGGAAATGATATGAATAGATTAAATAAGAAGTGTTAAGAATTGAAATCTCGGATTTGACAGAGAAAAGTCAAAAGTCAAAGTCAAAGGATTGACTTTGACAGATAGTACGTGTTCTGTAAAATCAGAGAATCAAACAGAAACGAAAGATTATGAAATTTATATATTTAGAAACTAGAAAGAAAATGGAATTTATTGATATATAATTCGTGATTTTTGGATAAGAAATGGATTTACTATGAATTATTGAATATCAAATATCAGAAAATCCCTAAAATGAACACCTCAGAGGAAATCTTCAAATTGACCAATCAAATGAAATCCAAATCTTGCAATTTATATGTCAATGGAAAGATAAGAACCAGAGTAATCTAAAGAGACCATAATGATCGAATTCTGATTTGCAAATTGAAAGTTATTGACCCCGAAAGTCAATATTTGACTTCTGATGAAACATGAATAGTCCTCAGCCAAACGTCAAATTGAAGGTTCAAATGAACTCGGAATTCGATGAATTTGTATCCAAAGAAAATAGAGATCCAAAGAAACCAAAATCAAGTGATTTGGAATTATAATCAGAGAGATATCGTATTTTCAAAGTCAGCAATTTTTGGACCTGAAAATTGGGGAAAATGAAGAACACTATGAACTAATTTGCAAAATTAAACTTATAAATCTAATAAAAACTCAAATTACCTCTTGATAATCGATCGAATCTCACTACTTACCCGATTGCCGCAAGAATGGGGCTTTAATTCTCGTGGATTGAAGCGAATTTGCTCAGATTCTTCCTCGTGGATGTTCGGAATTCAAGGGGAAAATTGGATGAAATCAAGAGATTAAATCATGATTATCATCTTCAATGGATGTGTCTCTACACACTTGGAAGCAGAGGATCACGAGAACTTAAGACCTTCCGAAAAATTTGCTTAATTTCTTCACGAATCGATCAAAAGTTAAGAAAATAAGAAGGGAAATACATGCTTTTAAAGGGGATTCTTGGCCCGAAATTTCCGGCCGTTTGATGCGGTCGTGGGGTGGAATTGATGGCCACGATCGAGGCGATGATCGTGGCCTTGATTTTGCCTCAAAGGGAGCCATGATTGCACTTGATGGTGGCGCGATCGCGTCGCGATCGGACCACGAGGTGATCTCCTTTATCAGCTGTTTGATGGAGGTCGAGTCGAGCGGACGATCGCGATTGCATGATCAAGCTGCTCCATGGTTGTGATGGCGTTTCTCCCTCATCTATCGTCCACCGTCCGATGGCGATTGACCGATTGAAGGAGTTCCATGTATCGCCGAAGTGAGAGGAAAATCGCGAAATATCGCGACCGTCCAATGAAGCTACGCCTGATGAAGATAGCGCGTCGATCTTAGATCGTGATCTTTATTTATCAGCCGTCAGATGCCGAGGTGAGTCCACGTGATCATCAATCGCTCGTCTGATCACGCGCTTGATTTCGTTCGTCGGATTGAGGCGTGATGTCTCATCGCCAGGCCACGTGTCGCACATCTAACGTCTCACTTAAACCACTTTAAGCGCACGTGTTGCGATGAAGATTGCGTGGACTCGGGTCGACGCAATCGACGCTTTGCGCTCGGATCCAACGGTCGCTGAGTCGCCACGCGTCCTTAACGAATCGTTTTCGTGCGTCGTTAAAACACAAA
>CM044118.1:4085149-4190234 GCA_024174645.1 Lemna minuta | reverse complement strand
CTTCAAAGAATTCTAGGTATCTAAGGATAAAAGTTTATTTCTTTTGACCAAGCCAATCTTTAGATCAATTTGTAAATGGGAGAGGAGGGGAGGTAATCCCCATTGGGTCTACACTCTCTTTTAGAGATTTAGAGAGGTCTTTGTCACTCACTTCATGGATTGTGAGTTTCTCAAACTTTTTGATGAGGAAGAGGAGGGCATGTTGCTGTAGTTGGGGGTGGATTCTCTTCCTTAAAGCATATCGTGGTTCTTTAGGAACCCTAGTGTTCTCGCTTTGGGAGAATTCTCCATCAAATGCCTTGATCTTGAGTTTCTAGTACATTACTTTCTTCTTGGCATCATTTAAGGTAGAACATTCATTTCAGATTCTATTAATGCTTAACCCATGACTTTCTAAGCTTGATAGTCCTATTTCATACTTTTTCTCTTTCCATTGCTAAGGGACTAGCAATGATTTAAGTTGGGGGGTGTGATAACATGCATTTATAACTTGAATTCTTATCTTAATTAACTCATATTCATGCTTATTTTATGTGAATATGATGCATGTTATCATACTTTTTAGGAATTTTCTCCATTGGCATGTCATTTCACTAAAGTTGATATTTATGCATAAATTAGGGATAATTTCATGCTTAATAGATGATTAATCTTTTGTTTAAATTAATAGAAGTTAATCTCTGTCGTGGAATGAGTTTTGACTTTAGTAAATGTTTGGAAGGATGATTTTAGGATGAATTTATGATTTCAAATGTTTAATGAGAAATGATTTAAGTAAATTATAAGTCATCTTAATTTCTTCTTTCTAAATATGTTTTAAATGGCATAATATTAATAAGGAAAGAATTTATGATCCAATGGAGGAAATTTCAATTAAAAAGGAGTTGTATTTTGAGAAATATTAATTTCTGAAGTTTTAACCTTTTTTCTGATTTTTATTTGAATTTTAAAGTGATTTTTAGATGAATTTATTTGTTAAAATCGCGAAGAAGGGGGGTATTTTTGTCCACAGGCCCCCGACTGATGACGTGGCAGGCGTACTTGACGTGGCAAGCGGGGCCCCGGCGACCGGCTGACGTGGCAAAGCGGTGACGTGGCACGCGGGACCACCGCGCTGTTACGACGTGGCACTGAGGCCACGTGGCAGGACGCGTGTGGCCCACGCGTGACGCAAGCGTGACACGTGCGTGATATATACTTATAATATAGGTTATAGATATAAGCCTATTCTTAGAACTGGCTAATATCTATAACCGCCTCCCTATTTAAGCGCGAGATTTCCCTTTATTTGCTCCGTGTGGGACTATGTTCCACACTGGTCTTACCTTTTGCAGGTGACGTGGCGGCTTGGCGGGCGTCGGATCTAGCCGGCTCTGATCGCAGGGCGTTGATCGCGTGGACTCGAGTCCACGCGATCGTCAGATCAAGCACGTGTTAAAAAAAGAGATTAAGTGAAATCCATCCGACGCCTTACCTGGTGACACGTGGAAGCTTCTGGAGCGGAGGATTACCATCGAACGGACGATGCTCGTGGACAAAGCCTGATCGCACGATAGGATCGCTACCTTACCTGATCAAATCGGACGGCGAAGAGGGTTCGTGGAAGAACATCACGATCGCGGCTCGATCGCGCCTTCAGGGCGGATTAATCTCCACAATCTTCAGAAAGGTATTTTGGAGGATCGGAATCACGATTGGTCCACGATCGTGGTCCAATCGTGGCTTTTATTGAGGCTAATTTGAGGTAGAATTTACCTCAAATTCGGGAGCTTCGACACCGCACCAGAGAATCGCTCCCACGACGCCGCAACCGACGCTCACGACCCGCTCCATCACCCACAATTTCAAGCCCAATTTTCTCTTTAAAAAGCATGTATTCTCCCTTCTTTGTTCTTTAACTTTTGATCGATTCGTGAAGGAATTAAGCAAATTTTGAGGAAGATCTTTAGTTCATCGTGATCCCCCCGCGTTTAGACTCGATTCCGAAGGGATTGGAGCGGGATTGATCACGAATTCCTCCTTGATTTCATCGAATTTTCCCCTTGAATTCCGAAATTCCGTGAGAAAGGATCCGAGCAAATTCACTCCAATTCGCACAAATTGGAGCTTAATTCTCGTGGCAATCGGGTTACTAGTGAGATTCGATCGATTATCAAGAGGTAATTTGAGTTTTTATTAGACTTAGATGTTTAATTTTGCAAATTAGTTCATAGTGTTCTTCATTTTCCCCAAATTTTGGTCTGAAATTTTGCTGATTTTGAAAATAGGATATCTCTCTGATTATAATTCCAAATCACTTGATTTTGCTTTTATTAGATTTTTCTTTTCATCAGCTTTCCGTGAATAGCAATTTCATTAAATTCCGAGTTCATTTGACCCTCCAATTTAACGTTTGACCAAGGACTGTTCATCTTTCATCAGAAGTCAAATGTTGACTTTCGGGGTCAATTACTTTTTATTGACAAATCAGAATTTGATAATTTTGGTCTTGTTGGATTGCTCTGGTTCTTAGATTTCTATTGACATATAAATTGCAAGATTTGGATTTCATTTGGTCATTCAATTTGAAGATTTCCTCTGAGGTGTTAATTTTGGGGATTTTCTGATAGTTGATTTTCAATAATTCATAATAAATCAATTTCTTATCCAAAAATTATGAATTATATATCAATAAATTCCATTTTCTCTCTAGTTTCCAAATATATAACTTTCGTAATCTTCTGACTCTTTTTGATTCTCTGATTTTGCAGAACACCTACTGTTGGTCAAAGTCAATTCTTTGACTTTGACTTTTGACTTTTCTCTGTCAAATCCGAGATTTCAATTCTTAAAACTTCTTATTTACCTTATTTATATCATTTCCATATCTTACATCTTATTTTCTCTTCTTTAAAACTCCTTTAAACCTAAGTTTGACCAAGTCAACTCTGCGATTAAAGTCAACCATGCTCTCTGTGGATCGACCCGATACTTACCCAATACTTGATTATTATATCTTGTCTTTGTGAGTTGGGTTTTATAAATTTTGTTTGACCATCGTCTTTGTGTTTTAACGACGCACAAAAATGACACATCACACCCCGAGGCGGTCCCGCACGCCACGTCAGCCGCCGCCTGAGCCTGCTCGCCACGTCATCACCTACAGGCAAATACTCTCCTTTTTGCGCTTTTTTTAAGTAAAAATTCAATTTAAAACTCAAATAAAAATCAGAAAAAGGGCTAAAACTTCAGAAATTCATATTTCTCAAAATATAACTCCTTTTAAGCTCAAATTTTCTCCATTGGATCACAAATTTCTTCCTTTTTAATATTATGCCCTTTATAATATATTTAGAAAGAAGAAATCAAGATGACTTATAATTTACTTAAATCATTTCTCATTAAACATTCTAAATCATAAATTCATCCTAAAATCATCCTTCCTAAACATTTACTAAAGTCAAAACTCATTCAATAACAAAGATTAACTTCTATTAATTTAAACAAAAGATTAATCATCTATTAAGAATGAAATTATCCCTAATTGATGCATAAATATCAACTTTAGTGAAATGACATGCCAATGGAGAAAATTCCTAAAAGTATGATAACATGCATCATATTCACATAAAATAAGCATGAATATGAGTTAATTAAGATAAGAATTCAAGTTATAAATGCATGTTATCAGTCTTGCACAGGTAAGAAATGTGTGGGACAAAGTCCCATATGGAAGAAAATGTAGAGAAAATCGAGTATAAATTAAGGGGCGGTGTAACGCTTTCGCGTTACCGCCCCCGCTATCTTACGAGGGCCCATTTACTCGTGGGCCCTCCATATGCCGACCCTCTGCCGCCACCTGGCGCCCCACACGGGCATCCGCATGGACCCGTGGACACGCGTGGCCTCCTGCCACATGTTCGCGTTCTGTGTGCGCCACCTGCACCTCGCGTGGGCAACCTGTGGCTCTACCACGTGGCCTCAACGCCACGTTGCATCCGCACGGTTGTCCTGCGCGCAACGTGTCAGCTCACCGCCTAGCCCGCTCGCCACATCAGAACCTGCAGGTAAGTACCCCCCTTTTTTTGCAATTTTTTAATATAATATACTTAATAGAAATTCATTAAAAAATCAAATAAAAATCGGAAAAAGGCATAAACTTCAGAAATTCATAACTTTAAATATACAACTCCTTTTTAATCCAAAATTTCTCCATTGGATCACAAATTTCTTCCTTTCTAACATCATGTCACTTAAAATATATTTTTAAGAAATTAACATGAATTAGAAATTACTTAACTCATTTCTTAATAAATATTCTAAATCATGAATTCAGCTTGAAATTATCCTTCAAAACATGCACTAAAGTCAAAATCACTTAATAAAAGAGATTAACTTCCATTAATTTAAGCTTAACAAAAGATTAATCATCTATTAAGCATGAAATTATCCCTAATTTCTGCATAAATATCAACTTTAGTGAAATGACATACCAATGGAGAAAATTTCTAAAAAGTATGATAACATGCATCATATTCTCCTAAAATAAGCATGAATATGAGTTAATTAGGATAAGAATTTAAGTTATAAATGCATGTTATCAATATACATCTAACAGAAAAGAGAGTAAACTATGAGTGGAGTGTATGTTTATGATTTGATCATCACTGGATCTAATACTGAGGAGATCGATTCTTTTAAACTTTCAATGAAGACCAAATTCGACATGACTCACTTCGGTTTACTGAATTCTTACTTGGGAATTCAAGTGACACAAGAGAAAGATGATATTAAAATATGTTAGGAAAATTATGCTTTGAAGATTCTGAACATTTTTAATATGTCAGACTGCAATGCATCAAAAACACCAATGGAATGTCGTTTAAAACTTAACAGAGACGGTGAAGGAACAGAAGTGGAATCTACTCTATTAAGGAAGATGATTGGATGTTTGAGGTATCTCACCCTAACCCGACCTGATCTGGTATATTCAGTGAGTTATTTGAGCCGTCTTATGAGTAAACCATATTCAGATCATATGACAGATGCAAAAAAAATTTTAAGATACGTCAAAGGAACTAGAGACTATGGCATTGTTTATAAATCTGATAAGGAGTGTGAGTTGACTGAATACTGTGACAGTGACTATGCGAGAGATCTTGATGACCAAAAAAGCAGATCAGGCTTAATTTTCTTTTACAGATCAAAACCATTTGCGTGGAATTGTTGCAAACAGAAGGTAATAGCTCTGTCATCTTGTGAAGCAGAGTACATATCTTCTACTTTGGCAGTATGTCAAGGGATTTGGATACTTAGATTCATGCGTAAATTAAGTAGATGCGACTAGAAAAGTTTTGATTTGTGTATTGACAACAAATCGGCAATTGAAATTAGCCACAACCGTGTTCATCATGGTCGGACGAAGCATGTCGAAGTATGATATCACTTCATTTGGAAATGCATGGAGGAAGGTATGGTGAACCTTAAATATGTGCAAATAGAAGACCAATTGGCCGATTTATTTACAAAATCGCTCAGAATTTCCAAGTTCAGTGAATTCCGAAATGAGATTGGTCTCCGCAGAGCAAAACAAAGCTCAGATCAAGGAAGTGATTGAGAGTGTGATCTAAGCCATTGGATTCTAATCCTGTGACTACGATACGTGACTAAAGGAGAGCTAATCATGACCATCTAGGTGGAGGAGTTATAACGGCGTGGATTAATTGATGAGAGCGAGCAGCGGGTCCCACAATCGTTATTTCCATTTTTGCTTCTTTTTCATTTGTTTTGTTCTTCTTTAAAACCAACGAACGTTCGGTAAAACAAAGTGGTGTGAGTAAAGTGAATTTTGGCTTCTTGAGTAGTTGGTTTTTTTCAATCAGTGAAAGCGCGATTGAGTGAATCGTGACTCCGCGTGAGTGGTTTGTTCTCACACTCACCAGTCCTTTTTCGCAGTCTATCTCGGTAGCTCGCACTCTCCAATGTTCGTCATCGTCCTCTCTCGTGTTATCAAAGATAAAGAAGATAACAAAGAAAAGAGAAGAGAAAGGGAGAGTTATCGCGGGACGTATGGACACTTTCTGTACTTCCGGACATCGGCTCCATCTCGGCCCTTCCCCCAACCAAGCCTCCTACAGCGTGTGGTCCGTCATGCTTTGTGAACGGGAACAAGAGGAGCTGACCCCGGTCATCTTCGCTTCCTCTGGTAATTCCTGCAGATTGACCACGGTTCGGACAATAACACTTGTGCCCTCTATGCGCACATATTGTCAAGAGCAAGACGACTAATCCCAAGACGTCTGCGACATCGCCCACCTTCCGGAAATTGGTTCCTCCTCAACACGTCGTCGAATGGGTGATCTATCGCCCACAGCCCGTTACGCCCGTTCGTGATCTAGTGCTCTATTGACTGTGCTTGCCACCCCGACGCCTCGCGCACATCCCAAGCGATGAAGGATTGCATCCAGTCCTCCTCTGATTCGCTGGAAATTGCCGTCTACAAAAATTTCTCCTACAAATAACTGACTTGGGCATTTTCCTGTTTCGAGGTGGTTACTTTCCATTCTGCAGATTTGATCGTGGCCGTCCGTCTCTAGGAGTTATGACGGTGATACGCCCTATCTAAAGGGCAAGGTGTTTGACTAAATGTTTAGAGCCAACTTCTTCATTTTCTACGCGTTTTTTAATTTCATTTTTAACTTCCTCATTTCCTTGCCGACGTAGAAGTTCTTACAGAGCGATTCTTGGGTTTGTAAATCCAACAAGCACCACCTGCACTAATCACGCGCGCCCGAATTTGCACGGCCCATGTGCACCCTTCACGGCATCACGACATTGACTTGCTTCACAGTGTTCACATCATGCCAACTTGCTTCACTACGTGTCATGCGCACCTGCCCAGTGCCCTAGGCCGCCCTGCACGCCGGCTAGGTGCCCGTGACATGCGCACTTCCTGCGTCCAGCCTTCCGCCCTCGGTGGTTTCCTCCCCTCTTCATGACGAGTATTGAAGATGTGTCTTGTACATTTCCCCCCGTCGCCCGCACTCAGTGCCGGCATTTTGGTTCTCCTGCGCTCATCTTGCGTGAGACGCTCAGTGCTGCCCACGCGCACCCTCGCTCTGCTGACGCGTCCACACGCCGACTCCCACCAACCTGCAGGGACATTCGAAGACAAACATCTGAGCATCATATTTCCCTTCTCCAGTCAACTTTGCCAAGCTGAATCTCCACTTTGCCATGATCCACCGAGCATTCTGCCTCATAGGTTAGCTTCGACCCCTCTTCTCTTAAGTTAAATTACTTTTCAAAGTCTTTCTTCTACTCGTTTCCACCACGTTTAAATGAACGTAGACAGGACAAAACATAAGATAGGATTGAGAATTCTGATGCATATGTCAAATCTGGCACCGAGCATGGGCTGCAGGCATTGGCTAATGGATGATGAACGATCTAGCGCCTCTGTGCATGAAGTGAGAGGATCTCTGATGGCGAGTGGGACCTATTGTCCTCATTGCGGGAGACATCGATGACACGAGTTCAGCTTATCTTTCCATTCCATTATTTTTGTATTTCCTTCTCTAAATCTTACGAGCCCAATACATTTAACGGGCCCATTTACTCTCCCTCCCCATCATTTTCTTTTCCCCCGTGCTTAGGGTTTATTAGGCCATCCTTTTGGGCACAAATAAGCTATAAGATCAGATATTTCTCCCTATTTTGGGCCCATCTCTCGGTTTGGGCCTCTAGTGGGGCCCATTAGGGGCTTCCACTCCCTTAGGCCCATTACAGGTTGTATATAAGGGCGTGGGGAGCCCCCGTTAAGAAACCTAGTGCCGTTTTGAGAATTAAGAAGTATCATAGTTTTTTTCTTCCATCTTGTTAGGAGAGTGGGAAGGGAGACGAAAGGAGGAAGACGGTGAGACGAGGAGGAGGAAACTTCCCCTCTAGTTGCTCATGTGCACTAGGAGAAGAGGAAGAAGAGAAAAAGAGAAAGAAAGAAAGGAGAGGTGCACGTTGATAACATGCATTTATAACTTGAATTCTTATCTTAATTAACTCATATTCATGCTTATTTTATGTGAATATGATGCATGTTATCATACTTTTTAGGAATTTTCTCCATTGGCATGTCATTTCGCTAAAGTTGATATTTATGCATAAATTAGGGATAATTTCATGTTTAATAGATGATTAATCTTTTGTTTAAATTAATAGAAGTTAATCTCTGTTATTGAATGAGTTTTGACTTTAGTAAATGTTGGGAAGGATGATTTTAGGATGAATTTATGATTTAGAATGTTTAATGAGAAATAATTTAAGTAAATTATAAGTCATCTTGATTTCTTCCTTCTAAATATATTTTAAATGGCATAATAGGAAAAAGGAAAGAATTTATGATCCAATGGAGAAAATTTCAATTAAAAAGGAGTTATATATTTTAAATTATGAATTTCTGAAGTTTTAGGCCTCTTTTTCCAAATTTTTAAATCGACTTTTCCTATTTAAAATCGCAAAAAAAGGGGGGTTTTACTAACCTGCAGGCTGACGTGGTGAGCGGAGGCTGACGTGGCGCGCGGCGGTGATAACATGTTATTTAATGTATTAAAATCATGTATTTTACATGCTTATTTGGACTAAATCAACTGTTTATGCATGTTATCATCATAAAAAATGATTAATTCCGGCTTTACAGCAAAATTCCTATTTTTCCTGATTTTCTGGTATTTTTTGGTAATTTTTTGACTTCAGAATCATGAAAAATAAATATTTAAAGTCAGAATATAATTTTTTGGATTTATTTAAAGGCATTTTTATAATTTTTATAATGATTTATTAAGCCTTTTGCAGATTTAATCAGATCGTGACACGTGTCACGATCTAAACCGTCCAAGTTCGCAAATTTAAAACGTGCCCCAATCATTAGACGTGGGCCCAATGATTGGAGACACGTTTTGTTTTTATTTTATTCCGAAACACGTGAAAGACGTCAGCCCAATGATTGGGCACGCAATTCGTTCTGACTGACATGTCTCTAACCGAGACACGACAGTCGAGGAGGCGGCGACCAATGAAAAAAAAGGAGGATTTTCTCCCGCCTAATAAGACAAAGAAGACTTTCTTTGTCAAAATCGATGCACGACAGTCGAGGAGGCGGCGGCCAATGAAAAATAAGCAGGACTTTCTCCCGCCTAATAAGACAAAGATGTCTTTTCTTTTTTTTATTTATTTTGTAGGCGCGAGGATGACGTGGCGAAAGAGGATTGGATGAGAGCATTTCAGGAGGATCGCTGACGCGTGACGTGATGTGTCGGCCCATGATTGAACAAATCATTTCACGCGCATCGCTGACGATGATGCGACATGTCAGGCAATGATTGCCGGAATCACTTCACGCGGATCGCTGACGATGATGCGATGTGTCAGGCCATGATTAGAGGAATCATTTCACGCGGATCGGAGCGGTAGTTATCCTCGTTCACGGAAATCAAGGCGCGGAAATTAATTCCCAATCATCAATGCCAAGTCAAAGTAGGAGAGAGAATTAAATCAACGGCTCAGATTTCTCCAACTTCCAGACGCGATATCTAGCGATCCAGAAGGCGGATCAAGCCGAAATTTTGGGGGCAACTTCCTCTCTCTCCCCTCTTTCCATCCATGCCTTCTGAGAAATAATTAGGTCTCGGGAAGACCTTTTTTTTATCTTCTAGTTGGCCTCCTTTTGGAGGTTGGCCATTGGGATCAAGGCTGCTAGGGATCAACTATCAAGGTATGTTTAATTATCGTTTGTTCTTCTTATGTTCTTGTGTGTTCGCCTGGTATCTAGGATTGTGCGGCGTGACGAACCGAGTGCATCTAAATACCCGACTTGCTTCTTCGTATCCTCTTTTTGTGATCGCTTGTTCCATGGCAAGAGTGTTTTTCGTGTCGAAAGGCCAAGGGAGCACCGATGGATCAGGTTTTTATCTTCTTATCGTATTTAGAATTAATCACCATCGGTTGAATCGATCTCGAGAAAGTTAGAGGGCCTTGTCACTGAGATCCCCGCTCAAGGCTAGGGCTAGGGTCTTACCCCATGAGGACTGAGGATAGGGGGCAAGGTTGATACTATGCGAGTTCTAGTTGCTTATTCAGCTCATTATTCTACCGTGATAAACGCCAAGCTTGGGCGGTAATTCAAGCTCCTGTAGAATAATGATGACTGCGTCACGATTAGACGGATTGACTGACATTTAGGGTTTATGTGTTAATCTTAGGACATTTCTTTCCTCTTTTATCAATCTATTAATTAAACCAACTACAAAAAAATATCTTCTCTTGTTCTTGAACTTTTGATCGACTCGTGAAGAAATTAAGCGAGTTTCGAGGAAGGTCTTAAGTTCTCATGATCCTCTGCTTCCAAGAGTGTAGAGACGCAGCCATTGAAGCATGATAATCACGATTTTATCTCTTGATTTCATCGAATTTTCCCCTTGAATTCCGAACATCCACGAGCAAGAATCCGAGCAAATTCGTTTCAATCCACGAGGATTGAGGCCCCATTCTTACGGCAATCGGGTTAGTAGTGAGGTTCGATCGATTATCAAGAGATAATTTGTATTTTTATTAGGTTTAGATCTTTAATTTTGCAAATTAGTTCATAGTGTTCTTCATTTTCCCCAATTTTAGGTCCAAAAAGTTGCTGATTTTGAAAATAGGATATCTCTTTGATTATATTTCCAAATCACTTGATTTTGGTTTCATTGGATTCCTCTTTTCATCAGATTTCCGTGGATGGCAAATCCATCCAATTCCGAGTTTATTTGACCCTTCAATTTAACGTTTGACCACGGACTGTTCATCTTTCATCAGAAGTCAAACGTTGACTTTCGGGGTCAATTAATTTTTATTGACAAATCAGAATTTGATCATTTCGGTCTTGTTGGATTCCTCTGGTTCTTAGCTTTCCATTGACATATAAATTGCAAGATTTGAATTTCATTTGGGCAATCAATTTGAAGATTTCCTCTGAGGTGTTAATTTCGGGGATTTTCTGATCATTGATTTTCAATAATTCATACTAAATCCATTTCTTATCCAAAAATTACGAAATATCTATCAATAAATTCCATTTTCTCTCTAGTTTCTAAATATCTACTTTTCGTAATCTTCTGAGTCTGTTTGATTCTCTGATTTTTGCAGAACACCGACGTTGGTCATAGTCAACGCTTTGACTTTGACTTTTGACTTTTCTTTGTCAAATCTGAGATTTCAATTCTTAAAACTTCTTATTTATCCTATTTATATCATTTCCATATCTTATATCTTATTTTCTCTTCTTTAAAACTCCTTTTAAACCTAAGTTTGACGAAGTCCACTCTACGATTAAAGTCAACACTGCTCTCTGTGGATCGACCCGATACTTACCCAATACTTGATTATTAGATCTTGTCTTTGTGAGTTTGATTTTATAAATTTTGTTTGACCATCGTCTTTGTGTTTTAACGACGCACGAAAATGACACGTCAGGCGGCTGACGTGGCGAGCGAAGGTTGACGTGGCGCGCGGGACCGCCTCGAGTTGCGATGTGGCACGGAGGCCACGTGGCAGAGCACGGGTGGCCCGCACGAAGCGCAGGCGGCGCTGACGCGTGGCAGGAGGCCACGCGGACTGGTCCACGTGGGCGCTGTGGGCGCCACGTGGCAGGCAGTAGATGGAGGGCCCACGGGCATAGTGGGTCCCGGTAGTGATCAGGCGGTAACTGCGAAAAGCGTTAGGCCGCCCTAATTTAAACTCACCAATATTCTCTTCCTCCGTGTGGGACTATGTTCCCACACGGTCTTACTCCTGCAGTGTGACGGGACGCGTGGCGAGCGTCGGATCTCACGCTGAACGGCGATTTATCGCAGTGACCCGAGTCCACGCGATCATCAAATCAGCACGTGCTTAATATATATAGTAAGTGAAGCAATCGGATGGCTCACCTGACGCCACGTGGTGACACGAAGACCGCCGGATCTTCATCAAAGCAGATGCCGCACGATCAAGATCGGACCGTCCACTCAATGGAAGCCAATCGGACAGCGGTGGAACATCGTGGAAGAACTCCATGATCGCGGTGCGATCGAGCCCATGATCTTCGGGCCAATTTCCCTCTTTAAAACCATGTATTTCCCACTTTTGTTCTTCAACTTTTGATCAATTCGTGAAGGAATTAAGCGAATTTCGAGGAAGATCTTTAGTTCATCGTGATCCCCCTGCATTTAGACTCAATTCCGAAGGGATTGAGCGGGATTGATCACGGAATTCCTCCTGATTTCAACATCAATTTGTCCCTTGAATTCAAATTCCGTGAGATAAGGTGATCCGAGCACTCACTCCACTCGCGCTAATTGAGCTTAATTCTCGTAGCAATCGTGCTACTAGTGAGATTTGATCGATTATCAAGAGGTAATTTGAGTTTTTATTAGATTTAGAAGTTTAATTTTGCAAATTAGTTCATAGTGTTCTTCATTTTCCCCAAATTTTGGTCTGAAAAGTCGCTGATTTTGAAAATAGAATGTCTCTCTGATTATAATTCCAAATCACTTGATTTTGATTGACATTGGATTTCTCTTTTCATCAGCTTTTCGTGGATACCAAATTTATCAAATTTTGAGTTCATTTCACCCTCCAATTTGACGTTTGACCAAGGACTGTTCATCTTTCATCAGAAGTCAAATGTTGACTTTCACGGTCAATTACTTTTGATTTACAAATCAGAATTTGATAATTTTGGTCATGTTAGATTACTCTGGTTCTTAGCTTTCCATTGACATGGAAATTTCAAGATTTGGATTTCATTTGGTCATTCAATTTGAAGATTTCCTCTGAAGTGTTAATTTTAGGGATTTTCTGATAGTTGATTTTCAATAATTCATAATAAATCTATTTCTTATCCAAAAATTACGAAATATATATCAATAAATTCCATTTTCTCTCTAGTTTCCAAATATATCATTTTTGTTCTGACTCTGTTTGATTCTCTAATTTTGCAGAACACCTACTGCTAGTCAAAGTCAATGCTTTGACTTTGACTTTTGAGTTTTCTCTGTCAAATCCGAGATTTCAATTCTTAAAACTTCTTATTTAGCTTATTTATATCATTTTCATTCCTTATATCTTATTTTCTCTTATTTAAAACTCCTTTAAACCGAAGTTTGACCAAGTCAACTCTGCGATTAAAGTCAACCCTGCTCTTTGTGGATCGACCTGATACTTATACAATACTTGATTTTTATATCTTATCTTCGTGAGTTTGGTTTTATAAATTTTGTTTGTTTATCGTCTTTGTGATTTAACGACACACGAAAATGACACGTCACCTCCCTCCTCAACTGCCCCACTGCTCGCCCTACTCTCGTCTCCCGTCGGCGCTGATCCTTCTCTCTTGTGACACAACCACTATCACACCGCAACATACCCCCTCCCGTCCTCATCTTCCACTAAACGCCTTCTTAGTATCTCGCGACTCGCCGCCTTCTCCACGCAACCCACCCTCATTATTCCCTGGGATACGTTTTCCCCTTCTGACTCGCGTCGCTACTGTCACCTCTTCTCCTCCCCCCCCTTTCGTGGCTCACTCTCTTCTCGCCCCCGGCACCTGCACCTGTGATTTCTTGCTGCGCATGGTCCCCTCAGCCATCCGCGCTGGTAATCTTATTATCGTCTTCACTTGGTTCGGCGGAATCTCGGGAAGTTGGCCACCTATCAGCCGCCCATGACGACGCCCAACAATCAGAAGAGTCCAAACTCTGATTCTACGCATCGCTCTTGACTGGACGTCACTGCCCACATCGACTCTCCCCCCGTCATGACATATCGAGCTACGAAGCCCCGAAGGTTAGCTCCGTACCCTTCCTTACTTGAGTTAATTACCTTTCAAAAGTTTTCCTCGGCTTGTTTCCACCACCTTTAGGCGAACGTAGTCAGGATAGAGCGAATATTAGGATCGGGATTCTGATACCGCGTCAGGCCTGTCACCGAGCGAGAGCAGGCACTTCTGGCCTATCACGACGATCGTTCCATCGTCTATCCAAACGCGGTCGAGAGGGACTGCGCTCGCCATTCTCGTGCGCCTCCCTGACGTGACTAAATCGTATGGTCGTTGATTACACACAATTTAGTGTCAAAACAAAGTCCTAAACTTACCAATTTATGATTAATCAAAGTAATTAATTAGTTTAATGGTAATTAAGGGTCGAATCCACGGAGAATTAGGGAAATTTGAGAGATATCTTTGAAATTCGGTCAAATCGGACGACGAATTGAGATTTGAAATTGGGCATTTTAGTATATTAAGAAAGATAACTCAATTTCGAATCCACGAAATAAAAAATCAGATGATTTGGATAAGAATTCGAAGAGTAATCGAAGTTTGAAGTTAGATGACATTTTCGTCTCGAAAAACGATTAAAAACCGAAATTTAAACTAAAATTAAAGTAACCTACGATGCTAAAAGTAAAATTAACACTAAATGATGAAAGATTAAGAGGAAATCACGCAACCTGACCCAAAGTAGCCTTCGAAATGATCCTATTAATTGCCGGATGCAGGGCGTTTCATTCCTAATTGACGAAGACGAAAGTTGGAGTTCAAGATGTGATTTCTTCCTTCTGCTTCGATCAAAGTTTGATTTCAAGCATTCAATTGAAGCGGAAATGAGTCAAGAACACTATGAAACAAACGATACGCGAAATGATTCTCTAGACAATGAGAATTTGATGAAAGATCACGAGTGGCTTCTCTCGGAGTGAAGAACAGGTTTTATAAAAACCGAAGTTGATCTCAGCCGTACGATGAAGCGTCGCATCTGATCAATGATCACTATCACACGTGATTCGATCGAAACATTGCGTCGTGTGATGAACGTCGGATCGCAATCGTGTGGCCTTGATTTGATTGGAGATCCATCGCGTGCAAAAAATCTCAGCCGTTATAATAATTAAGATCGACGGTCCGGATTTGTTCACTTATTCCCTATTTGAAGCACGTGTCTGATTTCTTGATTGCGTGGACCTCGTGTCCACGCGATCGACGTGCGCGATTAGTCGTGATCAAATCCAACGCATCACAACGCACTGCGTGTCCTGAAATCAAATAAAAGACGGGACTTTAGTCCCGCATGGAATAAATCGCGGGGATTCTTTAGTATATAAGGTACGCGATATAATGCGATTAATATAATTGTCTTCCGATAATCGGAAGACCTATACATTATATAAATCAATATATATATAGTAAGTAGGAAATATTCGCCATGTCCCATCAGCACCACGTGTACACGCGCAATAAAACCCCCATTTTTGCCCCTTTTTTTATTAATTTAAATATTTAAAAATCAAATAAATTCAGAAAAATTCCAGAAAATTCTATAAAATTGGAAAAATCTTAACTTTCAAAATACAACTCCAAATTAAGTCAAATTTGTTTTGTTGGATTCAAAATTGCATAATCTATCATTATAAAAAGTCAAATGATTAAAATAATAAGAGAATAAATTTTAATTAATTTAATACATTTATGTACTTTATAAAATAACTTTATAAAAATACATAAATGTAAATAAAGATCTTTTCTCTTATATTTTCATCCTTAAAACATGATTATGATCATAATTATAATTTGGATTAAAGATTGTAATGTTTTTAATTATGCATAATAATCCATACTTTAATGTATTTTTAGATCATATCATGAATTTATACAAAATGATAGAAATACTCTTAAAATATGATAACATGCAAATAATTGGAGTAATTAATGCCTTAAATTGCATTTATAATCACATAATTACATGCATAAATAGCATGTTATCATTCCCTGGGTCGGCCAGGGTTGTTTTGCCTCTTGGAGCACCTCCTTGTACTTAGATTAGGGTTCGACCTAGAGTCTTAGGTTTGTACACCATCTTAGATCAGGTCGACTGCCCCATCCACCGATGTCGTGTCTCATTGATTGGGACGAGGGTTTGCCTACCCGCCGTCGTGCATCATTCTGGGTGTTGAGTGGAGAGGGGAGGACAACGGGATGAATTTGGGGCGTCGGGGTGGAGATTGAGCAGGAGTTGGAGGGGAATTGTTGGAGAGGGGCCGCAAGAAATTTGGCACGCACTGGTGGGGATTCAGCGGATAATAGGTTTGCTGGGTGAAGATGGTAGGGTGACGAAGAGGAGTGTCGCAATACGATGGAGAGGAATCGGCAGATTGTTGGGATGATATCGGCCGTGTGCGGTTAATTCGATCGAGCGTGAGGTTGTGGTTGATTCCATGATCGAAAGTACGCCGCGGAAGGGAGAAGACCGCAGAAGGCTGAATTCTGCGGTAGGGTCGAGTTCAGAGATAGATTCGGGCAGGGAATTGGTGTTAGGTAGTGGTTGATTGGGGAAGGGTTGCGCAGGGAGCGTGGTGAGGCGTTGAGAAGATTTAGCAAAGTGACGGATTGGAGATTGGAAATTGGTAGAGCGCAAGGTTAAAATCGGGTTAAGGGGAAGGGGAGGGAACAGATTTCGCAATGGGTGAAAGGGGCAAGGGGGAGGAATTTGCATGGGCGACATGGAGGGGATGGGCAAGAACTTTGGTAGGATGTTGGAAATCGGGGAAGATGAAGTGGAGGCAAGGTATTGGCAATGGTGCGCAGTTGGGCAAATTCCGCGTGGTGGAAAATGTGTTAAAGTTCGTGGGAGGGGAGACTCCGGAGAGGCCATTTTTCGTGGAAAATTTGGCGAGGTAGTTTGATGGAGAATTATCCAAAAACATGAACACAAGGGTTCCAAGTGAACCAAGATATAACTTAAGGAAGAGATTTCAGTCTCAACTACAACAAGACACCATCCTCCTCCTTACTCATGAGTTTAAGAAACTCACCATCCACTAAGTGAATGAAGAAAGACCTCTCTAAACATTGAAAGAGAGTGTAAATTCTAAGGGAACTATCTTCCCTCATCCTCCTATTGTACACTGATCCAAAGATTGACTTGGTCAAAAGGAATTAAACCTTTATCCTTAGAAACTTAGAATTCCTTGAATAGACCAAGTCAACCACCTTCTACTTTGATATAGGTTCCTTATTTTCCAAGCCATATCAACTATATCATAGGTACCTTGTATAGCTATAAAATAATGATCTCAAAATTAATAGGAATCCTTTTGATATTAAATATCCTTATCCTTGAAAACTTCCCTTAGATAGAAGTTAGGAGAGATCTAATTATTAGTACTTGTGAGAGTATTCCTATCGGGTTTTATTTCAAGATAAAGCTTACATAGTTTCACCTAAGTAAAGGCTGTTCAATTGGATGCCGATGAAGATCATCTACAAAGAAAACACTATCTTGAAGAATATCATGCTCCTGATTCACTTGGGTGTCGACGAAGACAACTATCTCAGAATGCTCTCAAATTGTCTCAAAGATCTTCATATTCATACACTCTCTCTTACCTTGATGAGAGATCTGAAGACTTAGGCAGCTTTCCATGAAAGTGAAGACAGTGGACAAGCACGACAACAGGGTCCTAAGTAAATTACAATACAGACTGAACTCTCCACGACGCAGATGAGAATGGCTACTTCCATATTTCCCTACAACCAATACTACTGATAATAGGAAAACACCCCAGCTTTCCTGTGATGGACTTCCCCAAGAGCTTAAATCTCTTAACAAGAAAAGGACAAGAGCCGACAAGTGAAGGATCGACTCTGCTTTCACATCCGGAATACCTACTGACGATGAATATCGGGAGGCAACTCGATGGGACTTGGCGCAGCTTCTTTCCCTTTCATGGATCACCATAGCAGGTAGAAAGAGGGTAGAGATGGCGACTCTCTTATCTTCCTCAGTCTCGGACTTATCCTCGGATTGTCATCGTCAGGAGCAGTCTTCGATCTTTCTGATGATAGTGGCTTCATGTGGAAATCCTTGGTAACTTCCGTGGAGTTTTTCAGCTTCATATGAACTTTACCTCTTCAAACTGGAATGGTCAATTTATGTGTGAAGATGTTGCCCAGGAAGAAGATGAGGAAGACTTATCCTCATGGCGATGTTCTTTGATGATAGCTGTTGACAAATCTTTATCTTCACTTCAATGGATCATAACCTTGAACTTCTTCAGCTGTGAGGCTTCTTCTATTATCTTCATGACTGTCTTCTTTATGGCAGATTCTTCATGTTGATTATAAGCTTGTGATTGCATGGTTTACTCATGTCAATGTCTTGTCCTGACTAGGTTAAGAAGATAGTTTCTTCCATGAGTGATTGATCTCTCCTATGATTCTAACTAGAGGTGGTTTCAAAGAGAGAAAGAAAGACAACAAAGATGTTCCTACTATTCTTTTCTTTTGAGATCATTTATACAAGGTACCTATGATATAGTGGATGTGGTTTGGAAAATTAGGAACCTATATCAAAGGAAGAAGGGTGGTTGACTTGGTCCACTCAAGGAATTCTAGGTTTCTAAAGATAAGGATTAAATGCTTTGACCAAGTCAATATTTAGATCAATATAAAATAAGGAAAGGAGGAGGGAAGATCATTCCCTTAAGATCTACAGTCTCTTTAATTATTTAGAGAGGTTTTCTTCATCCATTTAATGAATGGATAATTTTTCAAATTCGTAGATAAGGAGGAGGAGGAGGAGGAGGAGGGTAGGTTCCATTAGAACCCTTGTGTTCATGTTTTTGAAATAATTCTCCATCATTCCCCCGGGGTTGGAGGACTTCATCTCTGAGGAAGTGTCTTTCATATATAAGAAAAGTCAGAAGCAAATGAGGTTCATAATTCAATAGATCATGAGAAGTAATCCAAGAAGCATCACTTATTGTATTGCCATTCCATTGTGATAAAATTAAGTAATCATCCTCTTTAAGATCAGTGATAATAGTTCGATGATCAATGATCATATCTATAAGTCCAACATTAGACACAAGAGTAGGAGAAAGAAAAGAATTTTGAAAAAGTTCACTTTCAAGAGGATGGGGAGATGAAAATTTTCAATAAGTATATCATTATTATCATGAAAGTCTACTAAATCCAAAGTAGTAAGTGGAGTAGATATGCCCCAATAAATATGATACCAAATATGAGTATTAGTTTTAAGAGAAGTTTAAAAGGAACATAGTTTTTAAGTTGAAATTTAAGAGAGTTTTTAAGAAGTTTAGGAGGGTGAATTTTAGTATCTACTAAATCACTTAGTTTAAGAATTTTATATCTTCTAGGAAAATCAATAAAGGTTTTATATCGTTTATATGATGATGCAAATTCTTTCAAAACAATATCATGAATGATATGAGCATGCTTAAGAGATACTGCCTTATCTAAATCATAAATTTCATCTTCTAATTCAATATTCTTACTATCATTAGTAGGAGGGTTGGAATCATCCATAACTATGATCAATTTTGAGCAATCAGCTTTAACATGCCCTACTTTCCTGCATTTATAACACTTAATGATCCTATTGGATCTAGGGGTAGGGTTTATGCATTGGATGGTCTTTGGAAGGCTAATAGTCATATCGTCATTGAGGTATTCTTTTGGATTATCTACTTCCTTAAACATAGGGATGTCCACTCTAGCTTCAGTATACTGATAATCAATCATATCCCTTGGATAACAATCATTAGAAGGCACAACATTAGAGAAATCAAGATGATCATTAATAGGCTCTTTTGGAATCTCTATTTGAGGAGAATTATCTTCCAAAAAATCTGATTCATCCGGGGACTCTAGGTTATTAAGGGTATTTTCTAGCCTATCTAACCTAAGATTCATGGTTTGCATCTTTTCTAACATTTCTCTAGCCCAAGAAGGCATGGGTTCCTCTAAAGATTCTAGATTCTCATTTTCATGGTCATGCTGACCAATTTCATCAATAAGGGCTTGCAAATTAGCATTAGTGGCTTGCAAGTTAACATTATTGGCTTGCATACTCTCAACCATAACTCTAGCCCAAGGAGGCATGGGTTCCTCTTGGGTGGGATCATCAGAGATATGCAGGGTATTCCTACTAACATTCATATCAGCAGTAGTGTTAGAAGCAATGGCTTCTGATATAGTAGTCATGATGATCAATATATCTTAATGATTAAATAGCAATGATGACATGATAATGATTCCCACTTAAATGATATCAATTCAAACCTGGCTCTGATACCAGATACGATGTAGGATATTCTAGAAGAGGTATCTAAATCCTACAATATGGGGAGGATCTATGAATTGATATCACTATGAAATGAATTTCTAATTCAGTGAGAATAAATTGGAGAATAATTCAGAAATATGAAGAGATTTTATAAAATAGATAGGATAGAATATGATAAGGATACTAAGAATAATGAGTGGTTTAGTAATGATAAGGAGAGTAATTTTTATTAATGATATAATGATATACAAGGAGATATTAATGAGTAATGAGGTTGAGAATATATAGAAGAAAGAGAGAAGATGACGTGATGGGTAATATTTTAGGAATGATATTAATTTGGATAAGATAGATAATAGATGAGGGAAAGAGGTGAAGAGAGATGACCGTGTGAATGATATATCAAAGATGATGGACAGGATAAGGAGGATGATAGTGATATCAATTCATAGGTCCTCCCTAGTTTGTAGGAATATTATCAATCTTAGAAATATCCTACATCACGCTGCCACAGTAGCCTATAAGAGACAACTCTCTGCCTTGCTTGTAAGATAAACCAAGATTCAGAATCCCTTTCACATACCTTAGGACTCATTTGGCACTCGTGAAGTGCTCCTTCGACAAACTTTCCATGTACCTGCTCAAATATCCTATGCAGAACATCAGATCGGGTCTTGTGTGTGTCGAATACCTCAGTGATCCAATCAAGCTTTTGTAGGTAGTCCAGTCCACCAAATTTTTGGAGTCGTCTTAACTAAGAATCGGCTTCACTTCGAGTGGTGTTTGAGAAGAATTGCATTCAAGCAAATTTGAAGTCAGAAAGGAACTTTCAAGCATATGAACTTTGCGCAAGTGTGATCTCCCCTTCAAGTTGATTTACTTGAATGCCTTGATAGGACTTTAGAAGCCCGAGATCAGTCATATCAAACAAGGATTTCATTTTATCCTTGAATTCTAAAATCCTCTCTTTGGAACTACTTGCAACAAGAAAATCGTCAACATAGACTCCTATGTATAAGTTGCTTGGATTATTGTAAACCGCAGGTTCGTGATTGCTTATGATTAGGCCTAATTCTAGTAGGCTTTTATCAAGCTTTGAATACCAAGCTCGAGGAGCTTGTTTCAACACGTACAAGGCTTTCCTTAGCTTGTACACATGATGCTCTTTTCCAGGGATTTCATATCCCTCAGGTTTTTTGACGTAGATTTCCTCCAAGATTTCACCATTGAGGAAGGCTGACTTTACATCAAGATGATGGACTTCCCATCCAAAAACTGTTGCAAGAGCTAAGAGAACTCGGATTGTCTCCATCCTGGCTACACGAGCAAACACATCAGTAAAGTCAATTCCATACCTTTGAGCATACCCTTTGACAACTAATCAGGCTTTATGCTTGGTGAGTTGTACCAATGAGTCTTCCTTGACTTTGAAGACCCATTTCAAGCCAATTGGCTTGCATGATGCAAGAGGTCTTACAAGAGACCACGTGCTGTTCTTCTGAATTTGATTAAATTCTTCTTCCATGGCTGCTTTCCAAACTTTTTCTCTCAAGGCTTCAAGAAAATTTCTTGGTTCTTCTTCTGAAAGAAGAATTGCTTCTTCTTCATTCATTGGTTGCGTCTCTTTGTATAGTTGAGAGAGTTCTTTGAATTTGCTTGGTTGAGAGCTTGCTGAGGAAGATAAGCTCAGAGGACATGTTGAGAAATTACCTGAATTCTCGGTGATCGAGTCTTGCGAGGAGCTCACAGTGGGCATCTCCGAATTGTTGGAATCCAAGTTTACATAGGAGGAGTACTCGGAGGTAAGCATACCCGCAGGTGAGTCTTGATTGAATTCTTCCCAATTCCAGCTTTTCTCTTCTTCCAAAACTGCATCTCTAGTGATGTGAATTTTCTGAGAAACATGATTAAAAGTTCTATATCCTTTTACCCCTTTCTCATTCCCTACAAACATCATAGGTATGCGTCGATCATCTAGTTTTCTCAGACTTTTACACAGAGTTTTTACAAAGACTATGCAACCAAATACCTTGAGATGTTCAACAGAAGGCTATCTCCCTGTCCAACCTTTATAGGGAGTTTTACCTTCCAAGCTTTTGGTGGGTGCTTGATTGAGAAGGCAGACAGTAGTGCTTACAGCCTCTCCCCAAAAAACCTTCGGAAGATTCTTGTTTTTCAACATGGCACGAGTCATGTCCACAATCGTGCAATTCTTCCTTTCAACAACTCCGTTTTGTTGAGGAGTGTATGGCGTTGAGAAATGTCTTTGTATCCCGTGTTCACTGCAAAAGGAAATAGACTCTTTGGAAGTAAACTCACCACCATTATCTATTCTAAGACAGATAAGCTTCAATTCCTTCTCTCTTTCAGCCTGTGCTTTGAAGCGTTGAAAGCTTCGAATGCCTCTAATTTTTGCTTCAATAAAGAGACCCATAGCATCCTAGTGCAATCATCTGCTAGTAGGAGAAATTACTTACTCCCACTGAGAGTTTCTGGAGCAAAAGGTTCACAAAGATCACCGTGGATCAGTTCTAGTGGTCTTGAAGCTCTGAATTGGGCTGATGAGGGAAACAATTTTCTTGCTTGCTTGGAGGTGACGCAACTCAAACATAGTTCTTCTTGTTTGTGAATTGTGGGCAGTCCTTTGAACAAAATCTGAGAGGAAAGGATCTTGAGAGAGGCTAAGTTTAGATGTCCATACCTCTCATGCCATAACCAAGTGCGATCTTCACTGATTTGGAGGCAATGCTCAATGATGTCTAATTTCAAAGGTTACAGTCTTCCCGAGCTCCTTTGAACCTTGGTGAGAAGAAATCCCATGTCGTCATTAATGGTTAGAAAGCCTTTATGAAGGCAAATATCATATCCTTCTTCATCCAATTTGCTGAGACTGAGTATGTTGGCTTTTAAAGACAGTGTGTACAACATATTCTTCAGAGTAATGTGAGTATTGTCTTTAGAATTTAGGATGATCTTACCCTTTCCTTCGATGGAGATCTTCGACCCATCTCCGAATCATACTGTACCTTTGTATGAATCGTCAAGATCACAGATCAATTCTCTACCTCCTGTCATGTGTCCGCTTGCGCCTGTATCAAGGTACCACATACCTTTGCTTAGATCACACTGAGAGATGCCTTGAAGCAGGATTTCATCCAAAGTTTCTATAGCCATAAGGAGAGTGGTTTGTTTCTCTTCTTGGGCTAAGTGAGCTATCTCTTGAGAATCCTTCTTCGGTCTTTCTTTCTTGGGCTTTCTGCACTCATTTGCAAAATGCCCTTTGCCTTCGATTTATCCTTGGGGTTCTCGTCCTCATCATCCTCAAAGTTATGAGGATTGCTTCGGCCGTGACCTCTGCCGCGTCCTTGGCCCTGGCCTCTGTCATTTGAAGGATCATGGTCCTTCATCTTCTCCTTGATGAAAGCTTTGGCCAGTAAAGCTTTTTCTTCTCTCTTATCTTCATGCACTTTTAGAGTGCCAATCACTTCTTCGAGAGTGATCACTTCAAGATCGTGAAATTGCTCAACCAAAGTAGTTATCGCATCGAACTTACCAGAGAGGGAACGTAGGAGCTTTGCGGCAACTTCCACGTCGGTAATTACTTCGTCGAGGCTCCTTAGTTCATTCACCACACATGAGAGTTTTCCAAAATAGTCGAGGAAAAGGTCATCATCATCCATGATAAGATTCTCATAATCCCTCTTTAGAGATTGAATCCGTGCCTTGCGAATCCAAGACACGCCTCCGCTCTTGACTTTCACAGTAAGCCACGTCTTCATGGCAGTTTCTTGACATCGAGCTCACACGCGACCTCATCTGAGATCGTGCTGAACAAGATCGACATCACTTGCCAATCTTTCTTCCTTACCATATTCTCGGATTCGATGGCGTCCCAAAGCTCAAGCCCTTCAAGATGTAGGCGCATCCATGATGCCCATACTTGATAGTTGAGTTTGTTTAGGATTGGAAAGGTTCCGATTTGAGTCGGTTGATCGGCACCTTTCAATCCTCTCGTAACGACAAGCTCTTGAGATGAGCTCTCTCCTCGTCATGGCGCCATACTTCAAATCTTTAGATCACAAATGCTCTGATACCAACTGAAGAAAAAGAAACCGCTTGTGGAGCGGAAGAGAACAAGGATGGGAAGGACGAAGAAACTAAATACTTATGATTGAAACAAAAGAGAAGTAGAGGATGATTTTTTCGGGAGGAAATCCCGTTCTTTAAATAAGGAGAACTACGACGATTAAAAGACGCCACATCAGGCCTGGGTGCGCGATAACATGCATTTATAACTTGAATTCTTATCTTAATTAACTCATATTGATGCTTATTTTATGTGAATATGATGCATGTTATCATACTTTTTAGGAATTTTCTCGATTGGCATGTCATTTCATTAAAGTTGATATTTATGCATAAATTAGGGATAATTTCATGTTTAATAGATGATTAATCTTTTGTTTAAATTAATAGAAGTTAATCTCTGTTATTGAATGAGTTTTGACTTTAGTAAATGTTTGGAAGGATGATTTTATGATGAATTTATGATTTAAAATGTTTAATGAGAAATGATTTAAGTAAATTATAAGTCATCTTGATTTCTTCTTTCTAAATATATTTTAAATGACATGATATTAAAAAGAAAAGAATTTGTGATCCAATGGAGAAAACTTGGATTAAAAAGGAGGTGTATATTTTAAATTATGAATTTCTGAAGTTTAATGTCCTTTTTCCGAATTTTATTTGATTTTTATTTATTTTTTAGAATTATTTTCTATCAACAAAATCGCGAAAAAGGTGTCTTATTACTTGTAGGTGCTGACGTGGCGACGCGGCGGCTGACGTGGCGCAAGGGCCAGAGTGACGTGGCGAGCGGGACCAACTCGGGTTGCGACGTAGCACTAAGGCCACGTGGCAGCGCCCTGGTGGCCCGCGCAGGAGGCGCACGGGGTGCGGCCAAGTAGCAGGGAGGCCACGCGGCCACGTGGGCGCCCGTGTGGGGCGCCACGTGTAGATTCCGGTAATAGAGGAGATAGAGACAATTAATAGGGAATTCAACTCCCCTATTTATTCGTGCGAGTTCGTTTTCTCTTCTCCGTGTGGGACTGACGTATCGTTTTCGTGTGTCGTTAAATCACAAAGATGATGGTCAAACAAAATTTATAAAACCGAACTCACAAAGACAAGATATAATAATCAAGTATTGGGTAAGTATCAGGTCGATCCACACAGAGCAGGGTTGACTTTAATCGCAGAGTTGACTTGGTCAAACTTAGGTTTAAAAGGAGTTTTAAATAAGAGAAAATAAGATATAAGATATGGAAATGATATAAATAAGGTAAATAAGAAGTTTTAAGAATTGAAATCTCGGATTTGACAGAGAAAAGTCAAAACTCAAAGTCAAAGCGTTGACTTTGATGAATAGTAGGTGTTCTGTAAAATCAGAGAATCAAACAGAGTCAGAAGATTACGAAAATTAAATATTTAAACACTAGAGAGAAAATGGAATTTATTGATATATATTTCGTAATTTTTGGGTAAGAAATAGATTTATTATGAATTATTGAAAATTAATTATCAGAAAATCCCCGAAATTAACACCTCAGAGGAAATCTTCAAATTGAATGCCCGAATGAAATCCAAATCTTGCAATTTCTATGTCAATGGAAAGCTAAGAAACAGAGGAATCCAACAGACTAAAATTATCAAATTCTGATTTGTAAATCAAAAGTAATTGACCCCGAAAGTCAACGTTTGACTTCTGATGAAAGATGAATAGTCCTTGGTCAAACGTTAAATTTGAGGGTCAAATGAAATCAGAATTTGATGAATTTGCTATCCACGGAAAGCTGATGAAAAGAGGAATCCAATGAAGCCAAAATCAAGTGATTTGGAATTATAATCGGAGAGATATTCTATTTTCAAAACCAGAGACTTTTCGGACCTAAAATTGGGGAAAATGAAGAACACTATGAAGTAATTTGCAAAATTAAACTTCTAAATCTAATAAAAACTCAAATTACCTCTTGATAATCGATCGAATCTCACTACTAACCCGATTGCCACGAGAATTAAGCTCCAATTTGTGCGAATTAGAGTGAATTTGCTCGGATCCTTTCTCACGGATTTTCAGAATTCAAGGGGAAAATTCTATGAAATCAAGGAGGAATTCGTGATCAATCCCGCTCCAATCCCTTCGGAATTGAGTCTAAACGCAGGGGGATCACGATGAACTAAAGATCTTCCTCGAAATTCACTTAATTCCTTCACGAATCGATCAAAAGTTAAGAACAAAGAAGGGAGAATACATGCTTTTTTAAAGAGAAATTTGGCCCGAAGATGGTGGCCGATTGACGCGATCATGGAGACGGATTGATGGCCACGATCGGTCGAGGAGTCGGTTTGATCCGTTGATGGCGAGCATGGCTTCAATTTTGCGCCAAATCCGCCTTGATTTCCGCCTCAAAAAGACCCACGATCGGGCCACGATCGGGCCGCGATCGGGCCACGATCGCGCCACGATCGGGCCACGATCGTGGTCCTGGTCGTTCGTCGATTGCCCTCACCTCAAATGGCGGCGATTCCACCATGTATGCTCTCCAATCGCGGCTTGATCGCGCCGCGATCGTGGCTCGATCGAGCCGCGATCGTGGAGTTCTTCCACAACTTCTCCACGCCGTCCGATCAATCATGAGGTGGCTCGAGGGTCACGATCGCTCGATCGCGTGAACCACGATTACAAGGATCGTCCGCCGTCCGATGATTGAAGATCGCGATGCTGATCGCGATCGCGACGCCGTCCGTTCGATGAGGATCCGTCGCTTCAGCATCGTCCACGTGGCACTAGGTAAGCCGTCCATCTAATCCACTTACCTGATTTTTTTCAACACGTGGTTTGATGGATGATCGCGTGGACTCCGGTCCACGTGATCGATGATTTCCGCCTCGATCTGGCGGTCGCCGTGTCGCCACGTCACCTGCAAAAGGTAAGACGTGTGGGACATAGTCCCACACGGGAAAAAAAATGAGATGTGACGCGGTTAAATAGGGGAGTGGATTCCCCTAATAACTGTCGTCACTATCTCCTCTCTTACCTACCTTACGCGTGGCGCCCCACACGGGCACCCACGTGTGCTCGGGCTGTCGAGTGGCCCTTCGCCACGTGGCCGCGCCGTGCGCCTCCTGCGCTCCACGTGGGCCACCCGCGGCCTGCCGCGTGGCCTTAGAGCCGTGTCGCCTCCGCGCGGTGGCCCGCGTGCCACGTGTCGCGTCGCCGGTTTCCCCGCTCGCCACGTCAGCTTGCAGGTTAGAAAACTCCCTTTTTCTCGATTTTAAATAGGAAAATTCACTTTAAAAATCAAACAAAATTCGGAAAAAATACATAAAACTTCAGAAATTCATATTTCTCAAAATACAACTCCTTTTTAATTGAAATTTTCTCCATTGGATCATAAATTCTTTCCTTTTTAATATTATGTCATTTAAAACATATTTAGAAAGAAGAAATCAAGATGACTTATAATTTACTTAAATCATTTCTCATTAAACATTTTAAATCATAAATTCATCCTAAAATCATCCTTCCAAATATTTACTAAAGTCAAAACTCATTCCATAACGAGATGAAATTATCCTAATTTATGCATAAATATCAACTTTAGTGAAATGACATGCCAATGGAGAAAATTTCTAAAAAGTATGATAACATGCATCATATTCACATAAAATAAGCATGAATATGAGTTAATTAAGATAAGAATTCAAGTTATAAATGCATGTTATCACACCCCCCAACTTAAATCATTGCTAGTCCCTTAGCAATGGAAAGAGAAAAAGTATGAAATAGGACTAACAAGCTTAGAAAGCCATGGGTTGAGCATTGATAGAATCTGAAATGAATGTTCTACCTTCAATGATGCTAAGAAGAAGGTAATGTACTAGAAACTCAAGATCAAGGTATTCCTCCAACAAGCACTCTAATCCACCAAATAAACCAAGAATGCTCTTGCTCTACATACTAATAGAATATACATAATTAAAAGAAATTCATCATACCAAACCAATCGTCGATTCCTCCTTGCACTATGGACATGAATGATAAGAGCACAAGAAGTAGAAACAAGTATCATCCTTATATACATAGTGGCTATAAATTGAGTCGGCTAAAACACATGGGAGGTAGCTTATGGTGGCGTACGACCCCGTCGCCACCAAGGCATGACACTACTGGCGCTGGAGGAGCCAACACCCACGCGCGTCCAGCCCCCTCAACGGGCGAAGACGAAGGATGCCGACTTTCACTACACTAAGTGAGGACTTCATCTCGCCACCACAGACTTCACTCAGGCTCGCAGTGCGGATTTATCGTTCTACCCTTTCCTTTTATTTCGCACTTTTGTAGCCCGCACGTGTTTAAGCGGGCCTTTGCATATCTTCCTCTCTCTCTTTTAGGCCTTGGGGGTGGGTTCCCTTCGTTTCGGGGCCCTAGCCTAAGGCCCTTTCCCTTTGTGAACCTTATTTCTTTTCTATGAGCATGGGTGTGGGTTGTGGGCCTCAAGTGGGCCCTTTCCTCTCTTGGCCCACCATGGGCTCTATAAGAGGGAAGGGACCCCCCACAAACCCCTAGCCGTCATTTGAGAAAAAGAAGAGTCTTCCTCTCGAGTGGCTGCTCAAGGAAGGTTAGGGAAGAAGTCCTACCGCCGACGCCGCGCCGCCGCGCCGCACCCGCTTCGTGCCGCGCCACCGCCACCGCCACTCCTTGCCCTAACCCCGGATCCGCTCCACGCCGCCGCCATCGCCGCCGCTCAAGCCGCCGTCGTTGCCGCCGCGAGATCCGCCGCGCCGCCAGCTGCCCAGCCGCCGCCGCCGCCGCCGCCGCCGCGATCCCAGCCGCCGCCGCCACCGCCGCCCAAGGCCGCCCGCTGTCACCGCCGCGCTAAACCGCCATTCCCTGTCGGCCGCCGCTCAGCCGCGATCGCGCCGCCGCATCCCGCCGCCGCCGCGCCCGCCGCCGCCGCCGCCCTCGCGTCCTGCTGCCCCGCCGCCACGCCTGCCGCAGCCCTGCAGCCTTCCGCTCCCTCCGCTTCCCGCAGCGCGCCTGCCCGTCCGCTGCGTCCCGATCCCCACCCCATCGCCGAGCCGGACGCGCCCCATCGCTCGTCCCGCCGCGCCCTGTTTCCTCAGCGCCGCTCCCGGCCGTGCCACGCGCGCCGCCGCGATCCCGCCGCGCCCGGCCAGCCGCCTCCGCGCGTCCCGCCTCACCGCCGCGTCCGATCGCCCGGCCCGATCGCCCTGCCTCCATCGCCGGGCCCATTCCACCACCGTTTCGATCGTCACTCACCGTATCCCGCCGCATCCAGCATCCGCCGTCGCGCCCTGGGTCACCACCCGCTCGGCGCATCGCTCGATCTGCAGCTGCCCGACGCCGCCCTCTCTCCGCTGAGCTGCCGCGGCAGCAGCTGCTCGCCGCGAATCTCCCCTCACCTACGACCGGTGCCGACCGTCCCTTCCGCGCACCCCGCCGACTCGCCTCGGCGACGGTGCGCCACACTGCCACGCCCGACGACCTCCCTCGCCCCGACCGACCAGGGCTCGCGCCCTCGCAGGTTAGGCACGCATCCCTCCCTTTTATTTTTGAAGTGCAATATTTCTTTCGGTACTTTCCCCGCATCTGTCTCCACCGCCCTCGGGCCTAGTTAGGTTGAGTGAGTTTTGGTTACGGGATTGGGATCGTGGATCCGGCCGCCGGGTTGACGGTCGAGCTCCCACCGACGACTCGAGGTTGCTCTCTCTCCTGCCACGACAAGCCCGGGAGGATTCCCGACCCCTCCTACTCGGCGCATCCCAGGAACTCCGAGACGACGTGTTGGGAAGGTTGACTGCTTGAGGAGTGCATCGAGACATCATCGCATCATCTAGATACCATAGGCCACACCCCTTCCCTAGTTCCCCATAGTATCCTTAGCGTCAGGCCGAGCTCACCCCTCGGTCCGGCATCAGCTTACCATTCTAATTCTACTTTTTTTTTCTTTCTTTCCTCTTAATTCTATTTTTTTCCCCTCGGTCGAGACACGCTCTGCCAGGGCCGCGGTTCGAGAGGTATCCACATCTCCCTCTCGGGATCCTAGGGGTCCCACGGGCATTCCGATGCCCGACGGCGGGATGGAAGGTGTTCGCCTTCCTCCTCCGCCTCCAGTTCGCATAGGATTAGGCGGTCCGTCCTCTCCGAGGCCGGACCTACCTAGCCCTCACTCGTCCGATGGACGGTCTACACGTGCTCACTCCCCCTTCGCTCGATCACGACGACAGCGCCCCGGAAAGGCCCCAGCGATGACTACCGACGATCGGCCTTCCACCAGCCAGCCTCGACGCGGAGGACGTGACCGACCTCGATCGCCTTCCGTAGGCGATCCCTACCTACCCACGGCAGATCTTCACCGCACGGTGAGTGCCGTACTAGAGCAGATGGGAGTCCCGATCCCATCCACTTCGGGCCGCATGGCCCCGCAGCGACACCCGCTGGGCCTCGAGCGCCCCACGGGCGACGTCCCGAGTGCTCGATGAGTTGGATCGACGACCCAGCCCACGGAGGGGCCCCTACGAGCAGGACCCGCGTCCGGACGGGCGATATGATGATCGGCCAGACTCGGGGTGGTCACTCGAGGGACTACCGCCCGGACGAGTCAGGGCTCCGAGAGGTGCCCGCCCCTACGATGATCGCTGCGATTATCGAGGTGATCGCGCACCAGTAGTCTTCGCATACAGAGCTCAGGATCATGGGTATCCCGACCGCCGAGTCGATCCACCCCGCCCTCGTGATTATTATCACGATGGCGAGTACACCACTGGCGCTCGAGGAGACCTGCGTCGCCGCGGAGACTACGACCCCCGACCGGAGTATTCCTGCCATGATCATGATATTCCCCAGCGCGCGCCACCGCGCCCGGACTACGCCAACCCCTACGATCGGGAGTATGACCACCGGCATTACCCCAGCCCGCCACGTCATCAGCACGACGATCGAGACTTCCACGATCGACGGGATGACCCCGATTGTCGTCGTGAGGACCATCGCATTCGTATGCAGAAGAGCGTGAGGGTTGAGGTCCCTGTCTTTGACGGTTCTCGAGAACCCAAAGACTTCATTGATTGGGAGTCCAGCATGAACTCCTACTTCCGCTGGTATCGCATGGACACCGACCTCTGCGTCGAGTACGCAGAGATGAGACTTGGCGGACAGGCCAAGATCTTTTGGGAGAACGAGTACTTAGCCGCCGAGAGGCGAGGGCTCCCGATCACTACCTGGGCCGAGATGGTTCAGAAGCTGCGGAACAAGTATGTTCCGCGGCAGTACGAGGCGACACTCTTCCTATCATGGCTTGACCTCCGACAGGGCAAGTCACCCGTTCGGGACTACATACAGACCTTTGAGGAGTGTCGGATGAGGTGTCGGTTCGTGGAGGACCCACGGATCGTCATTGGTCTCTTCACACACGGGCTTACCACCCGTCTTCGGAATGAGGTGCTCAAGAGCTGCCCTTCCGAAGTTGACGAGGCCTATCGCATCGTGGAGCACATGGAGAGACCTGGAGACGACGCCCCAGTGACGACGACCACTCAGACCGCCTAGGCCCCATTCACCCGCTCCACGACGACTACCACCCCATCCCAGCCTCGACCTGGTGGCGGGAACAGTCGGACTACCCCGACCACCTCAGTGGGATCTGCCCCACCCCCCCGGGCCGTGACGACCGATTCGTCCCTCCGCACGACCGCCGCCGCCCCTCCGCCCATCACTTGTTTCAAGTGTCAGGGCAAGGGACACCGAGCCAGCCAGTGCCCGTCTTCAAACCTACTCATCGGGTTAGAGGACGATGCCCAGGAGTATACAGTGGATGACGACAACTTGGGGGATGACGTCTACGTTGCTGACGATGGGCTAGAGGAGGAATGCCTGGATCCAGACGTCATTGGCTACATCAAGATCACCAGCGCAGCTTCCTCCCACTCTCCCACGGCACCCCACGGATCTACGGTAGTCAGTATTGCCGTGCCGAGCCCCAGCAGCGGCACCCCTATGTCCCGGCCGCCCCCGGACACGATCACCCGGGGCCCGACCCCCGTCCGCGATGACCCGTGTCGCATCCGCGTCGACACCCGGGGCCTCCTCCTCGACGGCTGATCAGGCGGGGACTCCATCACCGACCCCTGATCCGGTAGCCGATTGCGCACTTCGCACTTCGATCTTCTACACTTATGTGAAGATCAATGGGCAAGTGTGCAAGTTGATCGTCGATAGCGGCAGTTGCGTCAACGCCGTGTCGGATACGATGATTCCACGGCTTGGGCTATCGACTTACCCGCACCCGACACCCTACGATGTGTCTTGGATCGATACGACGTCTCTTCCGGTGAGACTCCACAATAGGGTGCCTCTGTGGATCAGCACTTATGACGATATAGTGCTCTGTGATGTTATCCCGATGAAAATCGGGAGCATCATACTTGGGCGACCCTGGTTATATGACCACGACGTCCAGCTGGCCGGAAGGGCAAACACTTGCACCTTCATGCACTATGGCTCGGCGCCTACCGCCTCCTCGCGTTGGACTCATGGTGGTTCGAGGTCCGGAGTTTCAGCGGAGTATCCGGGACGAGCTCACAGACACCCCAGTCTGTTTTGCCTTAGCTCTCGATGTCCCCACCGGAGCAGAGCCACCCACACCTTCCCCCGAGGCTGAGCCGATCCTAGCGGAGTTCGGAGACGTATTCCTCGAGGACCTGCCCGGCGAGTTGCCGCCGATGCGCCATATCCAGCACGCGATCGATCTCGTGCCGGGCGCTTCACTCCCAAACCTGCCCCACTATCGGATGGAGCCCGCACGCTACGAGGAGCTGTGGCGACAGGTTCAGCAGTTGTTGGCGAAGGGCCTCATTCAGGAGAGCCTTAGCCCCTGCGCGGTACCTGCCCTTCTTGCGCCAAAGAAGGATGGTACACGCGCATGTGTTGTGATAGTCGTGCTATCAACGGGATCACGGTCAAGTACCGTTTTTCCGATCCCGCGCTGCAGGACTTGTTCGACATGATGGCAGGGATCCACGGTCTTCTCAAAGATTGATTTGAGAAGCGGATACCATCAGCTTCGGATCCGCCACGGAGATGAGTGGAAGACCGCCTTTAAGATAAAGGATGGTCTTTACGAGTGGCGAGTCATGCGGTCGGTCTCTCGAACGCGCCTAGTACCTTCCAGAGGGTCGATGAATGAGGTCTTGCGCCCGTTCATTGGCAAATTTGTCGTCGTCTACTTTGACGACATACTTATTTACAGCCGCAGGCGAGAGGACCACCTCCACCATCTACGCGAGGTCTGCGATGCACTTCGACGGGAGAAGCTTTACGCTCACCCCAAGAAGTGCTACTTCTTCACGACCGAGGTTTTCTTCCTAGGATTCATCGTGTCAGCTCGCGGTGTGTCTGCCGATTCGGAGAAGGTACGAGCTATTTCATCATGGCCGCGACCTTCCACCATCCACGACATCAGGAGCTTCATTGGACTGGCGACGTTCTATCGCCGATTCGTCCAGAACTTTAGTTCTGTGATGGCACCGATTACTGATTGCCTCAGGCTGGATACATTCCAGTGGACTGAGGCAGCCGAGCTGGCCTTCAGTCGATTGAAGGCCTTGATGACCCAAGTACCGGTCCTACGGTTACCCGACTTTGGGAAGGTGTTTGAGGTCGCTTGCGACGCTTCCGGCGTCGGCATTGGGGGTGTCCTGAGCCAGGATGGCCACCCCGTTGAGTTCTTCAGCGAGAAGCTGAATGACGTCAAACTCCGGTACTCCACGTACGATAAGGAGTTCTATGCCGTCATTCAGGCTTTGCGACACTGGCGCCATTATCTCCTGTCCAAGGAGTTTGTGCTCTTTTCGGACCACGAGGCCCTAAAGTACCTCCACTCGCAGCAGAAGTTGAGCGACAGACACGCACGATGGGTGGAGTATCTGCAGGACTACACGTTCGTCATCCGCCACAAGAAGGGCAAGGATAATGTGGTCGCGGACGCGTTGAGCCGCCGGGCGCATCTCCTCACCTTAGTGAGGGTGCAGGTTACCGGGTTTGAGTCCGTAAAGGACTTATATTCGACGTGCCCAGATTTCGGCCCCATAGTCCAGGCCCTTGAGCTTGGCACTAGTCATGAGCACCGTTACTACCTTCGGACAGAGGGTTACCTATTCTTCAGGAATAGGTTGTGCGTACCACGCACGTCGCTCCGGGATCAGCTCACTTGGGAGTGCCATTCCGGAGGTCTTGCCGGCCACTTCGGCCGAGACCAGACGATTACGGCAGTAGAACATCAGTTCTATTGGCCGAGTTTGAAGCGCGATGTTGGGAACATCGTTGCTCAGTGCAGGGTGTGCGCCTTCGCCAAGCAAGTCAAGAAGAATGCTGGCCTCTACACACCGCTTCCAGTTCCGACGCGACCATGGGACGACGTGAGCATGGATTTCGTGCTCGGACTACCTCGCACGGTTCGCCACCATGATTCTATCATGGTGGTAGTGGATCGCTTTTCGAAGATGGCCCATTTCGTGCCATGTTCGAAGACCTCTGATGCCATGCGAGTGGCCCAGTTGTATTTCCGGGAGGTAGTTCGTTTACATGGGCTGCCTAAGTCCATCGTCTCGGATCGCGATGTCCGCTTCACGAGCCACTTCTGGCGGATGCTGTGGAGCATGTTGGGGACCAAGCTAAAGTTCTCGACGGCGTACCACCCTCAGACTGACGGCCAGACGGAGGTCATCAATCGGAGTCTAGGAAACGTGCTCCGATCTTTGGTGGGGGATAACCTCACCACCTGGGATCTAGTCATCTCGCGTGCCGAGTTTGCGTATAACGCCTCGGCGAACCACACCACTGGCATGAGCCCGTTCGAGGTTGCCCATGGTTTAGTACCCTGCAAACCTCTAGATTTAGCGCCAGTAGATCCCCACATTAGAGCCTCAGAGGATGGATTTGCATTTGCCCAGCATGTGAGTGAGTTGCATAAGTACATTCATGATAGGATCACTCAGCAGAATGCAGCGTACAAGCAGGCTGCCGACTCGCATCGTCGTCACCGGAGTTTCGAGGTGGGTGACCATGTGATGGTTCGGTTGAGACTTGAGAGATACTCTCCAGGCACGGCTACGAAGTTTCATGCTCGTAGCGCGGGCCCGTTCCGGGTCCTATCTCGCGTGGGCGAGAACGCCTACGTCGTCGGCATTCCTCCCTCGTGGGGGATCAGCTCGACCTTCAACGTGGCGGACTTGGCCACTTATTCAGCTCTACCACTTCATGATCAGCCTTCCGACCCAGGCCCCTTCTCAGAGAGCGAGTTTGCCCCGCAGCCCACTCCCCCAGTACTACCACCCGATTGGCATGAGCAGGTAAAGGAGGTACTGCAGGAGATAATTGACTTCACAGGGGATGGTGCTTCGCGGAGGTTTTTCGTGCATTGGCAGGGACGCCCGGCAAAGGATGACGCATGGATCACGGAGGACGACTTGGCACGCCTACGACCGGACCTGCTTGAGCCGCTGCCCGACTCACCCGCTAACTCGACGAAGTTTAGTTCTTCCGACCCCGGGAGGATTGGTGGCGTACGACCCCCATCGCCACCAAGGCATGACACTACGGCGCCGGAGGAGCCAACACCCACGCGCGTCCGCGGCCGGAGGAGCCAGCCGCCTCCGCCGCGTCCCGCCTCACCGCACGCCTCTGCCACGTGTCGCGTCGCCGGTTTCCCCGCTCGCCACGTCAGCTTGCAGGTTAGAAAACTCCCTTTTTCTCGATTTTAAATAGGAAAATTCACTTTAAAAATCAAACAAAATTCGGAAAAAATACATAAAACTTCAGAAATTCATATTTCTCAAAATACAACTCCTTTTTAATTGAAATTTTCTCCATTGGATCATAAATTCTTTCCTTTTTAATATTATGTCATTTAAAACATATTTAGAAAGAAGAAATCAAGATGACTTATAATTTACTTAAATCATTTCTCATTAAACATTTTAAATCATAAATTCATCCTAAAATCATCCTTCCAAATATTTACTAAAGTCAAAACTCATTCCATAACAGAGATGAAATTATCCCTAATTTATGCATAAATATCAACTTTAGTGAAATGACATGCCAATGGAGAAAATTTCTAAAAAGTATGATAACATGCATCATATTCACATAAAATAAGCATGAATATGAGTTAATTAAGATAAGAATTCAAGTTATAAATGCATGTTATCACACCCCCCAACTTAAATCATTGCTAGTCCCTTAGCAATGGAAAGAGAAAAAGTATGAAATAGGACTAACAAGCTTAGAAAGCCATGGGTTGAGCATTGATAGAATCTGAAATGAATGTTCTACCTTCAATGATGCTAAGAAGAAGGTAATGTACTAGAAACTCAAGATCAAGGTATTCCTCCAACAAGCACTCTAATCCACCAAATAAACCAAGAATGCTCTTGCTCTACATACTAATAGAATATACATAATTAAAAGAAATTCATCATACCAAACCAATCGTCGATTCCTCCTTGCACTATGGACATGAATGATAAGAGCACAAGAAGTAGAAACAAGTATCATCCTTATATACATAGTGGCTATAAATTGAGTCGGCTAAAACACATGGGAGGTAGCTTATGGTGGCGTACGACCCCCGTCGCCACCAAGGCATGACACTACGGCGCCGGAGGAGCCAACACCCACGCGCGTCCAGCCCCCTCAACAGGCGAAGACGAAGGATGCCGACTTTCACTACACTAAGTGAGGACTTCATCTCGCCACCACAGACTTCATCAGGCTCGCGCGTGCGGGGATTTATCGTTCTACCCTTTCCTTTTATTTCGCACTTTTGTAGCCCGCACGTGTTTAAGCGGGCCTTTGCATATCTTCCTCTCTCTCTTTTAGGCCTTGGGGGTGGGTTCCCTTCGTTTCGGGGCCCTAGCCTAAGGCCCTTTCCCTTTGTGAACCTTATTTCTTTTCTATGAGCATGGGTGTGGGTTGTGGGCCTCAAGTGGGCCCTTTCCTCTCTTGGCCCACCATGGGCTCTATAAGAGGGGAAGGGACCCCCCCACAAACCCTAGCCGTCATTTGAGAAAAGAAGAGTCTTCCTCTCGAGTGGCTGCTCAAGGAAGGTTAGGGAAGAAGTCCTACCGCCGACGCCGCCGCCGCCGCCGCCGCACCAGTTCGTGCCGCCGCCACCGCCACCGCCACTCCTTGCCCTAACCCCGGATCCGCTCCACGCCGCCGCCATCGCCGCCGCTCCAAGCCGCCGTCGTTGCCGCCGCAGAGATCCGCCGCCGCCGCCCGCGCTCGGCGCCGCCGCCGCCGCCGCGCCGATCCCAGCCGCCGCGCCACCGCCGCCCAAGGCCGCCGCCGTCGCCGCCGCGCCAAACCGCCATTCCCCTGTCGGCCGCCGCTCAGCCGCGATCGCCGCCGCCGCATCCGCCGCCGCCGCGCCCAGCGCCGCCGCCGCCGCCCTCGCGTCCTGCTGCCCCGCCGCCACGCCCGGCTGCAGCCGCAGCCTTCCGCTCCCTCCGCTTCCCGCAGCCGCCGCCCGTCCGGCTGCGTCCGATCCCCACCCCATCGTCGAGCCGGACGCGCCCCATCGCCCGTCCGCCGCGCCCGGTCCCCAGCGCCGCGCCCGGCCGTGCCACGCCGGCCCGCCGCGATCCGCCGCGCCCGGCCAGCCGCCTCCGCCGCGTCCCGCCTCACCGCCGCGTCCGATCGCCCCGGCCCGATCGCCCCGCTCCATCGCCGGGCCCATTCCACCACCGTTTCGATCGTCACTCACCGTATCCCGCCGCATCCAGCATCCGCCGTCGCGCCCAGTCACCACCGCTCGGCGCATCGCCCGATACCGCTGCCCGACGCCGCCCCTCTCTCCGCCGAGCTCGCCGCGGCGAGCAGCTGCTCGCCGCGAATCTCCCTCACCTACGACCAGTGCCGACCGTCCTTCCGCGCCACCCCGCCGACTCGCCTCGACGACAGTCGCCACTGCCACGCCCGACGACCTCCCTCGCCCCGACCGACCGGGCTCGTGCCCCGCAGGTTAGGCACGCATCCCCTCCCTTTTATTTTGAAGTGCAATATTTCTTTCAGTACTTCCCGCATCTGTCTCCACCGCCCTCGGGCCTAGTTAGGTTGAGTGAGTTTTTGTTACGGGATTGGGATCGTGGATCCGGCCGCCGGGTTGACGGTCGAGCTCCCACCGACGACTCGAGGTTGCTCTCTCTCCTGCCACGACAAGCCCGGGAGGATTCCCGACCCCTCCTACTCGGCGCATCCCAGGAACTCCGAGACGACGTGTTGGGAAGGTTGACTGCTTGAGGAGTGCATCGAGACATCATCGCATCATCTAGATACCATAGGCCACACCCCTTCCCTAGTTCCCCATAGTATCCTTAGCGTCAGGCCGAGCTCACCCCTCGGTCCGGCATCAGCTTACCATTCTAATTCTACTTTTTTTTTCTTTCTTTCCTCTTAATTCTATTTTTTTTTGTTTTTTTCTTTCTTCCTAATTCTACTTTATTCATCCTAATTCTACTTTCTGCAAGCCTTTTCAAGAAGGAGATTAGAGAATTCAGAATTTGAAATTTTCAAGGCTTTTTATGCAACTTTATTAAAAAACAACATACTTCATTTCATGGTGCTCATCCTACCCATGTGCCGTCGTTAGTAGACATGCAACTTATTCCCCCGAAGAGGTTTTGGTATCTCTATGGATCAGGGAGCTTCACTATGTCCATAATATTAATGCCAACAAAGGATGATACAAGCTACGACTTGCTAAGAAAAGCAGAAGGATCTGCGTGCAAGGAGTCATTAACTCAAGGTTTAGAAAGAAGAATGAGTGGATGAGAAGTATAGAAAGTTTTGAAAAATCATACTATGAGCTTGAGTACACCCTTAGTTTGGATTTTATGGCTCCCCAAAGGAATACCTAGATCCCTAATTCCATCGACTCTACCATCTCCTCAACATACACTTAAGGTTGCTCTTCCCACAACTTTCTAAACAAAAGGAGGTGTTAATGCACTCTATGCTTTTCTATTCCATGTGTTTTTGAAAAGATCATGTTACTGTTCACATGTTTAAAAATCAGATCATGCATAGAATACTAAATGAAGAAATGCAAAAATTTTGAAAAAATTCTAAGTTTTCTAGAAAACTCCCCCCCATGCTCATTCCTTTTATTGTCCTCAATAAAACTCAACATGCTCATGGAAAAAGTGATGACCATCAAAACACATGGCATGCATATCAGTAAAAGAAAAACAATCATAAGAGGGAAAAGAAAAACTTAGCGGGAATTTCGCTTCGGTTGCATTCTTTTCTTCATTTTTGGAGTTGCTTTGAAGCTAAATTTCTTCTTTTTATGCGCCCTTCTCCTTTGTACCTAAAAAACTTATAAAGAAACAACAGCAAACATCAAAGCAAACAGCAAGTATAAAAATAAAAATAAATGCTAAAAGTAGAAAATAAATGCAAAAATAAGATAAAGATGGGTTGCCTCCCAACAAGCGCTAAGTTTAACGTGTTTAGCTAGACGTAACTCACTCCAACGACTAACTAGTGGCTGAGATCTCAAGAGACTGCAGCTCTTCCCTATGATGCGGGGGAGGTCCTTCTTCACCAATATATGGCTTCAACCTATGTCCATTCACCTTGAAGGAATTTTGGGTCTTGGGATCTAAGATCAAGACCGATCCATTGTCATACACTTCAAGGATCTCATATGGACCATCCCACCTTGAGTGCAATTTCCCTGGAGAGAGTCTAAGATGAGACTTATAAAGCCATACCTTGTCATGAACATGAAAAGATCTCCTATTAATGTGCTTGTCATGATAGGCTTTATTTTTGGCTTTATAAATCTCCGCATTTTGATATGCCTCATTCCAGAGTTCTTGGAGCTCTTGAATTTGGAGAAGTCTTTCCTTTCCGGCTTGATCAAGAGATAGATTGAGCTTTTTAATGGCCCAATATGCTCTATGCTCTAACTCGACGGGGAGGTGGCAAGGCTTGCCATAAATGAGCCTAAAAGGAGACATCCCAATGGATGTCTTGAATGCGGTGCGGTAGGCCCATAGAGCATCGGGTAGCTTCGCTGCCCAATCTCTTCCATCCGTGCGAATGATCTTCTTCAAGATGTTCTTGACTTCTCTATTGCTCACTTCTACTTGGCCATTTGCTTGGGGGTGATACGGGGTCGTGACGCGATGGTGAACTCCATATTTCTTAAGTAAACTCCTGAAATGAGAGTTAGTAAAGTGAGATCCACCATCACTAATAATAGCTCTAGGACAACCAAATCGAGAAAAGATATTATTAACAATGAACTTATTAACCACTCGATGATCGTTTGTCCTCGTCGATATCGCCTCGACCCATTTGGACACATAGTCCACCGCTACAAGAATGTACTCCTTGCCCTCCGACGGTGGAAATGGTCCCATAAAATCAATCCCCCAAAGATCAAAAATTTCTACCTCAAGGATGGTTTGCAAGGGCATTTCATCTCTCTTGGAGATGTTCAATGCGGATTGGCACTTTAGACATTCCTTGCAATACTTGATCGCATCTTTGAAGAGAGTTGGCCAATAGAAGCCACTTTGTAGCACTTTTGCTCCCGTCTTCCTCGACGCAAAATGTCCTCCACATAGAGATGAGTGACACATCACTAGAATATGCTCTTGCTCCTCCTCCAGAACGCATCGCCGAATAATCTGATCAGCCCCTACATGGAACAATTGGGGTTCTTCCAAAAAATAATGTCTAACATCATACGCAAATTTCTTCTTTTGATGCGTGTTCCAATAATCGGGGACAGATTTAGTGACTAAGTAATTAACAATATGCGCAAACCAAGGTACCTTAGTCACCATGGCGAGGAGCTGCTCATCGGGAAATATATCACAAATCTCACCTGAAGATGTAATGTGGAGTCAAGAAAGATGATCAGCCACCGAGTTCTCACTTCCCTTCTTGTCCTTGATCTCCAAATCGAATTCTTGAAGGAGGAGAACCCATCTAATTAGTCGCGGTTAGGCCTCTTTCTTGGACAGCAAGTACTTCAATGTGGCATGCTCCGTGTAGACAATGATCTTGCTGCCCAAGATATAAGGCCGAAACTTCTCCAAAGCAAAGACAACCGCCAACAACTCCTTCTCCGTCGTAGTGTAGTTAAGTTGAGCGTCGGCTAGCGTCTTGCTCGCGTAACAAATGGCAGTCGGCTTTTTGTCGATTCGCTGCCCCAAAACCGCGCCCACTGCAAAATCAGAAGCATCACACATAATCTCAAAAGGTAAGTCCCAATTAGGACTTTGTAAAATAGGCGCTTCCATAAAGCTTGCTTCAGCTGCATAAAGGCGTGCTTCCCTTCTTCCTCAATGATAAAATCCTTTTCCTTGCAAAGAAGAGAAGTCAGTGGTTTTGAAACCTTAGCAAAATCCTGAATAAAGCGACGATAAAAACCGACATGCCTTAGGAAACTTCTAAGTTCCCTTATCGACGTAGGGAGTGCAAGGTCTTGGATTACCTCAACCTTGGCCTTGTCCACTTCCAATCCTTTGCTTGAAACTAGATGTCCAAGCACTATACCTTCTCGCACCATGAAGTGGGACTTCTCCCAACTAAGAACTAGGCGTTTCTTAACGCAAACGTCGAGGATTTGCGTTAAGTGCTCCAAGCACGCATCAAAACTCGGGCCGAAAACTGAAAAGTCGTCCATGAAGACCTCCATGCTCTCTCCTATAAAATCGGAGAAGATGACCATCATGCACATCTGAAATGTGGCGGGGGCGTTACATAGTCCAAAAGGCATGCGCTGAAATGCATATGTGCCAAATGGACATGTAAACGTCGTCTTTTCCTGATCATCGGGGTGGATAGCTAGCTGATTATACCCCGAATAGCCGTCTAGGAAGCAATAAAATCCTTGACCTGAAAGCTTGTCAAGAATTTGGTCAATAAATGGCAAAGGGAAATGGTCCTTCTTCGTCGCCGCATTAAGCTTCCAATAGTCGATGCAAACTCTCCACTTCGTCGGAAGACGCGTCTGAAGTTCCTCGCCCTTGTCATTTGTCGTCACGGTGATCCCCACCTTCTTGGGGACAACATGCACCGGACTGACCCATGGACTGTCGGAGATGGGATATATGATACCTGCATTAAGCCATTTAAGAATCTCATCCTTAACAGCATCCCATACCTTAGGGTTGAGCCGTCTTTGTGCCTCTCTAGAGGGACGAGCGTCCTCCTCTAGGAAAATACGATGCATGCACAAAGAGGGATCAATTCCCTTAAGATCTGACAAGTTCCATCCGATTGCTTCCTTCCTCGCTCGCAAGACCGCCAATAGTCTCTCCTCCTGGTCATGATCTAGCTGCGAGGATATAATAACGGGGTTAGCACTATGATGATCAAGAAAAGCATACTTCAGCGTCGAAGGTAGTGGTTTTAGCTCGGGTGCCGTCTCGCCAGAGGGAAATGGATCATCCTCGGGCTCCTCGAAGCTCCTATCCTTAATAGCCACCATCGTCTCCTCGATACAACTCGAAATCTCTGGATCCTCGTAGGTATCGACAGCGCCTACCTCATCGGTCTCGTGTGAAGGATGTCGCATCAACTTGTTGATGCTCACCTTCATCGTGCTATCTCCAACCTGAAAAATAGCTTCACCCTTGCCCCAATCCGTAATCCCTTTCGCGGTAGCTAAAAATGGTCTCCCTAGTATGATGGGAGAGTCGGTGAGGTCCTTCGTGGATTTCATATCCACGATAATAAAGTCTACCGGAAAGTAGCAGTTTTCTACCTTAACTATCACATCCTCTACTACTCCATGAGGTCGTCTCACGGATCCATCCGCTAAGCTCAACTCGATAAATAATGGCTGCAACTCGCCTAGTGGACAAGCGTCATACACTCCCTTCGGGAGTATATTAACACTAGCCCCCATGTCGAGGAGAGATCGAGTGAACGTCCTACCCCCTATCTCACAACTAATCATAGGAGATCCGGGATCACGTCGCTTACGAGGAAGCGTACTCAGCATGATGGAACTAACAGTCTCACTCATATGGATACGTTTCGGCTTCCTCACCGGGTGCAAAGTCCTTTAAGGAACTTTGCGTAGGGTCGAATATGCTGGATGGCGTCTACTAATGGGATGGTGATAGTAACCTGCCTAAAAGCCTCTAATAAGGTGTCATCACTATCACTCGTAGGGACTCTAGGCCGGCTCAAAAGCTGAGGATATGGCACCGGAGGTTTATAAACCTCAGAATTGGGCTCTGCCCTACTCTCCTCATCGGGTGCCTCCTCATCCTCGGAGTCCTCCTCCGGGATAATCGTGGGAGATGGACGGTCGTCCTTCTCCTCAAGCGGGTCCTTGCGGCGCTTGTGGTCCGTATGAGGATCCACTAAGACCTTGCCGCTACGTAGGCCCGATATGGCATGTGCCTCCTCCGATGCACCATCAATGCGAACTTCGTTCACATTATGGGTGCGGCTCGACGATGCTTGACCTACATTCCTAGGATTTGCTAAAGGCTGGAAAGGTAATTGATCACTAAACTCAACTCACTTACCCTTCCTTTACTCGGTAGAAGCATCGGAGCATTGGGCTTTAGCCCCTTCGACTCGGTCGAGTCGGTCGCTAACCTCATTCAGTTTACTCATCATTTGTGCTAATGCACTCATGACAGGGTCAACTGAAGGTGCCGGAGGTGGGATAGCCGGTGGCGGTGTGACCGCTCGGGGAATACCGGGGGCGAAAGGTGTCGGCCTCTAGTTCCCCATATACTGCGGTGTGGATCCGTAGGGCTGATGATATGAAGTGTGCTGCCCGCTCTGCTGCTGCGCATAAGTAGGGTTATGATAACTAGAATAACCTTGATTCGGGTAGCTCGACCTACCCGCCTGGCTCAAACCTGAATATGTAGTATGGTTTGGCCGAAATGGAAACTGTCCTTGGATTGCCATCACGCGGCAATCCAGCTCTACATGCTCAAAACTAGAGCAATGTGAACACAGTGAGACATCAATATGTAAAACTGGCGCGAGGCCATCAGAACTCGATCGAACCTTAAGCGAGTCCATGATCAAGTTCTGGGCTTCCGTCAGTTTCTCAATCTTATCTAAAAGCATACCTGTCTCTGCCGCCTTTGCATCTAACATCCCTCCCTTCGCGGGAGCGCTCCGTCCTCCAAAGGATTTGGCCGCGTGATGATGGCTATTCTCCGCCACCAACTCGATCAACTCGAGGGCTTCATCCTCGTACTTGCTCATAAACGTGCCTCCACTAGCGGCATCGAGCACATACCTGTCAGGTGCACCTAAACCATCATAAAAAATCTGAGTAATCTCATGTTTAGGTATACCATGATGCGGACACTGTCTCAGGAGATCTCTAAGTCTCTCCCAAGCCTCATAGAAAACCTCACCCGACCCTTTTGAGAACTCGCGTATGGCGCGTCTCACGGCACTAGTCTTACCTACCGAGTAGTACTTACGCAAAAATGCGTCTTCCATATCTCTCCATGAATCAAACTCGCGGCCCAAGCTAAAGAACCACTCCTTCGCCCTTTCCTTAAGCGTGAAAGGGAAGAAGCGCATCTTGGCCGTCTCGGAGGGGACATTGTGGAATTGGTTGAATTCGTACACCTGGCTGAACTCGTCCACATGTCAATACGGATCCTCCGATGGTAGTCCATGAAAAGTGGGCAAAACGCCAAGAATATGTGAGTCAATTTTAAAATTCGCACCTCGTCGTAGAGGCGCATTGACTCACGTAGTCTGCCTTTGGACGACCGGTCTTGCGTAGTCGCTAAGACGTCGTCTCACTATCTCGCCAGGAAGAGGGGCGTCTATCGGCTCTCCTTGCCTTGGTGTGGCGATCGCTGGAAGAGAATCACTAGAGGTCTCCGATGGAGCTCCAGATGAGGCAAATAAATCCTCATACACGGGATTATTCCGTGTATGCCTCGTGGGTCGCTGACCCTGTCGTCCTCCTCGGTTTCTATTATTCCTATGCATATCTAAAGCCATAAGATCACAAAAACAACAAGTACATATATATAAGAATGTCAGAAAAGAGTGAGCCGAAAAGGATGATGTCTAAATGAAGAATGTTTCACTTACTCCACCTAAAAGATAGATCAAGTTAAACACTATCAAAAAGCACACCAATAAAGATAATAATAATAATAAGTCACTGATAGCAGAGGATAAAATCTCAGATATATCAATATCGATGTATCAATTAGGTGAAAAACACCAAATAGACCACCAAATTTGCACCAAAATTTGCACACCAATAAAGGTAATCTTACCTTGCTATACCTTTTTCACCACTGATAAGGGTCTGATAAATTCTCTGCAGGTCAGTAAACAACAGAAGACACAAACCTAAATATGATCAAGAAATCAAAGCAATCAAATCAATAACGCATGCTCCCTGGCAACAGCGCCATTTTGACATATCGTTTTCGTGTGTCGTTAAATCACAAAAGACGATGGTCAAAAAAATTTATAAAACTGAACTCACAAAGACAAGATATAATAATCAAGTATTGGGTAAGTATCGGGTCGATCCACACAAAGCAGGGTTGACTTTAATCGCAGAGTTGACTTGGTCAAACTTAGGTTTAAAAGGAGTTTTAAATAAGAGAAAATAAGATATAAGATATGGAAATGATATAAATAAGGTAAATAAGAAGTTTTAAGAATTGAAATATCGGATTTGACTCTGAAAAGTCAAAAGTAAAAGTCAAAGCGTTGACTTTGACCAACAGTAGGTGTTCTGCAAAATCAGAGAATCAAACAGAGTCAGAAGATTACGAAAATTAAATATTTAAAAACTAGAGACAAAATGGAATTTATTGATATATATTTCGTAATTTTTGGATAAGAAATGGATTTATTATGAATTATTGAAAATCAATGATAAGAAAATCCCCGAAATTAACACCACAGAGCAAATCTTCAAATTGAATGCCCAAATGAAATCCAAATCTTGCACTTTCTATTTCAATGGAAAGGTAAGAACCAGAGGAATCCAACAAGACCGAAATTATCAAATTCTGATTTGTAAATCACAAGTAATTGACCCCGAAAGTCAACATTTGACTTCTGATAAAAGATGAACAGTACTTAGTCAAACGTTAAATTGGAGGGCCAAATGAAGTCAGAATTTGATGAATTTGCTATCCACGGAAAGCTGATAAAAATAGGAATCCAATGAAACCAAAATCAAGTAATTTGGAATTATAATCAGAGAGATATCCTATTTTGAAAATCAGCAACTTTTCGGACCTAAAATTGGAGAAAATGAAGAACACTATGAACTAATTTGCAAAATTAAACTTCTAACTGTAATAAAAACTCAAATTACTTCTTGATAATCGATCGAATCTCACTACTAACCTGATTGCCACGAGAATTAAGCTCCAATTTGCGCGAATTGAAGTGAATTTGCTCGGATCCTTTCTCACGGATTTTCAGAATTCAAGGGGAAAATTCGATGAAATCAAGGAGGAATTCGTGATCAATCCCGCTCCAATCCCTTCGGAATTGAGTCTAAACGCAGGGGGATCATGATGAACTAAGGATCTTCCTCGAAATTCGCTTAATTTCTTCACGAATCGATCGAAAGTTAAGAACAAAGAAGGGAGAATACATGCTTTTTAAAGAGAAATTTGGCCCGAAGATGGTGGCCGATTGACGCGATCGTGGAAACGGATTGATGGCCACGATCGGTCGTGGAGTCGGTTTGATCTGTTGATGGCGATCATGGCTTCAATTTCGCGCCAAATCCACCTTGATTTCCGCCTCAAAAAGACCCACGATCGGGCAACGATCGGGCCACGATCGGGCCACGTATGGATCTTCCTCGAAATTCGCTTAACCTCACCTCGAATGGCGGCGATTCCACCATGTATGCTCTCCAATCGTGGCTTGATCGCGCCGCGATCGTGGCTCGATCGAGCCGCGATCGTGGAGTTCTTCCACAACTTCTCCACGCCGTCCGATCAATCTTCATGTGGCTGGAGGGTCACGATCGCTCGATCGCGTGAACCACGATTACGAGGATCATCCGCCGTCCGATGGAAGAAGATCGCGATGCTGATCGCGATCGCGACGCCGTCCGTTCGATGAGGATCCGTCACTTTAGCATCGTCCATGTGGCACCAGGTAAGCCGTCCATCTAATCCACTTACCCGATTTTTTTCAACACGTGCTTTGATGGATGATCGCGTGGACTACGGTCCACGCGATCGATGATTTTCGCCTCGATCTGACGCTCGGCGTGTCGCCACGTCACATGCAAAAGGTAAGACGTGTGGGACATAGTCCCACACGGGAAAAAAAACGAGATGTGACGCGGTTAAATAGGGGAGTGGATTCCCCTATTAACTGTCGTCACTATCTCCTCTCTTACCTACCATACGCGTGGCGCCCCACACGGGCACCCACGTGTGCTCGCGCTGTCGCATGGCGCTTCGCCACATGGCCGCGCCGTGCGCCTTCTGTGCTCCACGTGGGCCACCCGCGGCCTGCCACGTGGCCTTAGAGCCGTTTCGCCTCCGCGCGGTGGCCTGCGTGCCACGTGTCGCGTCGCTAGTTTCCCCGCTCGCCACGTCAGCGTGCAGGTTAGTAAACTCCCTTTTTCTCGATTTTAAATAGGAAAATTCACTTTAAAAATCAAACAAAATTCGGATGAAATACATAAAACTTCAGAAATTCATATTTCTCAAAATACAACTCCTTTTTAATTGAAATGTTCTCCATTGGATCATAAATTCTTTCCTTTTTAATATTATGTCATTTAAAACATATTTAGAAAGAAGAAATGAAGATGACTTATAATTTACTTAAATCATTTTTCATTAAACATTTTAAATCATAAATTCATCCTAAAATCATCCTTCCAAATATTTACTAAAGTCAAAACTCATTCCATAATAGAGATTAACTTCTATTAATTTAAACAAAAGATTAATCATCAATTAAGCATGAAATTATCCCTAATTTATGCATAAATATCAACTTTAGTGAAATGACATGCCAATGGAGAAAATTTCTAAAAAGTATGATAACATGCATCATATTCGCATAAAATAAGCATGAATATGAGTTAATTAAGATAAGAATTAAAGTTATAAATGCATGTTATCAGGGACTATGTTCCCACACGGTCTTACCTTGCAGGCGACGTGGACGCGTGGCGAGCGTCGGATCTCCTCATGGACGACTACGATCGCGTGGACCCGAGTCCACGCGATCAGCAATTCAGGCACGTGCAGAAAATACAAGGGTAAGTGGCCTGATCTAAGGACTTACCTGATGACACGTGGAAGGCTCAGCGTCGTCCGATCGTCATCGTCACTCATCCATCGTCGATCAAGATCGTGGACTTCACCAAGATGCACAGACGGCGGTGATGCATCGAGACATTGGTAACCTCTCATCGGACGGCGGGGTCTCCTCGCAAAAGTGGATCACGATCAAATCTTCATCGGACGGCAATTGGAGCATGACGAAGAACTGCGATCGTAGCCCGATCGTGACCCGATCGCGACGCGATCGGAGCCCCAGAGAATCGCCCCCACGACCCCGAAAAACCGCTCCCACGACCGCCTCTATTACCCACGAATTCGGGCCAATTTCCCTCTTTAAAAAGCCATGTACTCTCTCTTTGTTCTTCAACTTTTGATCCATTCGTGAAGGAATGAAGCGAATTTCGAGGAAGATCTCTAGTTCATTGTGATCCCCCCACATTTAGACTCCATTGCGAAGCAATTGGAGCGGGATTGATCGCGAATTTCTCCTTGATTTCATCGAATTTTCCCCTTGAACTCCGAACGTCCACGAGGAAGAATCCGAGCAAATTCGCTTCAATCCACGAGATTGGGAGCCCCATCCTTGCGACAATCGGGTTAGTAGTGAGATTTGATCTATTATCAGGAGGTAATTTGAGTTTTAATTAGATGTAGAAGTTTAATTTTGCAAATTAGTTCATAGTGTTCTTCATTTTCCCCAAATTTTAATCCGAGAAGATGCTCATTTTGAAAATAGAATATCTCTCTGATTATAATTCCAAATCACTTGATTTTAGTTTCATTGGATTCCTCTTTTCATCAGCTTTCCGTGGATAGCAAACTCATCAAATTCTGACTTCATTTGACCCTCCAATTTGACGTTTGACCAAGGTTTGTTCATCTTTCATCAGAAGTCAAATGTTGACTTTCGGGGTCAATTACTTTTAATTTACAAACCACAATTTGATAATTTTAGTCTTCTTGGATTCCTCTAGTTCTTAGATTTCCATTGACATAGAAATTGCAAGATTTAGATTTCATTTGGGCATTCAATTTGAAGTTTTCTCTCAGGTGTTAGTTTCGGGGATTTTTTGATCATTGATTTTAAATAATTCATAATAAATCCATTTCTTATCCAAAAATTATGAAATATCATTAAAATTCCATTTTTTCTCTAGTTTCCAAATATATAATTTTCGTAATCTTCTTACTCTGTTTGATTCTCTGATTTTGTAGAACACCTACTATTGGTCAAAGTCAATGCTTTGACTTTGACTTTTGACTTTTCTCTGGCAAATCTGAGATTTTAATTCTTAAAACTTCTTATTTAGCTGATTTAGATGATTTCCATTCCTTACATCTTATTTTCTCTTATTTAAAACTCCTTTTAAACCTAAGTTTGACCAAGTCAACTCTGCGATTAAAGTCAATCCTAGTTTATGTGGATGGACCCGATACTTACCCAATACTTGATTATTATATCTTGTCTTTGTGAGTTTGGTTTTATAAATTTTGTTTGACCATCGTCTTTGTGTTTTAACGACGCACGAAAATGACACGTCAAAATGGCGCTGTTGCCAGGGAGCCTGCGTTATTGATTTGATTGCTTGATTTCGTGGTTATATTTAGGTTTCTGTCTTCTGTTGTTTACTGACCTGCAGAGAATTTATCAGACCCTCATCAGTGGTGAAAAAGGTATAGCGAGGTAAGATTACCTAAATTTGGCCATTATTTGACATTTTGGTGCAAATTTGGTGGTCTATTTGGTGTTTTTCACCTAATTGATACATTGATATTGATATATCTGAGATTTTATCCTCTGTTATCAGTGACCTATTATTATTATTATCTTTATTGCTGTGCTTTTTGATAGTGTTTAACTTGATCTATCTTTTAGGTGGATTAACTGAAACATTTTTCATTTAGACATCACTCTTTTCGTCTCACTCTTTTTTGACATTCTTATATATATATACTTGCTGTTTTTATGATCTTTTGGCTTTAGATATGCATAGGAATCATAGGAACCGAGGAGGACGACAGGGTCAGTGACCCACGAGACATACACGGAATAATCCCATGTATGATGATTTATTTGCCTCATCTAGAGCTCCATCGGAGACCTCTAGTGATTCTCTTCCAGCGATCGCAACACCAAGGCGAGGAGAGCCGTTAGACGCCCCTCTTCCTGCCGAGATAGTGAGACGACGTCTTAGCGATTACGCAAGACCGGTCGTCCAAAGGCAGACTACGCGAGTCAATGCGCCTCTATGACGAGGTGCGAATTTTAAAATTGACTCACATATTCTTGGCGTTTTGCCCACTTTTCATGGACTACCATCGGAGGATCCGTATTGACATGTGGACGAGTTTAGCCAGGTGTGCGAATTCAACCAATTCCACAATGTCCCCTCCGAGACGGCCAAGATGCGCTTCTTCCCTTTCACGCTTAAGGAAAGAGCGAAGGAGTGGTTCTTTACCTTGGGCTGCAAGTTTGATTCATGAAGAGATATGGAAGACGCATTTTTGCGTAAGTACTACTCGGTAGGTAAGAATAGTGCCGTGAGACGCGCCATACGCGAGTTCTCACAAGGGCCGGGTGAGGTTTTCTATGAGGCTTGGGAGAGACTTAGAGATCTCCTGAGACAGTGTCCGCATCATGGTATACCTAAACATGAGATTACTCAGATTTTTTATAATGGTTTAAGTGCATCTGACAGGTATTTGCTCGATGCCGCTAGTGGAGGCACGTTTATGTGCAAGTACGAGGATGAAGCCCTCGAGTTGATCGAGTTGGTGGCGGAGAATAGCCATCATCATGCGGCTAAATCCTTCGGAGGACGGAGCGCTCCCGCGAAGGGAGGGATGTTGGATGCAAAGGCGGCGGAGACAGGTATGCTTTTAGATAAGATTGAGAAACTGACAGAAGCCCAGAACTTGATCATGGACTCGATTAAAGTCGGACCGAGTTCTGATGGCCTCGCGCCAGTTTCACATATTGATGTCTCACCGTGTTCACATTGCTCTAGTTTTGAGCATGTAGAGTTGGATTGCCCCGTGATGGCAATCCAGGGACGGTTTCCATTTCGGCCAAACCATACTACATATCAAGGTTTGAGCCAGGCCTACTTATAAATTTTGTTTGACCATCGTCTTTGTGTTTTAACGACGCACAAAAATGACACGTCAGTGCGTCTGTTGACAAACGGACGCCTCTTCAAGTTCAGGAGAAGTCAAAGCGCTTCAACTCCTCACTGCTCCCGTTCCATGCAGTTGCTTTACGGGAGAGATCAATTTTCCAACAAGAGGGCGGGAGAGGGAGAGCGAGGGAGGGCGAGAGAGGGAGGAGGGAGAGTGAGAGAGGGAGAGAAAGAGAGATGGAGGGAGAGAGAGAGTGAGGGAGAGAGAGGGAGAGAGAGAGAGAGAGAGAGAGAGAGAGAGGGAGAGAGAGAAAGAGAGAGATAGATGATTTTGATATTTATACTTTTGAGAGATGACTATCTAAAACTATATGGTTTATACTATTTTTTTAAATACTTTTAATTGTGGAAATTTATCTATTTAGGACTTTTATCTTCAATTCTTGATATATTGTATATTTTTTATTGAGAAGTGCAAATATATTATCTTTTATTTGTGAAACATATATTTATATATTTGTAAATTATGGACTCATAAAAACCTTATACAATTTATTTTCACTTTAAATGAAAAATCACCGAAAGTATAGGTTTAAATGAACTGACACCAAAAAATACTATCATTGATACCAAACCGAAGTTAGGTATTGGTTTAAGTTCTCACAAAAAGCCGTTACCGACACCGCAACCGAAAACCAATACTATTACTATATTACTATATCTGTAATGATTAATGAACGATGGGTCATGTGGAATTAATTGCAGGTTGAACTATTGATGAGAGTGCACCACAGATATCTCGTCTCATGGCTGGGGTACTGCAATAAAAATATGGCATTGGTATACGAATTTGTTCGACAAGGATCTCTTGGAGACCACCTCTTAGGTTGTGCTTTCGAGTCTCGGGTCCCGTAACAATGTTTATACACGAGAAAATACAATTTCATTCACAAAATACAATTTTGTGCTTTTGAGTCTCGGGTCCTCTTACAACAACTGACACAGTGCATGGGTTTCTGCCGATAGGAACTTCCTAAGCTGGAACATCCGATTGCGTATTGCGCTTCAAGCGGCTCAAGGTTAAGACATGAAGCACTAAACTACCCTTTCTTGAATTTTTATTTCATATAATCATAGTTTAGTAATAATTTGGGTTGGTACCTGCTTCACTATTACTGGGCTCGACTACTTGCATCATGGCTGGGACCCAGCAATTATTCATAGAGATGTCAAGCCTTCGAATTTTCTACTCACTGAAAACTTTGAACTAAAGATTGCAGATTTTGGGCTCTCAAAATCGCTTGACAATGGTCTTCATACTGTCACCTCAACTATGATTGCAGGCACACCTGGTTACCTCGATCCAAAGTAAGTCCCTAACGTTTCTTATTGTTCATTACGTAGACAAAGAAACCTCAAAATAAGAATTTTATTTTTTTTCTTGTATTTTGTTACCTTTAGCTATCATCAAACAAACAGATTGTCCAAGAGAAGTGATGTATATAGCTTCGGGGTGGTCCTTCTAGGACTTGTCACAGGAAAACCATTGTTTAGTAATGGCAAAAAAGTAACGCACATCACGAAAGAAGTGCAGACTAAAATTGAAAGAGAAGACATAGCTGATATTGCGGATCCAAGACTGTACGGAAGCTATGACCTTAAGTCAATGAGGCATGTAATAGAGATTGCGTTATCATGCACCTCAATCAGCGCAAGCAATAGGCCCAGGATGACAGACGTAGCTGCTCAGTTGAGGGAGTGTTTAAGATCTGAAATGCCGGGGGAATTCCAAAGTGACACGAGCTCGGCTACCTTTTCTGTCTATGACGACAACTCAACCGCAAGGGCTAGTCCCTCTGCAGGACAAGGGTTTCAATGCATCATTGACAAACTAAACGAATGTTGAATTTACCCAGTCATCTATGTGAATGAATTATATTTGACATTTTATTTCTACAAGACCTATATCTATAATATTTTGTAATTATACAAACCTTTATCCATTTGATCATAATGCCTTTGTGAAACTTTCATTACAACCTATGTAGTCAAGTTGGTCTATTCAATTCTTATAAGCATATAAAAGATAAGTGAAGTGGGGCTTGTGCTCATAAAGTTTCCTACATTTTCATTTTTAATGGGTCAGAGCTTGTGAACATTACTTTCTTAACCACTGTTAAATCTCCATGGGGGTGCAATATTTTAAAGTTCATGGGGGTGCAATATTTGACTATGTGTAATTCTCCAAGATTTTACCTAACCAAAAAAATAATTTGTTGTTTTCTTGTGCTTTCTTATGAATTTCATTCCATGTTCCTTGAAGTGGCTCTCTTTTGAACTGACTTATTTTTTCCTAATGCTTCCTTTGTAGCTACCTAAAATTCTTAAAATCAGTTTCCACATTACTCCTCTAATGCTCTTTACTGAAGAGTAATTTTTTTTCTTCTGAAGCACGAGAATAGAGAGAAAGGGAAATTGATGCAAGGATGTAGAATGCAAAAGTGTTGAAAGTGGACTTCTCCACTTAATGCTTCATTGATTGGATGATGTAGGATATTTCAAGGTGCGGATATGTAAAGAGATAATAGTGTAAGTAGGGATATACGATAGATAAATGATCGAGATATAGTATGAATATCTACTGAAATTATCTATGAAATAATCCTACAATAGAATGAGGATCTATGAATGATATGAAGGGTTTTAAATAGATAATTCAGAGGAATAGATTTTAGAAAATTTAGAAGGTTGTTTGGATAAATGATAATGAGGTAATTAGGTTATGAAGAGATATTAGATAAAAAAGAAGAGAATATTTGGAAAATTTAACTAGATAATGAGGAAATTTGGGATAAAGATCATAGAATAGAGTAATGATAACATGCGATATTTACATCATAAAACATGATTTTTGATAGATATTTAAGTATAAATGATTTCATTTTCATGCATGTTATCATACTTATATGTATTTTTCTATTTTTATATGAAAAGTCACTATATTCTCAAAAATACTTTAAATAAGGGTTAAAAATAATGATTTTAAGATGAATAAATTAATAACCCATCTTTATTTTGAGATTATAGATGTTTTTAGAGTTAAAATAATGAGAGAAAGCATTTATACACATTTATTTATATTTTCCTAAGTTAAAATCTCTTAAAAATAACTATATTTTTGAAATAAAATTTTAAACTCTCATTATTTATTAATTTTAACTTTTTAGAATAATAGATAATTAAATTTTGGATCAAATGAAAGAAATTTGGATTAATTCGGAGTTATATATTAAAAGTTATGAATTTTCTATTTTTAGGGATTTTTTCTGAATTTTTAAACTATTTTTCTTATTTTATTGTCGATTTTTAAACCGTTTTTAATAAATAAAAAATAAATAAAAAAATAAAAAAATGGGCGCAGGGCCCGCGTGGATGCGACTTGGCACGCAAGGCCACGTGGCAGCGCCACGCGGACCCGCGCAGCGCCTACGTGGTGCGTAATATATTAATAGTATATTATTATTATATATATAAGAAAAGGGTTCTTCAGCCTCGCCTAGATGGGGAGGGTATTAACTCTCTTAAATGTCGGGACTTATATACCCGACATTTCCTCTTATTTCTTTCCGTGTGGGACTAAGTTCCACAGGTTCTTTTGATGCAGGTTACGTGGCGCTATGGAGAACGTTGGATCAGGCCAACCGATCGATCGACGCACGTCGATCAAATGGGCGCGTGGACCACCGGCGATCATCACACATGTGCTCAAATAGGAGGCGTTATAACGGCTCTGATGTAACGATGGCGGATCACATCGGGGCCGTTTGATCGTGATCCAATGAACGGGATTCAAGCGTTTTTATAACGTCTATCGACGGGAGCATCTGAGCCCTCCATCCACAATCCGACAATCGCGATATTTCCGAAAACGGTCCATCATGGACCGTTTATCGTAAGCGTCGATCATTTCGATCGGACGGTTACGAAATTTCCTCCTATAAGACGATGTGTTCTTCACGTTCTTAAGCATCCGAGTTGAAATCAATCCAAATTGATCTGTCTAGACAACATTCTTCTCGAATCTCTCGATCCCATCGTGTTCCTCTTCCATTTCCGCACTCACGGAGCCTTTGAGATCGAGATTTGGCGGCGTAACTTGGGAGAAATCGTATCTTGAATCTCCTCTTCGCGTTCTTCATTTTTTCGGCGATTAATCGGTTTAATCGCGTCGTTTGAAGTGCTAATTGGGATTAGTGGAGGCGGTTTTTCCCAAATTACCTTCCTATAGTGTTTAATTTCATTTTAGATTAATATTAGATTCTAATTTCATCGAATTTTAGCTTAAAATCGTGATTTCGATCGCTCAAAATTTCTCTCCACTTCGAATCTTGATTTCTCCGCGAAATCAAGTCCAAATTGGACGATTTTTGATTCCGTGGAATCGATTTGAAGTCTACTTTCTTAAAATACCATTTTCCCCAATTTCTTCCATCGATTTTGACGAGACTAAATCGTATGGTCGTTGAATGCACACGACTTAGTGTCAAAATAAAGTTCCAAACTTACCAATTTATGATTAATCAAAGTAATTAATTAGTATAATGGTAATTAAGGGTCGAATCCACGGAGAATTAGGGAATTTTGAGAGATACCTTCAAAATTTGGTCAAATCGGACGATGAATCGAGGTTAGAAATTGGGCGTTTCGATATTTTAAGAAAGATAACTCAAAATCGAATCCACGGAATCAAAAATCAAGTCATTTGGTGGAGAATTCGAAGAGAAATCGAAGATTAAAGATGGGAGAAAAATTCGTTTCGAAAAACGATTGAAAACCGAAATTAAATCTAAATTAATCTAAATCTACGATTCTAAAACTAAAATTAATGCTAAATGATGAAAGATAATGAAGAATTTACCCAACCTAACCCAAAGTAGCCATCGAAATCATCCAATTAATCGCCGGATGAAAGGCTATTCATTCTGAAATTTTTGAAGACGAAGATGGAGTTCAAGATGTAAATTCTCCCTTCTCTCTCGATCAAACTTTGATCTTAAGCATTCAATGGAAGCGCAATTGAGTTACGAACGCTCTCGAACAAACGGCACGCGATTTGGAGTTGTATTCAAGGAGAATTTGAGAAATGATCGCGAACCTGTTCTTCGTCGCGAAGAACGGTTCTTAAAAAAAACGAAAATGAATTGCAGCCGTCCGATGAAGAGATCATCGCGATCAATGGTCACGATCGTGCGCCCCTTTAGATGAATCGTCGCTTTGTGATGATCGTTGGATTTTAATCGTGCGATCACGATTAAATCTGAGATCCTTTTGATGAATTAATCTGGACCGTTATAACTCTCTTGATAAGCGGTCCAGATTAACTCACTTAAGTGATTTAAAACGCACGTGCTGGATTGCTTGATCGCGTGGACCTCGTGTCCATCTGATCGACGCGCGCGATCGAGCGCGCTTTCCATCCAACGCTCCACAGCTTGCCACGCGTCCTGAAATTAAATAAAACGAACGGGACTTTAGTCCCACACGGGATAAATCAGAGAAACAATCCACTATATAAGCTACGACGTATATGGGCCATTAATGATTTTCCCCCTTGTACACGGGGGGCCCCTATAAACTATATAAATATTGAAATGAATGCCACGCGTCACCCTATGCGCCACGTAGGCAGGCGCGCGGCCACGTGGCAGAGCCACGTGGCCTTGCGTGCCACCTCGCGTCCACGTGGGCCCGTGCCCAAACACATTTTTTTAATTATTTTAATTTTTTTAATAATATTTTTATTATTTTAAAACAATTAAAATCGAAAATAAATCAAATTAAATTCAGAAAAAAATTCCAGAAAAATTCTATAAATTTGTAAAAATCATAACTTTCAAAATATAACTCCAAATTAAGTCAAATTTGTTTTGTTGGATTCAGAATTGAATAATCTATCATTATAAAAAAAGTCAAATTATTAAAAATAGTAAGAGAATTAATTTATATTAATTTAATACATTTATGTATTATATAAAATAAATTCATATAAATACATAAATGTAAATAAAAAGTGTTTTTCTCTTCTATTTTCAACTTTAAAAACATGATTATGATCATACATATAATTAGGATTAAAGATTAAAAATGTTTAATTATGCATAATAATCCATAAATTGATGTATTTTAAGATCATAACATGAATTTACACAAAATGATAGAAATATGCTAAAAAGATGATAACATGCATAGATTTATGATGATTAATGCATTGATTTGCATTAATATCTATGTAATTACATGCATAAATAGCATGTTATCAGATTTCCCGTCCGATTTGATCAAATTTGAAGATTACATCAAGAAATTGCTTAATTCCCTGTGGATTTGACCCGTATTTACCATTATACCCTTGAATTCGATTCAGTTTCATCAAATTGGTAAGTTCGGTATAATTTTTGACGCGATACCGCTTGAAATCGACGACCTCACAGTTTCGTCGCGTCAAATGGCGCAGTTGCTGGGGAATTAAGGGAATTTTCGATCAAATTAAGTCAATTTTGACTTGGTCAACGCGGATTTTTCTCTTAATTTCTTGAAATTCAAGCAACTCAATCGTATTTTGAGTGATCTGAAGTAGAAATCCATCTTCGAGATCCTTAATTTGATAAGAATAAGTGATTTTTGCTCCTTTTCTAAGGATTACGGGCAATCACTTACTCAAAATCGCGTTAAGAACGCGTAACTCTCACGGATACCGACACTCAGGTACGACTGATTTCAATTTTTAATATATTTTAAGTATTTATAAGTTATTATCCATCTATCTACTCGATCCACTCTTCATGAGAAGACGAACGGCCTGGAGAGTACGGAATAATCCCCTAGAAATAGACCTCTTTGAGCGATCCTCGCGAGACTCCCGAAGCTACAGAGACCCGAGCACTACAGAGGCCAGACTCAACTTTTGATCCTCTCGAACCGGTAGAAATGGCCCCGGAATGATGAAGGAAATGCTAGGAAACACCTTAGTGACTATGCTATGCCCGTCCTCCAGCGACCCGTCACTAGAATTCACGCTCCCCTAGGACGAGGGGCCAATTTTAGAATAGACTCCCATGTAATGAGCATGCTGCCTATCTTTCATGGTAAGCCTTCTGAAGATCCCTACAGACACGTAGATGAGCTTTCCCAAGTTTGTGAGATCTACCACCTTCAAAATGTCCCCGCTGACACGATGAAGATGAAACTCTTTCCCGCTACCCTTAGAGATAGAGCCAAAGACTGGTTTTTAAAATTAGGAAAAGAATTCACAAGCTGGACCGAAATGGAGGAAGAGTTCTTAAGAAAATATTATTCAGTAGGAAAGACCACCTCTGTCCGAAAAGCCATCCGAGAGTTCACCCAAGGCTCGTCTGAAATCTTCCACGAAGCACAGGGAGCGACTAAGAGATCTTACGGAGTGCCCACACCATGGCGTATCTAACCACGAATTAACTCAAATATGACGGGTTAGGCCCGCAAGATAGATACCTTTTTGGATGCAGCTAGCGGCGGCACCTTTATGAGCAAATACGAAGACGACGCAATGGATCTCATCGAAACGGTGACGGAAAATAGTCACCATAATGCGGCGAAACCATTTGGAAGAGGTGCAATGCCAGAAAGCTCTAGACGCCAAGTCGGCGAAGCGGGGATGCTCCTCGAAAGAATCGACAAAATGGCGGAAGTCGAGAACTTACTCTGGGCCGGCTCAGCATCCGCAACGGTTCAGAGGACTCGCCCCGTCTCACTTGAAGAAGCGTCACCATGCGCGACGTGCTCAAGGTCGACCACGTCGAGTCGATTGCCCGTGATGGCAATCCAAGGGCAAGGAATGTATAGACAAGGTCCCTCGGGAGGACCAAGTCAACGGGGGACGACCAAATTATCCGAGTAATTACCTAATCAATATAATACCCCTGTTTTTAACAATTCCTTGCCGAGAATAATGGCTATAGGAGGAACAACGATCAACCTTATCCTCCACAATATAACGGTCAGCAAAAATTACCCTAATCAAAGACCGTCGATCGTTCGATCCGCTCGACTCAACCACAAGCATACACGCAAGCTCCACGCCAAACCACGCAGGCATCCGAGCCCGATCCTCGGCGCGATCTCGCAATTAATGGAGCAAATGGCGAGATGAACTCACGCGTGGACGAAATTCAGGACTTCGTCAAGACGAACGTCCAACAGACGAGCAGGACAAAAAGGGTAAGCAAGTAACTTTTCTGCGGCCGGTTACCCTCGCGAGCCACGAGCAAATCCAAGAAATCAAGGAGCCGTCGACCCGGACTCACAATATCAACCATATAAAGCGTCGACGAAGAAGCCGTAGAATCAGCCACTGGCCGTATCAAGCCTTCGAAGTGGGAAAACTGCCGGATCCATACAAGGATCACCCTTTCCACCAAGGCCAAAAAGAAGAAGAGGAAACGCCAATTATCGTTGAGCAAGACAACGATTCGGAAGGACGAGGAAGAACGAGTTATGGCTGAACCTAACCACTGACAAATATAAGCCCCACTGTGCCTTATCCTCAAGCCTTAAACCGACCAAAAGCCAAGAATAACGAAGCAAGCGAAAACCTAGTAGAAGCCTTTAAGAAGGTAAGCAGTAACTATTCCCTTAACGAAGCCATCAAGCATATCCCTACCTATGCAAAAATTCCTAAAAGGTATATGTACCCCCATAGAAGCCCTAAAACGGATCCAACTTAGTGAGACGGTAGCTCCATCATGATGAATTCCTTACCCAGTAAAAAGAGATCAGGAGCACCCATGATCACGAGTGAAATCGGAGGAATGTCCTTTACTAGGTCCCTACTAGATACGGGAGCGAGTATAAACATCCTCCCTAAAGGCTGTGTTCGGCGGAGTCATCATGTAGGGGAGTTACAACCATTCCTAGTAGAGTTATGCTTAGCCGATGGATACAGTTAGAAAACCCCATGGACTAGTAGAAGAGGTCATCGTAAGAATAGAAGATTGTTATTTCCGGTAGATTTCCTAGTGGTCGATATGAAAATGACTAAGGAGCTGAGCCAAGCCCCAGATCATATTAGGACGACCCTTCCTAGCTCTCTCTGAAAAGCCGTAACCGGCGGGGAAAGGAGAAGTTATTCTCAAAGTGGGAGAGCAACCAGTGAAGGTCGACATCAACAAGCTAATGAAATACCCTTCACGAGCATCCGAAGATTTGGGAGCCATCGACTTCGGCGACGATCAAGACATAGACGAATGCGTAGAAGAAGTTATGATGATCGACGAGGAAGCAAGATATGAAGAGCTTCCGATGGGCAGGCCCACTTTGGAGCTCAAAAACTCTCCCGTCTACACTCAAGTATGCCTTCCTTGATGACGAGAAAGCAAAGCCGGTAATTATTTCCTCCAAAGCTGGACCTCAAGCAAGAAGAGAGTGCTTGGAAGTGCTAAGGAAGAATAAAGAAGCAATCGGATGGACCACTGACGGACTTAAAAGGGCTAGACCCTTCACTATGTACTCATCGCATCTTCCTAGAGGATGAGTCAAGACCCGTCGGGGAGGCCCGAGACGACTCAACCCAAGGGTATGGGGAGGCCGTAAAAGAAGAAATTCTTAAATGGCTAAATGCAGAAATTATCTACCCCATATCCGATAGCCAATGGGTGAGTCCGGTACACGTCGTCCGAAGAAAGCCGGAGTACGAGTTACGATGAATGAGAAGGGCGAGGAAATCCAGATGCGCCTACCGAGCGAAGTGGAGGGTCTGCATCGACTATCGAAAAGCTGAACTCCACGACTAAGAAGGACCACTTCCCGCTACCGTTCATCAACCGAGATCTGGACCAGGCGGCGAGGATCCAACTACTCTGCTTCCTCGACGGATACTCGGGCTATAATCAGAGTGCCATCCACCACGACGATCAAGAAGACCACGTTCACTTGTCCTTTTGGCACCTTCGCCTTGAGACGCATGCCATTCGGAGCTGTGCAACGCCCCAGACCTTCCAGCGATGTATGACGGCTATCTTCTCCGACTTTCTTGGCGACATTTTAGAAGTCTTCATGGACGATTTCTCCATCTTTGAAACGACTTGAAACTTGTCTTGCTCACTGTCGAAGATCTTTGGAGGTATGCGTCGAGGAAAGCGCTGAGTACTTAGTTGGGAGAAATCCCACTTCATGGTACGAGAGGGAGTAGTGCTCGGGCACATCGTCTCGGGCAAGGGCTTAGAAGTGGATAAGGCCAAGATAGAGGTCATCCAAAACCTCCCTCTACCTAACACCGTGAAGGATTTGAGGAGCTTTCTCGGGCACGTCGGCTTCTATTGACGATTCATCCAAGACTTCGCGAAAGTCTCCAAGCCTCTCACCACCCTTCTTTGCAAAGACAAAGACTTCATCATCGACGAAGAAGGGAAGCGCGCATTCAAGACATTGAAGCAAGCACTAATCGAAGCACCGATTCTACAAAGTCCTAGTGAGACTTACCCTTCGAGATTATGTGCGACGCTTTTGGACTACGCGGTGGGAGCGGTCTTGGGGCAGCGGCCCGGACAGAAAAGCCGACGGCCATCTGCTACGCAAGTAAGACCCTCATTGAAGCTCAAATTAATTACACGACGACGGAGAAAGAGCTTCTGGCGGTGGTCTACGCTCTCGAGAAGTTCCGGCCTTACATCTTGGGGAGCAAGATCATCATCTACACTGATCATGCGGCCCTGAAATAATTGCTCTCCAAGAAAGAGGCCAAACCAAGACTCATACGATGGGTGCTGCTCCTTCAAGAATTCGACTTGGAGATAAAAGACAAGAAGGGCAGCAAAAACTCGGTGGCGGACCACTTATCGCGTCTCCACATCTCGGGAGGAAAGGACATCAGAGAGACATTTCCAGACGAGCATCTCCTCGCCATCTCGAGTCACGCCCCCTGGTACGCACACATCGTCAACTTCATCGTGACTGGATCGATCCCGGAGCACTGGAACCGACACCAAAAAGATAAGTTCTTCCACGAGCTTAAGTACTATTTCTGTGAAGAGCCACTTTTGTTCCACCTAGGATACAACTAGATCATCCGACAATGCGTACCGGAGGAGGAGCAAGGAGACATACTGGCGATGTGTCACTCATCGACGTGCGGAGGACACTTCGCGGCACGAAAGACCGCGGACAAGATCCTACAGAGCGGCTTCTACTGGCCATCCATCTTCAAGGACGCCCACCGTTTCTACACGGAGTGCCTACAATGTCAAGCGGCAATCAACATCTCCAAACGAGACGAGATACCGATGCGGCCAATCCTTGAAGTGGAAATATTCGATCTTTGGGGGTTAGACTTTATGGGACCTTTCCCACCTTCTGACGGGAAAGAGTACATCTTGGTGGCGGTGGACTATGTGTCCAAGTGGGTCGAAACAATCCCCACTAGGACAAACGATCATCGGGAGGTACTGCGGTTCATCACACGATGCATCTTCGCCCGATACGGTTGTCCGAGAGCCATCATCAGCGACGTAGGCTCACACTTCAACAACTCGCACTTCCGGGCTCTGTTGAAGAAATACGGAGTACACCACCGCATCACCACGCCATACCACCCCCAGGCGAATGGGCAAGTAGAGGTAAGTAATAGAGAAGTCAAAACTATTCTTAAGAAGATAATTCGTCTAGATGGAAAGGATTGGGCACACAAGCTCCCCGACGCACTATGGGCATACCGGACGGCATACAAGACACCCATTGGGATGTCTCCCTTCCGGCTCATCTACGGGAAAGCCTGCCACCTTCCGGTTGAGCTAGAGCATCGAGCCTACTGGGCCATCAAGAAGCTCAACCTCGCACTGGACATAGCAGGCAAGGAACGACTTCTCCAGCTCCAGGAGTTACAAGAGTTGAGGCACGACGCGTACGAGAACGCGGCGATCTACAAAGAGAAGACCAAGGCCTTCCACGGCCGACACATCCGAGCGAGCGATCATTCCCGGATCAGCGACAAGGTCCGGCTCTACAATTCCCACCTCAAACTCTTCCTCGGAAAGCTGCGCTCCGGATGGGATGGTCCATACGTGATTCTAGAATTGTTCGACAGCGGAGCGATACTCATCTCCGATCCTAAGACCGATCGACAATTCAAGGTAAGCGGCCATCGTCTTAAGCCGTACCTGACTTCAGAGCCACCCGCACCAGCAGATAAGGTAAATCTGCATCTTCCCGAGCATTCAAGGACGTGACGGTATCACCCTCGACCCATCAGTAGTCTAGGTTTCATTTTTGTTTAGTCTGACTGAAGACGTTAAACTTAGCGCTCTTGGGAGGCACCCCAAGATTATCTTACTTTTTAGTTTTGTGTTTTTTATTTCAGTTTGCTTTTGGACGTTGAAGAACTACATTAGGAAAGGGCGCACCTGCACTGGAAAATCCCACGAGCATCACGGACTAATGAGCTTTTCTAAACCCATCTCACCGCACTTTTTATTGTTTTCATGCCATGATTCGATGAGTTTTTGACATGAGCATGTAGTATTCATTGAGGGCAATGAATGATTCTAGTTGGGGGGTGAGGATTTAGAAAAAGCTCTATCATTTTCAAAAATTTTAAAATTCTATCTTCTACAAACTCCTATTTTTCAAAATCTTTGATCTAATCCACCCCACCTTAGAAGTCTTTTCATCTAGAGATCTGACCTACTAGAGATGTAGAAGTGAGGACTTTATAGTCCATATGATTACATTTTGAGTAATAAAGCCAAATGATCTAGAGAGACCAATGTATTAGAGTAGTGGTTGACTTCTTTGGGGTTGGATACCCTAATGAGCACCAAGGAAAAGAGTAATCAAGAGGTTGAAATGCTATGGGATTGAAAAGGAGAGTATTTGAGAGAAAATGAAATTCCATCCTCTACCTATTATTAGCCCAAACTGCTTAGTATAAGGAATTTCTCGATGCTAGACTTTCCCATTTAAAGAGTGCAATGATCCATAATCTTTGTAGCACCTATCTTTTCCTTATAGGCATGTAGTTTTCTCTTCCAAAGCAGTCAAGTAGTAACACCTATTTGTTTTAAAAACTTCGCTTTTGATGATGAACACTCCCAAGTGAATCCACACATCCATTTCACCTTCCACTTTTTCTCCCACATGTGCTTATACCTTCACTACACTTCATTTGCTACACACTCTCTTCAGAAATCCTTAAACTCCTCCACATCATCATTCTAGTCTTCTGAAATGCTTTAAAAAAAATGAAGAAGAAAAGAAAGAGGAGCAAAGTCAAAAGAAAGAGAGAAATAAGAAGTTACAAGAAGGAAAATAAGTGGGAATATCTTCTACCTTTATCTCTACCTCCATTATCATCTCCACCATCTACCCTATCCATCATCATCCACCTCACTTGGGAGTATAATCATCATAAGTGGTACCATCTTTGATTTTATCATCCACTTCTGTTTTATCAGCATATTTGCTTTTAGCCAAGTCACACCCTTAGAAATAGCATCTTTTATTTCCTTCAGCCTCCTCACACGATGCATCCAAAGATAGGAATCCATTTGAATTGCACTCTTTTAAGGAGGAAAGCGAGTTGATGGGAATTCTAAGTACTAGGTAGCCTCCAATTTGAGGGAAGGAGTGATGTGTTTATGGAGAGGGTAAGGAATTACATCCACTCATGAGAGAGTGAGTTTATTTTCAGCACCATAGCATCATACCTTAGATAGGCTCACCTTGATTACAATCAAGAATTAGACTTGAGCATTAGCCGATGAGCACTACCCTAGCATGCACTAAAGAAGTCAACCTAGAAATGGAATCTAGATCATTAGGGCCTACACTATGAGGAAAACGTGATCATACATTTATACACTTCACCTTTTTAGTAATAGGATCAAAGGATGAAAAGACTTTCTAGGGAGATCATATAGTGAATTGCTAAGGGACTAGCAATAAATTAAGTTGGGGGGTGTGATAACATGCGATATTTACATCATAAAACATGATTTTTGATGCATATTTAAGTATAAATGATTTCATTTTCATGCATGTTATCATACTTATATGTATTTTTCTATTATTATATGAAAAGTCACTATATTCTCAAAAATACTTTAAATAAGGGTTAAAAATAATGATTTTAAGATGAATAAATTAATAACCCATCTTTATTTTGAGATTATAGATGTTTTTAGAGTTAAAATAATGAGAGAAAGCATTTATACACATTTATTTATATTTTCCTAAGTTAAAATCTCTTAAAAATAACTATATTTTTGAAATAAAATTTTAAACTCTCATTATTTATTAATTTTAACTTTTTAGAATAATAGATAATTAAATTTTGGATCAAATGAAAGAAATTTGGATTAATTCGGAGTTATATATTAAAAGTTATGAATTTTCTATTTTTAGGGATTTTTTCTGAATTTTTAAACTACCATTTTCCCCAATTTCTTCCATCGATTTCCCGTCCGATTTGATCAAATTTAAAGATTACATCAAGAAATTGCTTAATTCCCTGTGGGTTCGACCCGTATTTACCATTATACCCTTGAATTCGATTCATTTTCATCAAATTGGTAAGTTCGGTATAATTTCTGACGCGGTACCGCTTGAAATCGACGACCTCGCGGTTTCGTCGCGTCAAGTAATAGAGAATGGATGATGTGTAATGATTAAAAAAGAAAGTGATTATATATAATATATTAATAAGTAGGGATGATAGAAGGGACAATAAAAGAGAGAATATGGAGGTGGACACGGTGAGAAGATGGTAATATATACTTTATAATATAGAGGACAGAGAGTGGGTGAAAGAGGGACGGAAAATGACAGGGTGAAGGGGGAGATTAGAGGGAAACGGAGAATCTAATGTGGACTTATGGACGAGTTTAGGGGAACTATTAAACACGAATGGAGAGAGGATGTTACTTAAAGGAGTAGGAGAAGATAACGCTCCGGATTCGCTCCTCACGATAGATAATTTCCTCGGTGATTCTCTGATGGAAAAGGTTGAAAGCGAAAGAACGGGGGAAGAAAAGCGGGGGAAGATAGAACTCGGAAAAGAAGATGATGCGGAAGGGCTTGATGGAGACACGAGAATGAACGCGAACACAAATGAGTAACCAAATTTCATTCAAAATACACTGGCTTTTCTTTACAATCGATTCCCTTTTAAAGGCGAAGGAGATAGAAGTTTAAGGATAAAAAGACATGTCGCGGAAGGAGCGGTAGTTGTTGCGGTTTCTTCATCTCCTCGTAAGTTAATTTCACGTTTCTTCTTTGACAAGATAACCACGGGCGGAAATACATGGAATATTCCGTATTTTTCTGTCGCTTTTTTGGGCAGTGTGGATGTCGTGACTTTAATTGTTTTTCGTAGATAATAATTCGGCCAAAGCTTCATACTCATCAGGCATCGTGAAAGCTATGTTCATGTGATAGGTAATTGAGAAAGTTTCTACACTTTTATTCCCGCCTATGTGATGTAGTCGCGAAGATAAGTAGAGAAGTCGGATGCTGGTTGTAGGTCAACGGGGTGTTTGGCGCTCTTTCAATAAACTCAGCATTTTATTGCCGCTTTCTCCATTGTTTTCGTTGTTAACTTTGGATTTTTTGTCGTTAACTTTTGTTTGTCGTCTTCTTGAATCCTCTTTGATGTCGGTAGTTGATGTGTCTGATGTTGTAGGATTTTCTCTTGCGGCGGGGCAAAGCTGACGAGCGATAAGTCGGCGGGGAATGGACGAAGGCTCTTTGTGTGTTTTCATGCGTCTGCAATGGACAATGATTGAGAGGGGGCATCTCCTCAATTTCGTGATGAACTCGTCCATGAAGATAGTTAATAGTGTTTTGTAGCGATTGTGTAGGTAATGGGATTGGCTTGCCCTTTGAGCGCTTCCAACTTCCTTGAAATCCTGTTGTTTTATTCTCGCTAGTCTCCGAGGTAAGTTGAAGAGGAATCCAGAAACCCATGACAGTGTGGATCTTGCTTCAAGTCCTTCGAGCCCTATCTTCTCTTGTGCTCGTGCAGTAGTGAAGAAGAATTTTCTTTAATTGCTTTCAGGGAAACCGTCTTGTTTTCTCTGTTCTATCCTGACGTCGCCTTCTGTCGAGGTCCTTCTGCAGAGAAGGTGTTGACTGGTTTATTCTTTGCTTATCGTAGACACATCGTCATTATCGTGGTTGCCTCCGTGAGGATGAGAGTTGAAGAAATAGCCCGTCGATCGTGTGATGATGTGGAGGCTTCCAGAGTTGCTTCACTGCTCCATATCAGCAGAGAGGGTTGACATTGGTAGAGAGGACTCAAATTAAGTCATCAATTTAGTGAGAGACGTGATTTCCTCTTTGTCTTTATTTCTTTGGAAGGCTTCATGTGCTTCAATGCTCCATAGATGCATGAGTTTATTCATGCAAGGAAATTGTCTTTGAGTAGAATAAAATATAGTGTCTCCCATAGGTAATTAATATGGAGATCTCTCATATAATTTTAACTATGGGTGGCTTTCAAAGGAAGAAGGGAGTGCAAAACAAAGGTGTTCCTAATGATGTTTCTTTCTTGAGATCATTAATTTTATACAAGGTACCTATGATACAGTGGATGGGGTTTGGAAATTAGGATCCTATATCAAGGTAGAAGGTGGTTGACTTGGTCCATTCAAGGGATTCTAATTATCTAAGGATAAGGGTTTAATTTATTTTGACCAACTCAATCTTTGGATCCGCGTAAAATAGAGGAAGGAGGGAAGATAATTCCCTTAGAGTCTACACTCTCTTTCAATGTTTTAGAGAGGTCTTTCATCATTCACTTAGTGCATGGTGACTCTTTCAAACTCATGAGGGAGGAGGAGTAAAGTATTTTGTTGCAATTGAGGAGGATTTCTCTTCCTTAGTGCATATCTAGGTTCACTTGGAACCCTTGTGTTCATGTTTTGATATAAGTCTCCACCATTGGAGCTGCATGAACTCTCCATAATTGAAATTCCAAGAAGATGTTAAAAAATTATTCACTTGACATTAAGGAATTCAAGCAAGTTATTTCTAAGACAAAAATAATTAATATATTATTAATATTTTTTTGACCAATAAGTTAATTCAAATGGCAAAGAAAAAATAATGCACTCATTTATATCCTTAAATTTTATGAAAACTTTGAATATAAGTTAATGAGATACTCACTTCCCCAAAACTCTCTATTTGTAATACTTTAGTAATTGATGGATATCATGCGGCCTATGGGCGAATCACACTTCCGTGTATCTTGTTTATGTTCATTGAAATGAAATTTGTTCATAGTCAATCTTGTGTGATATTTACTATAAAATCCATGAACATATGCAATGACTAAGTGAATTATGATGATATCATAATACAATGATCACTAGTCTTTAACATATGTTCTAAACATTCCTGTTTATGGGATATTCGAGAAGGACATCAAATTATTTGAAAATAATAGAACTATCTGAAAATAATATAATGACCCCCGTCGCCACCAAGGCACGATATCATGGTGCCGGAGGAGCCGACACCCTCGTCTGTGGATTTATCTTTATTTCCTTGTATTGAACTTTATCGGCCCGCACGTGTTTTAGCGAGTCCTCGCTTATTTCCCTCTCCCTTTCAAGCTTTTGGGTGGGTTCTTCCCTTTTTGGGATCCTATTCGTGAAGCCCTTCTTCTTTGTGAACCTTATTTCTATGAGTATGTTTAGGCTTTTTGATATAGGATAATTTAGTATGATTGTATGTATGAATATGTTGGAGTAGATATGGAGAAGTGAGGGAAACATGATAGGACTTTTAGTGATGGTAAGTGATAATTATCCTATAAGTGTGTGAGGACCTATGAAATGATATCATTAGAAATGAAATTATAAATCAATGAGAATATATTGAGGAATAATTTAGAAGTGTGAGGAGAGGAGTTTAGATGAAAAGATAATATGTATACTTATATATTACTAATGAAAAAGATTAACTCTTATGGTAAATAGTTAGTGTGGAGAGGAAGATAATAATATTATTAAGAATAATAAGGTATATATATATATATCAGAGAATAGATGTAGGAAGAAATAGATGAATAGAGGAATAGGATATCGGTTGGGTTATCTATTTAGGAGCTCAGATAGTAGTAATAGAGGTTGAATGAAGATAATGGATGGAGAAGAATTCAGGAGTGAATAGAGTTCAGAAGATAATCCATGAAGATTACGGTGAAGAGGAGGATAGAAATAATATGATTTAGAACTAAATGATAGTGAGTATGATTGAGAGGATAACTCGGATAGAGATGGAAGAGGGGAAGGGTAGACGCGACGAAGAGAAAAGAGGAGGTACGGGAAAGAGGGTGGCTGAGAATAGTTTAAATTAGTATTTTAGACATGAAACAAGAATAGAGAATAGATAGAAAGTAGGTAGGAGACTGAGCTTGCAGGCTCTTTGCGCTTTAGAGCTTTGTAAAGAGAGATCTTAGAAGAAACCAACCTGGCGATGAGGCCTTCCAGTAAGTAAGCTCCCAACATCTGCATCGGGTCATCTCTCTTTTCTGCAATCATCGCTCACTGCCAATGTCCTTGAACCAAAGAAACTCATCCGTTCTCAGCAAAGGAAGATCAACTCCCTTCAATCCGGATGATCGAGATGATGATGAATACGGAGGAGTGATCATAGATCCAGAAGGTTTGCCATCAAGTGAGAATGTTTTCTCTTCATTTATAAGGTTGACTTTACTTGGATACCACTTCATTGCTGAGGAATAAGCTTAGTGTGTCTTCACTATTATGCTTATCCATTTATCATGAAGGCATTATAAAGTGGGAGATAATCCTCTCCGGTAATAGCTCTCTTAGCATACTTGCCATCATGGAATTGAGCTTCATGTTTGTTCAATTCTCATACATGCATGGGTTATTCATGCAAATAAGCTTTGTCTTGAATTAGAGTAAGAAGATAGATTCTTCTATAAGTAGTTAATAATTAGATCTCTCCTAACAATTCTAACTACAGGTGGTCTTCAAAGAAAATAAGGGATGTAATTCAAAGAGGTTTCCTACTGAATTTTGATAACATGAACTATGATGTGATGATCTATGCTTTAAAAGTAGTAAGAAATCATGAATTTTCAGGTCAAATATGCATGTTATCATAACCCCCAACTCAAATCATTGCTAGTCCCTTAGCAATCACTAAACCTTTAGAGGATAATACAACCTTATCATATATCTTGCATCATTATGGTGGGCAGTTTAAGTTTCCCCTTTAAGTACCACACAAGGCCTTGTTTCCAAGGCAATTGCCTCCAAGATTTACTCCTAGAGTTGCTGGATTTTGGATCCTCGTTTTGGTATACCATGTAAGCCAAGAATACTCATTACCTGAAAAAAAATGTGAAAAAGAAATAATTCAACCATCCCTCGAGGTTATTACTCCCCTATTTTTTAGGCTTTAAACCACAGTGGGTTAGAATACTCATGTGCTTTTTTTTTGCTTAAGAAAACTCAAAATAACGTAAGAAACAATCGTCAGTAATTACAGAAATACCCCTAACTTCAAAATGCAATATCTCCCAACATATAAATCGGATTGGGATGAAATTTTTGCCATTGTCTTCCTTATTGAGCCCTCTTTCTTCTGAAATCAACTAGAATTCAAAAGTATAAGAAATTTTTAGCCTCATTATAGGTCATTGGGTCTCCATTCATTTCTTCTTAATCTTCCTTCTTTGCTAATTTTAGGGTCTACACATAAAAAAACTCAACAAAATATGGTTAGTTTATAATAGCTTGACCTTGTGAAAGGTCAAACATCAAATATGCATCAGATTAACCTCAATTTAATGAAAATGAGTATTTATGTGAAATCTCATGATATATGCAAAATTTTTATAAAAACATGATAACATGAACTATGATGTGATGATCTATGCTTTACAAGTAGTAAGAAATCATGAATTTTCAGGTCAAATATGCATCTTATCAATTTTCTTTTGAGATCATTAATTAAAATGATATAGGGTACCTATAATATGGTGGATAAGGTTTGGAAATCAAGGACCCTATTTCAAGGTAAGTTGGTGGTTGACTTGGTCCATTCAAGGGATTCTAATTATCTAAGGATAAGGCTAATTTCTTTTGACCAAGTCAATCTTTGGATCAGTGTAAAATAGGAAGGAGGAGGGAAGATAATTCCCTTAAGATCTACACTCTCTTTTAATTATCTAGAGAGGTCTTCTTCATCCATTTAATGAACGGATAATTTTCAAACTCATGAGTGAAGAGAAGAATAGGTTCACTCGGAACCCTTGTGTTCATGTTTCAAAATAGTTCTCCATCACTTTTGGGTCGTGGGCCTCAAGTGGGCCCTTTCCCCTCTCGGCCCAATTTGGGCTCTATAAGAGGGGAAGAGACCCTGGTGGCGTACGACCCCCGTCGCCACCAAGGCATGACACTACGGCGCCGGAGGAGCCGACACCCACGCGCGTCCAGCCCCCTCGACAGGCAAAGACGAAGGATGCCGACTTTCACTACACTAAGTGAGGACTTCATCTCGCCACCACAGACTTCATCAGGCTCGCGCGCGCGGGGATTTATCGTTCTACCCTTTCCTTTTATTTCGCACTTTTGTAGCCCGCACGTGTTTAAGCGGGCCTTTGCATATCTTCCTCTCTCTCTCTTTTAGGCCTAGGGGGTGGGTTCCCTTCGTTTCGGGGCCCTAGCCTAAGGCCCTTTCCCTTTGTGAACCTTATTTCTTTTCTATGAGCATGGGTGTGGGTTGTGGGCCTCAAGTGGGCTCCTTTCCTCTCTTAGCCCACCATGGGCTCTATAAGAGGGGAAGGGACCCCCCACAAACCCTAGCCGTCATTTGAGAAAGAAGAGTCTTCCTCTCGAGTGGCTGCTCAAGGAAGGTTAGGGAAGAAGTCCTAGCCGTCGCCGCCGCCGCCGCCGCACTCGATTCGTGCCGCCGCGCCGCCGCCGCCTCCGCCGCCACTTCTTGCCCTAGCCCGGATCCGCTTCACGCGCCGCCAGCCGCCGCGCTCAAGCCGCGCCGTCGTTGCCGCCGCGAGAGATCCGCCGCGCCACCGCGCCCAGCTGCCGCCCGCCGATCCCAGTCGTCGCCGCCACCGCCGCCAAGGCCGCGCGGCTGCGCCGCGCTCCAACCGCGCCTCCACTGCCGGCCGCCGCTCGAGCGCGATCGCCGCCGCCGCATCCCGCCGCCGCCGCGCAGCGCCGCCCTCGCGTCCCGCCGCGCCGCCCTCGCGTCCTCGCTGCCCCCCGCCGCCACGCCGGCCGCAGCGCGCAGCCTCCCGCTCCCTCCGCTTCTGCCGCCGCGCCGTCCCGCCGCGTCCGATTCCCCCACCCCTATCGTCAAGCCGGCGCGTCCCATCGCCCGTCCGCTGCGCTCGACCCAGCGCCGCGCCGCCCTGGCGCCGCGCCCAGCCGCGCCCGCCAGCCAGCCGCGCCGGCCAGCCGCGTCCCCGCCTCACCGCCGCGCCCGATCGCCCAGGCCCGAACGCCCCGCTCCATCGCCGGGCCCAGTCCACCACCGTTTCGATCGTCACTCGCCGCATCCCGCCGCATCCAGCATCCGCCGTCGCGCCAAATCACCGCCGCTCGGCGCCTCGCCCGGTATCGCTGCCCGACGCCGCCCCTCCCTCCGCCGAGCTCGCCGTGGCTCGCTCTGCTCGCCGTGGCTCGCTCTGCTCGCCGCGAATCTCCCTCACCTCCAACCAGTGCCGACTCAGTCCCTTCCGCGCCCCGCCGAGCTACGCCACGACGACGCGCCGCTCGCTGCGCGCTCGACGACCTCCCTCGCCCCGACCGATCCGGCTCGCGCCCGCAGAGTTAGGCACGCATCCCCTCCCTTTTATTTTGAAGTGCAATATTTCTTTCAGTACTTCCCGCATCTGTCTCCACCGGCTTCGGGCCTAGCTAGGTTGAGTGAGTTTGGTTACGGGGTTGGGATCGTGGATCCGGCCGCCGGGTTGACGGTCGAGCTCCCACCGACGACTCGAGGTTGCTCTCTCTCCTGCCACGACAAGCCCGGGAGGATTCCCGACCCCTCCTACTCGGCGCATCCCAGGAACTCCGAGACGACGTGTGGGAAGGTTGACTGCTTGAGGAGTACTTCGAGACATCACCGCATCATCTAGATACCGTAGGCCACACCCCTTCCCTAGTTCCCCATAGTATCCTTAGCGACAGGCCGAGCCCATCCCTCGGTCCGGCATCAGACCCCCCCACAAACCCTAGCCGTCATTTGAGAAAAGAAAGGAGTTTCCTCCCTCTTGAGTGGCTGCTCACGAAAGGCCAGGGAAGGAGTCCAACCAGCGCCGCCGTCGCACTCCTCCATGCGACCGCCGCCGCTGCCGCTATGACCTCCGCCACTCCTTGCCTCGGCCACAAGGATACCATTGTTGCCGCCGCCCTTGAGCTGCCACCGCCGCCGCCGTCGCCCTGCACCGCTGCTGCTGCTTCGCATCTGCCATCCTCCTCATCGTGCCATCCTCTTCGATCGTCGTTCTTCTCCTCCAGTTTTCCCGTTCATCCTCTCCTCAATCCTCCCTCCAGCCCCCCGTCTGCTCTCCAACGTCTCCCTCCTTGGCCGAATTCAGTCTAACCTTGAATCGCGTCGCCAAACTCCCCACATGTGGCCCTCATCCCCCACCTGCATCTTCCGATCCGACTTCCGTCGCCCTTCTTCCCCATCAGACTCCCTCCATTCCCGAGTTTCCCCTCACGTGCAATCGTGATGGAGAATTATTTTAAAAACATGAACACAAGGGTTCTAAGTGAACCTATCCTCCTCCTCCTCCTCCTTATCTACCAATTTGAGAAATTATCCATTCCTTAAATGGATGAAAAGACCTCTGTAAATAAATAAAGAGAGTGTAGATCTTAAGGGAATTATCTTCCCTCCTCTTCTTATTTTACACTGATCCAAATATTGACTTGGTCAAAAGAAGTTAGCCTTATCCTTAGATAATTAGAATCCCTTGAATGGACCAAGTCAACCACCATTATACCTTGATATAGGTTCCTTAATTTCCAAACCTTTTCCACTATATCATAGGTAACCTTGTATATTTATAAAGTAAGGATCTCAAGAAATTAATAGGAATCCTCTTGATATTAAATGTTCTTCTTTCTTTGAATACCACCTATAGTTAGAATTTTAGGAGAGATCTACATATTAATTACCATGGATGAAATTATCTTCTTGTTCTACTTCAAAAAAAAACCTTGTGCATGAATATACCCATGCATGTATGAAGATCAAACAATATGAAGAAAGCTGAGAGAAGGAAAAATATCTAATTGCGTGACCGGATGAAGGCCAAAACTGATTTTAGTTGGAGTTGACAAATTTTTCTTACCAGGGAGACGGGTTATTGCTTCTATCCATCAAATCAGTGCTCGAGTCATAGTGAAATATAGTATGTAACAAAATAAATAACAAGCGCCTTTTATAAATCCTCAGATAAGTAAACGGTAAATAAATCATCTTTCTTACGTCTTCTTCGTCGTCATAGAGGTGGCTGACTGGACGCTTCGTAAATTAATACGGATGTTACGGTATAAGTGACGCATCGTCGCCGCAGTCGCCATCAATTAAAATTTCTGCGCCACATCCGTTGTTCTGTTTATCTAATCACTTACCAAGAACAAGTTCATTCCGTCGTCTAAAAATCCAAGGGGTATGACGATGGCTGTCTCTCGCTGTTCTATTGGGATAATTGCTTGCATCTTGTGAGAACATCTCCAACCTGTTTCTCTGATGTTAGACTCAGTCTGGCGTCTTAATCGTCTATCGATATCGTCCTGCGTTATCAAGATAATGTTCTGTCAGCTTCGTGCGTGACAGTAGGATAAACTAATCTGATGACAAAGTCAACACGTTGTCCTCCTCAAAATGTCACCGGAACCCCGAAGATCTGTAAAGTTCGTGAGAAACATCGCCGCTCCTCGCCGGAGAAGCCAAGATGGGAGAGGGAAGCGGTAGAAGAACTTTGTTGATGAATCAGACGATGTCGCTTTTTGCGCTGCTGTGCCTCCTGGCGGATATTACCTTGGCGCAGAAGCCCTCCACTGAAGGTTAGCAAGCCAAAACTGGCCCTTAAGTTTTCATTCGATGGTCTCAAACGATCCTCAATGTTTTTCGAATTCAAGGATTTATAAGCATAGACTGCGGATTGAGCGACGTCCCCAGTTACACCAACAGTTTTAATGGGCTCAAGTACACCACGGACGAGCCATACACCAGTACGGGAGTCAACAAGGTCGTGTCGGTGGCCAACTTGACAGATATCAACAGATACTACAGAACCGTCAGAAGCTTTCCCAATGGTATCCGTAACTGCTACATGCTAGGACCTGTGCGGCCCGGCTCAAAATACCGAATAAACGCGGAGTTTTTTTATGGGAACTACGACGGCCTGGGTCGGTCTCCGACGTTCGACCTTTACCTTGGCGTTAACCTCTGGGTAACCATGGAGACGGGGGATTTTAACCGCGCGGAAATCGTCACTGTCGCCTCTACCGACAGTATACAGGTCTGCCTGGTCAACATCAACAGGGGCACTCCCTTCATATCCGAGCTTGATCTGCGGCCCCTTCCCTTTGCCATGTACAACCTGGTCAACGACTCATCCTCCTCTGTTAACTTCGACACTGATCGAAAAAACTTTGGAGCTCAAAATCAGATCACGTGCACTTTCTCTCTCGCTATTGATTTGTTGTATGTCTCTATTTCTGGTATTGATAATAATTTCCACGAAAACTGATTCCAGATATCCGGACGACTTCTACGACCGTACATGGTACCCAAGGTCTCCGGGGAGACGACATAACACAACACAAAGCGTCCTCCGCTGAACAGCGGTAATTTCTCAGTGCCGCAGTCTGTCCTTCAGACGGCTTCTGAGGCGCTGTCCCTCTCGGATAGCATAGACATCAAGGACTTCGGAAGCGCCGATCAAGCCGTCTTCGCGTACATGTACTTTGTGGAGTTCCGGCAACTGGCGACCAACGAAAGCAGGGAGATGAACATCTTCTTGGGGAACTCGCTGTTCTATGGCCCTTTCAATTCCTCATTTCTTTCGCAGTATGTCGTCCATTCTTTGCCACCGGGAAACGCAGGAGGATCAACATACTCTGTTCGCGCAACGAGCAGGGCCACTTTGCCCCCCATAATCAACGCCATCGAAATATTCAGTCTCCGGAAGATGCCCTCGTTGCCAACGAATCAGCGAGACGGTGACACATTAATCCGACTCTTTCAAGGATCTCCAAAACCGTACCGGACAACCGAAAACCGAACCCAACCCACACCGGCGGTGGCCAAAAAAAGTCAAACCGAAGGCTTCGGTTCGGTTTCGGTTTTCGCTTCCGGTGTCACCGGTAGCTTTCGGTTTCACTGTTTTCCCGCGCGAGATAGAATTTCTTCCCCGCGCGAGGGAGAGAGAGGGAGAGAGAGGGGGGAAGGGGGAGGGGGAGTGACAGAATTTAATGCAGGAAAGTAACGCAGCGGGGAGAGAGGGAGAGAGAGGGAGAGAGAAAGGGGAGGGAGGTCAAGAGAGAGAGAGAGGGAGGTAGGGAGAGCAGGAGAGAGAGAGAGAGAGGGAGGAAGGCGAGAGAGAGAGATGGATGGAGGCGGGAGAGAGAGAGAGAGGGAGGAAGGCGAGAGAGAGAAGGATGGAGGCGGGAGAGAGAGAGAGAGAGGGAGGGCGGGAGAGAGAGAGATGGAGGGCAGGAGGGAGAGAGAGGTAGGGAGGAAGGGCGGGAGAGAGAGAGAGAGGACGGGCGAGAGAGAGAGAGGGAGGGAGGGAGAGAGGGAGGGAGGGAGGGAGGGAGGGAGGGAGGGAGGGAGAGCAGGGAAAGAGGGAGGGAGGGAGGGGAGGGAGGGAGAGGGGGAGAGAGGGAGGGAGGGAGGGCGGGAGAGAGAGAGAGGAGGGGAGGGCAGGAGAGAGAGAGAGAGGAGGGGATGGCGGGAGAGAGGGAGGGGCGGGCAGGAGAGAGGGAGGGCGGGAGAGAGGGGAGAGAGGGAGGGCGGGGAGAGAGAGAGAGAGCGAGGGAGGGCGGGAGAAAGAGAGGGAGGGAGAGCGGGAGAGAGAGGGCGGGAGATAGAGGGAGGGAGGGAGGGAGAGAGAGAGAGAGAGAGGGAGGGCGGGAGAGAGAGAGAGGGGGAGGAAGGGAGCGCGGGAGAGATAGAGAGAGAGAGAGGGAGGGAGGGAGGGACGGCGGGAGAGAGAGAGAGGGAGGGAGGGAGAGAGACGAGAGGGAGGGAGAGAGAGTGAGAGATGGAGGGAGGGAGAGAGAGTGAGAGATGGAGGGAGGGAGAGATAAAGATAGAGAGAGGGCGGAGAGAGAGATAGAGAGAGAGATAATTTTGCTATTTAAACTTTTGAGAGATGATTATCTAAAAGTAAATTATTTATATTATTTCTTTAAATATTTTTAAAAGTTGAAATTTATAAATTTATGATTTTTATTTTAAATTCTTGATATATTGTATTTTTGTTGTTGAGAAGTGGTAATCTATTTTCATTTGTTTGCGAAACATATATTTTTATATTTACCGTCAATACCGGACATTATCGTCAGTTCAATCCTTAGTTCAATCCTTTTTTATTCTTCATTTTTAAACCTTATGCCAAAACTCCAATTTCTTACTCCGTAGGTCTGTTGCTTTTCTGCAGCGAAGGCCATGTTAAACCTCAAGAACCAGCTTTCATTTGGCGGAAACTGGGAAGGGGATCCGTGTGTTCCACGACAGTTTTCATGGAATGGCCTGGTCTGCGGCTATATCGCCTCGAGTTACGCGACGATAACTTCTCTGTGCGTGTCCTGACTGCTGAACGGTTATATCTATAACTTACTCTGTACAGACAAGGTTTGATTTATTTGTTTCATCTGGCAGGGACTTGTCTCGCAACGGATTGAACGGCAGCATTCCTCTGGCCATAGCCAACCTTACAAGCTTGACATCGCTGTAAATGATTTCCAATAACCTTACAAGCTTGGCCCCTCGTTGCTTTATTTAGTCAATAACGAATTCGAGTAACCCGCCAAAAATATTTTTTAACCCATTCCACTTGATTATTATTTTGCAGGGATCTATCGTACAACAACTTTACAGGAGAAATACCAGATTATCTTGTTAATCTGTTGTCCCTGAGTAAACTGTAAGCCCTGAAACCTCTGAGCCTTCATGTCTGCTAGCATTCCAACTTGAGAAATTCTAATAGTAAGACGTTCTTTCTGCAGAAATTTGGAGGGCAATAATCTGAGTGGAACTGTCCCAAAAACTCTATATCAGAGATCGAAAAATGGATCATTGGAATTGAGGTTAGTTTCAAGCTCTGATGGTTGACGAATACAGAAATTCGGAAAGTTCATTTCTCTGATAACTAAGACCCAAAAAAGATACAACTACAAAAAAAGAACTATTTTTGTTAATTTGAATTTTATCCGATCCTCTGAGGAAGCGGAGCTCCATGGATGGGTTCCGTGAAGGAAAAAAAAAAGGTCCACGAGGGAGATCTTTTAGTAATAAAAAATCGCTTGATGTTTTCTCTTTATAACCAGTATCGACATTTTACGTGAACGTGTATTTTAAAAGAGTCTTCGAAGGTTTCACGTGTCCACAAACTAATAAATCAGTTTTTATGATCTACAAAATTTATCATTGTCGAAATTCAAATCTTGAAGATAGAATCCCGAACCCTCCGCTGCCCGAACGCTCGACGAAATTCCAGTGACATTTCTCCATTTTTCGAAAATTTTCTTTGAATGTTTCTCTATCCTTGTTTGAATTGTAGTCGTGAACGTCCGATCACCGAGGTATGACGGCCAGGATGAAGCCACGTAATCATGAATTAAATTTGCCCCAATTGTTCAGAAACTCAGGGATATGATGTAAATTTTAAGAGGATGCTACATAACACTCTAACGGCGTTATCTTCAAATTTTAGGATCAGCAACAATCCGATTCTCTGTAGCACAGTTGATCTGTGCAGCCCACAGGCACTGACACCCACATCGAACAGCAGGAATACTGTTCTGATAGCAGTTACGACTTCTGCTGCTGTTCTGGTCCTTTCAATTGTCATAATAATTGTATGTATTTTCAAGAAAAGAAAGATACAGCAACCTCAGTCTCGCCGTCAAGGTATATTTTTCTCCAACCTTGTGCCCTTTACACTGGAAAAGAGCTCGGCCATATACCTCACGTTATCCTTTTTGCTGCAGGCTGAGTCGAACTTTAGCCAACAAAACGGTCCTGGAACTTCTCCGTTGGTTAACACGGTGAGTGGGCTGCAATCGGAAAGCCACCAATTCTTAGAAGCTGATATTATACAAATCACGAATAATTTCGCGCGGCCAATTGGGCAAGGGGGTTTTGGAACTGTCTACCATGGCATTTTAAACAATGGAACAGAAGTCGCTGTGAAACTACTCTCACGATTGTCAGATCAAGGAGCGAAGCAGTTTAAAGCTGAGGTAAGCTGTTCGTCTAAAGCAGGAGTCATAATATTACTACATCTCAACGATTGGATCAAGCAAAATTTGAAGCATCTTTAGGATTTTATGCTTAATGAACGATGGCCCGTGTGGAATTGCAGGCTGAACAATTGACGAGGGTGCACCACAGATATCTGGTCTCACTGCTGGGTTACTGTAACGAAAATATGGCATTAGTATACGAGTTTGCTCGACAGGGATCTCTTGCAGACCACCTCTTAGGTTCTGTACCTAGAAAACAAATATAATACTAGAGAAAATACAATGTTCCTACACAAAATATAACTACTTGCTTTTCAGTCTCGAGTCCTCTCACAACGGCTTTACACTGTGCAGGAGACTTATCCAATAGGAACTTCCTAAGCTGGAACATCCGACTACGTATTGCGCTTGAAGCGGCTCAAGGTTAAGAAATGAAACACTAAACTACCTTTACTCGAGTTTTTATTTATATGATCGTAGTGCAGTAATAATTCGGTTTGGTACGTGCTTCACTGTTACAGGGCTCGACTATCTACATCATGGCTGCAAGCCGCCAATTATTCATAGAGACGTGAAGCCTTCGAATTTTCTTCTTACTGAAAATTTTGAAATAAAGATAGCAGACTTTGGGCTATCGAAATCGTTTGGCGAGGGGGTTCATACTGTTGTCTCAACTGTGATTGTTGGCACTCCTGGTTACCTCGATCCAAAGTAAGTCCCTAAAAATTCTCATTTAGCATTACCAAAACAAAGAAACCTTGAAGCACGAATTTCTGTTCTTGTTTTCCTTGTATTTTGTTATCTACAGCTATCATCAAACAAACAGATTGTCCGAGAAAAGTGACGTCTATAGCTTCGGAGTGGTACTTTTACAACTCGTTACAGGAAAACCACCATTTAGTAAGGGCAATAGTGTAATGCACATCACGAAAGAGGTGCAGACTAAACTAGAAAGAGGAGACATAGCGGATATAGCGGATCCACGACTACAAGGTACCTATGAAGTTAACTCAATGTGGCGCTTAATAGAGACTGCCCTATCATGCACGTCAATCAGCCCAAGCGAGAGGCCCACAATGAGCGATGTAGCTGCTCAGTTGAGGGAGTGTTTAACATCTCAAATGTCAAGGGAATTCACACGTGACGGAAGCTCGACTACATTTTTTATGTATCCCGACAACTCGACGGCATATCCGAGACCAGATGCAAGATAAGGTTTTCAGTGCGTGTATGACAAACATAGATCGTAGTCAGCACTACCCTAATGTTGTATTTTGCCTGTCATCAGTGTGAATAAATTATGTTTGGCATTTTGTTTTTCTAGACGATTTATGTCATGTGATATTTTTGAATATTACAAACCTTATCCATTTGATCATAATGTCCCAGTGGTGCTTTTATTATGACCTATGTATTCAAGTTGGTCGGTCAAATTCTTGCGAGCATATAAAACATATGTGAAGTGGGGCTTGTGCACGTAAGTTTTTCTACATTGTCATTTTTAATGCATCATAGCTTGTGAAAATTACTTTCTTACCCCTAGTAAAAAGTCAATTTTCGCTCATTTTTCTTCTGATGTATTTCAAAATTCATGGGGGTGTATTATTTAAATGTGTAATTCTAGAAGCGTTCACTTGCATGGCATAAAATTAATTTGTGTTTTCTTGTGCTTTTAAATGAATTTCCTGTGCCATAATCAAGGGTTTATTAGGTCTATTGAACACGAATCATTGAAATACCATCACATTCCTTTGAAAAAAATTACCATTAGTAAGATGATCATGCCAATAATTATAAAAGGGTTTTTATTGATGATAGGTTCAGCATTTACTTCCTTAGTAATATTCTTATGTATCATCAAGGAATCAGAAAAAAAAAAACGTCATACATAATTGTTCATTCATAAATTTTGAATAAATATAATCAATAACCTTCTCATGAGAAAATTTAACATCATCAATGAAATCAATACAATCCATATCGATAATAATACCATCAAACACATTAAGCAATTTACCCTGATGAAACTATTTTTGACTTGTACTAGATTCTTTAGTTTGATCTTTTAAACCGATATTTTCTATGTCCACAACCAACATATGAATTTCAAAAATAATGCTTCTCATTTTTATTTGAATTAATCCTTTCTTCAAATTTTCTTCTACTTTTAATATTGGGTCACAGGAGCACTTATCGATTTCATTGATTAAATTATTGAATCTCCAAATTCCTCTTTCCATGATTCCATATAAATATCTTTTCCAGAATATTCATTCACATCACTCAAAGAAGAATTAACTTTACTTGTAAAATCTAAGGGACTAACCATAGTTTTAGAATAAAGGGCTTTTGGAGAGGAAATAGGAAGTTGATACTCATCTAATTGTGGAATGAGTTCACAAGCTATATTTTATTATTCTCTTTCTCACGTTTCTCAATAATATCCACAATAATTTGAACAAAAATATTAGTTGATTCTTCTCCAAGTATTACCCTCGGTAGAACATGAATATCCTCACAATTTCCACTAAGAGATGGGATGGCAGATTATAATTAAAACTGTGAGGATTTATTAAGGACTCAATTGAGAGGTGACCTTCCACTCCATCAAATCTTGAATTGGTTTGGCGCACTTCATCGCTTATTATCTCTTTAGATTTTCCATCTCCAACTTCATCTCCATAAGATGATCATATTTTTCCTTTGACCTCTTATAGAAGACCTTGTTCTCCTCCGCCATTTCCGTTATAAAATCTAGTAAAGCATTGTTCACTTGATCAATAGAGGGAGAGAATGAGAAGCAAATGATCTAGGGTAAGGACAAATATTTTAAGGAATAAAAGAATGATAAGTGAAATAGGTTTGATCATCGGATAAATGTTTAGAATAGAGGTTGAAATGCTATGGGATTGAAAAGGAGAGTATTTGAGAGAAGATAAAATTTCATCCTTACCTAACATCAGCCAAAACTGCTTAGTGTGGGAATTCCTCGATTCTAGACTTTCACTTCTAAAGAGTGCAATGACCTATAATTTTTGTAGCGCCTATCTTTCCTTATAGGCATGTAGTTATCTTTTCCAAAGCAGTCGAGTAGTTATACCACTTTGTTTTAAACTTCACTCATGATAATAACACTCCCAAGTGATTCCATATCCATCACATTTTCCTTCCATATTTCTCTCACATGTATGTATACCTTCACACAAACACTGCACTTAGTACATACTCTCTTCAGAAATCCTAAAACTCCTACATACCTTTATGCCAATCTTTTGAAATGTTAAAAAAAAAAAAAAGAAAGAGGAGAAAAGTTAAAAGAAAGACAAAAATAAGAAGTTATAAGAAGGAAAATAAGTGAGAAAATCTTCTACCATCATCTCTACCTCCACCATCATCTCCACTATCTACCCTATCCATCACCATCCACCTCATTTGGGAGCATAATTATCATAAGTGGTACCTTCTTTATTTTTAAAACCCACTTTATTTATCAACATATTTACTTTAGCCCACATCGTACCTTTAGAAACAGTATCTTTTTATTTCCTTCAACCACCTCACATGATGCATCCCAAAGATAGGAATCCTTTTGAATTGCACTCTTTATAAGAGGAAAGCTAGTTGAGGGAATTCTAAAACACTAAGTACCCTCCATTTTGAGGGAAGGAGTGATGTATCTATGGAGAGGGTAAGAAATTATATCCGCTCATGAGAGAGTAAGTATCTTTTCATCACCATAGCATCATACCTTAGATATACTCACCTTGATTACAATTGAGAATTAGACTTGAGCATTAGCCGATGAGCACCACCCTAACATACACTAAAAAAGTCAACCTAGAGATGGAATCTAGATCATTATGGCCTACACTATGAGGAAAACGTGATAATACATTCATACACGTCACCTTTTTAGTAGTAGGATCTAATGATGAACGGACCTTCTAGAGAGATTATATAGTAAATTGCTAAGAGACTACCAATCATTTAAGCTGGGGGGTGTGATAACATGCTAATTATACATGATAATACATGATTATTGATGCCCATTAAAACATAAAAGCTTTCATTCCTATGCATGTTATCATATTTATGAGTATTTATCTATCATTCTATGAAAAAATCATTATAATCTCAAAATACTTTAAATTAGGGTTAATTATGATGAATTAAAGATAAATATTTTAATAACCTATCTCTACTTGAGATTATATGATGGAGAATGATTTTGAAACATGAAACAAGGGTTCTAAGTGAACCTATCCTCCTCCTCCTCTTCCTCCTTATCTACCAACCTGGGAAATTATCCATTCCTTAAATGGATGAAGAAGACCTCTCTAAATAAATAAAGAGAGTGTAGATCTTAAGGGAATTATCTTCCATCCTTCCTCTTTCTATTTTACACTGATCTAATGATTGACTTGGTCAAAAGAAATTAGCCTTATCCTTAGAAACTTAGAATCCCTTGAATGCACCAAGTCAACCACCCTTTTACCTTTGATATAGGTTCCTTAATTTCCAAAACTTCTCTACCATATCTTAAGTACCTTTTATAATTTAGTTAATGATCTCAAAAAAATAATAGGAACATCTTTGTTACTAAATTCCTACTTTCTTTGAAAAACACCCTTAGTTAGAATTCTAGGAGAGATCTATTTACTTTCAATTATGAAAAGATGGTATTCGAAATCTACCTGAAGACAAAGTTTTGCATGAGTATACCATGCATCTACTTATTGATGCTCAATTTGAAAGATCTGCCCTTAAAGAAGACAGCCATGATTAAACATCAAGGAAGCCTCATTATTAAAGAAGCTCAATACCATGACTCACTCAACTGATCATAAGGATGACTACAATAGGAATGGCTTATGGTTTCAAAGACCAAGACATCTCCACGGGTTGCAGAAATGGAAATGGAGAAATATAGTTCTAAACCTAAAAAAAGAAGAAAGTTAGACATGATAGAATTTTATACATAAAAGGGTTGTGAATCAACACAAAGAATAACTCTTCTCCTAACGAAGATAGAGAATACGGTCAAAAGGAAACGTCTGGCGATACTGATTCCAACAGAGAAGAAGACAAAGTCCAATGAGGATTCAACTCCCGAGGGTTACAAAGGTAATCCAAAACGATGAAGGCATTAGATTTTCATAAGAGAGAAGCAAAGCAAGAGAAATATCAAAGTCACGTGACTTCAATAGCCAAGCTCGTCAACCTGCTCTTCCTTCACGGGATATCAATCATTCTTATCACCAGCTGCTCACTGCCCTCCTGTGCCTGTCCTGATGAATATCCAGAAGATAAGAGATCGGTTCTAACCCAGTCACCCCCTCGTTCCTTAAACAATGATGTTTCACTCTTCTTACGACTACATTAAACGGAGCGCTCAAACAAGAGAGAGTCAAGATGCCTCGGAACCGATCAAAGCCCGGAGGCATCATTACAACCTTACAACTGTTAATGTCCCCCCGTCCAGAGGGATTTTCCCACGTCGCAACAGCTGCCCAACACTCCCACCGATAATATAGCCTCGGGTGAGACTAATTCCGACAAACTATCGTCTCATCGTCAGCTTCCCGAATCAACGCCAACAATTGTCAAGCCAGGTCAACCGGTCAACTCCAACATTCCCAACCTTACGGAACAGCGTCAGAATCACGAATGAACGTGAAACCATCACGAGAGAAAGCCTAACTACCCGTGCAACCGCCTCAACCAACGTCAAGCCTCTACGCCTCCCGTCAAACTTCATATGAGCTTCCACTACGATTCCATCACCGTCAAAACCAGCACAGATCGAGCAGATTTCGGTTTTTCATCGGTCGTCACCACGGAAGCTAAGGACTTCAGAAAGTGTCCACGACGAGCGTAACCGCTCGTACGCGGAAGTTACTACATCGCGGATTCACTGCAAGACAAAAGAGACGGAATCCACGTAAGAAACAATGACGAAACTTCCGCGATTTTTGAAACTGTCATATGCGGAATTAAAAACGACGCGTCTTTCCAATTTCACTCCTCATCTCCATAGTCTATAAAAGGGGATTTGTAAGAGAAGAACAAGATGTTATTTTTTGATAAATTGGTTACCCTTTTGGTTACGTTTACCCCTATGTGTTCATCGTGTTCTTCCCTGTGTCTCCACCTTTCTCCCGCATCATCTTCATTTCCGATTCTATCTCCCTCTCCATTTCTCCCTCCTCTCTATCGTCTTTCAACCATCTCATGGTCAGAAATTGAGCGAGGAGATTTTCTTTCATCGGACAAATTCCAGAGCATCGTTTTTGCGTCTCGATCAGGTAATCATCCTTCGCCCTCTGCTGATGATAATAGTTCAATATTAAATCTAAAAGTCCTACATTAGAAACTCCACTCTACTTAAATCCTTCCCGCCACCCTATCCTTTTCTGACGCTCCCTTACCCACTCTTTATCCTCTACAGTATAGAATATTTTATCGCCTCTCTCTCTATTTATTATATTTTAATATTTCTCAACGTCTTTTCCCCGCGATCACCTTCGTGTCTTCTTTACATCTATCTCTTCCATATTCTTCTCTCCAGCCATTTCCGTCCTACTCTCTATATTAAAATATATCATATCTTCAACACTTCATCTTTATTATTTTCTTCATCACGATCACCCTCTTCTTATCATCCCTTTCATCTCACTCTCTAACACGCATCACCCATTCCTACATTAATTAAACTCTATCTCAGTTGAACTATATTACCACTGCTGTCTGAAGGTATTATCATTTAAGACAATCCCCACCCATTATTCCTATATTCTTATTATCCTCTAATATACTAATCTTTCCTCTTCTAAATCCTTATTCCATAATTTCTCACTAATATACACAATTATTCCCTCTTGATATCATTCATAGGTCCTCTCAGATTTTTAGGAATATTATCAATTTTACAAATACCCTACATTATTAGAAATGGTTTTTAAAGTTAAATAATGAGAATAATCATATTTATAAACATTTACATAATTTTCTAAAGTTAAAATCCTAAAGAAGTAAATATATTTTTATAAAAAAATTAAAACTCCTGTTATTTATGAATTTTGACTTTTTAGAATGATAGATAATTAAATTTCTGATCAAATGAAAGAAATTTTGATTAATTTGGAGTTATATTTTAAAAGTTATGAATTTTCTAATTTTTAGGGATTTTTCTGGAATTTTTTTTGAATTTTCCTGAATTTTTAATGAATTTCTAAGGATTTTTCAGAATTAAAAATCAATTTTTCTAATTAAATATCGATTTTTCAGAATAATTAAAGCGCGCAGGTGACGTGGCGCAATCATAGACGTCCGATCGATCGCGATAAGGAGGCAACGTGGCGATGTGTAAGACATCCGATCGCGAGTACAATCGTGGAACACGTCGCTTTAATCGGAGTTCATTGGATCGATTTAATCTCGACCGTTGATCGTGAGAGTTATAACGATTGAAATTAAATCGCAAAGAAACGCATCCTAAACGTCAGATCGCGATCCCACGGCGATCGTTTCAAAGCGTTTTATAGCGCGCATTGACGTGGCATCATCTCGAGCGTCTGATTGCGATCGAACGGCCGCGACGTAATGATAACTATTCACGATGGACCGTTTCATCAGAGCCGTTAATCAATTTGATCAGACTGTTATGCCCAAAATCCCTATAAATTGAAATGTTCTTCTGATCTGAAAAGCATTCGAGAGCAAATTAAATCAAATTGATCTATTTAGACACTAAATCTCTTGAATCTCTTAATCCTAGCCCCTTCAGGACTCAATTCCGCATCCACGGAGTGCATAAGATCAAGATTTGGGCAAAAGACGAGGAACAAATCGACGCTTAAACTCCACGATCGCGATTTTTAGATTTTTTATGAAAAGCCTTGATTTTGGCGATAAATTGGGTTAATCCAATGGCAATTGTGGGTTAGTGGAAGCAGTTTTTGCTAATCTTTCATCTATTACCGCTGAATATTTTTTTTAGATTAGGAATTCAGTTTAATTTATTTTAGATTTTCGGTTAATTTACGAGTTAAAGTTTCAGAAATTACCCCTGATTTTGATCTGCAATTTCTCCTTGAAATCAAAGTCAAATTCGATGATTTTTGTTCGATAGAATCGTCTTGAAGTTCTCTTTCATAGTCTACCATTTCCCCAATTTCTATCATGGATTCCTTGTCTGATTTGATCAAATTCGAAGCCAAATGATCTAAAGCCAAATGATCTAGAGAAAGCCAAATGGATTCTTTTTAGTAGTTGACTTCTTTGGGGTTGGGTATCTAACAGGCACCGAGGAAAATGAGTAATCACAGGTTAAAGTGCTATTGGATTGAAAAGGAGAGATTTTGAGTGAAGTCCAAGCAAATTCCTATCCCCTACCTTACATCAGCTAAACCTATTTGGTGTGGGAATTTTTCACTTCCGAACTTTCTCTTAGAAGAGTGCAATGTGTCATAATTTTTTATGCACCTATTCTATCCTTTAGGCATTTAGTTATACCTTTTCCATACCAGTCAATTAGACACCCAAATTTCAGCTTCACTAATTATAATTACACTCCCAAGTGATAAACATTTTCCACCATCTATCTTCTTCATAAATTCCCTTACAAACAAATATTCCTTCATATTTTTTAGTATTTTTTAGTTAAAAAACGCGAAAAAGGGGGGAAAAGTTACCTGCGGCTGACGTGGCGAGCGGGCCCAGGCGGGGCTGACGTGGCAAAGGGTCCACCGCGCCGTTCAGACGTGGCGCTGAGGCCACGTGGCAGGACGCGTGTGGCCCGCGCGTGACGCGTGGCTGACACATGCATTTATATCATATAATATAGTCATATCATAGGAATATCGTACATATAAGCCTATTCTTAGAACTCGCTAACCCTATAGATCGTCTCCCTATTTAACCGCGTCGATTTCGTTTATTTCTTCCCTGTGGGACTATGTTCCACACGGTTTCATATTTTGCAGGTGACGTGGCGGCTTGGCGGGCATCGGATCGGATCAGAACGGCGGAAATCAAGACACGTGGCACTCACGGCGGCGACCAATAAAAAGGGCGCCTAATAAGACAAAACTCTTTCGTCTCTTACCCGATGCACGCCAGTCGAGGAGGCGGCGACCAATGAAAAAAAAGGAGGGATTTTATCCCGCCTAATAAGACAAAAAGTGTTTAATGCTCTCTTTTTCAGGACCGTTGCCCGAGACGACATGGACCAATGAAAAAAAGGCGACCCTTTTCCCTCGCCTAATAAGACAAGTGGTGTCAGAGGCCCCTTCGACATTAAATGCGCCGCATTAAATGCGGCATTAAATGAAACCGCGTGCATTAAATGCAACGCGGTTTCAATGTGGCCGTTACACGTGGACACCTGGATTTAATTAATTATTTTTAGACAGGTGGCGGCGCATCGCATCAACTCCGTTGGATCGCCATCGAACGGACGAGGAAAGTGGATCGCGATCGTGCGATCGTGACCCTCCAGTTACCTGAAGCTCGATCGGACGGCGTGGAGGGGCTGTGGAAGAACTCCACGATCGCGGCGCGATCGAGCCGCGATCGAGGGGATTAGGGCGCGGGATCAGAGCGGACTTGTTTCCTTTCGATCGGAAAGCTATCGACGAAGCTCGAGCATCATGATTGACGCCCGATCGCGGCCTAATCGTGGCACGATCGTGGCGAAAATCGTGGCGAAAATCGCGGCGAAAATCGTGGTACACGTGAAGAGAAATTGGAGCTGAAATCAAGCCGATTCGTCGTGGATTTGAAGCCACGACCCATTCCCAAGGAATCGCCTCCATGACGCTTGAAAACTGCTCCCACGAACGCTTCAATTGGCCACGATCTTCGGGCCAATTTCTTCTTTAAAAACCCATGTATTCCTTCTTTTGTTCTTCAACTTTTGATCGACTCGTGAAGAAATTAAGCGAGTTTCGAGGAAGATCTCTAGTTCATCGTGTTCCCCCCATGTTTAGACTCGATTGCGAAGCAATTCGAGCGGGATTGATCACGAATTTCTCCTTGATTTCATCGAATTTTCCCCTTGAATTCCGAACGTAAACGAGGAAGAATCCGAGCAAATTCGCTTCAATCCACGAGAATTGGAGCCCCATCCTTACGGAAATTGGGTTAGTAGTGAGATTCGATCGATTATCAGGAGGTAATTTGAGTTTTTATTAGATTTAGAAGTTTAATTTTGCAAATTAGTTCATAGTGTTCTTCATTTTCCCCCAATTTTAGGTCCGAAAAGTCGCTGATTTTGAAAGTAGGATATCTCTCTGATTATAATTCCAAATCACTTGATTTGGTTTCATTGGATTCCTCTTTTCATCAGCTTTCCATGGATAGCAAATTCATCAAATTCCGATTTCATTTGACCCTTCAATTTAACGTTTGACCACGGACTGTTCATCTTTCATCAGAAGTCAAACGTTGACTTTCGGGGTCAATTACTTTTTATTGAAAAATCAGAATTTGATAATTTCGGTCTTGTTGGATTCATCTGGTTCTTATCTTTCTATTGACATATAAATTACAAGATTTGGATTTCATTTGGGCATTCAATTTGAAGATTTCCTCTGAGGTGTTCATTTCGGGGATTTTCTGATTATTGATTTTCAATAATTCATAATAAATCCATTTATTATCCAAAAATTACGAAATCTATATCAATAAATTTCATTTTCTCTCTAGTTTTCAAATATCTAATTTTCGTAATCTTCTGACTCTGTTTGATTCTCTTATTTTGCAGAAGAACTACTGTTGGTCAAAGTCAATGCTTTAACTTTGACTTTTGACTTTTCTCTGTCAAAACAGAGATTTCAATTCTTAAAACTTCTTATTTACCTTATTTATATCATTTCCATATCTTACATCTTATTTTCTTTTATTTAAAACTCCTTTTAAACCTAAGTTTGACCAAGTCAACTCTGCGATTAAAGTCAACCCTGCTCTCTGTGGATCGACCCGATACTTACCCAATACTTGATTATTATATCTTGTCTTTGTGAGTTCGGTTTTATAAATTTTGTTTGACCATCGTCTTTGTGTTTTAACGACGCACAAAAACGACACGTCAATTACTTAGTGAATTGCTAAGAGAGTAGCAATTACTCAATTTGGGGGCTGTGATAACATGCTATTTTTACATTAATTACATGATTATTAATGCAATTAAAGGCATTAATTATTCCAAATATATGCATGTTATCATATTTTAAGCATATTTCTATCATGTTGTATTAATTTATGTTATGATCTTAAAATACACTAATTTATGGATTATTATAAATAATTAAACATTATAATGTTTAATCCTAATTATAAGTGAGATCATAAATATGTTTTAATGATGAAAATATAAGAGAAAATACCTTTATTAACATTTATGTATTTTTATAAAGTTATTTTATGAAGTACATAAATGTATTAAATTAATTATAATTTATCATCTTACTATTTTAATAATTTGATTTTTTATAATGATATATTATTCAATTTCTGACCCAACAAAAAAAATTTGAATTAATTTGGAGTTGTATTTTGAAAGTTATGATTTTTCTAATTTTATAGAATTTTCTGGAATTTTTTTGAATTTATTTAGATTTATTTTCAATTTATTTTCTATTTTTATTTAATTAAAATAATTAAAAAAATAGCAAAATGGGTGCATTTTCCGCGCGGGCCCACATGGATACGACGTGGCACTCTGGGCCACGTGGCAGCGCCACGTGTACGCGCGCGGGTGCCTGCGTGGCACACTGATGATGTGTACATATATATTTAATAATTCTATGGTTATCGTACATATAAACCGCCCATAGAGGACATCACTGATCCTCATAAAAACCGTCTACGTTATATACTAAATAAATCTAATGAATCTTTTCCGTGTGGGATTATTCTCCTCTATGTTATTTGATCGCAGATCGCGTGGAGCAACGTGGATCGTCGGATGAAGATCGCGTGGAATGCTGCGTGTAGATGCGGTGGACACGAGGTCCACCGATCTCTAAATCAAACACATGCCTCAATTGAAGTTTAAGTGAGATCATTTGAGCCGTCAATCTCGCGAGTTATAACGGCTGATATCGCTTGAAATCGGTGGATCCATCGTCACATCGCGATCGTTGGATCAAAATTCAACGGACGATAAAAATCGAAGCCTTTCCTTATTCACAAGATGAGATCACATCTCCACCCTCCGTCCGCGATCAGACGGTCATGAAGAAGAAGCGACGATTCGCCAAGAGACACGTGATCACGACCGTTGATCGCGATGAACTTCTTCATCCAACGGCCACGCCCAAAACGCACTTAATTAAAATCAATTCTTCGCGGCGGAAGAACGGGTTCGCGATCATTCGACAAATTCTCTGTGTTTAGAGCACCAATTCGGGTGTCGCTTGTTTCCTGTTGTTCTTGACTCCTTTTTGCACCCATTGAATGTATGAAATCATAGTTTAATCGAACGAGAAAGGAGAATTCCCATCTTGAACATCAAACTTCGTCTTTGGAAACTCGGAATGAAAAGCCATGCATCCGGTGATTAATTGGATCATTTCGAAAGCTAATTTGGGTTAGATTGCGTGTTTTCATCTTAATCTTTCATCATTTAGTGTTAATTTTACATTTTGAATCATAGATTAAGTTTTATTTTAGTTTAACTTCTGTTTTTAATCAAAATCGTGATACAAATTTTCTCTTAACTTCAAATTTTGATTACTCAGCGAATTCTTATCCAAATCACCTGATTTTTTATTCCGTGGATTCGCAATTGAGTTATCTTTCTTCATCTAACGCCCAATTTCTAATCTCAATTCATCGTCCGATTTGACCGAATTTCAAAGATATATCTCAAATTTCCCTAATTCTCCGTGGATTTGACCCTTAATTACCATTATACTAATTAATTACTTTGGTTAATCATAAATTGGCAAGATTAGGACTTTATTTTGACACTAAGTCGTGTGCATTCAATGACCATATGATTTAGTTTCGTTAGTAGATAAGGCAACTGCAGGATGTAAATTAGCCTTCCAACTAACAGCGCCTCCTCCAATGGTGAACACATAGCCAGTAAGAGACCTTTTCTGGTCAAGGTCTCCAGCATAATCTGAATCAACATAACCACAAAGAGTATCTTCTTGTCTCCCAAACTCTAAACAAGTATCAATGGTGCCTCGTAGATATCAAAATATCCATTTTACTACATGCCAATGAGCTTTCCCGGGATTAGCCATATATCTGCTAACAACACTAACTGCATGAGAAATGTCTGGACGAGTGCATACCATTGCATACATCAAGCTGCCAACTGCACTAGAGTATGGGACCTTTGCCATATAACTCTCTTCTTCAATAGTCTTTGGTGCTAATGAGCTTGAAAGCTTAAAGTGAGCAGCGAGAGGTGTGGCCACAGGCTTTGAATCTCACATATCAAAGCGTTTTAAAACCTTTTCAATGTACTTTGATTGGGATAGATATAACCTACGTGCCCTTCTATTCCTTTGAATTTCTATTCCAAAGATCTTCTTTGCTGCGCCTAAATCTTTCATCTCAAATTCCTTGCTAAGCTTCTCTTTAAGCTTGTTGATTTCAGATATCTCCTTTGCTGCGATTAAGATATCATCCACATAAAGCAGCAAGTGAACAAAAGAGTTATTTGACAACCTCATAAGGTAGACGCAATGGTCATATTTACTCTTTGTAAATCCGGCTCCTGTCATAAATGCATCAAATTTCTTATACCATTGTCTTGGAGACTGCTTTAGTCCATTAAGAGATTTCTTTAGCAAACAGACATGGTCCTCCTTACCTTTGACTTCAAAACCTTATGGTTGCTGCAAGTAAATTTCCTCATCGAGATCTCCATGAAGAAAGGTAGTTTTGACATCCATTTTCTCTAACTCCAAGTCATGGGATGCAACAAGTGCCAACAAGACACGTATCGAGGTATGTTTTACCACAGGGGAAAATACGTCATTATAGTCAACCCCTTTCACTTGACTATAACCCTTTGCAACCAAACGTGCCTTATATTTTTCACGTTCTATGCTTGAAGTTTCACCTTTCTTCTTATAGATCCATTTGCAACCAACAATTTTCTTGTCTTTTGGAGGCATGACAAGATCCCATGTGTGATTCTTGTGAAGAGATTCCATCTCTTCCTTCATGGCCAACAACCATTTTTCACCTTCACGAGAGGTTATGGCTTCTTTATAACTTTTTGGTTCATCTTGAATAGTTTCTTCTGCAATAGAAAGTGCATAAGCTACCATGTTATCAAAACCATACCTCAGTGGTGGCCTTACTTCTCTTCTTCCATGATCTCGTGCGATGGAATAACTCGGAGGACTTATACTTGTCTCATGTGAATCGGGTATTGAAGTTTCTTCTTGCATCTGTGAGGGTTGTTGGGTCCCCATATCTTCAAACTCCACCTTCTTCGATACATTGTCCTGAATACTTGTTTCAATTTTGGAAGTAATCTCTTCCTTTTTCCGCAAAAGAGCAGATTCATTAAAAGTGACATTCCTCTTAATTATAAGCTAGGGAGATTTCGGATCAAGTGACCATAATCAATATCCCTTGACTCCCGAAGTGTAACCAAGGAAGATGCACTTCTTTGCTCTTGGCTCTAGCTTGCCTTGATCAATGTGAAAGTATGCAGGACAACCAAATACTCTTAATATTAGAGTAGTCTGGAGGATTACCTGACCATACCTCCTCTGGAGTTTTAAAGTCAATAGCAGATGCAGGTGATCGATTCCCAAGGTAGAAAGCTGTTGAGATAGCTTCTGCCCAAAAGTCCTTACTAAGGCCTGCATTTAGTATCATGCATCGTGCTCTCTCAAGCAAGGTTCTATTCATTCGTTCAGCTACACCATTTTGTTGTGGTGTGTGACACACTGTTCGATGCCTTGCAATACCCTCGTCCCTACAAAATTCATCAAACTCAAATGAACAAAATTCCATACCGTTATCAGTATGCAACCTCTTGATTTTCTTTCAGGTTTGATTTTTAACGAGAGCCTTCCATTGTTTGAACACCTTGAAAACCTTGCTTTTCTTCTTTAACATATGTACCCACACCTTCCGAGAGAAATCATCAATGAAGGTGACAAAGTAATTAGCACCACCTTTTGAAGGGACTCGAGAAGGACCCCACATATCAGAGTGGATATAGTCGAGTGTGCCTTGAGTTCTATGAATCGCCGTACCAAAGGTAATACGTTTTTGTTTCTCAAGAACAAAATGTTCATAGAATTCCACCTTGCTAATGCTTTGACCACATAGCAAGCCTCTCTTACTCAACAATTCCAATCGCTTTTGGCTCATGTGCCCGAGCCTCATATGCCATAATTTTGTGATGTCCTCCTCTACCATAGGAGTAGTTGTTGCAGCAACTTCACCGATACATGTAGTGCCCATAAGAGTATATATGCCACGAGATAATTGGCCTTTCAAGACAACTAGTGTACCTTTGGAGAGTTTCAAGACTCCACCTTCACCTGAGTATCGATAGCCTTTTGCATCAAGTGTGCTCAAGGAAATGAGATTCTTCTTCAATTCAGGGACATGCCTGACCTCTGTCAAAGTTCTCACAACACCATCATACATCTTGATCTTTACTGAACCAATCCCAATAATCTTGCATGGAGCATCATTCCCCATCAAGACATCTCCTCCATCAATAGGTTCATATGTGGAGAAGAATTCTCTATTAGGTGTCACCTGAATTGTAAACCCTGAATCCAAAATCCAATCATCTAACGATGCTTACTGAGAGAACATACTCACTTACCTCCTTTTCCTTGGCCACATTTTCCTCTACCATGCCTTCAAGTCTTTTTGAGGAATTGCTCTCCGAGCTTTGTTGCTTCTTTTGAAGCTTCCAACAATCGGCCTTGATGTGTTCTTTCTTCTTACAATAATTGCAGGACTTATCCTTATTTCTTGATTTTGATCTTGAAACCTTTCTATCTCCTGCATTATGGCTCCTTTCTTTAGGACGCCCTCTTGACACAAAAGCCTCAAGATCTTGCCCTTCACCACTCTCACTTGTGAGTCCTTTATCTAAAATATCTTTAGACAATAAGGCTGCTTTCACATCCTTCAAAGTGATGGACTTTCTTCCATAAAGCATAGTTTCATGGAAATGCTTATACGAAGGTGGTAATGAACAAAGTAGTTGGAGAGCTCGATCTTCATCATCTATCTTGATATCAACATTCTCCAAGTCTGTGACATTGGAGTTGAATTACTCAATATGAACCTTGATAGAAGCTCCCTCGGACATCCTCAGCATTATATACTTTTGCTTCAAATGAAGCTTTCCTGTGAGAGATTTAGATTTATATAAAATGACTCTAACTTGGACCACAATCCAGCTGTAGTTTTCTCTTGAGCGACCTCTCTTAATACCTCATTAGGCAAGCACAGCTGAATAACCAAAAGTGCATTTTGCTCTTGTTCTTGTTTTTCCTCCAATGACATAGTCTTGGGCATATTCTCAATCCCCAAGAGAGCATTTTGAAAGCCTTGATGAGTTAGTATAGCCTTCATTTTAATTCTCCAAAGGCTAAGGCTCATATTGCCATCAAACTTCTCAATATCAAACTTGGTAGATGATAACATGCATATATAACTTGAATTCTTATCCTAATTAACTTGTATTCATGCTTATTTTATGTGAATATAATGCATGTTATCATACTTTTTAGGAATTTTCTCCATTGCCATGTCATTTCACTAAAGTTGATATTTATGCATAAATTAGGGATGATTTCATGCTTAATAGATGATTAATCTTTTGTTTAAATTAATAGAAGTTAATCTCTGTTATTGAATGAGTTTTGACTTCAGTAAATGTTTGGAAGGATGATATTAGGATTAATTTATGATTTAGAATGTTTAATGAGAAATGATTTAAGTAAATTATAAGTCATCTTGATTTCTTCTTTCTAAATATATTTTAAATGTCATAATATTAAAAAGGAAAGAATTTATGATCCAATGGAGAAAATTTCAATTAAAAAGGAGTTGCATATTTGAAATTAGGAATTTCTGAAGTTTTATGCCTTTTTCTGATTTTCATTTGATTTTTAAATTGATTTTTTAATGAATTTTTATAGTAAAATCACGAAAAAGGGGGGATATTTTGGTCCACAGGCCCCCGAATGCTGACGTGGCATGCGTACCTGACGTGGCGACAAGCTGGCGCGGCGAGCTGACGAGGCGGCAAGCGGACGTGGCGCGTGGGACCAACGGCGGATGCGACGTGGCTCTGAGGCCACGTGACAGGGCCGCCGATGGCCCACGCGTGACGCGTGGCTGACACGTGTGCGCGTATATATCATATAGATAATATCATAGGTTATCGTACATATAAGCCTATTCTTAGAACTCGCTAATATGTCTAACGCCCTCCCCTATTTAACCGCGATCTTTCCCGTTATTTCCTCCGTGTGGGACTATGTTCCCACACAGTTTTACCTTGCAGGTGACGTGGACGCGTGGCGAGCGTCGGATCTCACCGCGGACAGCTACGATCGCGTGGACCCGAGTCCACGCGATCAGCAAATCAGCACGTGTTAAAAAAAGGAATTTAAGTGGATGCGATCAACGGCTTACCTGTTGCCACGTGGAGCCTCTCCAGAGTGTCCGATCGTCATCGCGGGTTCATCGGATGTGAGTCATCGGATGGTTGCAATTTTTCGCGATCCTAGTGATCAAGGAGCACCGTGTGGATCACGATCGGACCGTCCATTGTTTTTTACGCTTCATCGGACGATCCAAATGCCTCGTGGAAGAACTCCACCATCGCGGTCCGATCGAACTGTGATCGCGGCGCGATCGAGCCGCGATCGTGGAGCGTTCGATGCGGAATCAACTCCACGATCGTCAGACAGGTTTTCGTGAGGATCTGCAGCGAGATCGACGCCCAATCGACGCACGATCAGGCCACGATCGTGGTCGATCGTGGTCGATCGCGGCGAAAATCGTGGCTAGGAATAAGCGGAAAGCGTGGCAAAATTAAGGCCAGTTCATGGCCAATCCCGAAGCTGCGACTTCGCCCCAAAGAATCGTTCCCACTACCTATCAAACCGCCTCCACGATCGCCTTCATTGCCACGATCTTCGGGCCAATTTCCCTCTTTAAAAGCATGTATTTCCCTTCTTTGTTCTTCAACTTTTGATCAATTCGTTAAGGAATTAAGCGAATTTCAAGGAAGATCTCTAGTTCATCGTGATCCCCCCGCGTTTAGACTCGATTGCGACGCAATTCGAGCGGGATTGATCGCGAATTTCTCCTTGATTTCATCGAATTTTGCCCTTGAATTCCGAACGTCCCCGAGGAAGAATCTGAGCAAATTCACTTCAATCCACGAAATTGAAGCCCCATTTTTGCGGCAATCAGGTTAGTAGTGATATTCAATCGATTATCAGGAGGTAATTTGAGTTTTTATTAGATTTAGAAGTTTAATTTTGCAAATTAGTTCATAGTGTTCTTCATTTTCCCCAAACTTTAGATTGAAAAGACACTGATTATGGAAATAGGATATCTCTTTGATTATAATTCCAAATCACTTGAATGTAATTTCATTGGATTCCTCTTTTCATCAGCTTTCCGTGGATAGCAAATTCATCAAATTCCGAGTTCATTTGACCCTCCAATTTGACGTTTGACCAAGGACTGTTCATCTTTCATCAGAAGTCAGACGTTGACTTTCGGGGTCAATTACTTTTGATTTAAAAATCATAATTTGATAATTTTGTCTTGTTAGATTCCTCTCGTTCTTAGATTTCCATTGACATAGAAATTGCAAGATTTGGATTTCATTTGGTCATTCAATTTGAAGATTTGCTCTGAGGTGTTAATTTCGGGGATTTTCTGATAGTTGATCTTCAATAATTCATAATAAATCTACTTCTTATCCAAAAATTACGAAATATATGTCAATAAATTCCATTTTCTCTCTAGTTTCCAAATATCTGATTTTCGTAATCTTCTGACTCTGTTTGATTTTCTGATTTTACAGAACACCTACTGCTAGTCAAAGTCAATGCTTTGACTTTCACTTTTGACTTTTCTCTGTCAAATCCGAGATTTCAATTCTTAAAACTTCTTATTTAGCTTATTTATATCATTTTCATTCCTTAAATCTTATTTTCTCTTATTTAAAACTCCTTTTAAACCTAAGTTTGACCAAGTCAACTCTGCGATTAAAGTCAACCCTACTCTCTGTGGATCGACCCGATACTTACCCAATACTTGATTATTATATCTTGTCTTTGTGAGTTCGGTTTTATAAATTTTGTTTGACCATCGTCTTTGTGTTTTAACGACGCACAAAAACGACACGTTAGTAGACATCTTAGGCTCCAAGGAATACCTCAAGAATAGACTCTAAGTAGCTCTGATACCAGTTTGTTGAGAATCTTTAAAATAAAAGAGTCTAAAGTATGTATTCAACTAATCTTAATTATCCACCATGAGTCTAGGGATGAGATTAGACAAAACCCACTAACAAATCGGAGAAAAACAACCTTTTTAAATGGGATGATAAATGTTCACAATAGAGGTCCAAAATAGCTAGGACAAAAGGAGGAAAGAGAAAAAGTTCACTAAAGGGACTAACCAACAAGAAGATCCATACTTGTATCACCTCTTCACAAAGCTTCTTCCAAAGATGCTATGGTGCCCTCTCTCTTTTCTCCAACTATCCAAGTAACTTGGCCCTTCCTTCACAAGGGTTTCACTCCCTTAGGACGCTCTTGAGTTGCTTCCTTTAGGCTGCTCAAGCTTGAAGTGAGCTCCTCCTTTTATAGAGCTCCTTAGAAGCTTCTAGAGACTCTCTCTCTAGAAGATGTCCATAACTTTCTAGAACATCTAGAAAGTTCCACAAGCTTCCATAATCTTCTAGGGTAATCTAGAAGACTCCACATGCTTCTAGGAAAAGTATTAAATATTTTAGAAGATTCTAGAAACATCTAGAAGATTCTAGAAGTATCTAGAAGACTCGAGAAAGCTCTAGAACATTTTGGAAGCTTCTAGAATAGAGAGTTGACCAAGTCAACCCTCAAAATTTGAGCTTCGATGAGGGTCTTACTTGCGTAGCATATGGCCGTCGGCTTCTTGTCAAGTCGTTGCCCCAAGACTGCTCCCATCGCGTAGTCCGAAGCGTCGCACATGATCTCAAAGGGTAAGTCCCAATTAGGACTTCGAAGTATCGGTGCCTCCATCAGTGCTTGCTTCAGCATTGTGAATGCGCGCTTCCCTTCTTCGTCGATGATGAAGTCTTCATATTTGAAAAGAAGGGTGGTGAGTGGCTTGGAGACTTTCGCAAAGTCCTGGATGAATCTCCGATAGATGGCGACATGCCCGAGAAAGTTCCTGAAGTCTTTAACCTGTACTTGGTAGAGGAGGTTTTGAATGACCTCTATCTTGGCCTTGTCCACTTCTAAACCTTTTCCCAAGCACTACTCCCTCTCGTACCATGAAGTGAGATTTCTCCCAGCTAAGCACCAATCGTTTCATGACGCATACCTCCAGTATCTTTGTCAAGTGAGCAAGACAACTTTCGAAGTCATTTCCAAAGACGGAGAAATCGTCTGTGAAGACTTCTAAGCTATCGCCAAGAAAGTTGGAGAAGATAGCCATCATGAATTGTTGGAAGGTCGTGGGGGCGTTGCACAATCCGAATGGCATGCGTCTGAAGGCGAATGTGCCAAAAGGACATGTGAACGTCGTCTTCTCTTGATCTTCAGGATGAATAGCACCCCTGATTGTAGCCGAATATCCGTCGAGAAAATAGAAGTAACTCGATCCTGCCAGTCGGTCCAAGATTTGGTCGATGAACGGTAGCAGGAAATGGTCCTTCTTGGTCGCAAAGTTCAGTTTTCGGTAGTCGGTGCAGACTCTCTACTTCGTCGGAAGGCGTGTCTGAATTTCTTCGCCCTTTTTGTTCGCTGTAACTGTTATTGTGGCTTTCTTCGGAATAACGTGTACCGGACTCACCCATTGGCTATCGGATATGGGGTAGATAATTTCTGTGTTTAGCCATTTAAGAATTTCTTCTTTTATGGCTTCCCATACCCTTGGGTTGAGTCGTCTCTGGGCTTCCTTAATGAGTCTTGACTCATCCTCTAGGAAGATGCGATGAGTGCATAATGAAGGGTCTAGTGCTTTTAAGTCCGTCAAGGTCCATCCGATTGCTTCTTTATTTTTCCTTAATACTTCGAGCAATTTTTCCTCCTGCTTGATATCTAGCATGGACGAAATGATCACCGGCTTCGCTTCTTCTTCATCAAGGAAGGCGTACTTGAGTGTTGATGGAAGAGCTTTGAGGTCCAAGGAAGGCTCTTCCATTGGTAGCTCCTCAAATTTTGCTTCCTCGACGATCATCATTACTTCTTCTATGCAGGCGTCAATATCCTGGTCGCCGGTGAAGTCGATGGCGCCCATATCTTCGGAAGCTCGTGAAGGGTATTTCATTAGTTTTTTTATGTCAACCTTCACGGTGTGCTCTCCCACCTTGAGAATTACTTCTCCTTTCCCCCAGTCGGTTACGGCTGTTGCGGTAGCTAGGAAGGTTTGTCTTAAGATGATCGGGGAACACAAAAACATTGGTCAAACAAAATTTATAAAACCGAACTCACAAAGATAAGATTTAAAAATCAAGTATCGTGTAAGTATCGGGTCGATCCTAGAGAGCAGGGTTGACTTTAATCGCAAAGTTGACTTGGTCAAACTTAGGTTTAAAAGGGGTTTTAAAGAAGTAAAATTAAGAAGTAAAAGTAAGAGGTAATGAGTGGAAATGATATAAATAAGCTGAATAAGAAGTTTTAAGAATTTAATTCTTGGATTTGACAGAGAAAAGTCAAAGTCAAAGCATTGACTTTGACCAATAGTAAGTGTCCTGTAAAATCAGAGAATCAAAAGGTGTCAGAAGATTACGAAAATTATATATTTGGAAACTAGAGATAAAATAAAATTTATTGGTATATAATTCGTGATTTTTGGATAAGAATTGGATTTACTATGAATTATTGAAAATCAAGTATCAGAAAATCCCCGATATGAACACCTCAGAGGAAATCTTCAAATTGACCAGTCAAATGAAATCCAAATCTTGCAATTTATATGTCAATGGAAAGCTAAGAACCAGAGGAATCTAAAGAGATCAAAATGATCGAATTCCGATTTCTAAATTGAAAGTAATTGACCCCAAAAGTCAACATTTGACTTCTGATGAAAGATGAATAGTCCTCAGTCAAACGTCAAATTGAAGGGTCAAATGAACTCGAAATTCGATGAATTTGCTATCCACGGAAATCTGATGAAAGTAGGAATCCAAGGAAACCAAAATCAAGTGATTTGGAATTACAATGAGAGAGATATACTATTTTCAAAATCAGAAATTTTTTAGACTAAAAATTTGGAAAAAGGAAGAACATTATGAACTACTTTGCGAAATTAAAGTTCTAAACCTAATAAAAATACAAATTACCTCTTGATAATCAATCAAATCTCACTACTAACCCGATTGCCACAAGAATTGGGCCTCAATTCTCGTGGATTGAAGAGAATTTGCTCGGATTCTTCCTCGTGGACGTTGAGAATTTAAGGGGAAAATTCGATGAAATCGTGATTATCATGCTTCAATGGATGCGTCTCTACACACTTAGAAGCAGAGGATCATGAGAACTTAAGACCTTCCTCGAAATTCGCTTAATTTCTTCACGAATCGATCAAAAGTTGAAGAACAAAGAAGGGAAATACATACTTTTAAAGAGGAAAGTTGGCCCAAGAATTTCGGCCGTTTGATACGGTCGTGGGCACGGATTGATGCATCGTGCGGGCGGTTTCCATTGAGAGTCATTGTGGCTTCAAATCTGCGATGAATCGGCTTCAATTTCACTTCAAAAGAAGCCACGATCGCGCTTGATCGTGGCCACGATCACGAGGCGATCGGTCCACGATCACGAGGCGATCGGGCCTCGATCGTGGACGTTCCTCTTGCCATTTTCAGCTGGAATCGTGCGCAAGAATCGTGGCTTTGCTTCCACAACAAAAGACCCACGATCGCGGCATGATCGGCGCCGCGATCGCGGTTCGATCAGACCGCGATCGTGGAGTTCTTCCACAGAAGCTCCCCGCCGTCCGATGGGGCTTCAATTGAGCAGACGATCGAGCGCTCCAGAGCGTTCCACGTCGCGCTCAGGAGAGAGGAAGAATCGGGGTGCGTCGTGCCCCTCCGATGAAGATCTGACGCCCTGAAAGCATCCACGTCGTGCTCCCTGATTCCACGAATCTCGACGTATCATGACCGTCGGATGAAGATTGGTGCTTCCTCGCCATGCCATGTGTCGCCCATCGAAGGCTTCTGATGTAGGATAATTTAGAAGAGGTATCTAAATCCTACAATATGAGGGAGGATCTATGAAGTGATATCAGTGAGAATAATATGGATTAGATAGTTAAAATAGATAAGATTATGTTTAAGATTTTAAGGAGTAATATAGAGAGAGTAGTAGGAGGAATTAAAATGGATAATGTGTATAATTAGAAGGAAATGTCAGTGAATAAAGGAGGATTATAATTCCAACAGGGGATTATTAGAATGATAGTTAATAGGGGGAAGAGGTAATAGAATGATGGAGATGAATATATATAAGAGGTAAGATTAATAATGAAAATAGAGAGATATTATAAAAAGAGAGAATAGTCGAAGAGTGGGTTTAAGAGAGAAGAGATATATGGAGATGATTAAAATATAGCAGCGTGCGTTCGGAAATTAAGAAGCGGAAATATTAGAAGAAGGAGAATAGTAATATTTATATGTTTATGCAGTTAGTCTGGGAAAGAGTAAATGAAGAGAGACGGTGTGGCAGTAATAGGAGAAGGAGTAGGAAGGGATGCAAGGAGGAGCAGAGGTGACTATTGGACTCACAGGTATTATCGGAATATGAACTATTGTTCAGGAACTATTTAAGGGAGGATGATACCTGAAATGGAATACAGGTAGATGACGCCTTGGATTGCCGATAGATTCTGAATCTTCCCTCGTTTGCGTCTGGACGTAAAGTGATTGAAAGAAAACAGAATGGAGGGAGAATAGAAAGAGAGATAGAACTCGGAGAGGAGAGAAGGTGGGAGAGGCACAGGGATACACGAACACAAGGACAAAACGGAACCAATAGTAACCAAATTTTCATAAAACAACTGTCTTTTCCTCTCTTACATTTGCCTCTTTATAGAGTAGGGAAAATAGAAAGTTGGGAATGAACAGATGCTTCGAGACAGAGAAGTAGTTTACGACGGTTACGGTGATGTTGAAGACGTTACGTACGTAGAGCGTAAGTGCTTTCAGGAGTTTGCCTGTATGGTCGTTGTCTCCCGCGCGTGCGACGTGGTCGTCGTGAGGATACGTTTGAACACATTAAATGTTGCCGGTCAACGGTGTGATGTGCGTTCCACTTTACCAGGTGAAGTCCGCGTCGTGGTCTTTGAATGAAGGTGTCTGAACGTCGATAATAATCGTCGGGGTCTTCGAATCCGCTGACCAATGAACTTGCATATTCTCTTCTCAGTTTCTCGACTGTTTCTTCCTCTTCTTTCTTTCTCTTCTGTACGAGAACGCCCGGGGGAGCATTTCCGTAAGTCAACGCCCCCGATGATTTCCCTCTAGAGCGCTTATAGTTACGCAGTTCGCGATTTACTCCATCAACACCGGCTAGGTAGGTCGTCGTTTCCTCCCATCGGATTTATTCATCGTTACCGTTGGAAGCTGCGCCTTTTGCCATCGAATACTTGATGATGATAATGACGACGGTTTAACTTTTAGTCGTCGAGAGTCCATGTGGTGAAGTGAAGACGAGGAAGAGCTTGAGCCGCG
>CM044118.1:4054470-4084649 GCA_024174645.1 Lemna minuta | reverse complement strand
AACACCCATTGCTTCTTAATTTTGCTATATATTTTGTCTATTCAATCACAGATTAATTTGGTTGTTTGATTTAAATTTTCGTCATTTATCCGAATCCTTCTATATTTCATATATTAGTTTAATATGTAGCCATTTGATATAAATATACATCTCTTAAATTTATATATTTGATTGTTGTTTGTTTTTTAGCATCATTCTCGTTCAATCGTATCAAATTAGTCCTTTGCATTCTATATTGCACATATTAGATTATCTGTAGTCATTTGATTTAAATAAACATCTCTTGAATCTATATTATTGACTGTTGCTTGCTTTTCAGCATCACTTTCATTCAGTCATATTAAATTAGTGTTCTGAATTCTACAATGATTATATTAGTCTTTTCTATAGTCCGTTGACATGAATATAAATCCCTTAAATCTTTATTTCTAACAGTTGTTTATTTTGATTTCTGTACAATTGCAATCACTTTACTTTCCTCTTAATTTAGTATTGTTTGTTTCTCTTGCAATTTCACTTAACAGTTATTTGTCATACATTAATTCCTTATTTGACATTACTCATTGTTGCTATTTTTCAATTTTTTTTTGTTGTCTCAATAGCTAGGTTGTATTAAGTCAATTCTACTGATTTATAAAACATGTTAGTTTACTTTAATAAATTGTTGTCACGGTCAACTAGATATCAACAGAGATAAAGTAAGTTATAGTTTGCCATTTTTAGTTCATCTCTAAATAACTTATATAATTGTGGTAACCTTAACATTTGCTATTTGAGATTGAAAATCGAGACTAAGTGGCATGTTATCTACCTCACTCAAGTATTTTTTCAGATAGATTAATTGTTTTGGATTAAGGTTAGTTATATTTGCAGCGTTGGCATTGTTTTCTGCATTGAATATGTTTTTCGGTTAGTTAGTTGATTAATTTCATTCTATTTAGTGAGAATTAGTGAGGAAGTCAACCTTAGTCAGCCACAATCAACCATATTAAGGTAAAGTCAATACCATTAGACACAATCAACCCTAGCTAGACACAATCAACCCTAGCTAGACACAATCAACCCTAGTTAGACACAATCAACCCTAGTCAGTCACAGTCAACCTTAGTCAGTCATAGTCAACCATATTAAGGTAAAGTCAATACCACTAGTCAAAGTCAACTCTAGTAAGCCAAAGTCAACCCTAGTAGTCAAAGTCAACCATATTAGTTAAAGTCAACTCATCATAGTCAAAGTCAACCATACTTAGTTAAGTCAACCCTAATCAATTGAAGTCAATCCTTCACAGTCAAAGTCAACCATCCTTAGGCAAAGTAAACCCTAGTAAGTCAAAGTCATCCATAAGACAAAGTCAACTATAAGACAAAGTCAACCATAAGTCAAAAGCCAACCATATGTCAAAACGAGTGATCTGGTTTCAAGAGTACCCAAGTGACTTAGGAGACAGGTCTCTCTATAAAAATTATTTCATTTTTTAAGATCTTTTCGTTTGTTGTATTTCACTCATTTAGTCTTATCTAGACTCATTTAGTCTCATCTAGTCTTATATATATATATATATGTGCATTAACACATTCACTCGGGTATTTGTTCAAGTTTCATTTCGTTGAAACGTTGAGGAGTTGACTCTTGGGAGCGAGGAGTCTAGACGGAACCGGAAGACAAGATCTTACGTTAACGATGATCGATGGCACAATCAGAAGAGGCATGACAGGAGTTGGAGAGCCGCACAATCCCGAGTGGAGATCGACTCAAGGGGTCAGGGCGTTTATAAGCCAAGAAGGTCAAGGCCTAAGGGGGTAATGTCGTAGGATCAGGTAAAGGGTGAGTGTCAAGAATGCCATTGGGGGCGATGCTTAAACTTATATAAACATTTTCCTTCACCCATCTATGGGGGTGAGAGGATTAGGTTTCATTTTGGTAAGATTGGAGGCTCCAAAGGGATAGTACTCGGGACTGGATTAAGGGACATTAGGTCCCCCAACTAGTATAAAATCAGTCGTGCACCGTGAGGCCTTGTGGAGAGTGATTGGTGAAGCGTTTTATGCGGTCGTTAAAACACACAAACGTCGGTCAAAATAATTTATAATACCGAACTCACAATGACAAAGATATAAAATCAAGTAAAGTGTAAGTATCGGGTCTATCCACAAAGAACAAGGTTGACTTTTATTGTACAGTTAACTTGGTCAAACTAAGGTTTAATTAAGGTTTTGAAGAAGTGAAAATGATATTTTATGAATAGAAATGCTATAAATATACTTGATAGAGAATTTTAAGATTTAACACTTCTGATTTGACAGAGAAATGTCAAAAGTCAAGGTCAAAGCATTGACTTTGACCAACAGTTGACTTTCTGTACAATCAGAGAAACAAAAGATGTCAGAATAATAAAAAAAATTCAGAATCTATAGAGAAAATAGAATTTCTTGATATAAAATTCGTGATTTTTTGATAAGAAATGGATTTAGTATGAATTATTAAAAATCAAAGATTAGAAAAATCCTGAAATGAACACTTCAAAGAAAATCTTCAAATTGACTTGTCAAATGATATCCAAATCTTGCAATTGATATGTAAATAGAAAGCTAACAACCAAAGGATTCTAAAAAGATTATCAAATTCCAATTTATATTTTGAAAGTAATTGATCCTGCAAGTCAATGCCCAAATTCGTATTGAAAATAAATAATGGTTGGTCAAACTTTAATTTGAGGGGTCAAATGATCTCGGAGTTTGAAGAATTTTCTAGCCAAGGAAAGCTGATGAAATAAGAAATCGAATGAAACCAGAATCAAGTGATTCGGTATTATAATCAAAGAGATATTCTATTTTCAAAATCAGCAAAAATTCGGACTGAAATTGGGTAAAATTAAAGAACACGATGACTTAAAACACAAAATTAACGATCTAAAACTAATCAAAACTCAAATTCCCGTCAAATAGTCGATCAAATCTCACTGCTAACCCAATTCTCGTGAAGATGCGGCTTCAATTCACGTGGATTGAAGTGAATTTGCACAGTTTCTTCCTCGCGAAAGTTCGGCGTTCAAGGGGAAAATTCAATGAAATCCGACGATGAATCACGACAAATCCTGCTCCATTCGGATCGCGATTGAGTCTAAAGGCAGAGAAATCGTGATGAACTCAGGATTTTCCTTCAAATTCGCTTAATTACTTAACAAGTCCATCAAGAGTTAAGAGAAGAAGAGAGAATACATCGGTTTTTAAAGGGAAATTTTTTCAAGAATTGCGAACTATTTGATCTGGTGAGAGGGCGATTGATGGCCACGATCGCACGATGATCGTGGGCCATCAATGTGAGGCAATCGTGGCCACGATCGCACGGTGAATGAGTTACGATCATGCGTCCATCAGGCCACGATTGCGTGGCAATCACGTCACAATCGCACGGTGACGAAACTAAATCGTATGGTCGTCGATTACACACAATTTAGTGTCAAAATAAAGTCCTAATATTACCAATTTATGATTAATCAAAGTAATTAAATAGTATAATGGTAATTAAGGGTCGAATCCACGGATAATTAGGGAAATTTGAGAGATATCTTTGAAATTCGGTCAAATCGGACGATAAAATGAGTTTAGAAATTGGGGGTTTTAGAATATTAAGAATGATAACTCAAAATTGAATCCACGGAATCAAAATACAGGTGATTTGGATAAGAATTTGAAGAGAAATCGAAGTTTGAAGAGAGAAGAAAAATTTGTTTCGAAAAACGATTTAAAACTGAAAATTAAACTAAATTAAACTAAATCTACAATTCTAAAATGAAAATTAACTTTAAATGATGAAAGATTAAGATGAAATCAACCAATCTAACCCAAATTAACCTTCGAAATGATCCAATTAATCGCCGGATTCATGGCTTTTCATTCCGAAATTCCGAAGATGAATATTGATGTTCAAGACTTGATTTCTCCCTCCTCTCTCGATCGAAATTGAAATTAATGCACTTAAATGGAGCAGAAATGAGTTAAGATTATACAGGAACAAACAGCATGCGAAAAGATTCTCAAAACAAGGAGAATTTGGAGAATGATCGCGGGCGTGTCTTTTCGTGCGAAGAACCGTTCTTAAAAGAACGAGATTTGATATCAGCCGTTGGATCTTGCAGTTTCATCGCACGGCGATTCGTGAATCGTCATCTTCACTTGTGATCGTCGGATTTTGATCCAGCGGTCATGATTGATCGGTGATTCATCGCGATAAACGACTGTGATGCATTCACTTATTCTTCTTATATGCGCACGTGCTTGATTGTTGATGCGGTGGACTTCGTGTCCACCGCATCGACATCATCGCGTTGATCGCGGTTGGATTCAACATGCGAGAAGCGGCCACGTCACATGAAATCAAATTAAAAGACAGGACTTTAGTCGCACACGGCGAAAATGAAAGGAATGCTTCAGTATATAAGGTATGACGGTTATATGGGATTAGTAATTTGTCTCCCTATACACGGGAGACCTATACATATTATAGATATATATATAGTGTATATAATACGCGCACACGTCAGCGCCACGTCACCTCCGCGCCACGTAGGCGCTCGTGCCTGTCCACGTGGCGATGCCACGTGCACACGCGCGATTAAATCACATTTTTTTGTATTTTTTTAATTAAATTAAATATTTAAAAATCGAAATAAAATTCAAATAAATTCAGAAAAATTCCAGAAAAATTCCTAAAAATTGTAAAATTCATATCTTTCAAAATATAACTCCAAATTAATTCAAATTTGTTTTGTTGGATTCAGAATTGAATAATCTATCATTTTAAAAGGTCAATTTATTAAAATAATAAGATAATTAATTTATATTAATTTTATACATTTATGTATTATATAAAATAAATTCATATAAATACATAAATGTTGATAAATGTGTTTTCTCTTATATTTTCACTCTTAAAACATGATTATAATCATAAACATAATTGGAATTAAAGATTATAATGTTTAATTATGCATAATAATCCACAAATTGATATTTTTTTAAGATCTAATCATGAATTTAAACACAATGATAGAAATATGCTTAAAAGATGATAACATGCATATATTTGTAATGATTAATGCATTAATTTGCATTAATAACTATGCAATTACATGCATAAATAGCATGTTATCACACGGCGATCATGGGCGTCGAGCGTGAGCCACGATCTCTTTGAGATTGATTCTGTCGTTCGATGAAGATCGGGCGACCTTTTCATGATCACGCATCCGATGAAGATTGGGCGCTCTTGAAGCATCCACACGTCGCCAGGTAAGCCGTCCAATCCGTCACTTAAATGCCCCTTCTTTGTACAATCCCATCTGACGTCCGTTGTGCTGCCACGTCACCTACGAAGGAGAGATTCCGTAGGAACATCGTCCCACATGGAGAAAGTAGGCAAAACAGGTAAGTATAAAGGAGGGGGCGGCATAACGCATTTGCATTACCGCCCCAAACTCCTAACCAGGGCCCACAAACCCATGGGCCCTCTGACGTGTCGTTTTCGTGCATCGTTAAAACACAAAGACGATGGTCAAACAAAATTTATAAAACCAAACTCACAAAGACAAGATATAATAATCAAGTATTGGGTAAGTATCGAGTCGATCCACAGAGAGCAGGGTTGACTTTAATCGCAGAGTTGACTTGGTCAAACTTAGGTTTAAAAGAAGTTTAAAATAAGAGAAAATAAGATTTAAGATATGGAAATGATATAAATAAGGAAAATAAGAAGTTTTGATATTTGAAATCTCGGATTTGACAGAGAAAAGTCAAGAGTCAAAGTCAAAGCGTTGACTTTGACCAATAGTAGGTGTTCTGCAAAATCAGAGAACCAAACAGAGTCAGAAGATTACGAAAATTAGATATTTCGAAACTAGAGAGAAAATGGAATTTATTGATATATATTTCGTAATTTTTGGATAAGAAATGGATTTATTATGAATTATTGAAAATCAATGATCAGAAAATCCCCGAAATGAACACCTCAGAGGAAATCTTCAAATTGAATGCCCAAATGAAATCTAAATCTTGCAATTTATATGTCAACAGAAAGATAAGAACCAGAGGAATCCAACAAGACCGAAATTATCAAATTCTGATTTGCCAATAAAAAGTAATTGACCCCGAAAGTCAACGTTTGACTTCTGATGAAAGATGAATAGTCCTTGGTCAAACGTTAAATTGAAGGGTCAAATGAACTCGGAATTTGATGAATTTGCTATCCACGGAAAGCTCATGAAAAGAGGAATCCAATGTAACCAAGTGATTTGGAATTATAATCAAAGAGATATCCTATTTTCAAAATCAGTGACTTTTCGGACCTAAAATTGGGGAAAATGAAGAACACTATGAACTAATTTGCAAAATTAAAGATCTAAACCTAATAAAAATACAAATTACCTCTTGATAATCGATCGAACCTCACTACTAACCCGATTGCCGCAAGAATGGGGCCTCAATTCTCGTGGATTGAAGCGAATTTGCTCGGATTCTTCCTCGTGGACGTTCAGAATTCAAGGTGAAAATTCGATGAAATCAAGAGGTGAAATCGTGATTATCATGCTTCAATGGCTGCGTCTGTACACTCTTGGAAGCAGAGGATCACGAGAACTTAAGACCTTCCTCGAAACTCGCTTAATTTCTTCACGAGTCGATCAAAAGTTGAAGAACAAAGAAGGGAAATACATGCTTTTAAAGAGGGAAATTGGCCCGAAATCGTGGGTGATAGAGACGATCGTGGAGGCGGTTTGCTGTCGTCGTGGAGGCGATTCCTTCGGCCTGAGTCGTGGCTTAAATTCCGCGACGAATCGGCTTGTGTTTAGCTTCAATTTCGCTTCGGATTTGCCATGTTTTCGCAACGATTTTCTCCACGATAGCGCCACGATCAGGTCGCAATTTCACATCCATCGTGGTGTTAGGGCTTCGTCGATCGCTTGCCGATCGATGGGAGACAAATCCGCACCAATCCCGCGCCAGGATCTCCTCGATCGCGGCTCGATCGCGCCGCGATCGCGGCTCGATCACGCCGCGATCGTAGAGTTCTTCCACTAACCTTCCGCGCCGTCCGATCGCGTCCCAGGTGAGCGGACGATCGGGATTAATCGGATCCCGTATACCTCGATCGTAGATCACGTTTGATGATTTGATGCGAGTCCCCGCCAGCCGTCCGATCGCGATCGTTTCTCGATGAAGATCAGCCGTTCGATCGCGATCACTCCGAGCCTTCTATTGATGCCGATCGGGAAGTCTTCGGGTTGCCACGTGGCACGAGGTAAGTCGTCCGATTGAGGCGTGGTATCTCCTCGCCATGCCACGTGTCACCCATCCGCCGCTTCACTTAAACCGGGATTAGCGCACGTGTTGGATTGATGATCGCGTGGACTCAGGTCCACGCGATCGTAGCCGTCCGTGAGAAGATCGGACGCTTGCCGCGCGTCCACGTCACCTGCAGAGTAAAACCGTGTGGGAACATAGTCCCACACGGAAGAAAAAAAAGAATTTCGCCCCTATAAATTAGGGGGCGGTTAACGCCTAATGCGTTACCGCCCCAAAATACTAACCAGGGCCCACTAACCCGTGGGCCCTCCACTTACCAGCCCCCCCTCGCCACGTGGCGCCCCTCACGGGCGTCCGCGTGGCACCCGGCCACACGTCAGCGCCATACGCGCGCCCCGCGTGGGCCACGCGCATCCTGCCACGTGGCCTCAGTGCCACGTCATAACGGCGCGGTGGTCCCGCGCGCCACGTCACCGCCTTGCCACGTCAGCCGATCGCCTGGGCCCGGTTGCCACGTCAGGTAAGGCTGCCACGTCATCAGTCGGGGGCCTGTGGACAAAAATACCCCCCTTTTTCTTGATTTTAATAAAGAAATTCATCTAAAAAAATCATTTTAAAAATTCAAATAAAAAAATCGGAAAAAAAGGGCTAAACTTTAGAAATTCATATTTCTCAAAAATACAACTCCTTTTTTTAATCCAAATTTTCTCCATTGGATCACAAATTCTCTTCTTTTAATATCATGTCAATTAAAATATATTTAGAATGAAGACATCAAGATGAATTAAAATTTACCTAAATCATTTTTCATTAAACACTTTAAATCATAAATTCATCTTGAAATTATCTTTCCAAATGTTTACTAAAGTCAAAAATCATTCCATAACAGAGATTGACTTCTATTCATTTAAACAAAAGATTAATCATCTATTAAGCATGAAATTATCCCTAATTTATGCATAAATATCAACTTTAGTAAAATGACATGCCAATGGAGAAAATTCCTAAAAAGTATGATAACATGCATCATATTCACATAAAATAAGCATGAATATGAGTTAATAAAGATAAGAATTCATGTTTTAAATGCATGTTATCACCCTCCAAATTTCAGTGCCCACTCTGCCACGTGGTGCACCCTCGGGCGTCTACATGGACTCTTGTGGCCCCTGCCACACGTCCTCGTTAGCTCAGCCACCTAGGCTCCCTGTGTGGGCCATGTGCGGCTCTGCCACGTGGCCTTACGTGCCACGTCGCATCCGCGCAGGTCTTGTACGCCATGTCAGCTTCCCGTGCCACGTCAGCTCCGCAGTCCTGGGGTAAATAACCCCGTTTTTTTGTGATTTAATTAAGTAATAATTAAAATTAAATCAGTAAAAAATCAAATAAAATAAAAAAACACTAAAAACTTCAAAAATCAATAACTTTGAAAATACAACTCCTTTTAATCTCAAATTTTCTCCATTGGATCACAAATTTCTTTCTTTTTAATATCATGCCCTCTATATAATTAAAACAATAAAATGAGATGGATTGAAAATAATATCAAGTCTTTCATTAAGAATTCCTTCTTTTAATCATCCAGTCATTCTTTCCTTGGAATTAATTGTTTTAATCATCTCCTAAAGTCAAAGTAAATCAAAGAAAATACTTAATTCCTATTAATTTAACCTGGAAAAAAGATTAATCATCAAGAAAGCACATAATTAGCCCTAATTTATGCATAAATATGAAGTTTAGTAGAATGGCATACCAATGGAGAAAATTCATGCATCATATTCACATAAAATAAGCGTGAATATGAGTTAAATAGGGTAAGAATTTAAGTTATAAATGCATGTTATCACACCCCCCAACTTGAATCATTGCTAGTCCCTTAGAAATGGAAAGATAAAGAATGTGTAATAGGACTAACAACTTTAGAAAATCATGGGTTAAGCATTGATAGAATCTGAAATGAATATTCTACCTTAAATGATGCCAAGAAGGAAGTAATGTACTAGAAACTTAGGGTCACGACATTCCTCCAGCAAACACTTTAATCCACCAAATGAACTAAGAATCCTCTACATACTAATAGAAATATAAATAACTAAAAAAATTCATCATACCAAATCAATTGTCGATTCCTACTTGCACTATGGACGTGATGTTAGATCTAATCTCATTAAGTGGACATAGTTATGTATTATTGTGGATTAGCTATCATTATAATCCCATTAAGTGATTCAATTATGTTTAATCTGGGGATTACGACATTCATTTATGTGTGTGGAGGTTAATTATGTGTAGAGGCAGTAAAGCAGTCATTAGTCAATAATGGGCTGTCTAATGACTGATTAGAGGCTTAAGCTTTCCTCTATCCCTATAAATAGGAGGCCATAGTCCACTTGGATAACCTGATGCTTATAACCCTCAAGAGAGAATCCCATTTCCTTTAGAGATCAGGAGGTTACATCAGGGATATTCAAGAAGACTATTCTCCGATTCAGTAATCTACTCCGATGAAGATTAATCTGGTGAATCCAGGTATGTGTTTAATTCCGGTTTATCAATCTGATTATTCTGATGAATCATGATGCATAATTTCTAGTTCCAACACATGAATGATAAGGGCACAAGAAGTAGAAACAAGCATCATCTTGTTAATACATAATGGCTATAAAATAGAGTCGGCTAAAACCCATGGGAGGTAGCTTACCATTCTAATTCGACTTTGTTTTTTTCTTTTCCTTTCTTTCATCCTAATTCTACTTTTTCTTTCTTTCTTCCTAATTCTACTTTTTCATTTATTCATCCTAATTCTACTTGTTTTAAGCCTTTTTGAAGAAAGAGATTAGATAATGCAAAATTTGAAATTTATAAGGCTCTTTATGCAACTTATTGAAAACAACATTGCTCATTTCATGGTGCTCATCCTACCCATGTGTCGTCCTTAGTAGACATGCAGCTTATTCCCCCGAAGAGGTTTTGGTATCTCTATAGGTCAGGGAGCTTCACTATGTCAATAATAATAGTGCCAATAAAGGATGATACAAGCTACGACTTGCTATGGAAAGCGTAAGGATGTGCGTGCAAGGAGTCATTAACTCAAGATTTAGAAAGAAGAATGAGTGGATGAGAAGTATAGAAAGTTTTGAAAAATCATACTATGAGCTTGAGTAAATCCTAAGATTGGACTTTATGGTTCCCCAAACGAATACCTAAATCAATAATTCCATCGACGCTACCACCTCCTCAACATAACACTTAAGGTTGCTCTTCCCATGACTTTCTAAAAAAGTGAAGGTGTTAATATACTCTATGATTTAATATTTCATATGGTTTTGCAAAAATCATGTTGCTGTTCACATTTTTAAAAATCAGATCATGCATAGATTACAAAATAAAGGAATGCAAGAATTTTGAAAAATTTTAAGTTTTCTAGGAAACTCCCCCCCCCATACTCATTCCTTTTATTGTCCTCAATAAAAAATTAGCATGCTCATTGAAAAGAGATGACAATAATTATTCATGGCATGCAAAATTAATAACAAGGAAAAGAGACAAGGGGGAGAAAAGAAAAAGTTAGCAGGAATTTCCATTGGTTGCATTCTTCTCTTCATTTGTGGAGTTGTTTTTGGGCTGACTTTCTTTCTTTGATCTTCTCTCCTCCTTAGCACATACTAAACTTATAGAAAAACAACAGAAAACATAAAAGCAAATAGAAAATATAAAATTAAGAATAAATGCAAAAACAAGAACAAAAGTAGGAAGTAAATGTGAAAATAAAGATAAGGATGGGTTGCCTCCCAACAAGCGCTAAGTTTTCCGTCTTTAGCTAGACTCAACTCATTCTAGCGACTAACTAGTGGCTGATATCTCAAGAGGTTGCAGCTCTTCACTATGGGGAGGTGAGGGTCCTTCTTCACCAATATATGGTTTCAACCTATGTCAATTTATCTTGAAGGAATTTTTGGTCTTGGGATCTAAAATCAAGACTGATCCATTGTCAAACACTTCATGGACCTCATATGGAGCATCCCACCTAGAGCGCAACTTCCCTGGAAAGAGTTTAAGATGAGAATTATAAAGCCTTACCTTGTCATGAATATGAAAAATTTTCCGATTAATATGCTTGTCATGAAAGGCTTTATTTTTGGCCTTATAAATCTCGGCATTTTGATATGACTCATTCCGTAATTCTTGGAGCTCTTGAAGTTGTAGAAGTCTTTCTTTCCCAGGTTGATCAAGAGATAGATTGAGCTTTTTAATGGCCCAATATGCTCTATGCTCTAACTCGACGGGGAGGTGGCAAGGTCTGCCATAAATGAGCCTAAAAGGAGACATCCCAATGGGTGTCTTGAATGCGGTGGGGTAGGCCCATAGAGCATCGGGTAGCTTCGCTGCCCAATCTCTTATATCCATGCAAATGATCTTCTTCAAGATGTTCTTGACTTCTCTATTGCTGACTTCTACTTGGCCATTTGCTTGGTGAACTCCATATTTCTTAAGTAAACTCATAAAATGAAAGTTAGTAAAGTGAGATCCACCATCACTAATAATAGCTCTAGGAAAACCGAATTGAGAAAAGATATTGGTAACAATAAACTTATTAACCACTCGATGATCATCCGTCCTCGTCGGTATCGCCTCGACCCATTTGGAGACATAGTCCATTGCTACAAGAACGTACCCTTTTCCCTCCGACGGTGCAAATGGTCCCATGAAATCAATCCCCCAAGGATCAAAAATTTCTACCTTAAGGATGGTTTTCAAGTTTGATTGACACTCTAGACATTCCTTGCAATACTTGATCGCATCCTTGAATAGATTTGGCCAATAAAAGTTAATTTGTAGCACCTTCGCTCCTGTCTTTCTCGACGCAAAATGTCCTCCACATAAAGATAAGTAACACATTGATAGAATATGCTCTTGTTCCTCCTTTGGGACGCATCGCTGAATAATCTGATCAGCCCCTACATGGAACAATTGGGGTTCTTCCCAAAAATAATATCGAATATCATAGGAAATTTTTTTCTTTTGATGCGTATTCCAAAACTCGGGGTTGGATTTTGTGACTAAGTAATTAACGATATGTGCAAACCAAGGTACCTTAGTCACAACGGCGAGAAGCTGCTCATCGGGAAATGTATCACAAATCTCACCTGAAGATGTGGTATGAAGTCGACAAAGATGATTAGCCACTAAGTTCTCACTTCCCTTCTTGTCTTTAATCTCCAAATTGAATTCTTGAAGGAGGAGAACCCATCGAATCAGTCGCGGTTTAGCCTCTTTATTGGACAACAAGTACTTCAATGGAGCATGATCCGTACTTCATTTTAGGAATGATAATTTAGGATTTAAGAGTATATATATATGAGGATTATTGGGATGGATAATGAGGGATATGAGTGATGGGAATAATGAAAGAAAGAAGCGAAGAGAAGTTTATAAAATATATTTTAGTATAGAGATTAGGGAGATATAAGGCGATGAGAATAGATCAGAAATGGAGAGAGAGTTTCGGGAAATGACAGGGAATGAAGGATATTAGAGAAGACCGAAAGCCTAACGTGGACGTAAGATCTTGTGAAACGAACTATTATTCACGGAAGACTTAGGATGATACATGTTTGAGACGGGAAGCGATGTTTGGATTACTTCTAACGGGAGAGGTTTCCTCGGTGAATCTCTGATTGAAGATGGATGAAAGTGACAGAATGGAGGGGGAGAATAGAAAGGGAGATAGAACTCGGGAGACGAAGGAGATGCGAGAAGTGGGTTGATGGAGGTACGCAGGAATGATGAACATAGGGATATAGTAACCAAAGGTAACCAAATTTTCATAAAAACATCATCTTCTTTCGCTTACAATCGTGCGTTTCATAGAAATAGAGAGAAGATTGCATCGCGTCGGTTGATGGGTTGACCATGCGTGGCTTCCTGTAGCGTTCACTCAGGAAGTGGTGAGCAGACGCGTCGCCCGGATTTCCGCGTGTGTGGAGGTTTCATTATTCTGAACGTGGGTCCCGTGATGGTAGTTGTGGAGTTGAACGATCATCCTCTCGGATTATCGTTTGATAGGATTCGTGATATCGTCTCGCATTATGTGGAAGACGGGATGAGTTGTCGTTCGTCGTTTTGAAATTCTCTGATTTTGTTATCCGTCCGATTTGTTGAGTCGTTCCGCCTATGCATCATGCTTCTGCTGCTATATCGGGAGTAGTCCACGTATTGCTTGCCGTAAAATAGTATTTATTCCATAACCGAACAACGGAAGCCTTTCGTCTATACTCTATCGTTTGCTTTGGGGTTCTTTCCTTTTGGCTCGGGGAAGATGAGAAGTATCCGAAAATTGCCAGGGTGGTAGATGATATCGCCGTCTTGATTGAAGACTCTTCGAGGTCTTCGGAATCTTTGCGTAGATCAGATGACTTTGTTTCTTCCTTCGGAATCTGTTGTTACCTCCAGGAAGAGTGAGAAGAATAATGAAGCTCAACAGGGAAATCAACAAGGTATACTCGGAGGCGCTCTTTCTCGTTGGACTATGGGACACTCCTTGTTTCAGGCTTTTCCTAGGCAGAAGAAGAGGAGGCCGCTTTAGCTAGTTCCGACTGCTTAAAAGGAAGGACAATTTTTGGCTTTCCTTCAAAAAGCCTATGTTGAGCCCGAACCGTAAGCGCGCATGGGAATGACACTCCAGAGAGTCCTTTGCTGACTCTGGCATCCTTCCAATAGTCTCGGGAAATCGAGAGTCTTCAGATCTTTAGATTCTCGAGTTCATGTCCATCATAGAGCTCGTGTTTCTTGCACCAATCCGTCATAGAGCTCGGGGGAGATTTCCAGTGTACGAAGATGCTTTCATCGTTCGTATGGCTTGTTTCCTTTAGAAACAACATTGCGCTGACTTTTCTTTTTCTTTGGTTTTAGTCTTCACTGTCTTCTTGGGCTTGGACTTGAGCGGCTACTGAAGTTAACTTCTTCCAACAGTAATAATATATAGATCTCTTATAAAATTCTCTCTAATGGAGGTTTCCAAAGAAAGAATAAAATGGAATAACAAAGATGGTCCTATTTTCTTTTCTTTTGAGATCATTTATTCACACAAGGTACCTATGATATAGTGGATGTGGTTTGGAGAATTAGGAACCTATATCAAAGGTAAAAACGCCGTTGACTTGGTCCACTAAAGGAATTCTAGGTTTCTAAAGATAGAAGGTTTAGTTTCTTTGACCAAGTCAATCTTTGGATCAATGTAAAATAGGAGGAAGGGGGAAGGTAATTCCCTTAAGATTTACACTCTCTTTCAATTATTTAGAGAGGTCTTCTTCATCCATTTAATAAATGGATAATTTTTTAAGTTGCTGGATAAGGAGGAGGAGGAGGATAGGTTCACTTAGAACCCTTGTGTTCATGTTTTGAAATAATTCTCCATCATGAGCTTTCCCAAGTTTGTGAAATTAATCATCTTCAAAATGTCCCCGCTGACACGATGAAGATGAAAATCTTTCCCGCTACCCTTAGAGACCAAGCAAATGATTGGTTTTTGAAATTAGGGAAATAATTCACTAGTTGGATCGAGATGGAGGAGGAGTTTTTAAGAAAATACTATTCTGTAGGGAAAACCACCTCCGTCCGAAAAGCCATCCGCGTATTTACCCAAGGCACGAGTGAAACCTTCCACGAAGCCTGGGAACAATTAAGAGAGCTTATGAGGGAGTGTCTAACCATGAATTAACGCAAATATTTTATGATGGGTTAGGCCTGCAAGATAGATATCTTTTGGATGCAGCAAGTGGCAGCACCTTCATGAGCAAGTACAAACACGACACAATGGAACTCATCGAGATGGTGGTGGAAAACAGCCACCATAATGCGCTGAAACCATTTGGAAGAGGTGCAATGCCAAAGACAATCGATGCCAAATCAGTGGAGACGGGGATGCTCCTAGAAAGAATCGATAACATGACGGAAGTCCAGAATTTACTACCAGACCGACTTAACATCCACAATAGTTACGAAGGACTCGCCCCCGTCTCACTTCAAGAAGCATCACCATGTGCAAATTGCTCAAGATTCGATCATGTCGAATGAGATTGCCCCGTGATGGCAATCCAAGGGCAAAACATGTTTAAACAAGGTCCATTGGGAGGACCAAGTCAACAGGGACGATCCAATTATCCAAGTACATATCCTAACCATTATAATACCCATGTTTTTAATGATTCTTCACAAAATACGGGATTTTGGAGGAACAACGATCGACCCTATCCTCCATCATACAATGGTCAGTAACAACGTCAACAATCCTACCCTAATCAAAGACAGTTGGCATTCGTCCTGCCAACTCAACCGCAAGCCTACACGCAAGCCCCACGCCAGACCGTGCCGACATCCGATCCGATCCTTGGTGCCATCTCACAATTAATGGAGCAAATGACGCAGATGAACTCGCATGTGGATGAGATTCAAGACTTCGTCAAGATGAACGTCCAACCGACGACTAATAAAAAGGGTAAGCAAGTAACATTTACTGACCAATTACCCTTGCAGGCCACAGCTAACCCGTGGAATCAAGTGGCTTCATCGAGCCATACACATAATATTAACCATGTACACGTTGACAAGTAAGCTCTGGAAATGGCATTAGCGATATCGAGCCTTCGGAGTGGCAAAAACCTACCGGATCCATACAAGGATCATCCTATCCGCCAAGGTCTGATCGAAGAAAAAGAAAGATTAATTATCGTCGAGCAAGATAGTGATTCGAAGGACGAGGAAGAACAGGTTACGGCTTAACCTAACCCCGACAAATACAAGCCCCATGTGCCTTATCCTCAAGCCCTAAAACGACCTCATACCAAGAATAGTGAAACCAATGACAATCGACTAGACGCCCTTAAAAAGGTGACCATAACTATTCCCTTGATAAATGCCATCAAGCATATCCCTTCCTATGCCAAATTTCTAAAAGGTATATGCACTCCCCATAGAAACCCTAAAAGGATCGAACTTAGTGAGACGATGAGTTCCATCATGATGAATGCCTTACTGATTAAAAAGAGAGATCCGAGAGCAGCCATGATCACGAGTGAGGTAGGAGGAATGTCCTTCACTAGATCCTTACTAGATACAGGAGCTAGTATTAACATCCTCGCTAAAGTCGTATTCGACCGTCATCATGTAGGGGAGCTACAAACTTTCTTAGTAGAGCTATGCTTAGTCGATGAATCAGTTAGGAAACCCCATGGACTAGTAGAAGATAACATAGTTAGAATAGAAGATTGTTATTTCCCGGTAAATTTCCTAGTCATCGAAATGAAAATGACCAAGGAGCTCAGCCAAGCCCCTATCATCTTAGGACGACCCTTCCTAGCTACTGCAAAAGCCGTTACTGAATGGGGAAAAGGAGAAGTAATTCTCAAGGTGGGAGAGCTCACCGTGAAGGTCGAAATCAACAAGCTTATGAAATACCCTTCACGAGCTTCCAAAGATTTGGGCGCCATTGACTTTGCTGACGCCTGAGCTTTCAGGATATTGACGCCTGTGTTGACGAAGTAATGATGATCAACGAGGAAGCAAGATTTGAGGAGCTACCAATGGACGAGCCTTCCTTGGACCTCAAGACTCTCCCATCAATACTCAAGTACGCCTTCCTTGATGAAGAGAAAGCAAAGCCGGTGATTATTTCATACAAGATGGATATAAAGTACGAGGAAAAATTGTTGGAAGTATTAAGGAAAAATGAAGAAGCAATCGGATGGACCCTAACAGACCTAAAAGGGCTAGACCCTTCACTATGCACTCATCGCATCTTCCTAGAGGATGAGTCAAGACCCGTCAGGGAAGCCTAGAGATGACTCAACTCGAAGGTATGGGAAGCCATAAAAGAAGAAATTCTTAAATAGCTCAACGCAGAAATCATATACCCCATATCCGATAGCCAATGGGTGAGTCCGGTACATGTTGTTCCGAAGAAAGCCAGAGTAATGGTCATGATGAACGAGAAGGGCGAGGAAATCCAGACACGCCTTCCGACAAAGTGGAGAGTCTGCATCGACTACCGGAAGCAGAATTCTGTGACCAAGAAGGACCACTTCCCTCTCCCGTTCATCGACCAAATCCTAGACCGAATTACTTCTGCTTCCTCGATGGATATTCAGGCTACAACTAGATTGCCATTCACCCCGACGATCAAAAGAAGATGACGTTCACATGTCCGTTTGGCACCTTCGCCTTCAGATGCATGCCATTGGGACTGTGCAATGCCCCCGCAACCTTTCAACGATGTATGACGGAAATCTTCTCCGACTTCCTTGGCGACAGTTTAGAAGTTTTCATGGATGACTTGAGCGTCTTCGTCTTTGCTCACCTGACAACGATACTAGAGGTATGCGTCAGGAAACGACTGGTGTTGAGTTGGGAAAAACCCCACTTCATGTTACAAGAGGGAGTAGTGCTTGGGCATATCGTCTCAGGAAAAGGTTTAGAAGTGGACAAGGCCAAGATAGAGGTCATCTAAAATCTCCCTCTACCAGGTACCGTACGAGATCTAAGGAGATTTCTTGGGCACGTCGGCTTCTATCGGAGATTCATCCAGAACTTTGCAAAAGCCTCTAAGCCACTCACCACCCTTCTTTGCAAAGACAAAGACTTCATCATAGACGATTCGGTATTATAATCAAAGAGAGATCCTATTCTCAAAATCATCAAAAATTTGGACTGAAATTTGGTAAAATTGAAGAACACAATGACTTAAAACACAAAATCAACGATCTAAAACTAATCAAAACTCAAATTACCGTCCGATAATCAATCGAATGTCACGGCTAACCCGATTTCCATGAAGATGAGGCTTCAATTCACACGGATTAAGTGAATTTGCACAGTTTCTTCCTCGCGGACATTCGGCGTTCAAGGGAAAATTTTGATGAAATCCGACGATGAATCACGACGAATCTTGCTCCAATCGGATCGCGATTGAGTCTGAAGGCAGGGGAATCGTGATGAACTCAAGATTTTCCTTCAAATTTGCTTAATTACTTAACGAATCCATCAAGAGTTAAGAGAACAAGAGAGAATACACCGGTTTTTAAAGGGAAATTTCCATGAGAATTGTGGACCATTAAATCCAGTGGGAGGCCGACTGATGGCCACAATCGCACGACGATCGTGGGCCATCAATGCCAGGCAATCATGACCACGATCGGGTGGCAAATGAGTCACGATCAGGCGTCGATCAAGCAACGATCGCGTGGCGATCGGGTCACGATCCCGCGGCGATCATGGGCGTCAATTGTGAGTCATGATCTCTTTGAGATTAATTCCGCTGCCCAATGAAGATCGCGCGGCCTTTACACGATCGCGCGTCCGATGAAGATCAAGCGCTCTGGAAGCATCCACGCGTCACGAGGTGAGTTGTCCAATCCGTCACTTAAATGCAACTTTTGTGCACGTGTTTGATCATCGATCAGTCGACTTCGCGTCCATACGATGGACGCATCGTGATTCACAAGACGAAACCGCAAGGTCATTTTATAGGCAAAATTGGGCGTAACCGTCCGATCAGTGCGTTTCAAGCTCGATCAATGGTCCAGATGCAGGCATAACAGCGAACCGTTATAATTATATTTCAGCCTTCCGATCTTGAGTGGACGCTCCGGATATGATCTTCACAATATGCGTTATAAAACGCATCAAACGGTGCCCGTCGGATTGCGATCCGACGATCGCGATGCGTTTCGGCGCATTAAATCTTGGCTGTTATAACTCCATCTTGAAAGGCACCTGCATGATCAAAGATCGGTGGTCCGCGCGTCCACACGATCCACGCGCAGATTTCCGATGCGCTGCAGATCTGACGCCTAACATTGCTCCACGTGGCTCGCAGTTAAAACAACTGTGTGGGACTTAGTCCCACACGAGAAAAATTAAGGGAGATAGTCGGGTTTATAACGATCACCGGGTTAGGGGATTAATAAATCTCTCCGGATAATCGGGAGACTATATGTACTATAACCCAACTATATATATATAAATATAAATAAGGCCCACGCGTCACCCATGCGCCACGTAGGCGTTTGCCTAGGCCCGCGTGGCTCTCCCACGTGGCCCCATTGCCACGTCGCATCCACACGAGTCCCGCGCAAAATAAAACCCCTTTATTTTTATTCTTTTTATTATTTTAAACTATTTTAAATCGAAAATAAATTCGTAAAATTCTGGAAAATCCCTAAAAATTGGAAAATTAATAACTTTCAAAATACAACTTTAAATTAATCCAAATTTCTTTCATTCGATCTGAAATTTAATTATCTATCATTCTAAAAAGTCAAATTTTTTAAATAACAAAATATTTAATTCTTATTTCAAAAATACATTCATTTCTTTAAGATTTTAACTTTAGAAAATTAAATGAATGTTCATTAAAATGATTGCTCTCATTATTTAACTTTAAAAACCACTTATAATCTCAAGTAAAGATAGGTTTTAAAATCTTTAATCTTTAATTCATCATAACTAACACTAAATTAACGCATTTTGAGATTATAACATAAAATTGCATGGAATGATAGAAATGCACTCAAAGTATGATAACATGCACATAAATGGAATGTTTTATGCCTTATTTTGCATTAATAATCATGTTTTATCATGTTAAGATTGCATGTTATCAGCAATCGCATCCGATGTCCCTTGTGATGCCAGGTCACCTGCAAAGGAGAGATTCCACAGGAACATAGTCCCACACGGAGAAAGTAAGCAGAACATGTGAGTATAAAGGAGGGGGCGGCGTACCGCATTTGTGTTACCGCCCCAAACTCCTAACCAGGGCCCGCTAACTCATAGGCCCTCAAAATTCCAGCCCCATCTGCCACGTGGCGCACCCTCAGGCGTCCGCATGGAGTCGTATGGCCCGTGCCACGCGTCCTCGTCAGCTCTACCACTTAGGCTCCCCACATGGGCCACGTGCGGCTCTGCCCGGTGGCCTTGCGTGCCGCGTTGCATCCGCGCGGGCCCTGTACGCCACATCAGCTTCCCGTGCCATGTCAGCTCCGCAGTCCTGCGATAAATAACCCCACTTTTTTGCGATTTAATTAAGAAATAATTAAAATCAAATCAGTAAAAAATCAAATAAAAATTAGAAAAAACACTAAAAACTTCAAAAATCAATAACTTTGAAAATACAACTCCTTTTAATCTCAAATTTTCTCCATTGGATCACAAATTTCTTTCTTTTTAATATCATGCCTCTAAAATATAATTAAAACAAGAAAATGAGATGGATTGAAAATAATATCAAGTCTTTCATTAGGAATTCCTTCTTTTAATCATTTAATCATTTTTTCTTGGAATTAATTCTTTTAATCATCTCCTAAAGTCAAAGTAAATCAGGGAAAATACTTAATTCCTATTAATTTAATTGATGTAGGATATTTCAAATTTTGATGATATGAATGACGATAATGATATAATAGAGAATAATCCTACAACTGAAGGGAGGATCTATGAATGATATCAGTAGGAATTTTGGCTATAGATCACTGGAGGTATAGTTTGATATAGTTCAAGACTATCAGGTTATATAATGATTTTAGTAGAGATGATAATATGAATAATATGATGAGAGATGAGAAATGGAGAATAAGTTGTTATGGCTTACTTATTAAGCAAGGACAGTTATAATATAGTTTTATATTGTAGATAGGAAATAGAAAACATGATATGGTCGATTAAAAGAATAAATATTGTGGAGAAAATGATAACGTTAGTGATGGAACGAAGAAAAGTATAAAGAGAATATGGTGTAAGTGATGTAAAGATGAGAGGATAATGAGATTATTCAGAGGAGTGATAAGAAGAAAGTGAGCAAATAGTGAGTGGGAATGGAATAGTTTATGGGCAGCAGGAGGATAATCTTGTGAGATAGATGTAAAGAAGACACAAAGGTGATCGCGGGGAAAGACGATGAGAAATATTAAAAGATAATAAATAGAGAGAGAGAGACGATAACATATTCTATACTGTAGAGGATAAAGAGTGGGTGAGGGAACGTCGGAAAAGAATAGGGTGGCGGGAAGGATTAAAGGAGAGTGGAGGTTCTAATGTAGGAATTTTAGATTTAATATTGAACTATTATCATCAGAAGAGGCCGAAGGATGATTACCTGATCGAGATGTGAAAACGATGCTCTGGAATTTTTGTGATGATAGAAAATCTCCTCGTTGAATTTCTGACCGTGAGATGGTTGAAACACGACAGAGAGGAGGGAGGAAGGGAGAGGGAGATAAAATCTCAAGATGAAGAGGATGCGGGAGAATGGTGGAGACATAGGAAGAACGATGAACACAAACGGGGTAAAACGAACCAAGTAACCAATTTCTTATCAAAAAACAACATCCTCTTCATTCTCTTACAATTTTCTTTTATAAGGGTTAGGAGAAAAAGTTTCGTTTGGATCGACGCGTCGCAATAATTATCCGTCGCGTATGAAGAATTGTGATATGTTCCTAGAGTCTTATTATCATTCAGGACATTATAGGGCGGTGTTCATGGACAAGTTTGACTTTGAGATACTCCAATAACCCTAACCATAACCGTAAGAAGATTCTCTTATCGCGTGGGCGTCCAATAACCGTAATAAGAAAAGCTGTCGGTAGTCATAGAGAGCTGGCATTGTATCGTAAGATCGTTGGTGATGAAGTTGACCGGCCACGTGCCTTTGACACTCAATCGGTTGAGAAGACAAAAAGTAGATAGCAGGCGATATCACCGGTAATGGTATGCTTGCTTTCACATTGAGAAAGATCTCGCTTGGAGTTGATGTCGTTGAGTGTTTACGTGGATGACGGTGTTCAATCTTCCGTGGTGGGCAAAATACGGAACATTGTAAATAACTCCTTCCTTAACTTGATTAGCTGGTGATTTGGCGGAAATGTAGTTTGCAATGAAATTAGCGAGGTCTTTACGTTGTATGGGCAAATAGCCAGAAGGTAACTCGCGATACTCGTACGGTCTTTGACTGATTTAATTCATTTGCTAGTGGAATTGTTTCCGTTCAAAGTCATCGCGTGTCTCTTCTGCAGGTCAACAGGGTCTTCAGCAATCAGTCCGAATGCTGTAGCCCTTTCCTCAGCCATTGGGAGGGCAGCCACTGTGTTATCTGCATTTGTTTCTCTATCGTCCGGTGATTTCAGTCCTCATGTGATATTCTTGGAGGTATGGTCAGATGAGAACATTATGCATCTTCCCATAAATCGGAATTTTATATATCGTTTGTCTCTTCTTTTCTTCAGTATGAATTTCCCTTAAGCTGATTGTCTTCATAAATCTATAGAAAACCGTGAATAGTTTTGATGAAGTTGTCCTAATGGTCATCTTAAGTAGATCGTATTCCTGTTGTTTTCCTCAATCGTAGAGGTGATATCCAAATTGAAATAGTCTTCATTGATCTCGTGATAACCTATGACTTAGCTAGGAATTGTCTTGAGGTAAAACAAGAAGATCATGTCTTCCATATGTAATTAATATATAGATCTCTCTTAAAATTCTAAGGGTGGTTTTCAAAGAAAGTAGGAATTTAATAACAAAGATGTTCCTATTATTTTTATTTTTTTTGAGATCATTACTTATAACTATACAAGGTACCTATGATATGGTGGATATGGTTTGGAAAATAAGGAACCTATATCAAGGTAGAAGGGTGGTTGACTTGGTCCATTCAAGGGATTCTAATTATCTAAGGATAAGGATTAAATTTTTTGACCAAGTCAATCTTTAGATCATTATAAAATAGGAGAAGGAGGGAAAGATAATTCCCTTAAGATCTACACTCTCTTTCAATTATTTAAAGAGGTCTTCTTCATCCATTTAATAAATGGATAATTTTTTAAGTTGCTGGATAAGGAGGAGGAGGAGGAGGATAGGTTCACTTAGAACCCTTGTGTTCATGTTTAGAGAATATTCTCCATCATTAACCTTGCAAAAAGATTAATCATTAAGAAAGCACATAATTAACCCTAATTTATGCATAAATATGAACTTTGGTAGAATGGCATACCAATGGAGAAAATTCATAAAAACTATGATAACATGCATAACATTCACATAAAATAAGCATGAATATGAGTTAAATAGGGTAAGAATTTAAGTTATAAATGCATATTATCAGAGATAAACAACAAATCGTAGCAAAAGGTATTTAGAAAAAGTAAATAATCAATACTAACTAATTCATCCCCCCCCTTTAGTTAGTATCACCACTGTATTGGGACTATCAATATGCAATGATCAAGTGCATTATGATGAGATCATAATGCATTGATCATTAGCCTTTAAACATATATTCTAAATATTCCTATTCGTAGGATATTTGAGAAGGACATTGAATTATCCAAAAAGAATAGCACTATCTAATCTAACTTATATAATGAGTATGGCTGATCCTATAGTCATCGATGTTGAGACACTAAGGATAGATAGTGGGTGCTCTTTGGATTAAGCATTCACTAAATTGATTCGTATGAATCCCTGAATGATATTATGCCAAATTTTCAATCAGGTTGATTCATGTCACGGTTGTGTACATGGTACTTTGACTTGAGACACCAAAGATATCTTGTGGATCGATGATCCTATTTTGACTATGACTTATGAATCCCTAGCCACAAGATCTCCAAAACGTCATAGATTAGATATGATCATCTAATCTATGAAGTCTTCAAAGGTGATTGAGTGGTTAAGATGTGATCATCTATCCTCGATATATGAGGAGATCGACTCAAGGAATGAGATACGGTTAAATCCTTGGCCAAGGTAGTGAAAATATTAGAGAAGTTGTTCTTAATGATTTCCTAATTGCATTAGTACTAAATTGAGTGATCGATGAGGGTTTGACAATTAACCATACCCTATGTCATTTGTCAGTCTTGTGCGGATGAAGGATTATACATACACGGTAACAAATGATGGCAGAGTTCCATGAAAGAGTTATAATATACTTCATACCTCCCAAAGCACGTGATGTATCTTGGCACCCACTAGGTTGACAGCTTGACGAAGCATTTTATGCGGTTGTTAAAACACACAAACGTCAGTCAAATAAAATTTATAATTCTGAACTCACAATAACAAAGATATAAAATCAAGTATAGTGTAAAGATCAGGTCGATCCACAAAGAACAAGGTTGACTATGATTGCAGAATTGACTTGGTCAAACTTAGGTTTAATTAGGGTTTGTAAGAAGTAAAGCTGATATTTAATTAATGGTAATAATATAAGAATGCAAAATAAGATATTTTAAGAATTTAGAAACTAATTTTTAAGAAGAAATATCAAAAATTAAGGTCAAAGTGTTGACATTGACTAACAGCTTACTTTCTATAAAATCAGAGAATAAAAGAGCTTAAAATATTATGAAAATTATGTATTTAAATTCATGAACTAGAGAGAAAACGGAAATTTTTTATATAAATTCATGAACTCTAAAGAAGAATTCGATTTATTATGAATTATTGAAAATCAAATATCAAAAAACCTTGAAATGAACACTTCGGTGTAAATCTTCAAATTGACTAACCAAATGATATCTAAATCTTGAAATTCACATATGAATGGAAGGAAAACAACCAGAGGATTCCAAAGAGACCAAAATGATCAAATTTCACCTTGTATTTTAAAAGTAATTGTACTTGCAAGTCAACGCCCAAATTCGGATTAAAAATGAATAGTTGATGGTCAAACGTTAAATTGATGGGCCAAATGATGATGAAATTTAACTGTTTTGCTATCCACAAAAAGCTGATGAAACAAGGAATCCAATGAAACAAAAATCAAGTGATTTGGATTTAAGATCAGAGAGAAATCCTTGCTTGAAGATCAACAAAAATCCATAATTAAAATTGAGCGAAAAGATAAATTTAACAATTCCAAAACTCTAATTACCTACGTCAATCTAATCTAAACTACATTAACTGCAAGGATTACAGACGAATCACACTACTAACCCAATTGACGTGAAGATTTGGCTTCAATTCTCATTAACTGAAGAGTATTTCTCTGGTTTCGTCTTTGATGTACATTTGGCGTTCAAGGGGAGATTTCGATCATTTTCTTGCAATAATTCGTGATTATCTTGCTTGAATGGATGTGAATTTGAGTCTAGGAAGCAAGAGGATCACCAAGAATTTAAGATCTTCCTTCAAAACCGCTTAATTTCTTCACGATTCAACCAAAAGTTGCGTTACAAAGAAAGAAGAACATCATTTTAGAAGAAATTTCCCGCAAAGAACGCGGACCATCCCTTTCGCGATGAGATTTGAGCCATCCGATCGCGCAAAATCGGTGGAATCGTGGCCCATGACGTGGTCCATGTTCTCCACTTATTTTGCTCGTCCGATCTTGATCGGAGTGTCTCGATGCATCCACGTGTTTCCTCATGATGAGCCAACTTCGTGATTAATTAGAACTGCTCGATTTCATTAATGAAATTGACTGTTAGTATTTACCACGTGCATTGATCCTTGATCGAGTGGACTCTGGTTCACGCGATCGACTCATCCCGATCGCATCCAACGCGTCACATTTCGCCACGTGTCTTCCAAACTTAAGAATTAAAGGGAACATAGTCCCACACGGTAGAAACTTTGGGAAAACACGCGTATAAAATGTAGAAGGAAATGAAGGTTTTGTGTTACCGCCCCAATCATTTAACCTTGGCCCACTAACCTGTGGGCTTATCATTTGCCAACCCGAAGACACTCTTGCCATGTGGCACCACTCGGGCGTCCGAGTGGACTCGTGTGGCCTTTCTAGGTGTGTGCGCCACCTCTCTGCCACGCAGGCGCTCGCGTTACACTGTCACGTGGCCTTGCGTGCCATGTTGCATCCGCGCGGGTGACACGGCGCACCATGAGGAAGCATTTGTGTGCGTCGTTAAAACACGAAACGTAGGTCAAACAAAAATTTATAAAACCGAACTCACAGAGATAAAATATAAACTCAAGTAATGTGTAAGTATCAGGTGGATCCACAGAGAGCAGGGTTAACTTCAATTGCAGAGTTGACTTGGTCAAACTTAGGTTTGAAAGGGGTTTTAAAGAAGTAAAAATAAGATGTAATGAGTGTAAATAATATATATAGACTAAATAAGAAGTTTTAAGAATTAAAATCTCAGATTTGATAGAGAAAAGTCAAAAGTCAAAGTCAAAGTCAAAGCATTGACTTTGATTGACAATAGGTGTTCTGTAAAATCAGAGAATCACACAGTGTTCGAAGATTACGAAAATTTTAAATTTAGAAAAAAGAGAGAAAACAAAATTTATTGATATAGAATTCGCGATTTTTGGATAAGAAATGGATTTACTATGAATTATTGAAAATCAAATATCAGAAAATCCCCGAAATGAGTACCTCAAAGGAAATCTTCAAATTGACCAGTCAAATGAAATCCAAATCTTATAATTTATATGTCAATAGAAAGCTAAGAACCATAGGAATCTAAAGAGACCACAATGATCAAATTCGGATTTGTAAATTGAAAGTAATTGACCCCGAAAATCAACATTTGACTTCTGATGAAAGATGAACAGTCCTCGGTCAAACATCAAATTGGAGGGTCAAATGAATTCGGAATTCGCTGAATTTGCTATCCACGGAAACCTGATGGAAAGAGGAAATCCAATGAAACCAAAATCAAGTGATTGGAAATTATAATCAGAGAGATATCCTATTTTCAAAGTTACTGATTTTTCATACTCAAATTAGGGAAAAATAAAGAACACTAAGAACTAATTCGCAAAATTAAACTTCTAAATCTAATAAAAACTCAAAATAAGTCCTGATAATTGATCGAATCTCACTACTTACCTGATTGCCACAAGAATGGGGCTTCAATTCTCGTGGATTGAAGCGAATTTGCTCGGATTCTTCCTAGTGGACGTTCGGAATTCAAGGGGAAAATTCTATGAAATCAAGGAGGAATTCGCGATCAATCCCGCTCCAATTGCTTCGAAATCAAGTCTAAACGCGTGGGGATCATGAAGAACTAAAGATCTTCCTCAAAATTTGTTTAATTCACTTTACGAATCGATCAAAAGTTGAAGAACAAGACGGGAGAATACATGCTTTTAAAGGGAAATTTCGCCCAAAAATCGTGGCCGATTGATGCGGTCGTGGGAGCGGATTGAAGGGGTCGTGGGAGCGATTTCCTTGGGCGACGTCATGGCTCCTAAATTAGCGGTGAATTAGCCTTGATTTTGCTTCAAAAGAAGCCACGATCGCACCACGATCGTGGATTTCTTCCACGATTCTTCCCAGTCGTCCGATGGCGTATCGAGGTGAGTTGGAATGTTCTGATTTCGCAGCCATCCGATCGTCCTCTATTGTTTAAGATGGCTCCACGTCGTCCACTGGCATCGCCCGTTCGATGGAGATCTGATGCTCCGGAAAGCTCCACGCATCGCTAGGTGAGAGAAAGATGTGTCTTGATGGATAATCCGAAGGTATGACGAATCGCGACCGTCTAATGGCATTCCATGCAGATCACACAATCTGGTGAATAAAAGTGGTCCATCTTCGATGTTGCACATCCAATGCAGATCAGAAGCTCTTGAACCGTCCACGTGTCGCAAGGTATGTCGCTGATCGCCCCACTTACTCTTGATTTTCAAGCACGTGTCTTGATTGATGATCGCGTGGACTCAGGTCCACGCAATCAACGGCTTGCGATCTTCTTCGACGGCTCTGATGCAGCCACGCGTCCTACAAAGGTAAGTTTCTGTGGGGACCTAGTCCCACACGGAATGAAAACTAAAGCTTTGCCACTATAAAAGCTAGAGGGGCAATACGCATTTGCGTTACCGCCCCAATATACTTACCAGGGCCCACTTACACGTGGGCGCATCACCTGCTGACCCTCCTGCCATGTGGCACCCCTCACGGGTGTCCGCGTGGACCGTGTGGACACGCGTGGTTTCCTGCCATGTTTCCGCGCCCTATGCGCCACATGCGTGTCGCGTGGGCCACCCGCGGCCCTGCCATGTGGCCTCGGTGTCGCATCGCACCCGTGCGGTGCTCCCGCGCACCACGTCAGCTTCGCCAACTGGCCCGCTCGCCACGTCATCACCTGCGGGTAAGTAAAACCCATTTTTGCAATTTTAAATAAGAAAAGCTGAATAAAAATTTATTTAAAAATCAAATAAAAATCCAAAAAAGAGCATAAACTTCAAAAAATCATAACTTTAAATATACAACTCCTTTTTAATCCAAATTTTCTTCATTGGATCACAAATTTCTTCATTTTTTATCATCATGTCATTTCAAATATATTTTCAAAGAAGAAATTAAGATGAATTAAAAATGACTTAACTCATTTCTTAATAAATATTCTGAATCATAAATTCTTCTTGAAATTATCCTTCAAAACATGCACTAAAGTCAAAATCATTCAATAAAAGATATTAACTTCTATTAATTTAAACTTAACAAAAGGCTAATCATCTATTAAGCATTAAATTATCCTAATTTATGCATAAATATTGACTTTAGTGAAATGACATACCAATGGAGAAAATTCCTAAAAGTATGATAACATGCATCATATTCTCATAAAATAAGCATGAATATGAGTTAATTAGGATAAGAATTTAAGTTATAAATGCATGTTATCACACCACGTCAGCTCCGCAGGTCCCGTGGAGAAATAAACCCCCTTTTTGCTATTTGTTTAAATGAAATAGATTAGACTGCTGAAAAATCAAAATAAATTCCTAAAATATACAAAAAATTCAGAAATTTATATCTTTAAAACTATAACTCCTTGTAAACTCAAATTTTCTCTATTGGATCACAAATTTCTTCATCTATACCACCTAAAAAATATAAATTCAAACAAGAAAATGGGATGGATTGAAAATAATACTAAGTAATTCATTAAGAATTCTCTCTTTTAATCATCCAATCATTCTTTTCTTAGAATTAATATTTTCTTATAAATTATTTAATCTTGAAAAAGATCAAACGTCAATAAAGTGAAGTAATTAACACTGAATTAATTCAAAAATATGAACTTTAGTGAAATGGCATACCAATGGAGAAAATTCATAAAAATAGGATAACATGCATCATAATTACATCAAATAAGCATGAATATTAGTTAAATAAGATCGGAATTTAAGTTAAATATGCATGTTATCACAACTCAACTTGTCGATTGGGTTAAATAAATCCTTATTCAATTAATATATATGTTAATATACTTAATTGATAAGGAATACCAATAAGTGTTATTGGGTTGATAGAGTCATTAACTAGTGATATATATGGACCTAGAGGGTCACACACATAAGGTCAATGGACGTTGGTCGATATAGACATAATAATAAGGGTTTTGTGAAAATTTTACATTCCTAAAGTCTATATATAGGGGGAAAATGACCATATTTGAGGTTCCCATGCAAGCCTAGTAGAAATTGTTCCCTCTCGTCTCGTCCTCTCGTGGTGACTGGTGTTCAAGAGGAGATTCGATTGTTTGAAGACTATATGGATACCGCTAGAGGCCGAACAATTGAACGGTTGAAGAACTCTTTCAAATGATCCATGTAAGTATAAATTTTATTCTATACTAGATGATAGGATCATCTAGAATGGATGATGAGATCATCTATTCTTGGTGCTTCAACTTTGTTGAATTTTTTGATTCCAACATCTTCCGCTACAATCGTTGTTTTGGTTGAAACTTTGGAGAGCTTGTCAAGCCTCAGATTCCATCAAAATCTACATACCAAATATTTTTAAATAGGGAGAGAACAACCACAACTCAAGGTACCCATTCAAGCCTTGTGGGAAATCTCTCATTTCTTCTCTTTCTCTCTGGGTAAAGAGATTTAAAGAGGAGATCC
>CM044118.1:3952775-4053970 GCA_024174645.1 Lemna minuta | reverse complement strand
CAATTTGACTGAATTTCAAGGATATCTCTCAAATTTCCCTAATTCTCCGTGGACTCGACCCTTAATTACCATTATACTAATTAATTACTTTGATTAATCATAAATTGGTAAGTTTGGAACTTTATTTTGACACTAAATTGTGTGTAATCAACAACCATACAATTTAGTCTCGTCATGGACCCGAGTGCACACGATCATCAATGGAGCACGTGCGGGAAATATTACGTAAGTGAACGCAATCGAAGGGCTTACCTTAGGACACGCGGCGTCACGAGAAGCGCCAGATCGTCATCAAAGCAAAAGCATCAAATGAAGCGGATGATCACGATCGAACGGCCATGATTCCAAAGGATTACCTCGATCGGACAGTCGCGATGCGTCGTGACATTGGTTCACTGTGGAGACGCGTCGAAGCTTCTAGATGTGTCGATCTTCATCAGACGGGCGACGCACGTGAAGCCATCACGAGCGCTTGATCTCCATCGAATGGTAAACGGAAGAGGAGCTTGATCGCGCGATCGGGACCGCCCAACATACCTGATCAAATCAGACGGCAGCGACTAAGATGGACTCACGATCATGGCTCACGATCGCGGTTCGATCATGGTCCGATTGTGGTCCGATAGCAATGTGATCGTGGCCCAATTGCCCCCACATTCGGGCCAACTCACTGCCATATCACGGCTGATTTGTCGCGGGATTAAAGCCACGACGCCACCCAAGGAAATTGCTCCCACGACCCCTTCAACCACTCCCACGACCGCATCAATCGACCACGATTTTTGGGCCAAAATCTCCTTTATAAGCGATGTATTCTCCCTTCTTGTTCTTCAATTGTTGATCAATTCGTAAAGTAAACTAAGCGAATTTCGAGGAAGGTCTTAAGTTCTTTGTGATTTCCCTACGTTTAGACTCAATTGCAAAGCAATTGGAGAGAGATTGATTGCGAATTGATCTTTTATTTCATCGAATTTTTCCCTTGAATTCCGAATGTCCACGAGGAAGAATCAGAGCAAATTCGCTTCAATCCACGATAATTGAAGCCCCATTCTTGCAAAAATTGGGTTAGTAGTGAGATTCGATTAATTATCAAGAGGTAATTTGAGTTTTCATTTGATTTAAAAGTTTAACTTTGCAAATTAATTCTTAGTGTTATTCATTTTCCCCAAATTTTAGTTTGAAAAACTACTGATTTTGAAAATAGAATATCTCTATGATTATAAGTCTAAATCAGTTGATTTTGGTTTCATTGGATTCCTCTTTTCATCAGCTTTTTGTGGATAAAAAATTAGTTGAATTCCGAGTTCATTTGATCCTTTACTTTGACGTTTGATCGAGCACTGTTCATCCTTCATCACATTTCAAATGTTAACTTTTGGGGTCAATTACTTTCAATTTACAAATTGGAATTTGATCATTTTGGTCTCTTTAGATTTCTATTGTTCTTAGCTTTCCATAGATATAGAAATCGTAAGATTTGGATTTTACTTGACTGGTCAATTTGAAGATTTCCTCTAAGGTATTCATTTCGTGGATTTTCTGATCTTTTATCTTCAATAATTCATAATAAATCTATTTCTTCTTGAAAAATCACGAATTTTATATCAATAAATTCTTCTTTATCTCTTTTTTCTAAATATATAATTTTCGTAATCTTCGGACACCTTTTGATTCTCTAATTTTTTAGAACACCTACTATTGGTCAAAGTCAACACTTTGACTTTGACTTTTGACTTTTCTCTGTCAAATCCGAGATTTCAGTTGTTAAAACTTCTTATTTAGTATACTTATATCATTTCCACTTATTACATCTTATTTTCACTTCTTTAAAACCCCTTTTAAACCTAAGTTTGACCAAGGCAACTCTACAACTAAAGTCAACCCTGCTCTTTATGGATCGACCTGATACTTACACCTTAGTTGATTTTCTATCTTATCTTTGTGAGTTTGGTTTTATAAGTTTTGTTTGATCGACGTTTCTGTGTTTTAACGACCGCACGAAAACGCTTCGTTAGTATGCCATTTGACTAAAGTCCATATTTATGCATTATTTAGGGTTAATTATGTGCTTTATTGATGATTAATCTTTTGCAAGGTTAAATAAATAGAAATTAATCACTTTCCTTGACTTACTTTAACTTTAGTAGATGATTAGAAGCATTAAGTTTAAGAAGAGAATGTTGGGATGATATAAAATACATTTCTTAAACGATTATTTAAGTTTATTTTTAATTCATCCTATATTCTTCTTTTAGTTTATATTTTAGATGGCATGATATTAAAAAGGAATAAATTTGTGAGCCAATGGAAAAAAAATGAGTCAAGAAGGAGTTATATTTTTTAAGATATTGATTTCTGAGTTTTCTAGATTTTTCTAGAATTTAATTTGATTTTTTAGGAGTTTTTCCGATTTTAATTCCTTTAAAAAAGGGCAAAATGGGTGATATTTTCTTGCAGGAACCGCAAAGCTGACGTTGTGTGGCGTGGGACACGTGGCAGAGCCACATGAGCCCACGCGGACACTTGAGTGGCGCTGATGTGGCACGACGCGGACAGGTGGCAGCGCCACGCGAGCCCACGCAGATGCGAGAGTGGCGCCTACGTGGCAAGAGCAGTGACTGGGCTGGTAAGTGATGGGCCCATGGATATAGTGCGCCAAGTAAGTATATTGGGGTGGTAACACAAAGGCTCAAGAGCCTTCCTCATTTTTTATGCACATTTTCTGCCTATTTCTTTCTTGTGGGATTATGTTCCCCTTAATTTTGAAATCCCAATACACGTGGCATCGAATGGCGCATTGGATGCAATTGCATCAACTGAAGTGCGCCGATTGTGTGGACTCGAGTCCACCCGATCGTCATGAGAGGCACGTGTGCAAAGGAGGACCGTTGACCGCGTAAGTGACATTGGGCATTCGAGATTAAATCACGCCTTTGGTGATCGTGGGGCGACACGTGGCCACTTCAGAGTCTTCCAAGCAAGATCAGACGGGCGTGTTTCGTGGGGTCATGGGATCGTGGCCCACGGTCATTGCGCGATTGTGGCCGTCGATCGGTCTTCTCCGAATCCAATGGCCTGCGATTTTCACGCTAAAGTCCCTTATAAATATCAATGTTCTTCTTTTGTATTTTAACTCTTGTTTGAATCATGAAGAGATTATGCAATTTTTGAGCAAAGTCTTGAGTTCTTCCTGATCCCCCTACATCCTAGACTCAATTCCGATCTGATTGAGGCAGGATTGATGACGAATTGTGGCGAGATTTGATCAATTTCTCCCCTTGAACGCCAAGCCTACGTTGAAGAAGAAACCGATCAAATACACTCCAATCGACCAATTTGGAGCCCAGCCTTCACTTCAATTTGATTACTAGCGCGATCATTCATCTTGCAACAATTGTAATTTTGATTAGATTTAAGTCGTTAATTTCATCATTTTAATAGACTTGTTGTTCATTTTTGCCCAAATTGGGTTTAGACTTGTTGATCTTAAGTCTAAATCATTTGATATTGATTTCATTGGATCCCTTGCTTCATCAGCTTTCCATGGATAGCAAAATCGTTAAATTTTATCATCATTTGACTCTTCAATTTAACGTTTCACCATCTACTCTTTATTTTCTATCCGAATTTCGGCGTTGACTTGGGGGATCAATTACTCTTAAAATACAAGGTGACATTTGACAATTTTGGTCTCTTTGGAATCCTCTGTTTGTTAAATTTTTATTGATATATGAATTGCAAGGTTTAGATATCATTTGATTAGTTAATATGAAGATTTACACCAAAGTGTTCATTTCAAGATTTTTCTGATCTTTGATTTTCAATACTTCATAATAAACCCAATTCTTTTAAAAAAGCCACGAATTATATATAAACACTTTCCATTTTCTCTCTGTTTTCTAAATATATAATTTTTGTAATATTTTAAGCTCTTTTTATTCTCTAATTTTACATAAAGTCAACTGTTGGTCAAAGTGAATGCTTTGACCTTGACTTTTCACATTTTTGCATAAAATCAGTTTCTTAATTCTTAAAATATCTTTTTTAGTATATTTTTATCATTACCATTAATAAAATATCATTATCATTTCTTAAAAACCCTAATCAAACCTTAGTTTGACAAAGTCAACTATGCAACCAAAGTCAACCGTGTTCTCTCTGGATTGACCCAATCTTTACAGTATACTTGATTTCATATCTTTCTTATTATGAGTTTGGAATTCTAAATTTTGTTTAATCGACTTTTGTGTGTTTTTAATGACTGGATATTTCGCCACGTCGGTGTGCATAGGTGTTTGGGCACGTGTGGATAAATTAATGGGTTAGAGCATTCATAAAGGATTTAGGCTGACCGAGTACGCGCGCATACATTATATAAGCAATGAAATGCTTAATTTATTATATGTCGGACTATTTGTGTCTGTTTTTTTTGCAGGTGCTTGTGATGCAATGAGAGGCGTTTGACAAAGCACTTTATGCAATTGTTAAAACACACAAACGTTGGTCAAACAAAATTTATAATTCTAAACTCACAATAACAAAGATATAAGATCGAGTATAATGTAAAGATCGCATCGATCCATAGAGAACACGATTGACTTTGATCGTAGAGTAGGCTTGGTCAAACTTAGGTTTAATTAGGGTTTTTAAGAAATAAACTTAAAAGATTATTAATGAAAATGATAGAATTATATCAGAGTAGATATTTTAAGATTTTAGAAACTAACTTTTAAGAAGAAATGTCAAAAGTCAAGGTCAAAGCATTGGCTTTGACCAATAGTTGACTTTATGAAAATCACATAATAAAAAGAGCGAATATTATGAAAAGTATATATTCAGAAACTAGAGAAAAAAATGGAAATTATCGATATAAATTTGTGATTTTTCGAGAAGAATTGGATTTATTTTGAATTATTAAAAGTCAAAAGATAAAAAAAAATCCCAAAATAAACACTTTAATATAAATCTTCGAATTGACTAACCAAATGATATCCAAATCTTACAATTCACATATAACAACTAGAGGATTCCAAAGAGATCAAAATTATCAAATTTCATCATGTATTTTGAAAGTAATTGCCCCCGCAAGTCAACGCCTTAATTTGGATTGAAAATGAATACTAGATGGTCAAATGTCAAATTGAGGGGTCAAATGATGATGAAATTTTATGATTTTTCTATCCACCGAAAGCTGATGAAACAAGGAATCCAATAAAACTAGAATCAAACAATTCGAACATATCATCAGGGAGAAATCCTTGTTTCAAAATCAGCAAAAATATGAACCAAGTTTGGGCGAAAATGAAGAACAAATTGACTTAAAAGATGAAATTAACTACCTAAATCTAATCTAACTTACAATTATCGCAAGAGGAATGATCGATTCACACTACTAACTGACAAGACTAAATGGTATAGTCGTTGATTACACAAAATTTAGTGTCAAAACAAAGTCTTAAACTTACCAATTTATGATTAATCAATTCAATTAATTAGTATAATAGTAATTAAGGGTCGAATCCACGGAGAATTAGGGGAATTTGAGATATATCTTTCAAATTCGGTCAAATCGGACGATGAATTGAGATTAGAAATTGGGCAATTTTGTGTATTAAGAAAGATAACTCAATTACGAATCCACGGAATAAAAAATCACATGATTTGGATGAAAATTCGCAGAGTAATTAAGGTTTGAAGTTAGAAGAAAAGTTCATATCGCGAAATGATTACAAACAGAAATTAAAACGAAATTCAACTTAATCTATGATTCAAAATGTAAAATTAACACTAAATGATGAATGATTAAGATGAAAACACGCAACCTAACCAAAAGTAGTCTTCGAAATGATCCAATTAATCGCCGGATGCAAGGCTTTTCATTCTGAGCTTACGAAGACGAAATTGAAGTTCAAGATGTGAATTCTTCCTTCTCCCTCGATCAAACTTTGATTTCAAGTGATCCTTGGACGCGTAAATGGGTGAAGAATACAAGGAATCAAACATCATGTGAATCGGGTGTCTGGACACTTCGTATTTCATGAAAATTCACGGGCCATTCTTCCGTCGCGAAGATTTGTATTTAAGGAACGAAATAGAGGCGTGACCGTCTGATGAAGAGGTTCATCGTGATCAACGGTCGCGATGAAGAGTCTGTTGATCGAATCGTCGCTTCTGTTGATGACTGTTTGATCGTGAATAAAGGCTCAAGATACATCCTCATCGCGTGAAGAAGGAGATGCATCGATTTGATCATCCGTCGGATCTTGATCTGGCTATCCTGATTGAATTGGAGATCCGTTGGATGATTGAATGTGGACCGTTATAACTCCCAAGATGGAGGGCTAGAATGATTTCACTTAAAAATCCTTTTAACCACGTGTGTGATTAGAGATCTTGTGGACCTCGATTCCACGTGATCTACGGGCGATGTTCTACGCGGTTTCGATCCAACGCGCTAGATGCTGCCACGTCGCCTGAAAACAAAAATAAAAGAGAACAAATAGTCCCACATAGAAGAAATTAAATGAAACTATTGGGTATATAAGGTGAGGTGATATGATAGGTTAGTGAAGTCCTCTATGGGCGGCTTATATGTACAATAACCTATGCACATGAAATAAATATATGCATACGTCACCTTAGTGCCACGCAAGCACCCGCGTGCATCCACGTGGCCTTGCATGCCACATCGCATCCACATGGACCCGCGCGAAAAATGCACCCCTTTTGCTAATTTTTTTATTTTTTTAATTAAATAAAAATCGAAAATAAATATAAAAAATCAGAAAAATTCCAAAAATTCTTATAAAATTAGAAAAACTTAACCTTTCAAAATACAACTCCAAATTAAGTCAAATTTGTTTTGTTGGATCCAAAATTGAATATTCTATCATTCTAAAAGTCAAATTATTAAAATAATAAGAGAATGAATTTTAATTAATTTAATACATTTATGTATCTTATAAAATAACTTTATAAGAAGATTTCCCACAAAGAATATGGGTCGCCCGTTTCATGATGAGATTTGTGCTGTCTGATTGCACAAAATTGGTGGAATCATGGCCCACGACGTGGGCCCACGTTCTTCCCTTATTTCGCCCCGTCTGATTTTGATCGAGCTCCCTCATGAAGATACATGTCGCTAGGTGACTCGTCAAAAGCGTGGTTGAATCGCGGTTGTCCGTCGTCACTTAAATCGCTATGTAAGGCACGTGTGTTGATAAAGATCTAGTGAACTCGGAGTCCACGTGATTGACGTATCTAGGTTGACGCGATTGATACGAGGTGCCATGCTTCACCACGTGTAATGGGAACTTAAGAATTAAAGGGAACATAGTCTCACACGAAAGAAACTCTCGAAAAACACGCGTATAAAAGGTAGAACAAAATGTAAGCTTTGCGTTCGCGCCCAAAACTATTTACCTGGGCCCACTAACCCTTGGGCCCATCATCTCCTAGCCTGAAGACCTCCTACCATGTGGCGCCACCCAAGCGTCCGCGTGGACTTGCGTGGCCCTGCCACGCATCCGCGCCACATTAGCGCCATGCAGATGCCCCCGTGGGCTCGCGTGGGTCTGCCACGTCACATCCCCACGGGTCCCACGCGAAAAACAACCCCTTTTTTGCCGTTTTAAAAGAAATAAAAAATGGGAAAAATTCCTGAAAAATCAAAATAAACTCCTGAAAATTCAAAAAAATCCAAAATCAATATCTCTCAAAATATAACTCATTTTTACGCAAACTTTCTCAATTGGCTCAAAAATTTCTTCATCTTTAATATTTTTCCATCTAAAATAAATTAAAAGAAGAAGAATATAAGGTTAATTCAAAATAAACTTAAATGATCCTTATAAGAAATATATTTCATATCATCCAAGCTTTCTCTTCTTAAAATTAATTCTTCTAGTTATATAATAAAGTCAGAGTAAATCAAGAAAAGTAATTAATTTCTATATATTTAACCTTGTAAAAGATTAATAATCAATAAAGCACATAATTAACCCTAAATTATTCATACCAATGAACTTTAGTAAAATGGCATATGAATGGAGAAAACTCAGAAAAACTAGGATAACATGCATCATAATCACATAAAATAAGCATGAATATTAGTTAAATAAGATAAGAATTTAAGTTAAATATGCATGTTATCAGCGTCCGATCATGTGATGAAATTGCGATTGTTGGATGCCACTTACTCGCATGGGTCTGTGGTGACATCTGATTAGGCGATGATTCGATTTAAAGCGATTTAATCTCAGCCATTGATCTGGAGAGTTATAACGGTTAAGATTAAATGCGCCCAATGGAAACATGGAATGATCACGATTATTTGACAAAGATCGAATCGACAAAATCAAATGACGCCTCTCTTTTCACCCGTGACGTGGCAAAATCTAGACGTTACATTGTGGATCTGACAAACGCAATTGAAAGATGTTGATTTTTCGAACGACGTGCAATTTGAACCATTGGTTAAAGATGAATCAACGCATCTAACAATTACGCCCAAAATCAACTATAAATTCAATTGTTCTTCGACGCGAAAACCTATTTTTGAATTTTTGAGCAAACCAACCCGTTTAGACACCACAATCTGATAATCTCTTGATATCCTTCTCTTCTAGACTCATTTCTACGTCCAAAGAGTGTTTGGAATCAAGAATTAGTTGAGAGAATAGGAATAAATCACATCTTGAACACCAAACTTCATTTTCGAAATCGTAGAATAGAAAGCCTTGAATCTGGAAATTTATTAGATCATTTTGAGCGCGACTTCGGGTTAGATTGAGTCTTTTCATCTTGATTCATCTTCCTTTAGCATTAGATTAACAATTTGAATCATAGATTAGTTTCATTTTAGTTTGAATTTCGGTTTTCAAATTGTTTCATGATTGAACTTCTATCTTGATTTCAAATCTCGATTTCTCCATGAATTTTAATTCAAATTCAGTGATTTTTTATTCCTTGGATTCTTATTAGAGTTATCTTTCTTGATATTATAAAATCCCTAATTGTTCATTGCAATTCATTGTCTGATTTTACCAAATTTCAAAGGTATATAAAAAATTTCTAGTATTTCTCTACGGATTCGACCCTTATTTACTACTATACTCTTTCATTTGTTATTATAACTTTAAATTGGAGAGTTTGTGTGTATTGAATGACCGCACAAAATTATTTCCTCGCGCTCTCACTAATCTTCTTGTACACACAAGATTCATTTTTATGCTTGATGAAGTCATAAAATTTGATCGCCTCATAAAATCTCATATTTCAACTCCTCGATGTTTGCTTCAATCTATAAATGAATCTCTAAAACTTGCACACCTTTTCTATAAATTCCTTCGATGTATAACCTGATGTATAACTCTCAAGTTATATCATATACACCTCTTCCTCAAGGTTTCTATTTGGGAAGACATTTTCATATCAATCTGCCAGCCCTCGTAGTCATAGTGTGCCATAACAAGAAGAATCCTAATTAACTTAATCATAACAATTAGTGAGAATATTTTGTCATAGTCAACTCCTTGTCTTTGACGATAACCCTTTACCTCTAACCTTGCCACGAAGGTGTCGATTGTCCATCAGCACCAATCTTCTTCTTAAAGATACACTTACACCCAATGGATACAATACACTTAGGAAGGTCGACCAAATACTATACTTGGTTCTGATACGCTTTGACGATTGGTGCTGAAAGCCCACTGTGGCACTACACGTGCCACACTACGCCAGGGCCCATCCGGGCTGTGGGCCGCGCTAGAACAAGGACTGACCCGAGGCTCCCGGTTGTTAGCCTTACCCTGGAGTCGGGCATCGAGCAGACAGATGACTTCAGATCGGCTCAAAAAGGCATCCGGTCCTGCCTTAACGCAACGCCATTCCCCCGACCATGACCTTAACGGGGCACCCAGCCCTACTCGCGTAAGAGAAGGAAAAATATCTAATTGCGTGACCGGATGAAGGCCAAAACTGATTTTAGTTGGAGTTGACAAATTTTTCTTACCAGGGAGACGGGTTATTGCTTCTATCCATCAAATCAGTGCTCGAGTCATAGTGAAATATAGTATGTAACAAATTAAATAACAAGCGCCTTTTATAAATCCTCAGATAAGTAAACGGTAAATAAATCATCTTTCTTACGTCTTCTTCGTCGTCATAGAGGTGGCTGACTGGACGCTTCGCAAATTAATGCGGATGTTACGGTATAAGTGACGCATCGTCGCCGCAGTCGCCATCAATTAAAATTTCTGCGCCACATCCGTTGCTCTGTTTATCTAATCACTTACCAAGAACAAGTTCATTCCGTCGTCTAAAAATCCAAGGGGTATGACGATGGCTGTCTCACGCTGTTCTATTGGGATAATTGCTTGCATCTTGTGAGAACATCTCCAACCTGTTTCTCTGATGTTAGACTCAGCCTGGCGTCTTAATCGTCTATCGATATCGTCCTGCGTGATCAAGATAATGTTCTGTCAGCTTCGTGCGTGACAGGAGGATAAACTAATCTGATGACAAAGTCAACACGTTGTCCTCCTCAAAATGTCACCGGAACCCCGAAGATCTGTAAAGTTCGTGAGAAACGTCGCCGCTCCTCGCCGGAGAAGCCAAGATGGGAGAGGGAAGCGGTAGAAGAACTTTGTTGATGAATCAGGCGATGTCGCTTTTTGCGCTGCTGTGCCTCCTGGCGGATATTACCTTGGCGCAGAAGCCCTCCACTGAAGGTTAGCAAGCCAAAACTGGCCCTTAAGTTTTCATTCGATGCTCTCAAACGATCCTCAATGTTTTTCGAATTCAAGGATTTATAAGCATAGACTGCGGATTGAGCGACGTCCCCAGTTACACCAACCGTTTTAATGGGCTCGAGTACACCACGGACGAGCCATACACCAGCACGGGAGTCAACAAGGTCGTGTCGGAGGCCAACTTGACAAAAATCAACAGATTCTACGGAACCGTCAGAAGCTTTCCCAATGGTATCCGTAACTGCTACATGCTAGGACCTGTGCGGCCTGGCTCAAAATACCGAATAAGAGCGGAGTTTTTTTATGGGAACTACGACGGCCTGGGTCGGTCTCCGACGTTCGACCTTTACCTTGGCGTTAACCTCTGGGTAACCATGGAGACGGGGGATTTTAACCGCGCGGAAATCGTCACTGTCGCCTCTACCGACAGTATACAGGTCTGCCTGGTCAACATCAGCAGGGGCACTCCCTTCATATCCGAGCTTGATCTGCGGCCCCTTTCCTTTGCCATGTACAACCTGGTCAACGACTCATCCTCCTCTGTTATCTTCGACAGTGGTCGAATAAACTTTGGAGCTCAAGATCAGATCACGTGCACTTTCTCTCTCGCTATTGATTTGTTGTATGTCTCTTTTTCTGGTATTGATAATAATTTCCACGAAAACTGATTCCAGATATCCGGACGACTTCTACGACCGTACATGGTACCCAAGGTCTCCGGGGAGACGCATAAATACAACACAAAGCGTCACTCCGCTGAACAGCGGTAATTTCCCAGTGCCGCAGTCTGTCCTTCAGACGGCTTCTGAGGCGCTGTCCCTCTCGGATAGCATAGACATCAAGGACTTCGGAAGCGCCGATCAAGCCGTCTTCGTGTACATGTACTTTGTGGAGTTCCGGCAACTGGCGACCAACGAAAGCAGGGAGATGAACATCTTCTTGGGGAACTCGCTGTTCTATGGCCCTTTCAATTCCTCATTTCTTTCGCAGTATGTCGTCCATTCTTTGCCACCGGGAAACGCAGGAGGATCAACATACTCTGTTCGCGCAACGAGCAGGGCCACTTTGCCCCCCATAATCAACGCCATCGAAATATTCAGTCTCCGAAAGATGACCTCGTTGCCAACGAATCAGCGAGACGGTGACCCATTAATCCGACTCTTTCAAGATTTTTAAGTTTCCAAAGAAACCGCATTTTATTGTTCAATCCTTTTTTATTCTTCATTTTTAAACCTTGTGTCAAAACTACAATTTCTTACTCCGTAGGTCGTTTGCTTTTCTGCAGCGAAGGCCATGTTAAACCTCAAGAACCAGCTTTCACTTGGCGGAAACTGGGAAGGGGATCCGTGTGTTCCACGACAGTTTTCATGGAATGGCCTGGTCTGTAGCTATATCGCCTCAAGTTACGCGACGATAACTTCTCTGTGCGTGTCCTGACTGCTGAACGGTTATATCTATAACCTACATTGGGTAAATGTCACGAGGTACCCCAACCTTTTCCCGGGACGCCAGATCTACCCAACCTTTTAAAACCCCCAGATCTACCCCAACCTTTTATAAAACTGTTCAGGTCTAACCCAGCTGCTGACATGGCAATCACGTAAAGGTTCTTGTAAGCAGGGATAAGCTTCCTGGCGACGGAAAGCTTCAGCTCGTCCCTCATCTTTCGGTCGGGGACTATCCAAGCCACCTGCTCTCTACAAGCATCTGTAAAGGCTTCGTTGAAGAGGCGCATGGCCTCCCTCGCCTCCACAGCATCGGTCAACTTTGAGGTCGATGCCGCTGTTAGGACCTTTCCCCACGCCAACCGCTCATAGCTCCAGGTGTAGCTTCTCAGCTTGTACTCGTGCCTGGATACCCACTCATCTCCGAGGAGATCTTTCAGCTGACTGCCGCGGACCTTGTTCACCATGTAACGTAAATTGTTGGCGAGGAAGAGATAAGCCATCGAGACCTCGCGGAAGGCTTCGGCCTTGCTGTCTAGTTTGCAGAGCAGGACAAGAATAAGCTACGCGAACCGGAGGGAGATAGAGGGAAAGTTTTCTATGCCGCGGTAAGCAGGGGAAGGCGGCGCAGAAGTCGTGGCCGCAGCGCCGAACAGGAGCTCTGGCATCGAGGCGGGCAATTGGAAGGGTTGGTCGGAGTAGATATCCGTTAGGGCGCCGCCGTAGTCGGCGAGGAAGACGAGGTAGTTCATCGTGTACCCGGTCAGCGGATGGAGTCCGCCGCCTGGAACTGCTGACTTGGAGGCGTCCTTCTGCATCGCCGCCTCAAAGTCATCGATAAGAATGCGGACTGCGTCAGTGAGTCTCCGGAGGGAGGAGTTAGCCTGGATTCGGACGGCGGATGTGGAGTTCTGGGAGAAGATGGTATCGATCTCGGGGAGCAGCTGTCCCCTCCGCCGCTCTCTCTCCCCCGCGATTTATTTTTTCCCTTGGCTGACGTGGCGGCCAGGTGGCTTCCGTCCCGTTCCGCCGTGGACTCCACGTCCATGCACAGTGGACTCCGAAATTGCCATGTCAGCAGCTGGGTAAGATCTGACCAGTTTTATAAAAGGTTGGGTAGATCTGGGGGTTTTAAAAGGTTAGGGTAGATCTGGCGGTCTGGGAAAAGGTTGGGGTAGTCGTGACATTTACCCTACATTTTATAAGTTACTCTCTGCAGACCACGTTTCACTTATTTGTTTCATTTCGTAGGAACCTGTCTCGAAGCGGATTGACCGGCAGCATTCCTCTGGCTATAGCCAACCTTACAAGCTTGACATCGCTGTAAAAGATTTCGAATAAATTCCCGGCGTTTCGTGCTTCATTTTGTCGATAACGAATTCTAGTAACCAGCCAAAAATACATCTTTACCCCTGTCACTTGATTATTATTTTGCAGGGACCTATCGTACAACAACTTTACAGGAGAAATACCAGATTATCTGGGTTATCTGTTGTCTCTGAGGATACTGTAAGACGTTAAACCTCTGAGCATTCATGTTTGATCGATTTCCGAATTGGGAGGTTCTGATAGTAAGATGTCTTCTGCAGAAATTTGGAGGGCAATAATCTGAGTGGAACTTTCCCAAAAACTCTATATCAGAGATCGAAAAATGGATCATTGGACTTGAGGTTAGTTTAATGCTTTGATGATCAAAGAATACAGATATTCGGAAAGTTCATTTGGCTGATAACTGAGACAAAAAACAGATACGAAGACAAAGAACAAAACTATTTTTCTTGATTTGAATTTCACCCGATCCTCTGATGAGGCAGAGCTCCTTGGATGGGTTCCGAGAGGGAAAAAGAAAGCCCCACGAGTGAGAACTTTTAGTAAGAGACAATCGCTTGATGTTTTCTCTCTATTGAAGAAACTCACCTCCCGTTTCACTCCGAGGAGTCAAATGGATCTAGAGGTTATAGATGCAAGGAAAAACAACTTTGATTTATCAGCGAGAACATCTCACGGCGTACATACGAGAGTTAGAACTCGCGTTCTTAAATAAGCACAGATCGAACACCTTGTAGCTCATGCTACATTGTCAACTGCCTAAAATGACGGTTGACGAACAGTCGCCCAGCTGGCACGATAACGGTGCAGATTACACATGAAGTTTAAACGTCAAAAAAAAACTAAACTTGCGGCATTTCGTCGAATACGCGCAACCGCGCCTCTTCTGCCAGTGATCTCTGATGAGATCATCTCCAACATCTATAACAGACCATTATAGACATTTTCTGTGACCAGGTATTTTAAGAGAGTTTCCGAAGGAATCATGTGCCCACATTATCCTACTCGCTGTGGTGAATCAGTTTTCCTGATCTTCAAAATATATCATGAGTTAAATTTATGCCAATCGTTCTGAAACTGTAGGGAAATGAAGTAAATCTTTTAGCGGATGCAATTTTGTCAATCTGACGACGTTATCATCTAATTTTAGGATCAACAATAATCCGATTATCTGTAGCACAGTAGATCTGTGCAGCCCACAGACACCGACACCGACACCGACACCCACGCCCACACCGCATAGGAGTATTGTTATTATATCAGTTGCCACTTCCGCTTCTGGTCTGGTCCTCATCGTTGTCATAATAACCATATGCATTTTCAAGGGAACAAAGAAACAGCAAACTCAGTTCCCTCAGCAAGGTATATTTTCTCCAACCTTGTGCCCTTTACACTGGAAAAGAGTCTGGCCATGGGCCTCACGTTATCCTTAAATTCAGCAGTTGAGTCAAACATTGGCCAACAAAACAGTCATGGAACTTCTCCCTTGGTTAACACGGTGAGGGGGCTGCAATCCGAAAGCAACCAATTCTCAGAAGCTGATATTATACAAATCACGAATAATTTCGCGCGGCCAATTGGACAAGGCGGTTTTGGAACCGTGTACCATGGCGTGTTAAGCAATGGAAGAGAGGTCGCTGTGAAGCTACTTTCACGATTATCAGTTTACGGAGAGCGGCAGTTCAGAGCTGAGGTAAGATTCCTCGTCTGAAACAGGAGTCACAATATTACTGTATCTTAAGGATTAGATGCAGACAAATTTGAAGAATGTTTACGATTTTATGCTTAATGACCGATGGACCGAGTGGAATTGCAGGCTGAACTATTAACGAGAGTGCACCACAGATATCTCGTCTCGCTTCTGGGTTTCTGTAACGAAAATATGGCATTAGTATACGAGTTTGTTCCACAGGGATCTCTTGCAGACCACCTCTCAGGTTGTTTACCTAGAAAACAAACAAAATACTCGAGAAAATACAATGTTCATACACACAATATAGTTTCGTGATTTTCAGTCTAGGGTCCTCTAACAACGGCTTGCACCGTGCAGTTTTCCACAGGAACTTCCTAAGCTGGAACATTCGACTGCGTATTGCGCTTGAAGCGGCTCAAGGTTAAGAAATGAAACACTAAACTACCTTTTCTCGAAATTTTGTTTTATATCATCATAGTGTAGTAACAATTTGGTTTGGTGCATGCTTCACTGTCACAGGGCTTGACTATTTGCATCATGGCTGCAACCCAGCAATTATTCATCGAGATGTGAAGCCTTCGAATTTTCTGCTCACTGAAAATTTTGAAGTAAAGATAGCAGACTTTGGGCTCTCGAGATCGTTTGACGAGGGGCTTCATACTGTCGTCTCAACTGTGATCGCAGGCACTACTGGTTACCTGGATCCAAAGTAAGTCGATAATGTTTCTCACTTTTCATTACGGAAACAAAGAAACCTTGAAATAAGAACTTTTTGTATTTTTTATCTTGAATTATGTTATCTGCAGCTATCAACAAACAAACAGACTGTCTGAGAAAAGTGATGTCTATAGCTTCGGGGTGGTACTTCTAGAACTTGTCACAGGACAACCACCGCTTAGCAATGGCAAAATAGTAACGCATATCACGAAAGAAGTGCAGGCTAAAGTTGACAGAGGAAACATAGCTGATATAGCGGATCCAAGACTGCACGGTAGCTATGATGTTAACTCAATGTGGCGCGTAGTAGAAATTGCACTATCATGCACGTCACTCAGCACGAGCGAGAGGCCGACGATGACCGAAGTAGCTGCTCAGTTGAGGGACTGTTTAACATCTGAAATGTCGAGGGAATTCAAAAGTGACACGAGCACGGCTACATTTTCTATGTACCCCGACAACTCGGCAACTGCTATACCAGTAGCAAGATAAGGGCTTCAATGCGTTAACGATAAACACAGATAGTAGTCAGCACTATACAATTGTTGAACTACCCAAATTATGTTTGGCGTTTTGCTTTCTAGATGATTTATGTCCTAAAATATTTGTGAATTTTACAAACCTTATCCATTTTATCATAAGGCGCTTGTGACGCTTTCATTACGACATATTTAGTCTAGTTGGTCTGTCAAGTGGGGCTTGTGCGCATAAATTTTCGTACATTTTCATTTTTAATGCGTCATAGTTCTGAAATTTACTTTCTTACCCCTGCGTAAAAGTCCATCTTCTCTCATTTTTCCTTTATCAGATTTTTACTGTTCATGGGGTTCTAATACTTGAACGCGCGTAATCTCCAAGCTTTCACCCTTCCCAGCCTAAAATTAATTGTGTTTTCTTGTGCTTTTAAATAATTTATTCCATGTTCCTTGAATTGGATTATTTTTCCTTGATGCTTACTTTATAGCTGCCTTGAATTTTTAAAATGAGTTTTATCATTACTGCTAAGTTCTTTATTGAAGAGTAAATTTTTTTGAAGCGCAAAAATAGTAAGAAAGAGAACTTGATGCAAGGGTGGGGAATTGAATAGCATTCAATGTGTACTCCACTGAATTTATAAGGAGATATTCAAAAAATAATCACTTGACATCAAGGAATTTGAGAGAGTTATTTCTAAGGTTTAAATTACCAATATACTATTAATCTTTTTGGACCTTTAGATTCATTCAAGTGTCATAGAAAAAATATTGGATTATTCTCTATTACCATCCATTTTATCAAAACTTTGAATATATGTTAATGATGTAGTAACACCCCATAATTTTCTCTTTATAATCCTTTAGCAATTTAGTCCATTAATGCAACAAATGATATTTCTTCTTCATGTGAATGATTTTATTTGTATTCACATTTTACATGATTTAGGTTTCACTCAACGAATAATGAAGGTTGTCTTGAATAGACTCAAAAAATGGACTCAAACTCAAAAATAGTTTTTGGCTCTCTACAATTAGCAAAAACAATCCTTCAATTATCAACCTTAAATTATTATACATGTGCAATGCTCATAATAAAGTCCAAGACTATGTGCAATCATAAATAAGTATGATCAGATCATGGTGTAACTATTCCTTATCTACAAAAAAAAACATTTTAAAATGTTACAATATATAGGATATTGATCAGTATACCATTTATATGTTCTTTTCATCAATATTAACATATTTTAATCAATAATTATCAAATGTAATGATGCATGTTATTACTTTTTTATGAAATTTTCACTTTCACCATATCAATTCACTTGTATGGTCAATTTGCATCTATTTAGAGTTAATTTGATATAAACATGACTATGTCTCATTATGCATCATTTCCTTTTTATTGCTTTTAATAGGAAACAAACCAAATTTGACTTTTTTTAAGTCAATGGTAAAATTTTAACATATTCTATTAATTACATGGATGCATAGATATAGATACCCTTGTAAGACAGTATGGATGCATATTACAACAAAGGAACAAAGACATGCTTGTTAGTTAAATATAAGTTTGCTAATTGAAATTATTGATTTATTCGTGTTTATGATTTAGAGAAATTCATTATTTTTTTCTAGAATGATGCAATCAAGGTATGTCTTTGCAAGAGTAAGTATTGTGGCTCAAGCAACTGACCATCATTGACATAAAAATGCAAACCTCTCTATGACTAAGCCTTTCATCATCAATAGTCAACTTATTTAGTTCAACTTTATAATTAAGTAACTATAATAAATGAACATCGCTTTTATCATTACCTCATATGAGTCATTTTTCCTCAATTTATTTCTTTTCATTTTAAGCAGAAATAATGTTTATTTTTTAGCCTATTTTATAGTGTATTTTCTAACTTTAAAGTTCTTCTTTTTATCTTTTAAAACAGAAAAACCAAAAAATTGAAAAAATTAAAAATTGAATACCTTAAAGGCTCCCCAAAAAAAACACAAAATTGTGCCTTGTCTCTCTCTAGTACTGACCTCTCTCTCTTGCGGCGATCACTCTCAAAATTTTTCCTTTGGTAATCTCAAAAAAGGCTCTCTCTCTCCCTCGTCAGGGACGATCTCTTTTACTCTCTTCAAGACACAATTGGAATGCCCAATCATCTTTACCAAAATTGACACCCTCACTATGTCTTGGAGGATGTTGCATTCTAAGCTTTCTTTGAAGATCCTGCACCTCAAATCGAATCTAGCTTTTGATTTTATTGTTTCTTGAAGATGTTGATTTAGAAAAGGGGAGTTTATCATCACCATTTTTTTGTTTTTATGCATTTTAATTTTCTGATATGAATTTCTGATGGCTTTGATTGTTTAACTTTTGTTCTCTAAGCATGAAAATATTTTCTAGAGTGACTTTTGGTTGCATACCTTTATATTAGGCTTTATTCTGTTCAAAATTTTTTCCAGTTTTCATCACTTTCCATCCACATTTTCTCATTTTTTTTACATTAAATCACCATTCCAATGTTTGATCAAGTGTTTTCAATCTTCGAAAGGAGATTGGAATTGTTTGATCAGAACATTTCATTATAGCATATGTTTCCTTTTAATCTATCATTTTTTCTTTCTTAATCTAAAAATATAATGAAAAATGTTCTTTTTTGTTAATCTTGTAACCACCCTCCCTGAGGGATTCAACCTTGACTTACCACTCTTCTCGAATTTAAGAAATCAAATTCAGAGAGTTGAGTAAATTTTTTATATATGAACTTGCACATTCAATGCCCCTACCCCTTTAATAACATGCAAAATTAAGCATTCATATGATACATTTTACATCTAAGAAAATTATAATGAATGTATGTTGTCATGCAATACCATAAAAATCTCTATAGTTACAAGGATATTCTTTATTTTTCATGATTTGATAAGATTTTATGAGATTTTATTGATATTTATCATAAAAATAATTTATTAAGTCCTAAAATAAATTGTCTATTTATTTCCTATTTAAATACATTTATTTATATACAAATATCTATGAATGCATAATATCATGGTTTTAAAGGATTATATTTATTTCTAAGAGGAAGTTGAGATTTCCAAGATTTTTGAGTTTTTTGTAGCTATTGATGTGATCAAGCCATGTGGAACAATTACACCCATTGAAAGGAAAGAGAAAATTACTTTCTCTCCTTCTCCCTCTCGTTTTCTCTCTTTCTCTTCCTTCCCCTCTCTATTTCTCTCTCTTAGTGAACAATGATGCGACAAAAGTTGGTCACATTAGAATTGTAGCATCATAATTTTGTAATGAGAGAGGGTTACCCACTCTCTCTCAACCTCTCTCTCGCTCTGATACAGGACGCAGTTGTGAACCCTCGTACTTGATCAATGAGACATGACATCTGGTGGATGGGCAGTCGGCCCGATCCGATAAGAATGTATGGACCTTAAACTCTAGGTTGACCACCAAACCTAAGTACATGCAGGGCGTGCCGCTCGGCGAGTTGACTCCGGGTGACCCAAGGAAACTCGCGATGATGGGTAGGGTAAGACCCTCTCGATCCACGTCCAGAGGCGTGGAGTTGCTCGTCATGGAGTAGCCGAAGCTGCAGCTCGCGGACCTGACATACGTGTTAGAGTTCTCGAACCTATATCCGCTCTACCCTACTTTCGTCGTAATTAAACTTGAAAGTGAGGGGTCGAACCTAACCTGCAGGGCGGAGTGGCTAGTAGGTCGTGGCGAAGTGGAGAGTCGGCTCAAGCAATGTCTACCGGAAGAGGGCACGATGACGGCTTTGGTATCAATCCTAGGTCGTTCTGTTCGCATTGTGCGAACTTAACAGAACATTCTCAAAATCACACACAGAACCGCACACGAGTGTGTGCGGTTCGTTATGTGTGATTTTTGTGCGAATTTGGAAGAGATAAATTCTCGGATTTTTTCCTTCTTCCCTTCTCCCCGTCGTGCCCTTGCGTGCTTCTTCCCGTACTGCGCAGTCCGTCACCCAAATTCTTCCCCTCCCCATTTTCGTCGCCCACTCCTCACATACCCAAAAAATTTGCTTTCTCCTTATCGCCCCAACCTCCCCTTTCCTGTTGACCTAGCATTCCCCTCTCCCGTTGCCCTAGTTCATCCTCTATTTCCTGATCTCGCCAACCCCTCCCGATGCCCAATTCCATCTCCCGGAGATCTTTCCCACCAACCCCCGTCGCCCCCGACCCTCTCCGTCCGAGACATTGTCAACCTCCTCCCCCACTCCGCGGGACTCGTTCCCCACTCCACCCGGACCAGCCCGAGCCAATCCGCGCCGGCCCGGACCGGCCTTGATCAGACCGGGCCGCCTGGATCGACCCGAGCTGGGCCAGTCCCAGGCCACCCTGCACTGACCTGCACACGCTGCACCAGGCGCACCAGGCCGGATCCGGCCCCTAACCCGGCCCAGACCGGCCCGAGTCCGACCGGTCCAGGCCGCCAGGACCGCCCGGCCGGTCCAGACCCGGTCCAGACCGGTCGAACCGGTCCAGAGCGGACCAGACCGGCCCAGACGACCCAGACCGGTCCAGGACCATCCAGACCGGTCCAGACCGGCCCAGACCACCCTGAACCGGCCCAGACCGCCCGAACCGGCTCCGGACGCCGTTTCCCGCCTTCGCGAGTACGCCGCGACCCGTCCTGTCCACCACGACTCGTCATCGCTTCGCCCCGCGCCGATCACACCTCCGCGCTCCTTTGCCGACTCGCCCCGGCGTCCGACATCGCTGCCGCGCCCGACGACTTCCCTCGCCCCGACCGACCGGGCTCGCGCCCCGCAGGTTAGGCATTCGTCCCCCCTTACTCTTCTTTGAAGCTCTATATTTCCTTCAGTACTTCCCGCACTTGTCTCCTCCGCCCTCGGACCTAGTTAGGCTGAGTGACGTTTGGGTACGGGATTGGGATCGTGGATCCGGCCGCCGGGTTGACGGTCGAGTCTTCCCCGACGACCCGAGGCTATTCTCTCTCTTGCATCGACGGAACTGGGAGGACTCCTGCCCCATCCTACTCGGCGTACCCCAGGAGCACTGTGACGACGCGCCAGGATGTTGACGGCTTGAGGAGACCTTAGGCATTACATCATTTAGAACACGTAGATCTTCCCATCCATAATCCCCCCTTAGTGGATAGTAGCGCCGGACCGATTCACCCCGTCGGTCCTGCATCAATGATCTTGCTAAAAAATGAACAAGTCTAACTTTTCAACTAGAAGTCCATATAGTCCCAATACATTTGGCAATGTAATTGATTTTGAATTGTAAAATATCGTAGTTGTCCCAAAAAAAGCCAAGAATTCATCTACAATATCATTAAAAATTCTCATTCTTCATCCTCAATGAAAAGGTTAATTTATTTATGTTTATATGGTCACTTGCCATTGCCTTCAACACTTCTTTTTTTCCCAAGTAACCTTGATCATATCATATGTTGAACTCCACGTAGTCTAAACATCCATAGCAAGAATTTTTTATTTAGCACTTCTTACTCATTACACAAATTCTTCTAATGATGATTCTTTATAAGAAGATAATTAATTGCAATGATAAGTTTTCAAATTCTATAGAGAATCTCACCAAATGATTTTTGATTGATGGCGTCTAATCCCTCAATATGTTTATCACCATCATCATTATTTGAGTATGATTCATCATCACCAAAATTTTTTAAGCGGCATTGTACAGCTAGATTGAGTGCATGGGCCCTGAAAGGTGTGATATGGTTCTTAATAAACATTGAACTAGAAGCCTTCAACCATTTCTCTAAGCTTGCTATAGCTGTACTATTAATTTTTGCATTATTAATAACAATTGCACAAAACTATACAAATTAAGAAAAAAATTATTAAGTATAAAAAATATTCAAAATTCAAATAATTATACCTTGTCAATCAAATTATAGTATGTGAATACTTCATGAAAAACTAATCTTGCATATGTACCTCCATAAGATTCATGTCATTCTTTGAGCGCAAGAACACTTTCATCAAGTCATTAATACATGTCATCAATTTAATGAATCATAACCTTTAGTATTACAACAAAATTTGTAGTAGTCCAAGTGTACTCTGTGAGGAACACTTGATCAGTTGGTTCAAGAAATAGAGAGTAGTGAAGAATGCACTTAGGTTGTGAACTAATCTCAAAAACAAAAGTCAAAATCAGCCCTCATTGATTTTGAATGTTAGATGTAGCTTGAGCTTCGGTGAAGACTAGAGATTTGACAACCATTTGACAACGATTTCAAGAAGAGCTTGCCAATGATTCTAGGAGGGGATAGAGGGCAAGGAAGAGAGATCTTTTGCAAATCGATTTGATGTTTTCACGAATCTCTTGGCACCAAGTGATCATTTGTGAGATGGTTTGTGGTTTGCTGCTTTCACAAATCATAGTTTTCTTTGCACTTTTGTTTCGTTTAAACTTTCACAAATTGCCTAATATCGGGGACACCAAAGCCTGCTTTTGCTTAAAGGATCAAAATTTAATACTTTTAGGATTTGATTAGGATTCAGTTGAGAGTTAACTTTCCATTCAATCCAATTTTGGATTGATTTGGCACACTTTCATTTCTCATTATCTTTTCAGATTTTTCCATCTACAATTTTATCATCCTAAGGTAACCTTAGTTTTACTTTGAACTCTTGCGGAGGATCATGTTCCCCTCCATTTCTTCTATAAAATGGATTAAAGTACTGTTAACTTGATCAGTAGAGGGTGTATAATTAGAAGCAAATGATCTAAAGCAAGGAGAAATATTTTCAGGAATAAGAAGAACAAGTTTGACCCTTATAGAAATTTTGAGAATATTCATAATCATTGAAATTTCTCTTATTTAGGAATGTTGAATGGAAGTCAACAATCATAATCGTAGGAGAAAAACATTATAATATGAAGTGTAATCATGATAAAAATGATTTCTATTATCTTCATGGAATGTATCCTATTGGTTATGGAAAGAATGGTTTGCATCGTTAGAATTACGCATGTTTGTGTCATAAAAGGGATTTTCTCCTATCATGATGAAGCATGAATTTCTCATAGTCAATAATAAAAAATATTTAGCATGCGAATTATTTTTTCAATTCAGATTCAATGTTCATGCACCTCCTTGGCAGCAACGCCAATTGATATGTCAAATTTGAGGATTTGAATAAGGCCTTTAAAAAAAAGACTTATGAAATAATATTTATAAGATTTTCACCTTAATCACAAAATGTACAAGGGGTCAGTTATAAAGAGAAAGGCACTAGATCTAAATGAAAATGCCATATTTTTTATGGAGAAAATGGATGTGATGGATGAGGTGGATGAGACGAATGAGATAGATAGAAAGCAATGTGGGTCAATTAGATAGCATATCCAAATATCTTTTCAAAGATAAGATTATTTCATCTCAAATATAGAAAAGATGTTTTAAAAGATTTTGATATAACTATGACCTAGAAAGATTAAAAGAAAAGATATGCTAATCTTTTCTTATCTAACCATGATCAAGAACTCACTATTTTTTAAAACCATTCATTTGAGAGCCTATACATTTTACTTAGACTAGGTATCTTACATCCAATACAAATAATGATTGAAAAATGAAGAAGCACACTAAAATTTTTGATCCAATTGCAAAAGATAGTTTCTAAGGCCCCTTTATAGGATTAGACATATGTGAAGAATAAGATGAAATTTGAATCTGTTTATAAAATTTTGCATCAAATCTCTTTTCAAATCCCAAGATACCAAGCCTTGAAGATGGAGTGATCATAGTTGTTGATCCATTTCTCTCTCCTCATCAGTACTGTCAAATTGACATCAAATTTAGCATAGGGATCTGATTATAAAAAATACATGGAATCCAATAACTGACACTATCTCATCATTGGATGCACGAGACAGGAAATTTAAAGTGAACATTACAATGAAAAAGTAAATGTTTTCTCTCCCCTCATACTTCATATGTCAAATTTGGTGCCACCCTAAATTGCAGCATTGCTAATTTTACAACTACAAACAATTCACTATTTCAAATCTGAATGATTATCACTAGGCACACAGCTCTATTTTTCGTCAAAATAATAATGACAGCCCATTAGAGGGTACCATGTGGATGACCCTGTTTGAAATTGCAATGACCAATATTGGATCACCATGTCACTTGCACTTAAAAACTAAAATGCGCATAACCCAATGCGTGCGATTGTGCCATGTGGTGAGATCACATAAATCTCCTAAAATCCTTTTAAAAAATCCTTTTGAAATAGAAAAAAAAATCATTTCTAGGTTTTTTTAAAAATTAGTTTCTTAGTGAGTTTAACCATATAAAATTCTCTTAAATACCCAAAAAATAAAGTTTTCTCTAAAAATTATATAAATCAGTATAAATCATGATAACGTATGTAAATAATTTTTTGATGTAAATAAATACATTTTAAATTATGTGGATGGAAAATTCATTTTCTAACTCAATAACTTAGTTTCTCGATGATTTTAGTGTTAGAAAGTTTCCTAAAAATTTATATAAAATCATGAAAAATAGAAAATATTTTGGAAACATAGAATTGGTCAATTAAAATCATGATAACCTGTATATATGACAGTTTTCATATAAATAAATGAATGAAATGTATGATATTAATGCATGAATCTGCATTTTTTTATAAGTATGTTAAGGATGAATTACGTATAGAAGTCAATATATGAACATATATAAATGCACCTAAGGGGTGTATTAAATAAATTTTCATTAATAAAAATGCATTATAATGATTTTCATGTATATAATATGAAATCAATATCTAACTTAATCTGATTAAAAAGCAAAAAACCCTTCACCATACTATTGATTAACATACTCTTGACTCAACATTCTCCTTGTTTCTTATATATAAGAAGTACAAAGAGGATGAATTATATATATATGTGTATCACTATATCAACATAAGAATAGAAATGCATTTAAGGTGTGTATTAAAAAAAATTTTGTTCTTTAATATATATTCTAATGATCTTAATGCATAGAGCATGAAATCCATATTTAACTTTATCTTACTACAAAGTAAAATAAACCTTCATCAAAATACTCTTGGCTCAAGATTCTCCTCATTTTTTATTTAACAGTATGAAAAGGATGCATTATATATTCAAGTCATGATATGCACAAGTATGTAAACACATTTGAGGGGTGTAGTAAATCATTTTCATCCATTTTTGTATATTCTAATAAGGTTTATGCATATACTATGAAATCAATATCAAACTTCATCTTACTACAAACTAAAATGACTTTTCATCAAAATACTCTTGAAACAAAATCCTCCTAGTCTTTTTATTTAAAAAGTATAAAACTATGAATGATGTATATAAGTCACTATATGCCCACAAGCAAATAAATGCATCTAAGGGTTGTTTTAAATTACTTTACATATATTTTTTGGGTTTTGAGGTCGATAAGCCTTTCAAAATTTTGATCAAAACATTGAATGCAGTGGAATACATTCAAATGAACATTCAAAACCATGAAGGACCGAAGACAGATGATCCTATCATCTAGTATGTATTAGAAAACATACTTACAGGGTTTCCTTGGGAGAGTTCTTGAAGCTATTCAAGTGTCTCACCCATTTTAGTATTTGCAAGGTCCCTAGATGGTTGTATCTCATCATAAAGCTCTTCACCAAGAGGCAAAGAGAAGAAATGAGAGAATTCCCACAAGGCTTGCATGGCCACCTTGAGTTGTGATTGTTCTCCTCTTATTTATACACATTTAGTATGTAGATTTTTAATAAGAAACCTTATAATTATGTCTATATCCACCAACATCTATAGACTTATGTGTGTGACCCTCTAGGTCCGAATATCTCACTAGTTAAGAACTCTAGAGGCCCAATAACACCTTAGTATTTTACCTTAATTAATTATCCACATCAACATATATATAATAATTAATCAAGGATCGATTTAACCCAAGTGATAGGTTGAGTTGTCAACCTATTGGGTGCCAAGCTACACCACCTACATTTGGTGATATGAAGTATGTAAGAACTCCCTTATAGAACTATTCCATCATCTATTACCATGTCTGTATAATCTTTTATCCACAAGAGACTCATGAATGACTTAAGGTATGGTCAACTTTCAAACCCTAATCACTCACTCAAGTTAGTATTGATGCGAGTTAGAAATTATTGAGAACTCCTCTGTTGATCTTTCCACTACCTTGGCCAAGGATTTCATTGCATCTCATTCCTTGAGTCAATCTCCTCAAATATCAAGGGTGGATGATGCCATCTTGATGAAATAATAATCTTTGTAGAATACATGTCGTATCCAATTTATAACATTTTAGATATCCTATGGCTAGGGATTTGTAAGTCATAATCAAAACAGGATCATCAATCCACAAGATGTCTTTTGTGTCTCTAGTCCAAGGACCACATGCATAAATAATACATGGATCAACTTAATTAACATTTAGGTATAATTACTATTCAAGGATTCATGCAGATCAATTCAGTGAACTCTTTCTCCGAAGAGCACCCACCATCTATCCGTAGTGTCTCCACACTCATGGCTACAAGATCAACCATACTAATCATAAGACCCAAATCAAATAGTGTGATTTTTTCCAAATTATTCAATGCCCCTCTCGAATATCCTAGAAAAAGAAATGTTTAGAACAAATGTTTAGAACATTCAATGCCCATTTAATGTCCCTCTCGACTAGTGATCATTGTATTATGATCTCATCATAATTCACTTAGTCATTACAAATGTTCATGGTGTTCATTACAAACATCACACATAAATGACGATGAATAAATTTCATTTCAATGAATATAAACAAGATACATGGAAGTGTGATTAGCTTATAGGCCACATAATATTCCTCAATATTAACATATACTCCTGTGATGCAATTGCACCTCAAACGGATATAAAACAAGCCGAAGAGAAACTTTTAAACTAGAAAAACTCAAGTCTGACAAATGTTTTCCCTTTTTAGGGATTTTTAAAAGGAAAAGGAGGAAAATATTAAATCAAAGTTGACCTATTCCTACTTTCTTTTTTTCCGAGCCTAGTGATAGTCCTGATGTGTAATTCATGAAATAAATGTTGCAAAGAAATAGAAGATTAAACGTCTTTAAAAAATATAGATTGCAATTGGTAGAAAATTGATGATGTATATTTTGGAATGTATGATTTTAATATTTTTTGACAACATTTTTTAAATTTTACTCGGTATTTATGGAAATTACTTAAAAGTTTGGGATTTATTGTATATTTTTAAGAATTTGTGCAAGGGAAATGAATTCAGGATTACCTTAGGATTTCAGGATTTTGGATTGTTTAGGAAATTTCTCAAATACCTTAGCATTTATGTTTTTCAGGAAATTTTACAAAAAGGAAATGAATTTTACATTGATAATTTTTTTTGCTTTTCTCAAGACTTTGTTCAATTTTTTTAATTTTTAGTTTTTCTGAAAATTATTTAGATTTTTCTAGGGCCTGATGATTCTTTGTAATTTTTTAAGTCTTCTTATTTTTTATTTGGAATTATTAGAGATTTTTAGGAATGTTTAGAAAAGGGAAGTGAATTTTCTAAAATTTGACCTTTTTTTATTGATTTCAGAATTTTCATAATTTTTTAGGAATTATTTTTTGCTATTTTAGGATTTTTTGTGAAAGCAAAAATGAATTTTCTATTAGACCACTTTTTTTTCTCTCATGAATTATTTTATTTTTTACAGCTTCTTAAAACAAAGAGGAGAGAGAAATGGATAAAAGATGTTTCTCTACTGGGTTTCCCTGGACACGCCGTTTCCCTCGCTGAAAAGACCAAAGGCGAAAACCTTTTGCATCTACCCCGCTCGGTGGAATGGTAGAAATTTATGGTTCCTTTGGTGCTCCTCGGCCTTTGCAACAGCTATGTTGTTGGGTCCCACAATTACTGGATAGGCCATGATAGTTTCTATTTTAATGATTTATCTTTTTTCTCATGACCTGTATGATTGTTTAATATTTCTTTGTATACAAGTACAAAACGATCCGACCATCCCGATATCTCCCTTTGGCCTATCTCACCGAATAAATCTCTCTCCCTCTCTCTCCCTCTCTCCGTATAGCAGATAAGTTCCAATTGAAATTCACCTCTATCACCTACAAGTATTTGTCTTTTTCTATGACTAAATACTTTCCTAAATGCTGACGCAGGTACAACGAAATTGCAACGGCTGCACTTGATTGATCTGCAAAGGCGACGACGACCCTAGTTTTGGGACGCAAGTCAAGGTTCTCTAGTGGAAGCTCGCGTCTAAGGTGGGGCTAACCAGAGAGGTTTCGTGAACCCAGCGAAGAGCGAACGGGATAGCAACCTCTGTGATTCCCTTTCATATGTAATACACGTCTAGATAACTAAAGGTTTGGGCTCTCTGTGGTGGACTTATCGTGCACTCAACTATTCAAAAAGCGATAAAAATATTAAGTACGAGAATCTGTCAAGAAGCATTATTTTGAGACACGTAACATTGAATGAAGATCTATTTTTTAAAAAAGTGGGGACTGAAATCTCTCTGAAGGAAACGATTTTCTGCAAGACAGATTTACTCTAGGACAGATTTAACAGCTGCTTACTCTCTCTCTTTTTCATTTTTCTTTCTCTGCCCCTCCTTTTCACTCTTTTCTCTATTCTCCTTTCTTCCTTCTCTCTCCTCATTTTTTCGCCATATTTCTCTCTCCGTCTTCTTCTGCGCGAAATAGGGGAAAAACACATTTTTCACTCTTTCTCTGCCTCTCATCTCTTGCTCCTTTCCCGTTTACTCTCTCTCTCTCTCTCTCTCTCTCTCCTATCTCCCTCCCTTTTATACCGCTATATAACATATCTCCTATCTTTTCCCCTCTCTCATCTATAACTCCTCGTTTGATCTATGCAAAAATAATTATTTTCTCATATGTTTTTAATACCTTTTGATTAGGCAATGGAAGAGTCGAGGCACGCCGAAATCGATGGACATCGGACTCCATAGTAGTCTGTCCACCAGCCGGGTCCGGCTGACGGACCGCGCCGGGAATGGCTCAGTTCGGCGTCTGGAAACCCGAAACCTCGTTTAATTTATTTTCGTCTGGAAACCGCGCCGAGCATGGCTCATAAGATATAACTCAACATCCACGAGGCTCTCAGGTCCAGGCCCCTACTAAAAGCAGTACAAGTCAACGCCGCATTGCTGGCAAGCGCGTTTATCTAAACAGAGCCAGAATTCGCACCTCGCCGTATTACCAAGTCAACTTCATAATGTAAAGTCACGAACCGGCTCAATCCGCGAACCGGTCCAAGCCACAACAGACCGGCTCGCGGACGTTACACTAAACCGCGTAACCGCTGCCAGCGTGGACAATACGTGGACCAATCCACGACTTCTGTTCATCAAACACAGCAATCAACGATCTCCCTTCTTGAATCGACACAATCAACGGCAACAACTACTCGATTTAGCCAACGGTCATCCAATGTAATACATCCCTATAAATAACCCACATTATGTAATACAAACAGACAGTGAAGAATATACAAGATTTCAACTTCTATATTCAAGATCTTCCTCTCTTTCTATCTTCTTCTTCTTCGTCTCCACTGCCTTCCTTTCTCAGCAGTAAAAGCGTCTTTGAATATTTTACATGGTATCAGAGCTATTTGCTACACAGCACTATATAAGATGACAGAATCCAGCGGCAAGCTACCTGTCGGCGCAAACATCTCTCCACAAATTTCTACTGCTGGAATCAATCCATCAGGTTTGACCGTCTCTCTTAAACTAACTAGAGACAACTTTTTGTTATGGCGCACGCAAATCTTGCCAGTTCTTGCCGCCTATGATGTAATGGATCATATTGATCAAGATCCACCTGAAAAAGTCAGTCTGAACAAAGATGGACAGAGCATTGTGAATCCAAGCTATAAATCTTGGTTCAAAACCGACAAAGTAGTTCTGGCAATTATAAATTCATCATTGACAGAATCTACTATGCCTATTGTTGTTGGTAAAGAAACGGCAAAAGAAGCTTGGGATGCTATTATTAGAAATTTTTGCGGGAGAAAGTCACAGTCAAGAATCATGGAACTTCAAACAAAGTTACACAATCTCAGAAAAAAATTCGATGACCGTTGAAGCCTATGTTCAAATGGTCGAACACTTGGAGATGAACTTCATGCAAATGGCAGTAATATCAACACACACGACTGTCTTTTTGCACTACTTAGAGGTTTAGATCAGCAATATAATGCCTTCTATGCATCTACGAGTCAGCTTCTTCACACATTAACATTTGATGATATTGTGGCAAATCTTGTCACCTTTGATTCACATCTAGCAAGACAAAACAATGAACATACTATGGCAGAATTCCCTCCGTCTGCTCACTTCACTCAAGCAAGCATTCAAGATCAAAGAAATAACAGGGGAGGAAGGACTAATCGCAGTAGAGGTCGTGGACAGAAGACCATTCCCAGATGCCAACTCTGTTTTAAGCAAGGTCACAGAGTGATTAATTGCTATGAACGTTTCAATAAGGATTTTACTCAACCAAATTACAGAGAATTCGTTCTTGGACAACAATCTAGAGGTGTGCAACCACAGGCAAATCAGACAAATTTGGCAAATTCCAGCGCTTATCAAGGGAATTACAATGCCTGGTATCCTGATAGTGGCTCAACTCATCACGTCACCAATGATCAAAACAACATTCATAATTCAACTATCTACACTGGACCTGATCAGCTCTATGTCGGTAATGGACAAGGTTTGCATATCTCTTCCACTGGTTCATCTAAATTTCATATTAATTCTGCTCATTTTAAGCTAAATGATATTCTCCATGTTCCGTTAATAACAAAAAATCTTTTATCTATTCACAAATTTACCTCAGATAATAATGTTTATGTAGAATTTCATCCTAATTTTTGTATGGTGAAGGACATACAGACTCATCAACTATTAATGAGAGGGGAGCATAAAGACGGTCTTTATCTTCTACACTTTCTACAAAACCGTTCCTCTTACATAGGAGAAAAAGCATCACCAGATACGTGGCACAATCGACTTGGTCATCCCCACTTCCGTGTCCTACAAAACATTCTAAACAAATATGGACTTCCTATTACTCATAAAATCTCACAATTGCATTGTGAAGCCTGTAGAACCTCGAAATCGCACAAACTTCCTTTTAGTATTTCTGTTCATAAGTCCATCAAACCATTGGAATTAATACACTCTGATGTTTGGGGTCCAGCTCCCACTCTTTCTCATTTTGGTTTTTCATATTATGTCATTTTTACTGATGATTTTTCCAAATATACATGGCTCTTCCCTCTACGAAGAAAGAGTGATGTTTTGAACACATTTACTGAATTCAAAATGAGAGTTGAAAATCAGTTTTCAACCAAAATTATTTCTTTTTCAGTCCGATTGGGGTGGAGAATTCCAAGCATTAACCACTTACTTAAAAAGAACATGGCATTCATCATAGAGTTTCATGCCCCTATACACCTGAATAGTAATGGATCGGCTGAGAGAAAACATAGACACATTGTAGAAACCGCATTAGCCCTTCTCAAAAATGCCTCTCTGCCAAATAAGTTCTGGGATGAAGCAGTTTCCACTGCTACCTTTTTAATTAACCGTATGATCACTCCACTGTTACAAAACAAATCGCCGTATGAAATTCTTTTCCATCATCTACCTGACTATAATTTACTTCGAACCTTTGGATGTCTTTGTTATCCTCATCTTCGACCCTATTCACCTCACAAGTTAACTTCAAGATCGGAAAAATGTATTTTCCTTGGCTATAGCAGCATTCATCTCGGCTATAGGTGTCTATCTTTATCTTCTCAGAAACTATTTATCTCCAGAGATGTCATATTTGAAGAATCTATCTTTCCATACTCCTCTTCTTCAACCTCTTCAACAGCTCAATCTCCCGGCATTTTTAGGACCTCCTCCTACAAATCTTCCCATCATACTTAGACCATCCACTCACGATAATCACACTAGTACTCCTGTTGAACCCATCGAGCCAATCTCTCAAGTTCAAAATGCATCGAATCCTTCTGAGTCCACTGATCTAGAAGAAAATCATCTAACTACACAGTCTGCTGAATCCATCTCACTTGACAACACCCCTCCTTTAAAAACAAAATCTATCTCTGAAATTTACTCTAAAACTCAGCCAATTACTAATCATCCTCTACCCGAATGCTTTCTTACTCAATTAGATATTCCCAGAGAACCACTGTCCCTCTCACATGCCATTAAGAATGCACAAAGTGGCTTCGAGCCATGAAGACAGAATTCAACGCACTCCTACACAACCACACATGGCGGTTAGTTCCTCGATCACCAAATATGAATGTAATCAACTGTAAATGGATTTTTCAAATTAAAACACAAACCTGATGGATCTATTGAACGCTACAAAGCTAGGCTTGTAGCAAAAAGGATTCAAACAGGGAAGATGGTTTTTGACTATGATGAAACCTTCAGCCCGGTTATAAAAAAATTACCACCTGTTCGTATTCTATTGTCTTTAGCAATTAGTCAACATTGGCATATTCATCAATTAGATGTTTCTAATGCTTTTTTTGCATGGTGACTTACAAGAAACTATATTTATGGAACAGCCACTGGGCTTCATTAATTCTGCCTTCCCTCATCATGTATGCAAATTACAAAAATCATTATATGGCCTTAAACAGGCACCTCGAGCATGGTTTTTGAAGTTATCCACCTACTTACTCGACCCTTGGATTTTTCTGCATCAAAAACTCGACACTTCATTGTTTTTTTCAAATATCATAACACAACTACTTATTTTTTCTTGATTTATGTTGATGATATCCTACTTATTAGCCCAGATCCCACTGGAGTTAGAAATCTTATTAACTCACTTAGTTCAGTCTTCTCTATGAAAGATTTAGGACATGCAAATTATTTTCTTGGGATTGAACTCATCCCTACACTAGATGGATATTATCTTTCTCAGTCAAAATACATCCTCTCCATTCTTCAAAAAGCGCATATGGATCAAGCCAAACCGGTGTCTAATCCCTGATCTTTCTCTCAAAACTCTGATTCTACTACATTTCATGACCCCACTCTCTACCGAAGCATTGTTGGGGCTCTTCAATATCTCACAATCACAAGACCTGACATCTCGTTCTCTGTTAACAAGGCATGTCAGGTAATGCATTCTCCTAAAAACTCTGATTGGGTCGCGGTAAAACATCTTCTTCGCTATCTCAAAAATTCCCTCTCAGATGGCTTATTTTATTCCCGTAACTCTGATATCTTTCTAGAATTGTTTAGTGACGCAGATTGGGCCAGCTGTCCTACTGACCGACGATCCACAAGTGGCTACCTTGTCTATCTTGGTCAGCATCTCATCTCGTGGAGATGTCAAAAACAGAGAACGGTGGCTCGCTCCAGCACCGAAGCTGAATACAAAGCAGTGGCCGATGCCACTGCCGAATTCATCTGGATTAAATCATTATTTCAAGAGCTATGTATTCCACTCCAACGTACACCCATTCTCTGGTGTGACAATGTTGGCGCAACTTACCTTGCTGCCAATCCTGTCTTCCATGCCCGAACGAAGCACGTGGAAATTGACTACCACTTTGTGCGAGAACAAGTCCAACTGAAACATCTGCGCATCGGATATGTATCTACCAAGGATCAGACGGCAGATATCCTCACCAAGGCACTTCCGAAATCTCGGTTTCTCTATCTCAAGTCCAAGCTGCATCTCCGTCCCACCTTGGACTTGCGGGGGAGTGTAAAGTCACGAACCGGCTCAATCCGCGAACCGGTCCAAGCCACAACAGACCGGCTCGCGGACGTTACACTAAACCGCGTAACCGCTGCCAGCGTGGACAATACGTGGACCAATCCACGACTTCTGTTCATCAAACACAGCAATCAACGATCTCCCTTCTTGAATCGACACAATCAACGGCAACAACTACTCGATTTAGCCAACGGTCATCCAATGTAATACATCCCTATAAATAACCCACATTATGTAATACAAACAGACAGAAAAGAATATACAAGATTTCAACTTCTATATTCAAGATCTTCCTCTCTTTCTATCTTCTTCTTCTTCGTCTCCACTGCCTTCCTTTCTCAGCAGTAAAAGCGTCTTTGAATATTTTACACATAACATGTGGTCTAATATTTCCGATATTCCTTCTTCACCTATGTGTTGACTTCGGAACGACACAGACAGCACAACAAACCGGAAGCTGCCGAATCTGAAGTTGACAATCCGCGTAGGATTTCCCTCAAACAAGCAACGCCGCTGACCGCTGTGCAGTCCAAGAAATATAACACAAGACAGAGAGAAGCGGTAGCAGAAAGATGAGGATGAATGAGGCGATGTGGATTTTCGTGCTTCTGTCGGGTCTGCTGGCGGCGACGACGGCCAAGGCGCAGAAGCCCTCCACTGCCGGTAAGCGAGCGAATCTTGCTCCTGAATCCTGGATCCAACACTCATCTCCGATCATCCATATTTTTTTTTTTAAGGGTTTATAAGCATAGACTGCGGGCTGGACGGTGTCGCCAGCTTCACGGACTCGTCTAATGGGATCGTCTACTCGTCGGACGAGCCCTATATCAGTACAGGAGTGAACATGAGGGTCTCCCCAGACACCAACCTGTCGTCGGTCAAGCAGTACTACGCCACCGTCCGGAGCTTTCCTGACGGCTTACGCAACTGCTACACGTTAGGACCGGTGCGGTCTGGATCGAAGTATAGGGTGACTGCGGAGTTCTTCTATGGGAACTACGACGGCCTGGATCGGTCTCCCGCGTTCGACCTTTACCTCGGTGTCAATCTCTGGTCAACAGTAGAAGCAGGGACCTTCATTAGAAAAGAGATCATCATCGTCGCTGCAGCCGACAGCGTCCAGGTTTGCTTGGCAAACACCGGAAGGGGTACGCCCTTCATATCCGAGCTCGATCTGAGGCCCCTTCCCTTTGCTGCCTACAACCTTGTTAACGACTCATCCTCCTCTATCGTCTTCCACACTGATCGTAAGAACTACGGAGCACAAGCCCAGATCAGGTCCTCTTTTTTTCTCTCTCATCTCTTTTCTAACTCTCTCTCTCTCTCTTTCTCCGGCTAACAATCTTCTTTTGCATGTCAATTTTTTTTCAGCTTCCCAGACGACATATACGGTCGAGGATGGTATCCCGCGTCGTTGGGGAAAAGCATAGCAACCAATCAAACCATCAAAATGCTGCCCGGAAGTCAATTTCCAATGCCACAGGCCGTCCTCCAAACGGCGTCCTTGGCGACCTCGCTCTCGGAGAGTTTGGAGATCGCCACCGTCGGCAGCCCCGACCAGGTCACCTTTGTATACATGTACTTTACGGAGATTCAACTACTGGGAAGCAACGATATCAGAGAATTCAGTATCTACGGGAACAACGAGCTGTTCTTCAACTCGTATCGACCAACTATCAATCAAGAAGACCTCCTCTTTACGCAACCGCCCGGGAAACCCGGAGGGTTGACTTATTCCCTCCGGGCCACTGTGAATTCCACTCTTCCTCCCATAATCAACGCGGTTGAGATATTCACCCTCGTCAAGATGCCATTGCTACCGACAAGTCGAAGCGACGGTGCCTCGCTCAACTTTATACTTCATTTATTTTGGGGATTCGTTAAATTCTTGTTCTCTGATTGTGGAATCCTTCTTCACTCTCTATTACCTTTCTCGTGGGCACAGTCAATGCAATCCTGGATCTGAAGAAACTGGTCCAAGCGAGCAGAAACTGGGAGGGGGATCCTTGTGTTCCGCGGGAGTTCATGTGGAAAGGCCTAGGCTGCGGCTATGGTGCATCTAATTACTCGCTGATAACATCGCTGTAAGTCGTTTGACATAGTGGGACAGTTTGAACTTTCTTGTATTCTGACCAGAGTTTAACCGTACAATTGTTCGGCAGAGATCTGTCCCGCAGCGGATTGAGCGGAAACATCCCTCAAACAATAGCCAATCTTACAGGCTTGACATCGCTGTAAGTGAATCTCATAAGTACTCGTAACGAACTTCAAGAAACTATTAGTATCTACTTGTTCTTTAGAAAACTATTTGGGGTAAAGAAATGATCAACTTGTTCCTGGCTTGCAGTGATCTGTCGTATAACAACTTCACAGGAGAGGTACCCGCTTTCTTAGGGGAACTACCGGATCTCCAATTCCTGTATGTCTTGAAACGTGAGATCGATCAACGTGATGAATTTTAGAACCGGGTTCATATTATGAAATAAACTGTTTGCAGAAATTTGGAGGGCAATAATCTCGATGGAATTATTCCACCGACCATTATAAACAAATCGAGAAGTGGGTCACTGTCATTAAGGTTAGTATCATGCATTTATTTGATTTGAATAAAAATATAACGATGAAAGAACTATAAATTATCTAAATGCAACGAAAATTCAGAGTTTCAATTCAAATGTTTATTCAGGGAATCGTTACCAAAGTTCATAAATTAACCAATCCATATGTCAATAAGCAGTGTCAGGCGATTTCCCTCCCGGCATCACTTTTTCGATTGTGATATCTAGACTCTCGGAAACAGCTAGATTTCATGTCCTAACATTTTTTGGTAACTCTAGGGTCAAGAACAATCCGACTATCTGCAGCACATCAGATCTGTGTAACACAACCCCCGCGAAAAAAAACAAAGCCATCGTTCCAATTGCGATTGGCATATCCGTAGCTGTTCTGCTGTTAATCGCCATTGCCATAGCAGTTGTTGTCGTCAGAAGAAGAAAGATACGTAAACACAAAACTAGGAATGAAGGTATATCCGTCGCCTGGTTCAAGAACTTTCCATAAGAAAAAGAGTCGTGAAATGAAGTTCATGTTATTCGTTAGTTGCAGCGGAATCGAAGATAAGCCAACAAAACAGCATTAGCACGCCCCCAGTGGTAAGAGTAGAACGGGGACTGCCTTCCGAAAGCAACCAATTTTCTGAAGCTGATATTAAAAAAATTACTCGCAACTTTATGCGGCCAATTGGAAAAGGAGGATTTGGAACTGTCTTCCATGGAGTTTTAGACGATGGAACAGAAGTTGCGGTGAAAAATGGTATCCAGATCATCAGTTCACGGAGAAAGGCAGTTCAGAGCTGAGGTATGTTGTCTCGACCTAAACTGAATGTCTGAAGTCAGGGTTAGTTCGAGCTTGGGTCTGAGGCTTTAAGAATGACTCGGCTCATGGAATTTCAGGCTGAACTGTTGACAAGAGTGCACCATAGATATCTAGTAACGCTGCTGGGATACTGTAAAGAAAACCTTGCACTAGTATACGAGTTTGTGCAACAAGGTTCACTGGCAGACCACCTCTCAGGTACTCTATCGCAGAAAATAAAAAATTATTCGCTGCAGAAATTTTTGTGTTCATTGCTCTCTTACTACGCTGCGCAGGTGACCCGGGCAATACCAACATTTTATGTTGGACTGATCGACTTAGGATTGCCCTTGAGTCTGCTCAAGGTCACGTCGATACACTAAATTCGCAATTTCCTTTCGTAAATCTTACTTCAAATGGTCATATGAGGAGGACATATTTCATTATTGCAGGACTCGACTACTTGCACTACGGATGCAAGCCGCCCATTGTTCACAGAGATTTGAAGCCTTCAAATTTTCTGCTAACTGAAAAGTTAGAAGTAAAGATAGCTGATTTCGGGCTGTCGCGGTCCTTCTCCGACGGGACTAGTGCATTTCCCTCTACAGTAGTTGCAGGAACAGTTGGATACATCGATCCCGAGTAAATTCCTGAATGAGATCTTTCGGCAACCTCAGAATTAGAATTTCCTGACTTTTTTTTTCTCTTTTTATTATTTCCAGGTATCAACAGACGTACAGATTGTCGGAGACAAGTGACGTCTACAGTTTCGGCGTCATCTTATTAGAACTTGTTACGGGAAAACCACCGATTATTAGCGGCAAAACGGCAACACATATCACCAAAGAAGTGCGGACAAAAATGGAAAGAGGAAACTTAGCTGAGATTGCGGATCCCAGAATGCAGGGCAATTATGACGTTAATTCTATGTGGCGAGTGATAGAGATTGCGCTATCTTGCGCGTCCTACAGTTCGAGCCAGAGACCCACAATAAGCGACGTGGCTGCGCAGTTGAAGGACTGTTTGGCCGCTGAAACGCCCAGAGAATTCCACCATGGTCTGAGTTCTAGTACATTTTCTATATATCCTGACTACTCGACGGCAAGCGCAAGACCAGCTGCAAGATGACGTCTCAACCAATGCAACGACGAAAACTCGTATAAACCTTGTATAAACTCAGAAACTGAATAAATTGTGTCATCTGTGAGGCCTCTGTCACCTAAAGCTCGTCTTATGGCGCACCTGTCATGGCCGATTCAGTGGATTTTAACAAATATTGAAAATGAAGCTCCCGACTATGGGTTGCTTGACGTTTAGATAGCCCCTTTGATGCAGGACTAGGGTCGTAAACCCTAGTACCCGATCAATGAGACTCGAAATACGGGGAATGGGCAGTCGGCCCGATCCGTAATGGTGTGTGAACCTAAGACTCTAAGTCAATCCCTAATCTAAGTGCAAGCAGGCGCACTGATAGACGACATCAACCCCGAACAACCCGGGGAAACACTCGACGATGGTAAAACTGAGATCCGGTCGGTCCACGTCCGGTAGGCGGCGGAACAGTCGTCGTAGGAAGGCCGGAGGCGGCTGCTCACGCTCAGGGGCGGGCCTGACGTGGCGTCAGAAATCACGACCCTAATAATCGTTCTATCCTGTCTAAGTCCGTCTGAAGGCGGCGGAAACAAATCGAGGAAAACCTTCGAAAGGTAATTAACTAGAAATAGGGAAGGGGGCGGAGATAACCTTCGGGGCTGTGTAGCCCGACGGGTCGTGATGGGCAGAGAATCGCCGAGGGCAGAGGCGTCCGAAGAAGGACGAAGCGTAGAGCTGGAGGTCAGTCCTCTCCGGTTGCGGCGCGTCGTCGTCGTCGACTAGTCGTCACCGGTGCCGGTTCCCCGTCAACCCAGGTACGGTCAACAGGTTACTCCCACTCTAGATAAAGGAAGGGACGGTGGGCGTGGACCCGATACGAGGTGGTCAGCGGTTGGCCCACGCGTGGCCGAAGATAGCAAATGCAGATGTCGAGGCCGAGGGAGGAAACCATGGGAAATGAGATTGGCAGGAGGATGGCGGGTGGTAGGGACGGCGAGGAGAGGGTGACGCGGACAGGGGCGTACGGGGAAGGACAGCGGCACAGCGGGAAGAATCGGGGAGTGGGAAACGTCCGCGCGCGGGAGGCGAGCTGGGCGGACAAGGCGTGACTGCGGAAATTATCGGGGGGGGGGGGGGCGAGGTAGTGTGCGGTATGGTCGAGGGAGAAGTGGACTGTGTCGGGCGGTCACGGGAGTGCGGTGGAAAATGGTGGGAAAGGGAAAATAACACGCGCGGGAGATGGCGAGCGTGTCGTAGTGCCGTTGGCGGAGGAGGGAGAGAGGTGGTGGGATGGTCGGGTGCGGGCGTTGAACGCGAGCAGGAAGGGCAGTCGGGGCAACAATGAATGAAGGGCGTCACTACCTCGGCGAAGAACGTCGGCGTCAGGTGGATATCCACGTCGGGCGATAGCCTGGCTTCACGCGTGACCGCGACCAACTGCCGACGTGCCGATGGTTTCCACGTCGGTTCGTGGGTCTTCCTGGGTGAGGAAACTACGTAACGGAGGAGGGAGGGGAAAGCGAGCTTCGGGAGGGTGGCAACTGTCGCGACAAAGGTCGTCGCGATCCTTCTTCGCGTGGTGGGGGAGGTCGTGCTCGTGACGTTTCTACGCGTTCTCAGAGTTCCTCCTGTCTCCACCACGGTTGACCGTATTCCTCTCGCCGGTGGCCGCCAGATGGAAGGAGATAACTCCCGCTGTCTCTCCGAACTCCCTTCTCCTCTCCTCTTCAACACATCTAAAAAAAAACTACGAAGCTTAACCAAAATCGCAAACGGCGCAAGATATCACTAGGGTTGAGGGGAGGTCCTACCCTCCCTTATATAGGGCCCACAAGTGGGCTAAGGGAGGGTGGGCCTACTTGAGGCCCTCTCCCTTTGGGGTCTACGTGGGCCTCCCGAATAGGGACCTACATGGACCCCAAAAGGCAAACAAACACAACTCAATTAGCGGGTCCGCTAAACACAAGTGCGAGACCCCCATAATCCGAGAAGAAGAAGAAGACTAGAAGAAGAAGGGTAGCTTAGTGTCGTATCGCGGCTAGGCCGCATGCCAAAACCCGGGTTCCTTCGTCTTCGCGCGTCGAACGGGCTGGACTCGGGCTGCCGGTGTCTCTAACTCTGCTGGCGGTGGGCCTCGCTCGCCATCACCCTTATTTTAATCACGTCTAGCAGAACCGATATTTTGAAAGCAATGCACTCCTCTCCCCTCCCCCGTCTCTGATTCGACTTCTCGCGCTTTCATTTCGTCAAACATTCACATTGATAAAGGGAGAAAGAGAATGGGAGTGAGAGAGAGAACTGGTCACCTCTTTGGTCTAACCGGAGCTTACTGGATGTAAAGCAGAAGCGAGCAGAGAACCGTCCAAGTCCTACAGCTTATCAGCTCATTCGAAAGAAAATATCATCGATTATCATAGATTGTAAGAAAAAGTCTCCATCATTGATTTACGGCTATCTCCATTCTTTTTAAATTTATTTGCAGTCATAACAGAGCAGTAAGTCAGATGGATGGTCAAGATTTAAACCTTTAGAAAAGTCCCTATCGGTTTCGGTTTTCGCTTCCGGTGTCACCGAAAGATTTCTCTTTCGGTTTTGGGAGGGAGGTTCTGCGCGAGATGATGAAAAAGAGAGAGAAGAAGAGAGAAAGAGATAAAGGAGCGGCGGAAGAAAAGCCGCGCGATAGAATTTCTTCCCCGCGTGAGGGAGAGAGACAGGAGATGGAGGCGGGATACAGAGAGGAAGAGAGAGGGGGGAGGGGGAGGGGGAGGGGGAGGGGGAGACAGAGAATTTAATGGCGGAAGGTAACGCAGCGGAGGGAGAGAGAGATATGAGATGGAGGCGAGATAGAGAGAGGGAGAGAGGGAGGGAGGGAGGGAGAGAGTGAAGAGAATTGGGAAGAGAGAGAGAGAGGAGAATAGACTAGTAGCGGCATGAATCTTGAATTCTGTGTATTTCCATAGTCCTTTACATCGATCCTTTATAGTAGATAAGATAAGAGAAGGGTGAGAGAGAGTCTAAGTCGGTCTGCTAAGGTCTGCTATAGGGCGAAACGGTTATGACCGTTTCGTTAAGGCATGATGCGATTGTCCAGCTGGCACAGAGGAGGCGTCGAGCTCGGCTGAGCGGTTAGTGTCCTTGACAGAGAGAGGGGGGAGGGGGAGAGATAGAGAATTTAATGGCGGAAGGTAGCACAGCGGAGGGAGGGAGGGAGGGAGGGAGGGAGGGGGAGAGAGAGAGGGGGGAGGGAGGGCAGGAGAGAGAGAGAGGGAGGTAGGGAGGGCGGGAGAGAGAGAGGGAGGGAGGGCGGGAGAGAGAGGGATGGAGGGCGGGAGAGAGAGGGAGAGAGGGAGGGAGGGCGGGAGAGTGAGAGAGCGAGGGACGGACGGCGGGAGAGAGAGAGGGACAGAGGGCGGGAGAGAGAGAGGGACGGAGGGCGGGAGAGAGGGAGGGAGGAAGGGAGAGAGAGAGAGAGAGAGAGAGAGAGAGAGAGGGCGGGAGAGAGAGAGGGAGGGAGGGAGGGAGAGAGAGAGAGAGAGAGGGAGGGAGAGAGAGAGGGTGGAGAGAGCAAGATGATTTTACTATTTAAACTTTGGGGTAATAGTCTGGAAACCCCCAATGTTTGGGGTTTGTCCTCTTTTCACCCCAACGTTTCGAAACAGCCGCCTCCACCCCAATGTTTGGGGTTTTGTCCTCTTTTCACCCCAACGTTTGTATTGCGCAGAGCTGGCAGCGACGTGGATGCCACGGCAGCAGCTGACCGGACGCGGTACTTACGTAAGGTTTGATAAAGGTCGCCGGAGATGAAGAGAGGAAATGTTAGACTACAGAAAGCGAGGAAGAAGAATAGAAGGCGGAGAAAATTGCGCCGACCCTTCTCCCTGACCTTTTGCATTGGTATCGATTATTTCAGATGCCCATTTGCTGGAGTAAGACCTTCATAGGCTGCCCATAATGGGTTGGATGATATCCTCTCCCATATGCGGCGGCGAGAGTGTAGCGCCTAGGCAAGAGGGCGGAACAACGATGCAAGCAAGCAAGAGGGAGCTCGGGAGGGTGCAACGTTCGTCATCAGGACGAACGACCATGTATCCTGAGTTTATTCTGGTTACCGTTGGGAGCAGGCTTATTGAGTTCCTCTTAGTCTTTCTAGGCTTCTTGCTCTCCTCATCGCTTTCCCTGACTGTCATCCACACTGTCGACATGGGTTTGAGGGAGGAGGAGCTAACCCTAAGAAACCTGATGCTCGTGATCAGGATGAAGCTGAAGGGCGTAATGGTGACCAAGCTTTACGTCTATTTTATCTCACTAGGTTACCTCTGCTTTTCATTATGGCTCATCATGGTCGTTCATCTTGTGGGAGGTCTCTCAGAAACTTCTCAATTCGGTGGTTATCTAATGGCTATCTAATGGCTATTTTACCGCGACTGCAGCAGCAACCCGGCGGACGAGCTGGCTGTGCAAGAGAATCTTATTTACAACGGGGTTCCGTCGGCAGCTTCTTTTAATATTCTGCTAGGCCACCCGCCGTTGTTCGTCATCAGGAGAGAGAATATCCTCTCCCTTATGCGTGCACTCGTGCGCGCGGGAGAGAAAGACTCTCTGCCTCCTCTTCGCGTGCCCACACCGAGAGAATTTAGGGAAGTGCGACCCGAGAATGCTTTAGGGAAGATGCAGCTGAGGAGCTACATGAACGGGCACTCCCGTCTAGGAGAGCCACAGTTTCCCTTCAGCGCCGAGAAAGGATTCGTGCGCTCGCACCGCATACAACGTAAATAGTATCGGGGATTGTCAAACCCGCAGTGCCTTCATGGAATCGAAGTCGTCCGGCAACCGAATCTAACGGTCGTCTCCAAGTCAGACCGCAAAAAATGGCTGGATCTAACTGGAAGATGTAGAATGTAGGAAACACATTCTTGCTCCAAGAATGAGAGAGAAGAGAGAAGAAGCAAAAAGCAAAATCAAGAGATCGTAAGAAATCCGAGTTTTACCGTCACATCTCCCGTAACTTATAGAGAGAGACATTTTTCAACAAAACTAAACATGGGCGGTATCGTCACCGCCTGACACGTGTCCCCGCGACACATGTCGTTGCCCGCTTGGTCGCGCTCTCCGCTTAAACCAGCAAGCCCTCGCGCGTGCGCCAGCTCCACCGTGGCTTGCCGAGGGATGCAGGGTCAAAGACCCTTCAGAAGAAGCCTTAATTTCTCCATCCCTTCCGACGCCAGCGTTAGAAATGGAATCCAGCTTGAGCTCTACGTGGACGCTGATAGAGAACAAGCGATTCGAGAAAGCGCTGGCCGCATGTGACAAAGACATGCCGGATCGCTGGGAGAACGTTGCCTGAGCCGTTGGTGGCAAGACAGCCGATGCTCGACACGGCCTGAAGCTCGACAATCTTGTCTTTCTCCTGAGGAGATCAGCCGCTCCCCTCCGCTATCCTCTCTCCCCGCCACGATTTTTTTGTTTTGCCCTGTGCTGACATGGCGCCTTTTTTTGTTTTGCCATGTGCTGACATGGCAGCGACGTGGCTTCCGCGTCCGGTCAGCTGCTGCCGTGGCATCCACGTCGCTGCCAGCTCTGCGCGATACAAACGTTGGGGTGAAAAGAGGACAAAACCCCAAACATTGGGGTGGAGGCGGCTGTTTCGAAACGTTGGGGTGAAAAGAGGATAAACCCCAAACATTGGGGGTTTCCAGACTATTACCCCTTAAACTTTTGATAGATGATTATCTAAAACTATATTGTTTATATTATTTCTTTAAATATTTTAAATAAATGAAATTTATCTATTTAGGACTTTTATCTTAAATTGTTGATGCAGTATATATTTGTTGTTGAGAAGTATTATTCTATTATCATTCATCAGTGAAACATATATTTATATATTTGCAAATTATGGAGTCATAAAAACCTTATACAATTTATTTTCAGTTCAAAAGATAAATCACCGAAAGTATAGGAATATATAAATATTTCCGGAATCGGAAAACCCTAATTCAGGGTAGGCTGTTAGAGAAAAACGAGAGAGAGCTTTACTTTGAAATTGAGAGAGATCTCAATTGAGTCAATCAACGCGGGAAGTGGGCCCGGAAAAATTCCACGCAGAAGAGTTCGACATCAATTGGATAGTGGGCCCGGGAAATACTTCTCGATTTTGTTCCTGCGTTGAATGGTTCTCTGCATCCACCCATGAGTGTTTCTACTCTATTGCTCGATGTATGTCGATGTCCCTCTCCTTGTAAATATGCACTTATAAGTGAAGCACACAATCGATCTGTCTTCCTGGTGTGAGTGAAAATGTCTACTAATGCATTTGAATTTTCCAGAGACTGCATTGGTGATTGCGTAGCTCTCGGCAAATGAAGATTCTCATTGGGAAGCAGCAGGGCCTATCCGCCTTCTTGATTTTATTTCGTCCGTCTATCCAACCGACCCGCAGTTTTAAGTCGAGACTAGCAGGATAGCTTACGCGACCCAATTTCTTTTTGTTTCCATTGACCCCAGCACAGGTTGGGATGACAGGCGATCTGAGGTCGGCAAATTATTAATGCATAAATCAAATAACTTGTATGCGACAAGGCTGGCGTTCTCCCTTTCTCTCTGTTTTGACTTCTCAACCTCATCTCTCTCTAAAATTTCTCCCTCCAAACCTCTCTTCGCCATCTCTCTTTCTGTGAATTTTTCTTTCTCCATCACTCTCAGTCGTTCTCCGAATTTCTTTCCGCTCTATCTGTCTTCCGCCTCTCTCTAATCCAATTCCCGGCGACCGTCTCTCTCTCTCTCTAACCCCCAAATTTCTCTCCGCCTTAATTTTCTCCAAATTTCTCTTCCATTTTCTATTCTTCTCCCCACCTCTCTCCAAATTTTTCTCTCTCTCTCCAACATTGACATCACCGTGCTATCTGTCTACAAATTTTCATTCGTCCCAAATCTCTCCACATCTCCAAATTTCTCCTCTGCCTACTCTTTTGGCAAATTTCTCTTACGCGATCTACTTCTGTCGCGGTCTCTCTCCTAATATATTTCCCCCTGTTTCCTTATACATATCTCTCTCTATCTCTCCAAATTTCACATCCTCCGTCTCTCAGTCCGTAAATTCCTATTCGTTCCTATCTCTCCCTTTCACTTTTTCTGCAAATTTGTTACCGCCGTCACTTTCGATCTAACTCTCTCACCCCCTATCCAAATTTCTTGCTGCTCGCCTTCTCTATCTCTCTCTCTAAATAATTTGACGTTCTTTTTCTCGCTGCAAATTTCTCTTACGCCGTCTCTTTCTCAAATTTTCTCTTTCAGCGTCTCTCTCTCTCCGAATTCCTCTTCAGCCCCCTCTCTCTCTCTCTCTCTCTAAATAATTTGACGTTCTTTTTCTCGCTGCAAATTTCTCTTACGCCGTCTCTTTCTCAAATTTTCTCTTTCAGCGTCTCTCTCTCTCCGAATTCCTCTTCAGCCCCCTCTCTCTCTATCTCTCTCCCAAAATTTCTCTTCACTATCTCGCTCTATCTGAATTTGTTTGCCTCTCCTTTCCCTCTCTCTATCTCTCTCAATGATTCTCCCTCGACTTCTCCCCAAATTGCTCTTCCGCATTTCGTACTCTTCCCTCGAATTTCTCTTCGGCCTTTTCTCTTTCCAAATTTTTCTTCCCCTCTTCTCTCTTCGTCTCTCTCTAAATTTCTGCTCTACTTTTTCTCTCTCACTCGTTTGTTTGACTCTCTCTCTCTCTCTCGCTCTCTCTTACCCTCTCTCCCTCCCCCCTATGGTTGTTCTGCTATTTTAAAACGAACAGAAAATTCTCACAAAAAGACTGTCTTGTTCTTTGTTCTGTTCCTTTTGTGTGCAAAAATTAGAAAAGCTTTTCGCACAATTTTCACAATTCACACAAAATTCACACAATCCGAACAAAATTCGCACAATTTAAAAAATCCAAACAAATTTGCACCATTCGCACAATTTTAACAAAATTCGCACAATCTGAACAAAATTTGCACACTCCAAACAGAATTTGAACAAATTCGCATAAATTCGCATAAAATTGCTATAATTAATTTGTATTTATCATATATATGATATATATGTATACTATAATATATATGATATGTTCCTATTATATTCATTTGTTCTTATTATATATGTATACTATAACTAATTGTTCTTATTATATTTATATTTTCTATACAGTATGCTATAATTAATTTGTTCTTATTATATATATGATAGATATGTATACTATAATATTTATGACATGTTCCTATTATATTTATTTGTTCTTATTATATATGTATACCAAAACTAATTGTTCTTATTATATTTATATCTTCTATACAGTATGCTTTAATTAATTTGTTCTTATTATATATATGACAGATATGTATACTATAATATATATGATATGTTTGGATTGAGTGAATTTATGTAAATTAGTTATTAATGGCCTTAGCTAGTGTATGTATTAATGATATATTAATTGTAATTTACATTTGATATTAAAAATATAATTATACTTATCTTTGTTCTCTTCTATTTTTGGAAAAAATTTGACATGGCCTCCCCTATTTGCGTCGGTTTCTCGCTCCATCTTGTACTCTGCGCTGAGTTCATACGAAAACTAATTCCTTATGATATATTTTACATGATATATTCAGGAAATTGACCGAATGAAACAAATAAAAAAGATGAATATTATAATCAAAATAAACAAAATGTTGAGAAAAAAATTAAGAAAGAAAGAAGAAGAAAATGAAGAATGAGAAGGAAGAAGGGGAAAGAGGAAGGTAGAAAATTTTAAGAACTTACCAGTATGAAGGGCACTTGGGATTGAGTTAGGGCGCTCGGGACAGCAGGCAGCCGGGCAGCGACCTTCTTTCCCGCACGATTGGGGGCCTGCTCAATGTTGCAGGGCCTACCCTGATTCTCTCTTAATGCGACTCGTCAGAGATTTTAGTGCTGTCAGTCGAGTGAAAGAGAGAGAACTTGAAGAAGGGGAGAAGGGAGAAGGGAAGAAGAGAGCATTGCATGATTAATTTATGTGTGCAAATTCGCACAAATTTGCACAAAACGAACCGCACATGGGTGTGTGCGATATTCTGTGTAAATTTGAAAATGTTATGTTCTGGAAAGAGAACTGAACACACAAATCGCACAAATTCGCAGAAAGCGAACATAACGACCATGTTTACTCCCTCCCTCCCTCCCTCTATGGCCCTAGGCAAATTAGTAGTTACTCGAAGCGAACCGGTGTTTAGATTGGTTCACTCTTGTCATAGAACTCAGGCAATTGGACCGACCATGATTAAAAATCCACCTATTGGAGCTTACATAATCTAGCGACCAATCAGAAGCCAGATCTTGCCACATCACTCAAACGGTTTGGCAGTTAACAAGCTCAGCCATGTCACCAACTAACCAGATCTCGCCACGTCTCTCATACGATAAGGCTGTTACGGTGACGTGAACGTTGAAAAGCCTAGAACCTTCTTAGGAATGTCCACATTCAATGAATCTTCTTTTCTGTATAACGACCTATAGCCACAAATGTAAATATGCTCTACGTTGTGTTTCTCTTTCTTTACTGTTTCAAGTATTCCTCTAGGAAAGCTTCTCTTTATGGTATCAGATCCCAGAGGCTAAAACATGGCAGATTTGAATGACTCAAAGTTAGCTTCAGATGATCAATTCTCAGGCCATCATCACTCCAAGCCCTACTCCAATCTTCTCTTCATTGGTTCTTTTAAGTGCAACTATGTCCTTAAAGCTCACAATTGATAATTATCTCTACCGCAAGGCTGAAGTGATTCCCATTCTACATTGATTCTATCAAAATCGCATCATAGAAGATGAGCCTCCATCCTTGGCAAAACTTGATGAATGGGGAAATGTAATATCGATTCTTGAATATCAAACATGATGAAAAAGAGACTAACAAGTTCTGTCTCCTATAGCTTCAATTTCAGAACTAGTTATGCCATGAATATGAAGAAAAGACACAACCAAAGAAGCTCTAGAAAAATCCTTTGCATTGAAAGGAAAATCTCATATATGGAGCTTCAAAATAGATTGCACAATATTAAGAAAGGAAGCAGTACTACTAAGGAATACATAACTCCAATCAAAAGTAATGCGGAAATTTTAGAAGAGGATGGACAACCTATTGATCAAGCATCTTTAACTTATGCATTAATTTGAGGACTTGAACCTCAATATATTTCTTTTGTAATAGGCCTAAACCCTCAATTAAATCATTTTTCATTCAAAGATGTCATGGCACAGCTTAGATCGTATGATACACTCTAAGCTTTTCTTCAAGGAACTCACGCAAACCAATTTCCTCCTATTGCCAATGTTGCTTAGGCAAATTTGTGTTAAAACCATAGCAAATTTTTGTTAAATCTCCAGCTTCTCTACGATTTGTATATGATTTTTCAAACACCCATTGCTTCTTAATTTTGCTATATATTTTGTCTATTCAATCACAGATTAATTTGGTTGTTTGATTTAAATTTTTGTCATTTATCCGAATCCTTCTATATTGCATATATTAGTTTAATATGTAGCCATTTGATATAAATATACATCTCTTAAATTTATATATTTGATTGTTGTTTGTTTTTTAGCATCATTCTCGTTCAATCGTATCAAATTAGTCCTTTGCATTCTATATTGCACATATTAGATTATCTGTAGTCATTTGATTTAAATAAACATCTCTTGAATCTATATTAATGACCGTTGCTTGCTTTTCAGCATCACTTTCGTTCAGTCATATTAAATTAGTGTTCTGAATTCTACAATGATTATATTAGTCTTTTCTATAGTCCGTTGACATGAATATAAATCCCTTACATCTTTATTTCTAACAGTTGTTTATTTTGATTTCTGTACAATTGCAATCACTTTACTTTCCTCTTAATTTAGTATTGTTTGTTTCTCTTGCAATTTCACTTAACAGTTATTTGTCATACATTAATTCCTTATTTGACATTACTCATTGTTGCTATTTTTCAATTTTTTTTGTTGTCTCAACAGCTAGGTTGTATTAAGTCAGTTCTACTAATTTATAAAACCTGTTAGTTTACTTTAATAAATTGTTGTCACGGTCAACTAGATATCAACAGAGGTAAAGTAAGTTATAGTTTGCCATTTTTAGTTCATCTCTAAATAACTTATATAATTGTGGTTACCTTAACATTTGCTATTTGAGATTGACAATCGAGACTAAGTGGCATGTTATCTTACCTCACTCAAGTATTTTTTCAGATAGATTAATTGTTTTAGATTAAGGTTAGTTATATTTGCAGCGTTGGCATTGTTTTCTGCATTGAATATGTTTTTCAGTTAGTTAGTTGATTAATTTCATTCTATTTAGTGAGAATTAGTGAGGAAGTCAACCTTAGTCAGCCACATTCAACCATATTAAGGTAAAGTCAATACCATTAGACACAATCAACCCTAGCTAGACACAATCAACCCTAGTTAGACACAATCAACCCTAGTCAGTCACAGTCAACCTTAGTCAGTCATAGTCAACCATATTAAGGTAAAGTCAATACCACTAGTCAAAGTCAACTCTAGTAAGCCAAAGTCAACCATACTTAGTTAAAGTCAACCCTAATCAATTGAAGTCAATCCTTCACAGTCAAAGTCAACCATCCTTAGGCAAAGTCAACCCTAGTAAGTCAAAGTCATCCATAAGACAAAGTCAACTATAAGACAAAGTCAACCATAAGTTAAAGTCAACCATAAGTCAAAAGCCAACCATATGTCAAAACGAGTGATCTGGTTTCAAGAGTACCCAAGTGACTTAGGAGACAAGTCTCTCTATAAAAATTATTTCATTTTTTAAGATCTTTTCGTTTGTTGTATTTCACTCATTTAGTCTTATCTAGACTCATTTAGTCTCATCTAGTCTTATTTATATATATATATATATATATATATATATATATATATATATATATATATATATATATATATGTCTGCATTAACACATTCACTCGGGTATTTTTTCAAGTTTCATTTCGTTGAAACGTTGAGGAGTTGACTCTTGGGAGCGAGGAGTCTAGACAGAACCGGAAGACAAGATCTTACGTTAACGATGATCGATGGCACAATCGGAAGAGGCATGACTGGAGTTGGAGAGCCGCACAATCCCGAGTGGAGATCGACTCGAGGGGTCAGGGTGTTTAGAAGCCAAGAAGGTCAAGGCCTAAGGGGGTAATGTCGTAGGATCAGGTAAAGGGTGAGTGTCAAGAATGCCATTGGGGGCGATACTTAAACTTATATAAACATTTTCCTTCACCCATCTATGGGGGTGAGAGGATTAGGTTTCCTTTTGGTAAGATTGGAGGCTCCAAAGGGATAGTACTCGGGACTGGATTAAGGGACATTAGGTCCCCCAACCAGTATAAAATCAGTCGTGCACCGTGAGGCCTCGTGGAGAGTGATTGGTGAAGTGTTTTATGCGGTCGTTAAAACACACAAACGTCGGTCAAAAAAATTTATAATACCGAACTCACAATGACAAAGATATAAAATCAAGTAAAGTGTAAGTATCGGGTCTATCCACAGAGAACAAGGTTGACTTTTATTGTACAGTTGACTTGGTCAAACTAATGTTTAATTAAGGTTTTGAAGAAGTGAAAATGATATTTTATGAATAGAAATGCTATAAAAATATTAGATAGAGAATTTTAAGATTTAAGACTTCTGATTCGGCAGAGAAATGTCAAAAGTCAAGGTCAAAGCATTGACTTTGACCAACAGTTGACTTTTTGTACAATCAGAGAAACAAAAGATGTCTGAATATTAAAAAAAAATTCAAATTCTATAGAGAAAATAGAATTTATTGATATAAAATTCGTGATTTTTCGATAAGAAATGGATTTAGTATGAATTATTAAAAATCAAAGATTAGAAAAATCCTGAAATGAACACTTCAGAGAAAATCTTCAAATTGACTTGTCAAATGATATCCAAATCTTGCAATTGATATGTAAATAGAAAGCTAACAACCAAAGGATTCTAAAAAGATTATCAAATTCAAATTTCTATTTTGAAAGTAATTGATCCTGCAAGTCAATGCCCAAATTCGGATTGAAAATAAATAATGGTTGGTCAAACTTTAATTTGAGGGATCAAATGATCTCGGAGTTTGAAGAATTTGCTAGCCAAGGAAAGCTGATGAAATAAGAAATCGAATGAAACTAGAATCAAGTGATTCGGTATTATAATCAAAGAGATATCCTATTTTCAAAATCAGCAAAAATTCGGACTGAAATTGGGTAAAATTAAAGAACACGATGACTTAAAACACAAAATTAACGATCTAAAACTAATCAAAACTCAAATTACCGTCAAATAATCGATCAAATCTCACTGCTAACCCAATTCTCCTGAAGATGCGGCTTCAATTCACGTGGATTGAAGTGAATTTGCACAGTTTCTTCCTCGCGAAAGTTCGGCGCTCAAGGGGAAAATTCAATGAAATCCGACGATGAATCACGACGAATCCTGCTCCAATCGGATCCCGATTGAGTTTAAATGCAGAGAAATCGTGATGAACTCAGGATTTTCCTTCAAATTCGCTTAATTACTTAACGAATCCATCAAGAGTTAAGAGAAGAAGAGAGAATACATCGGTTTTTAAAGGGAAATTTTTGCGAGAATTGCGAACTATTTGATCTGGTGAGAGGGCGATTGATGGCCACGATCGCACGATGATCGTGGGCCATCAATGCGAGGCAATCGTGGCCACGATCCCACGGCGGATGAGTTACGATCATGCGTCCATCAGGCCAGGATCGCGTGGCGATCAGGTCACGATCGCACGGTGACGAGACAAAATCGTATGGTCGTTGATTACACACAATTTAGTGTCAAAATAAATTCCCAATATTACCAATTTATGATTAATCAAAGTAATTAATTGGTATCATGGTAATTAAGGGTCGAATCCACGGAGAATTAGGGAAATTTGAGAGATATCTTTGAAATTCGGTCAAATCGAACGATGAAATGAGTTTAGAAATTGGGGATTTTACAATATTAAGAAAGATAACTCAAAATCGAATCCACGGAATCAAAATACAGGTGATTTGGATAAGATTTTGAAGAGAAATCGAAGTTTGAAGAGAGAAGAAAAATTCGTTTAGAAAAATGATTTAAAACCGAAAATTAAACTAAATTAAACTAAATCTACGATTCTAAAATGAAAATTAACTTTAAATGATGAAAGATTAAGATGAAATCAACCAATCTAACCCAAATTAATCTTCGAAATGATCCAATTAATCGCCGGATTCATGGCTTTTCATTCCAAAATTCCGAAGATGAATATTGATGTTCAAGACTTGATTTCTCCCTCCTCTCTCGATCGAAATTGAAATTAATGCACTTAAATGGAGCGGAAATGAGTTAAGATCATACAGGAACAAACGACATGCGAAAAGATTCTCTAAACAAGGAGAATTTGGAGAATGATCGTGGGCCTGTCTTTTCGCGCGAAGAACCGTTCTTAAAAGAACGAAATTTGATATCAGCCGTTGGATCTTGCGGTTTCATCGCAATGGACGGTCCCGATCGCACGGCGATTCGCGAATCGTCGTCTTCACTTGTGATTGTCGGATTTTGATCCAGCGGTCATGATTGATCGGTGATTCATCGCGATAAACGGCTGTGATGCATTCACTTATTCTTCTTATATGCGCACGTGCTTGATTGTTGATGCGGTGGACTTCGTGTCCATCGCATCGACATCATCGCGTTGATCGCGGTTGGATTCAACGCGCGAGAAGCGGCCACGTCACTTGAAATCAAATTAAAAGATGGGACTTTAGTCCCACACGGAAAAAATCAAAGAAATGCTTCAGTATATAAGGTATGACGGTTATATGGGATTAGTAATTTGTTTCCCTATACACGGGAGACCTATACATATTATAGATATATATATATATAATGTATATAATACACGCACACGTCAGCGCCACGTCACCTCCGCTCCACGTAGGCGCTCGCGCCTGTCCACGTGGCGATGCCACGTGCACACGCGCGATTAAATCACATTTTTTTGTATTTTTTTAATTAAATTAAATATTTAAAAATCGAAATAAAATTCAAATAAATTCAGAAAAATTCCATAAAAATTCCTAAAAAATTGTAAAATTCATAACTTTCAAAATATAACTCCAAATTAATTCAAATTTGTTTTGTTGGATTTAGAATTGAATAATCTATCATTTTGAAAGGTCAATTTATTAAAATAATAAGAGAATTAATTTATATTAATTTTATACATTTATGTATTATATAAAATAAATTCATATAAATACATAAATGTTGATAAATGCGTTTTCTCTTATATTTTCACTCTTAAAACGTGATTATAATCATAAACATAATTGGAGTTAAAGATTATAATATTTAATTATGCGTAATAATCCACAAATTGATGTATTTTAATATCTAATCATGAATTTAAACACAATGATAGAAATATGCTTAAAAGATTATAACATGCATATATTTCTAATGATTAATGCATTAATTTGCATTAATAACTATGTAATTACATGCATAAATAGCATGTTATCACACGGCGATCATGGGCATCGAGCGTGAGCCACGATCTCTTTGAGATTGATTCCGTCGTTCGATTAAGATCGGGTGACCTTTTCATGATCGCGCATCCGATGAAGATTGGGCGCTCTCGAAGCATCCACACGTCGCCAGGTAAGCCGTCCAATCTGTCACTTAAATGCCCCTTCTTTGTACAATCGCATTTGACGTCCCTTGTGCTGCCACGTCACCTACGAAGGAGAGATTCCGTAGGAACATAGTCCCACATGGAGAAAGTAGGCGAAACAGGTAAGTATAAAGGAGGGGGCGGCGTAACGCATTTGCATTACCGCCCCAAACTCTTAACCAAGGCCCACTAACCCATGGGCCCTCCAAATTCCAGTGCTCACTCTGCCACGTGGTGCACCCCCGGGCGTCCGCATGGACTCTTGTGGCCTCTGCCACACGTCCTCGTCAGCTCAGCCACCTAGGCTCCCCGTGTGGGCCATGTGCGGCTCTGCCACATGGCCTTACGTGCCACGTCGCATCCGCGCGGGTCCTTTACGCCATGTCAGCTTCCCGTGCCACATCAGCTCCGCAGTCCTGGGGTAAATAACCCCACTTTTTTGCGATTTAATTAAGAAATAATTAAAATTAAATCAGTAAAAAATCAAATAAAATCAGAAAAACACTAAAAACTTCAAAAATCAATAACCTTGAAAATACAACTCCTTTTAATCTCAAATTTTCTCCATTGGATCACAAATTTCTTTCTTTTTAATATCATGCCCTCTATATAATGAAAACAATAAAATGAGATGGATTGAAAATAATATCAAGTCTTTCATTAAGAATTCCTTCTTTTAATCATCCAGTCATTCTTTCCTTGGAATTAATTATTTTAATCATCTCCTAAAGTCAAAGTAAATCAAAGAAAATACTTAATTCCTATTTATTTAACTGATGTAGGATATTTCAAAATACGATGATATTAATGACGATAATGATATAATAGAGAATAATCCTACAACTAAAGGGAGGATCTATGAATGATATCAGTAGGAATTTTGGCTATAGATCACTGGAGGTATAGTTTGATATAGTTCAAGACTATAAGGTTATATGATGATTTTAGTAGAGATGATAATATGAATAATATGATGAGAGAAGAGAAATGGAGAATAAGTTGTTATGGCTTACTTATTAAGCAAGGACAGATATAATATAGTTTTATATTGTAGATAGGAAATAGAAAAGATGATATGGTCGATTAAAGGAATAAATATTGTGGAAAAAATGATAACGTTAGTGATGGAACGAAGAAAAGTATAAAGAGAATATGGTGTCAAGGAGAAAATTCGATGAAATCAAGGAGGAGTTCGTGATCAATCCCACTCCAATTGCTTCAAAATCAAGTCTAAACACGGGGGGATCATGAAGAACTAAAGATCTTCCTCAAAATTTGTTTAATTCACTTTACGAATCGATGAAAAGTTGAAGAACAAGACGGGAGAATACATGCTTTTAAAGGAAAATTTCGCCCAAAAATTGTGGCCGATCGAAGGGGTCGTGGGAGCGACTTCCTTGGGCGACGTCATGGCTCTCGAATTAGCGGTGAATTAGCCTTGATTTTGCTTCAAAAGAAGCCACGATCGCACCACGATCGCGGTTCAATCGTACCACGATCGCGGTTCAATCGTACCACGATCGTGGATTTCTTCCACGATTCTTCCCAGTCGTCCGATGGCGTGTCGAGGTGAGTTGGAATGTTCTGATTTCGCAGCCGTCCGATCTTCCTCTATTTTTTAAGATGGCTCCACGTTGTCCACTAGCATCGCCTGTCCGATGGAGATCAGACGCTCCGGAAAGCTCCACGCGTCGCCAGGTGAGAGAAAGATGTGTCTTGATTGATGATCCGAAGGTATGTCGAATCGGGACCGTCTAATGGCATTCCATGCAGATCACACGATCTGGTGAATAAAAGTGGTCCATCTTCGAAGTTGCATGTCCGATGCAGATCGGAAGCTCTTGAACCATCCACGTGTCGCCAGGTATGTTGCTGATCGCCCCACTTACTCTTGATTTTTAAGCAGGTGTCTTGATTGATGATCGCGTGGACTCAGGTCCACGCGATCAACGGCTTGCGATCTTCGTCGACGGCTCTGATGCAGCCACGTGTCCTGCAAAGGTAAGTTTCCGTGGGGACCTAGTCCCACACGGAATGAAAAATAAAGCTTTGCCACTATAAAAGCTAGAGGGGAAATACGCATTTGCGTTACCGCCCCAATATACTTACCAGGGCCCACTAACTCGTGGGCCCATCACCTGTCGACCCTCCTGCCATGTGGCGCCCCTCACGGGTGTCCGCGTGGACCGTGTGGACACGCGTGGTTTCCTGCCCTATGCGCCACCTGCGTCTCGCGTGGGCCACCCGCGGCCCTGCCATGTGGCCTCGGTGCCGCATCGCATCCGTGCGGTGCTCCCGCGTGCCACGTCAGCTCGCCATTTGGCCCTGCTCGCCACGTCATCACCTGCGGGTAAGTAAAACCCCTTTTTGCAATTTTAAATAAGAAAAGCTGAATAAAAATTTATTTAAAACTCAAATAAAAATCCGAAAAAGAGCATAAACTTCAAAAAATCATAACTTTAAATATACAACTCCTTTTTAATCCAAATTTTCTCCATTGGATCACAAATTTCTTCCTTTTTTAACATCATGTCATTTCAAATATATTTTCAAAGAAGAAATCAATATGAATTAAAAATTACTTAACTCATTTCTTAATAAATATTATGAATCATAAATTCTTCTTGAAATTATCCTTCAAAACATGCACTAAAGTCAAAATCATTCAATAAAAGAGATTAACTTCTATTAATTTAAACTTAACAAAAGACTAATCATCTATTAAGCATGAAATTATCCCTAATTTATGCGTAAATATTGACTTTAGTGAAATGACATACCAATGGAGAAAATTTCTAAAAAGTATGATAACATGCATCATATTCTCATAAAATAAGCATGAATATGAGTTAATTATGATAAGAATTTAAGTTATAAAGGCATGCTATCACACCACGTCAGCTCCGCAGGTCCCGTGGAGAAATAAACCCCCTTTTTTCTATTTGTTTAAATGAAATAGATTAGACTGCTGAAAAATCAAAATAAATTCCTACAATATACAGAAAATTCAGAAATTTATATCTTTAAAACTCCTTTTAAACTCAAATTTTCTCTATTGGATCACAAATTTCTTCATCTATACCACCTAAAAAATATAAATTCAAATAAGAAAATGGGATGGATTGAAAATAATACTAAGTAATTCATTAAGAATTCTCTCTTTTAATCATCCAATCATTCTTTTCTTAGAATTAATATTTTCTTATAAATTATTTAATCTTGAAAAAGATCAAACATCAATAAAGTGAAGTAATTAACACTGAATTAATTCATAAATATGAACTTTAGTGAAATGGCATACCAATGGAGAAAATTCATAAAAATAGGATAACATGCATCATAATTACATCAAATAAGTATGAATATTAGTTAAATAAGATCAGAATTTAAGTTAAATATGCATGTTATCACAACTCAACTTGTCGATTGGGTTAAATAAATCCTTATTCAATTAATATATATGTTAATATACTTAATTGATAAGGAATACCAATAAGTGTTATTGGGTTGATAAGAGTCATTAACTAATGATATATATGGACCTAGAGGGTCACACACATAAGATCAATGGACGTTGGTCGATATAGACATAATAATAAGGGTTTTGTGAAAATTTTGCATTCCTAAAGTCTATATATAGGGGAAAAATGACCATATTTGAGGTTCCCTTGCAAGCCTAGTAGAAATTGTTCCCTCTCGTCTCGTCCTCTCGTGGTGACTAGTGTTCAAGAGGAGATTCGATTGTTTGAAGACTATATGGATACCGCTAGAGGCCGAACAATTGAACGGTTGAAGAACTCTTTCAAATGATCATCTAGAATGGATGATGAGATCATCTATTCTTGGTGCTTCAACTTTGTTGAATTTTTTGATTCCAACATCTTCCGCTACAATCGTTGTTTTGGTTGAAACTTTGGAGAGCTTGTCAAGCCTCAGATTCCATCAAAATCTACATACCAAATATTTTTAAATAGGGAGAGAACAACAACAACTCAAGGTACCCATTCAAGCCTTGTGGGAAATCTCTCATTTCTTCTCTTTCTCTCTGGGTAAAGAGATTTAAAGAGGAGATCCAACCATCCATAGATGGTGTGGATACTCCTAGAGTCTAGTGATAACATGAATTTCATTATATGCATCTGCATACTTTTAAGCACTTTTTATGCATAATTTCAATCTATATGATGCATGTTATCATCATAAAATGGAATTTTCTTCAATTTAAGGCCAAATCACTTAATTCTATATTTTTCATCAAGTTGAGAATTATCATGTGTTTTAAGTGTGTTTGACCCTTTCAACGGTCAAACCACTTGTATTTGACCTCAAATTCTTGGTCTTAAATGTTTCAGGATTTAAGTGATTACATGAAGGTTTAAGAAGAGGAAGAAAAGAATAAAAAATGAGTTAAGAGTAAAAGAGGGAATTAACCTAGTTGACTCTAGAAAGTCAACTAGGAATTAATTCACTCATAGTTTTGTTTTTTGTCTAATTCTTGAAGATTTGAAGAGGATCGAATTCTTGATCTAATGAAGAAATTTTCATGCAAAAAGGAGTTCTACAAATAAAGTTATGAATTTTTTAAGACTAACCATTTTTCTGGATTTTTTTGTATTTTTTCTGAATTTTTCATAAATTAAAAAAGAAGGAAAAGGGGGGAAAATTAGGTGCAAGACCCGCGCGTAGCTGACGTGGCGACGCGGCGATATGGCAGCGCGTTAGATAGCCAACTCGGCCCGAGTCCACGTGGATGCCTATGTGGCGTGTGGACCAAGTGGCACGTGGACTAAGTGGGGTATGAAGGTCCCAACAAGGTGGTGATTTAACCTAAGAGGGGGGGCTTAATTAGCTTTGTGTGTTGCTTGTTTGTTTTCTACTTTTCTTTTAATATGATTCATTGGTTTAGTACTCACTTCTCATCCTCACTGTGCACCAAGGATTATTATACTGTTTGGGGGACCTAACGTCCCTTAATCCAGTCTCGAGTGTTGTCGACTTGAATCCTCAATCCTCACCGAAAGAAACCTAATCCTCTCACCCTCCAAATGGGTGAAGGACAATGTTCAATAATGGGGTTTAGGTCTGCCCCCTAGTGGCAAACCTAACACTCACCTTTATCCGACCCTACGACACTACCCTCTAGGCCTCAACCTCCTTGGCTCCTAGACACCCTAACTCCCTCTGGCCGATCTTCACACAATGGTGCATCCCTTCAAGCCATGTCTTTCCTCTCCCACAAGTACCGCTGACCTTCGATAAAGCGAGACCTCGTCTTCAAGCTCCTCCTGGTTGTCTTGCTCCCCAAGTCTTGACTCCTTGTTGTCTCAACTAATGAGACACTCCCGATCTCCATGTGTGTGATTGCAGGAGTATGTTTATATAAATGATGATAGCTATATGAGATGATGATGGAAAGTAAATGAGAATGAATTAAAAAATAAGTGAGACTCATCATACAACAACTGCAGAGTTTGATTTTCTAGTCTAGGGTTGACTTTGTCTAATGGTTGACTTTGACCTTAGGTTGACTTTGACTTATAGTTGACTAATATCTATAGTTGAATTTGACTTATAGTTGACTTTGACCTTCGATTGACTTTGCCTTAGAGTTGACTTTGACTTACAATTGATTGACTATGACTAGCTAGGGTTGACTATGAGTGAGTGGTTGACTATAACTCTTTGATTTGACCACTAAAAAAATGGGTTGATTGTGAATATTTGAGTTGACCACTTGCTAAATGAGTTGACCATGACTGACTATGGTTGACTATGAGTGAGAGGGTTGACTATGAGTATTTGGGTTGACGTAGTCTAACTGAATAATATCACTGTAGATCACAACAGAAGCTATGATAGATATATTACCTACCCACTATGATATCAACTATAACCGATACTGTGAATACCTGAGTTGATATCAGATCACTGTAAATTCAAAATTAAATATGGTAGAGAGGAATAGAGGATGTGAGGAAGTTACCTGACTCCAGTAATGTCTAATCCATGTAGAGGTTAAAATAATAAAAACACAAGAAAATATTATCTAATTATGGGATAGCAAACCTGTTTACTATATCAGAGAATTCACAAATGAAAGGATTGATAATGATTTTCTAAACACCAAAGACTTAAGATGATTGAGGTAGAATCAAATTCCAAAAAGAGCCACAAAATGTATTTACTTTCTCACTAAAATACCGAAAATGATTTGTGTAAAAAGAATCCACGCACAAGAGTTAGAGAATATAATTGTCTAATTGCTAAAAGATTGAAATTAACAACTGTTGAAGACAGTTTCAACACTAGTTGTCAACACAGTAAATGCCTAAATACTAAAATGTCGACAATAATTACTATAAAAGATAATTCCAGCACTGGCGACAAATGGTAATTACCTAAACACTAAAATATTGATAGAAATTACTCTAATAGATAATCCCAGCACTGAATGGCTAACCGTAATTCCCTAATCGCTGAAATTCCAACAATCATTAAGAAGAAAATTGCATCAAAGAATCACATAGAGTGATTGTCAAATTTCAAAAGGACAGAAGATGATCACTATCGGAAATTGATTTATGTTCATTGTCAAAATAAATCGATGAATTTTTTTGTTTAAATGGATAATCTAAACAGATTTCAAAGGTAGTCACTAGAGAAGTATAGCACTGCATATAGTTGAAAAAATATTATCACTTATATTTGGACTCCCTTCAAGATTTTGCAATGATGCAACAATGAAATGGGAAAACCTGTTAGAAATTCGTATTCTTGTAGCAATTAAAACGTGAACACGTGATTAAGTGGAAGTCTAGATGGGGATAAAAAAGATAACGTGAAGAAGTCTTTAATGTTGCAAAAGAATGGCGATTTAAGGAATACTGGTGATAGAGTTAATGAAAACTTCAAGGAGCTTGGTCGTGAGCTATAGCATGCATTTTGAGAGGGTTGAATCACTGAATGAACGTTGTTTCCGCTGACCGTTGAGCCTTTTGGAAGCTTGAGGACTTCGAAGAGCTTCGACAGAGAGGAAGAAAGAAAGCCCTTGTTTTCCTTTTTAGTGTTTTTTCGAAAAAAATTAGGGTTAGCTCTCTTTAGTGAAAGTCTCCCTTATATCCTAAGTAGTAACTAATCTGTCAATAATCTTAGATAACATCTGATGAACATAAGTTATGACTAATAGCCCAAAGATTGCTATACTGAAGATATACAATAGTAAATTTATATTTCCTGCAAAATATAAAAGCATGCATGCATTCTCAAATACTTGAATAGGGATAGTCCAAAAAAACACATGATATCGATTAATAGCATAAGATCAATGGATATATGACATTAAGAAATTTAACTAGTCTAATGCTACTGAAGAAACATATCATCTTGAAACTACAATTCAAAATATGTATTGACATCAAAAGACCAAGCACTAATAGCTGAAAATAGTGGGCCTAAGTATCGCAATAGAGAGAGAGAGGCATTTGGGCCCGTTAGGGCGAATTGAAGATAATAGGAGGCCCTTCCTTATAAAAGCCTCCAATCCTCAAATTTTTTGCTTGTGGGACTAGTCTAACGTGTTACATTTGTTAGGCAACATAGCAGCACGTGAGGCGTCAGATCAAGCGTGCAAAAGGCGTGCATTGATCGGGTAAAGCCAGGACCACCAGATCTTGAATAAGCGCACGTGAGAAATTTGTAGCCATCAACCTCACTAGTGAGATCCAACGACTGGGACTTAATCACGCAACCCGCGAATCCTAGAGTGACACGTGGCAGCTTGTGAACGCTCAGAACATGCTAAATAGACATGATAATATATAATTATTTATGTATATTAAGGCATAAAAGATTTCAATCCTATGCATGTTATCATATTTATGATTGTTTATCTATCATTCTATACAAAAATTATTATAATCTCAAAATACATTAATTTAGGGTTAATTATGATGAATTAAAGATAAATAATTTCATAACCCATATTTACATGAGATTATTATTAAACTTTTAAAGTTAAATAATGAGAGAAATCATTTTATATACATTCATTTAACTTTCTAAGTTATAAAATCTTAAAAATAAATGTGTTTTTTTAAATAGAAATTTAAATTTCTTGTTATTTATTAAATGTGATTTATTTTTTAGAATGATAGATAATTAAATTTCTGATCAAATGAAAAAATTTGGATTAATGTGGAGTTATATTTGGAAAGTTATGAATTTTTCTAATTTTAGGGTTATTTTTTTGGATTTTTTAATTTTCTGAATTTTTAAAGAATTTTTCAAGATTTTTCTAATTAAAAATCGATTATTCAGACTTTTAATAAGCAGTGTACGTGATGTGGTGCAATCTGGAGCGTTCGATCAATCACGATCAACAATCAAAGGCGAGGGTTGATGTGGCGTCACGTGGAGCATTTGATCTCGCGAAGAATCGTGACCGTTGATCGTCACTTAAGGCAGGGGTACGTGGCGCATTCTAGTTCATTGGCGAAATCATTTTTAAAATGATTTAATCTCCGTTGAAACAAAGGAGTTATAACGGCTGAGATTAAAACCGACGGAAATGCATATGAGCGTCGGATCAAGATCCAAGGGCGGGAGTTTGATGTGTTATTTATAACGCACGCGATATGGCATCATCTTGGCGGTCCATCTGCGATCCAACAGTCATGACTTAATGGTAACGATTTGCATCCGAGTGTTTCATCACAGCCGTTGATCGAAGATTAAATAACGATCAGACGGTTACGCCCAATTTCCCTATAAATTGAGATGTTCTTCAACATTGTAAAGCATTCTAGGGAAATTCAACTTAGTGGAACTGTTTAAGCACCAAATCATGTGAATCTATTGCTTTCACTCGCTTCTTGACTCATTTTTGCATCCACAGAGTGCTTGAGAGTAATATTTTGTGAAGAGACGAGGAAGAATTTGACGCTTAAACATCGACAATCGCTTTTTCTAAATTTTGATGAGTAGCCTTGATCCGGCGACTAAATTGGATCAAATCGAGCGCAATCTTGGGTAAGGGATCATGTTTCATTCCTAATCTATCTTTTTATAGCTTTAGATTTCAATTTTCAAATCGTAATTTGAGTCAATTTCAATTTCAGTTTTTCAGAAATTTCTCTCCTGTTTGATTGATGATTTCTCCGCGAAATCAAATCTAATTTTCAGTGATTTTTGATTCTGTGGATTTGTCTTTGAGTCCTCTTTCCAAAAATATCAAATTGACTAATTTCTATCTACATTTCATTGTCCGATTAGATCAAATTTGAAAGATATCATCAGAAATTACCTAAATTCCGTGTGGATTCGACCCTTATTGACCACTATACCCTTCAATTCCTGTTTATTTCCTAAAATTGGGGAATTTGATATTTGGTTTGACTCTTGAGTGTGTGTTTTCAATGACCTCGCGGTCTCAATTCGTCAAGTGGCGCCGTTGCTTGGGAATTAAGGCATAATTTTGATGAATTTAGTCAATTTTGACTTAGTCAACTTGGATTTTTTTTTTTGAAATTCACTCACATCGATCAAACAGTGAGTGATCCGAAGCAGAAATTCATCTTCGAGACCCTTAATTCGATAAGATTAAGTGATTTCTAAGGATTACGTGTGATCATTTCATCAAATTTGCGTTAAGAGCGCTTCACTCTCACGGATAGCGACACTTAGGTACAATCGACGTCAATTTTTGATAATTTATAAGTATTTGTAGGTTATATTCATCTAAATACTCGATCCACCCTTCCATGAGACGATAGACCAATTGGAGATTCCAAAATATTCCTTTAAACATAGATCTTTTTAGAAAGATCCTCGCAATCCCCCGACACTAGTGAGACTTCTTCCACTGTAGACCTGATAGAACCAGTAGAAATAGCCTGAAACGACGAGAGAAATGGAAGGAATCGCCTTAGTGACTACGCCATGACTGTCCTTCAAAGACTTGTCAAGAGAATTCACGCACCCCTTAAATAGAGGGACAAATTTTAGAACTGATTTCCCATGTTATGAGTATGCTCCAGATCTTCCATGGTAAACCTTGTGAGGACCCATATAGACACGTAGACAAGCTATCCCAAGTATGTGAAATTAGTCATCTTCATAATGTCCCCACCAACACAATGAAGATGAAACTCTTTCCCGCTACACTTAGAGACCGAGCCAAGGATTGGTTTTTAAAATTAGGGAAAGAATTCACTAGTTGGGTAGAGATGGAGGAGGAATTTCTAAGAAAATATTATTCCGTAGGAAACACTACCTCTGTTCGAAAAGCCATCCACGAGTTTACCCAAGGCACGAGTGAAATGTTTCATTAAGCCTATGAGCAACTTAGAGACCTCAATAGGGAGTGTCCACACCATGGAGTGTCTAACCATGAATTAGCACAACAATTTTATGACGGTTTAGGCCCGAAAGATAAATATCTTTTAGATGTAGCAAGTGGTGGCACCTTCATGAGCAAATATGAAGATGAAGCTATGGAACTCATCGAGACGGTGGCGGAGAAATCTATAAAATTCAGAAATTCATAACTTCATTTCTAAAACTTCTTTTTAACTCAAATTTTATCCATTGGATCACAAATTTATTCATCTTTCAAATTATGCCACTAAAATATAAATCCAAGCTAGAAAATAGGAAGAACTCACAATAATATTAGATCAACTCTTTGGAATTGTATTTTGCTTCATCTTGTCAATCTCTTCTGAAAATTTATTCTTTTAATCATCCACTAAAGTCAAAAATATCTCAAGGAAAGTGGTTAATTTCCAATTATTTAACCTTGAAAAATGGCTATAAAATAGAATCGGCTTAAACACATGGGAGATAGCTTACCATTCTAATTCTACTTTCTTTTCTATTTTTCTTTCATGCTAATTCTACTAAGATTTAGTTTATTTCATTTATTTTCTCCTAATTCTACTTGCTGCAAGCCTTTATAAGGGAAGGAATGAGATAATTCAGAATTAAAAATTTCTTAGGCATTTTATGGGATATTCGAGTGAATTATGATGAGATCATAATATAGTGATCGCTAGTCTTTAAACATATGTTCTAAACATTCCTATTCGTGGGATATTCGAGAAGGACATCGAATTATCTGGAAAGAATAGCACTATCTGATCCATCTCATATGATGAGTATGGCCGATCCTATAGCCATCGGTGTGGAGACACTAAGGATAGATAGTGGGTGCTCTTTGGAGAAAGAGTTCACTGAATTGATCCGTACGAATCCCTGAATGGTAATATACCTAATTGTCAATCAGGTCGATTAATGTCATGATTGTGTATGTGGTCCTTTGACTTGAGACATCCAAAGACATCTTGTGGATGGATGATCGTGTTTTTGATTATGACTTACGAATCCCTAGTCACGGGATATCTAAAACGTCATATATTGGATACGACATGAAGTCCACGAAGATGATTGTGTGGTCAAGATGGGATCATCCACCCTCGGTATATGAGGAGATCGACTCAAGGAATGAGATGCGGTTAAATCCTTGGCCAAGGTAGCGGAAATATTAGAGAAGTTGTTCTCCATGATTTCCTACTCGCATCGGGATTAAATTGAGTGACGGATTAGGGTTTGACAATTAACCATACCCTAAGTCATTCATGAGTCTCGTGTGGATGAAGGATTATACGTACACGGTAACCAATGACGGCAGGGTTCCATGAAAAGAGTTCTAATATACTCCATATCTCCTAGAGCACGTGGTGTAGCTTGGCACCCACCTGGGCTGGCGACTCAACCTCGTCGATTGGGTTAAATCGATCCTTATTCAATTAATCTATATGTTGATATAGTTAATTGATAAGAAGGACCAATAAGTGTTATTGGGTTGATAGAGTCATTAACTAGCGAGATATATGGACCTGGAGGGTCACACACATAAGGTCAATGGACGTCGGTGGATATAGACATAATAATAAGGGTTTTTGTGAAAAGTTCACATTCCCAAAGTCTATAAATAGGGGGAGAACGACCATAATAGAGGTGCCCATGCAAGCCTAGTGGAACTTCTCCTCCCTCTTCTCTTCCTCTCGTGGTGACGAGCGTTCAAGAGGAGATCCGATCGTCTAGAGACTGTGTGGATACCGCTAGAGGCCGGACGCTTGAACGGTTGAAGAACTCTTTCAAATGATCCAAGTAAGTATGAATTTTATTCTATACTAGATGATAGGATCACCTAGAATGGATGATGAGATCATCTATTCTTGGTGCTTCCACGATGTTGAATGTTTTGATTCAACACCTTCCGCTGCAATCATTATTTTGGACAAAGATTTGGAGAGCTTTTCGAGCCTCAGATCCCAGCAGCTTATTCCCCCAAAGAGGTTTTGGTATCTCTATCGATCAGGGAGCTTCACTATATCAATAATAGTAGTACCAAGAAAAGGATGATACAAGCTACGACTTGCTATGGAGAGCGCAAGGATGTGCGTGCAGATAGTCATTAACTCAAGGTTTAGAAAGAAGAATGAGTGGATGAGAAGTATAGAAATTTTAAAAATCATACTATGAGCGTGAGTGAATTCTTAGATTAGACTTTATGGTTCCCCAAAGGAATAACTACATCAAAAATTCCATCAACTCTACAACCTCCTCAATATAACATTTAAGGTTGCTCTTCCCATGGCTTTCTAAACAATTGAAGGTGTTCATGTACTGTATGTTTTTCATATTTCATGTGGTTTTGGAAAGATCATGTTCTTGCTCCTATTTTTTAAAATCAGATCATGCATAGAATACCAAATGAAGGAATACAAAAATTTAAAATTTTAAGTTTTCTAGAAAACTCCCCCCCCCATACGCATTCCTTTTATTGTCCTCAATAAAAATCAGCATGCTCATGGAAAAGAGATGGAAATCATGAAGCATGAAATGAAAAATAAATAAATAGGAATGATACAAAGGGGCTTAAATAAAAACTTAGCAAGTATTTTGCATTGGTTGCATTCTTCTCTTCATTTGTGGAGTTCTTTGGGGATGAATTTCCCTCTTTTGTTGTTCTCTCCTCCTTAGTGTATATGGAGCCTTAAGAAAAACAAATGCAAACAGCAAATACGAATACAAGAATAAAGTTAAAAGTAAATGCAAGAGCAAAAATAAGGTAAAAACAAGTACAAAAACAACAATAACGTAAAAAGTAAATGCAAAAACAAAATAAGGCTTGGTTGCCTCCCTAACAAGGGCTAAGTTTTAAGTCTTTAGCCAGACTTAACTTACTCTAGTGACTAATTAGTGGCTAAAATTTTCAAGAAATTGCAGCTCTTCATTATGGGTAGGTGGTGGTCCTTCACCAATGTATCGTTTCATTCTATGCCCATCTATCTTGAAGGAATTTTTGGTCTTAGGATCTAAAATTAAGACCGATCCATTGTTAAATGCTTCAAGGACCTCATATGGACCATCCCACCTAGAGCGCAACTTCCCTGGAAAGCGTTTAAGACAAGAATTATAAAGTCATACCTTTGTCATGAACATGAAAAGTTTTCCGATTAACGTGTTTGTTATGAAAAGCCTTGTTTTTGGCTTTATAAATCCCAGCGTTTGGATACGAGTCATTCTGTAATTCTTGGAGCTCTTGAAGTTGAAGAAGTCTTTCTTTTCCCGTTTGCTCAAGAGAGAGATTGAGATTTTTAATAGCCCAATAAGGCCAATGTTCTAATTCGACGTGGAGGTGGCAAGGTTTGCCATATATGAGCCTAAATGGAGACATCCCGATGGGTGTCTTGAATGCGGTGAGGTAGCCCATAGAGCATACGATAGCCTCGATGCCCAATCTCTTCTATCCGTGTGAATTATCTTCTTCAATATGTTCTTGACTTCTCTATTTGATGACTTCTACTTGGCCATTTGCTTAGGGATGATACGGGGTCGTAACGCGATGGTGAACTCTATATTTCTAAAGTAAAGCCCTTAGTCACAATGGCGAGAAGCTGATAATTAGGAAATGTGTCACTAATCTATCTTGAAGACGTGGTCTGAAGTCGAGAAAGGTGATCAGTGACGTAACGACTTAGTGCGGTCGTTTAAAACACACGATATTCGATCAAACAAAATTTATAATTCCGAACCATAAACAACACGCTTGACTTTTTCTCCAAGAGTTGACTTGGTCAAACTTCAGCCTAATTAGGGTTTTTAAGATTTTAAAGTGATATATTATTTATAGTAATAATATGAATATATGAGGGAAGATATTTTAAGAATTTTAGAGAAATTTCAAGAAGAAAAGTCAAAAGTCAAGGTCAAAGTGTTGGCTTTAACCCGGCGTTGACTTTCTATAAAATCAAAGAGGAAAAAAGTGTTATAAAAATATATTTTCAGAAACTAGAGAGAAGAAAGATAATTTTGACATAATTTATATGATTTTTAGAAAAGAATTATATTTACTATGATTTATTGAAAATCAAAAATAAAAAAATCCTGAAATGAAGATCTCTATCAAAATCATGAAACTGACTAGGCCAATGATATCCAAATCAAACAATTCACATATGAATATAAAGCTTACAATGACAGGATTCCAGGGAGACCAAAATTTTTGAATTTTACCTTGTAAATTAGAAGTAATTTCCCTAGAAAGTCAACGCCCAAATTCGAATTGAAAATGAACAGTAGTTGGTCAACCGTTAAATTGAGGGGTCAAATGTTGATGAAAGTTTACAAATCAGATATCCACATGAAGCTGATGAAACAAGGAATCCAATGAAATCAAAATCGAATGATTTGGACTTAAGATAAGTGAGAAATCCTTGTTTGAAAATTACAGAAATTTGGCAATCAAATTTGGGTGAAATGATGAATTTTCCTATTTGTAAACTCTAATTACCAATATAAATCTAATATAAGCTACCTAAATTGCAAGGATTACAAAGAAATCACACTACTTACCCAATTGACGTGAAGATTGGGCTTCAAATCACGTGGATTGAAGAGTATTTCTCCGATTTCTTCTTCGGCATGCGTTCGGCGTTGAAGGGGTGATTGTGATCGATTCTCGTAACAATTTGTAATCAATCCTGCCTCAATATGAATGCAATTGAATCTAGAACGCAGGGGGATCACAAAGAACTTAAGATTTTGCTCCATAAATGTTTAATTTATTCACATTTAAATTAAAAGTTAAGTTTGGAAGAGAGAAGAACATAGATTTATAAGAATTTCATCACGAAAAATTGGGGCCACCTGATTTGCTGAAAGCTGATTGGATAGTTACAATGCGTTCATGTTGCTACGATTAGGGGGCACATTTCCACGACGCGGGCCCACCTCCTTCTTACGATTTTCCGTTTGATCTTCATTGGAGTGTCCGCATAAGGCCATGTTTCCCTCCACGATTCCCCTAGTTCGCGATTAACACTCAACCTTCTGATGTCATTTACGGGATTGACGGCTCACGATTACGCACGTGCTTTGATTATGATTAGGTGGACCGGAGTCCACGAGATTGATGCGCATCAATCACTGCAATCTCATATGACGCACCACAAGCTGCCACAGGAGGAATCAACAATTGATTTGGTAGGGTGAATCATTTTCTTAATTTATTTATATCTTTATTTGTGTGTAGAGCATGAGGAATTCTCGGTTTACTTGGTGGATTAAAGTGTCCGCCGAAGGAGTCCCGTGAGCCTAAAGTTTCTAGTACATTACTTTCTTCTTGACATCATTTAAGGTAGAACATTCATTTCAGATTCTATTAATGCTTGACCTATGACTTTTCTAAGGTCATTTTTTAGTCCTATTACACATTCTTTATGTTATCATTTCTAAGGGACTAGCAATGATTTAAGTTGGGGGTCTGATAACATGCATATTTAACTTGATTTCTTATCATATTTAACTAATATTCATTCTTATCTTATATAATTATGATGCATGTTATCATAGTTTTATGAATTTTCTCCATTGGTATGTCATTTTACTAAAGCCCATATTTCTGTATCATTTAAGGTTAATTTTGTGTTTTATTCATGTTTGATCTTTTCCAAGGATAAATCATTAGAAATTAACCACTTTCTTTATTTTTTTACTTTAGTGGACGATTAAACGAATAAATTTCAAGACGAGAACGATGGGATGAAGCTAAATAGAATTCTTAAGGGTTTATTTAATATTATTATGCATTCATCCTAATTTCTTGTTTGGATTTATATTTTAGGTGGCATGATGTTAAAAATACAGAACTTTGTGATCTAATGGAGAAAGTTTGAGTAAAAAAAAGAGTTATATAAATGAAGATATGAATTTCTGAATTTTATAGAATTTTTCTGAATTTTATTTTTGATTTTTTAGGTATTTTTGGATTTCTAAAAGCTTAAAAAATTGCAAAAAGGGGTTTGATTTTGCGGGACCCGCGCAAAGTTGACGTGGCGCAACGCAATCTTGTGATGGAGTCATGTGAGCCCATGTGGACGCCTACATGGTGCGATGTCAATTAGGCTGGCTTTTGATAGGCCCAGGGGTATAGTGGGCCCAGATTAGAAAGAGGGGGTGTGCTAGGTCCGTACGGGCGTCGTGAGTACTTAGAGTTTCCCATTATATATGCGATTTTCTCCTTGTTTTCTTCCGTGTGGGACTAACTCCTCTCTCAGTGTTCGCAGGCGACGTGGCAACTTGTGGTGCGTCATATGAAATTGCAGTGATCGATGCGAGTCAATCTCGTGGACTTCGGTCGACCCAATCATAATCAAATCACATGCCTAATCGTGACTTGTCGATCCTGTAAGTGGCATCAGACGGTTGCGTGTTAATCGCGCACTAAGAGAATCGTGGAGGGACACGTGAACTTATGTGGACACTCCGATGAAGATCAAACGGAAAATCTTAAGGAGGACATGGGCCCACTTCGTGGGAATGTGCCCACTAATCATAGAAACGTGGATGCATCGCGACTGTCCAATCGTCATTCAGCAAATTGGATGGCCCTGATTTTTCACGATGAAATTCCTATAAATCTATGTTCTTCTCTCTTCTAAACTTAACTTATAATTGAGACATGAATAAATTATGGATTTTTGGAGCAAAAATCTGAACTTCTTTGTGATCCCCCTGTGTTCTAGACTCAATTGCATTCATATTGAGGCAGGATTGATCACAAATTGTTCCGAGAATCGATCGGAATCACCCCTTCAACGCCGAACGCACATCAAAGAAGAAACCAGAGAAATACTCTTCAATCCATGCGATTTGAAGCCCAATCTTCACGTCAATCAGGTTAGTAGTGTGATTCCTTCGTAATCCTTGCAATTTATGTTGTTTAGATTAGATTTAGGTAGGTAATTAGAGTTTATCATTTCACTCTAATTTGATTGCGGAATTTTTTTTAATTTTCAAAAAAGGATTTCTCGCTTATGTTAAGTCTAAATCATTCAATTTTGGTTTCATTGGATTCCTTGTTTCATTAGCTTTCCATGGATATCTAATTTGTAAAAACTTTCATCAACATTTGAATATGAATGATAAAGGCACAATAAGTAGAAACAAGGATCATCCTTTTAATATATAATGGGTATAAAATAGAATTGGCTAAAACACATGGGAGGTAGCTTACCATTCTAATTATACTTTCTTTTCTTTTTCTTTTTCTTTCATCCTAATTCTACTTAGATTTTTTTTTTGTTTCTATACATATCCTAATTCTACTTGCTGCAAGCCTTTTTTAAGGAAAGGGATTAGATAATGAAAAGTAAATTCAAAATTAAAAATTTCTAAGACTTTTTATGCAGCTTATTGAAAAAAAATATTAACTCATTCCATACTGCTCATCCTACCCATGTGTCATCCTTAGTAGACATGCCGCTTGATCCCCCGAAGAGGTTTTGGTATCTCTATTGATCAGGGAGCTTCACTATGTCAGTAATAGTATTGCCAAGAAAAGGATGATACAAGCTACGACTTGCTATGCAGAGTTGAAGGATTTGCATGCAAAGAGTCATTAACTCAAGATTTAGAAAGAAGAATGAGTGGATGAGAAGTATAGAAAATTTGAAAAAATCATACTACGAGCTTGAGTAGATTCTTAGATTAAACTTTGTGGTTCCCCAAAGGAATACCTAGATCCAAAATTTCATTAACTCTACAACCTCCTCAATATATCATTTAAGGTTGCTCTTCCCATGGCTTCCTAAGCATTTGAAGATGTTAATGTACTCTATGTTTTTCATATTTCATGTGATTTTTGGAAAGATCATGTTGCTGCTCACATGTTTTATAATCATATCATGCATAGAATTCCAAATGAAGGAATGCAAAATAAATTTAAAAAATTTTAAGTTACCTAGAAAACTCCCCCCCACACTCATTTCTTTTATTGTCCTCAATAAAAATCAGCATGCTCATGGAAAAGAGATGGCAATCATGAAGCATGACATGCAAAATAAATAAATAGGAAATGAGACAAAGGGGATAAAAGAAAAACTTAGCGAATATTTTTGTTGGTTGCATTCTTCTCTTTATTTGTGGAGTTCTTTAGGGATGAATTTCCTTCTTTTGTTTTTCTCTCCTCCTCAGCGTATATGGAGCCTATAGAAAAAACAAAAGTAAACATCAAAGCCAACAAAAAATATCAATACAAAAATAAATTTAAAGTAAGTGCGAAGACCAAAATAAGGTTAAAAATAACTACGAAAACAACAATAAGGTAAAAAGTAAATGCAAAGACAAAATAAGGTTGGATTGCCTCCCAACAAGGGCTAAGTTTTACGTCTTCAGTCGGACTTAACTCCCTTTAGCGACTAATTAGTGGTTGATATCTCAAGAAGTTGCAGCTCTTCATTATGGATAGGTGAGGGTTCTTCCTCACCAATATATGGTTTCAATCTATGTCCATTCACCTTGAAAGAATTTTTGGTCTTAGGATCTAAAATTAAGACCGATTTATTGTCAAACTCTTCAAGGACCTCATATGGACCATCCCACCTAGAGCGCAACTTCCCTGGAAAGAGTTTAAGAAGAGAATTATAAAGCCATACCTTGTCATGAACATGAAAATTTTTCCGATTAATGTGCTTGTCATGAAAAAGCCTTGTTTTTGGCTTTATAAATCCCGGCGTTTTGATACGACTCATTCTGTAATTCTTAGAGCTCTTGAAGTTGTAGAAGTCGTTCTTTCTTGGCTCTCTCAAGAGAAAGATTGAGCTTTTTAATAGCCCAATAAGTCCTATGTTCTAATTCGACAGGTAGGTGGCAAGGTTTGCCATAAATGAGCCTAAAAGGAGACATCTCGATGGGTTTCTTGATTGCGGTGCCACAGTCTTAGAAGAGATCTAGTAGCTTCACTGCCCAATCTCTTCTATCCGTGTGCATTATCTTCTTCAATATGTTCTTGACTTCTTTATTTCTGACTTCTACTTGGCCATTTGCTTGGGGATGATACAGGGTCGTAACGTGATGGTGAACTCCATATTTCTTGAGTAAAGCCTTGAAATGAGAGTTAGTAAAATGAGATCTATCGTCACTAATTATCGTTCTAGGATAACCAAATTGAGAAAATATATTGCTAACAATAAACTTATTAACCACTCGATGATTGTTTGTCCTCATCGGTATTGCCTTGACCCATTTAGACACATAATCCACCGCTACAAGAATATACTCTTTTCCCTCCGAGGGTGGAAATGGTCCCATAAAGTCTATCCCCCAAACATCAAAAATCTCTACCTCAAGGATAGATTTCAAGGGAATTTCACCTCTCTTTGAGATGTTTAATGAGTATTGGCACTTTAGACATTCCTTGCAATACTTCCCAAAAATAATATCAAATATCATGGTAGAATTTTCACTTTTGATGTGTGTTCCAATACTCAGGGATTGATTTTGTGACTAAGTAATTCACAATATGCGCAAACCAAAGTACCTTAGTCACGATGGAGAGGAGTTGTTCATCGGGAAATGTGTCACTAATCTCTCCTGAAGACGTGGTATGAAGTCGAGAAAGATGATCAGCCACTAAGTTCTCACTTCCCTTCTTGTCCTTAATTTCCAAATCAAATTCTTGAATGAGGAGAACCCATTGAATTAGTCACGGTTTACCCTCTTTCTTGGACAGCAAGTACTTTAAAGTGGCATGATCCATGTACACAATGATCGTGTTGCACAAGAAATAAGGCCTAAACTTTTCAAGAGCAAAGACGACTGCCAACAACTCCTTTTCTGTAGTCGTGTAGTGGAGTTGTGCATCAGTTAACGTCTTGCTTGCATCACAAATAGCAGTTGGCTTCTTATCTATAATGGCTTGAGCTTGGGTGCCATCTAGCGAAATGAATCAATGCGGTCATTAATTGCACATCGATTTGTGTCAAAAATATATCCAAACTAACAATTTTATGAAATTCATACAAATTAAGAAGTATATTAGTGCATAAGGGTCGAATACATGGAGAAATAAGAGGATTTTTTAGAGATCTTTTAGAATTTGATCAAATCGTACTATGAATTGAGGTGAGAAATTAGGGAAAATGATAGATTTGGAAAGAGAACTCAAAGACGAAATCCACTGAATTAAAAATCACTTGATTTGGGTCAAGATTCATGGAGAAATCAAAGAGCAAATTAGAGAGAAATTTTCGAACGCGAGGAGAGAGAAATCCGAAATAAAAGGCTAAATTAACTAAATTAAAAGTCTGAAATTACAAATTAATAATACATGATGAATGATTAGGAGGAAAACACATAATCTAACCTGAGATAGCGATCGAAATGATCCAATTAATTGTAAGATTTAAGGCTTTTCGTTCTGCAATTTTAAAAATGATCTTCGGCATTCAAGAGGCAAATTCTCCCTATTTGATCAATAAAATCTTACTTTGAACCACTCCGTGGTTGCAGAAATGAGTCTAGAAATGATTGAAGGCAAGAGATTCAAGGATGGTGGTGTCTAGATAGTTCAATTGCTCGAAATCATTCAAGAATGCATTACAATGTCGAAAGAACATCTCAATTTATAATGAATTTGGGCATAACCGTCCGATGAAACGCTTCATCTTCGATCAACGACTCTGATAAAACGCATCGATATGAATTGTTACGATTAAGTCATGGCCGTTGGATCAAATCTGGACCGTCGAGATGAAGCCACGTTGCGCGCTTTAGAAATAACGCTTGAAACGCCATTCATCCGATCTTGATCTAATGCTCGAATGCGTTAGAATTGGTTTTAATCTCAGCCGTTATGACTCTCTTGATGAATGGCTGAGATTATATCATATTTAAAACGATTCTCCAATGAGTAATAATGCGCCACGTACCCCCGCCTTTCAAGTGACGATCGACGATTGCGATTTTAATCGCGCGATCGGATGCCCCACGTGTTGCCACGTCATCTCTCGTGTTTGATCATCGATCGCGATTGATCGGAAGCTCCAGATTCCACCATGCACTTGCACACTTATAAAAATCCAAAAAATTGATTTTTAATTAGAAAAAGCGATTTTTAATTTCAAAAAATCCAGGAAAATTCAAAAAACTTTAGAAAAAATCATGAAAAATCCTTAAAAATTAGAAAATTTATAACTTTCAAAATACAACTTCAAATTAATCCAAATTTATTTCATTGGATCAGAAATTCTATTATATATCATTATGAAAAGTCAAAATATTTAAATAACAAGAGAATAAATTATTATTTCAAAAATATACTCATTTCTTCTTGAAAAATAAATCTTCGAAAAATAGATGAGTGTATATAAACATTTCCTCTTATTATTTAACATTAAACCCTAATTATAATCTCAAAGTTAGATAGGAATAGTCTATTTTGAAATATATTCTTAACTGTGCATAATTATCCTTAAAATAGAGCATTTTGATATTATAACTTAAAATTGGATGAAATGAAAAAAATGCACTCAAAGTTTGATAACATGCATCAAAATGGAATGTTTTATGCATTAATTTACATTAAAAATCATATAATTGCATGCATAAATTTCGTGTTATCACCGTCTCACTGGAGGGAAATGGATCGTCCTTGGGTTCCTCGATTCTCCCCTCCTCGATAAATGCCATCATCTCCTCGATACAACTCGAAATCTCATGCTCCTCATAAATATCGATGGGGCCTACCTCAAAGGACTCATGTGAAGGATGTCGCATCAATTTATTTATGCTCACCTTCATAATACTATCTCCTACCTGAAATATCACTTCTCCTTTGCCCCAATCCGTACTAGCTTTCGCGGCAACTAAAAGTGGTCTCCCTAGTATGATGTGAGCGTCAATGAAATCCTTCATAGATTTCATATCCACGATAATAAAATCTATCGGAAAGTAACATTTTTCTACCTTCACTATCACATCCTCCAGAATACCCTGAGGTCGTCTCACAGATCCATCCGCTAAGCTCAACTCGATAAATAAGGGCTGCAACTCTCCAAGTGGACAAAGTATCATACACTCCCTTTGGGAAGATATTGACACTAGCCCCCATGTTGAGAAGAGATCGACTAAAAGTCTTGCCTCCCATCTCACAACTAATCATGGGAGCTCATGGATCACGTCGCTTGCGAGGAAGTGTACTCGACATAATAGAGCTAATAGTCTCACTTATAGGGATAGGCTTTGGCTTCCTGGTCGGGGTACAAAGTACTTTTAAGAACATAGCATAAGATGGTATGTGCTGGATCGCATCAACTAGTGGGACCGTGATAGTGACCTGTCTAAAGGCCTCGAGCAATGTATCATCATTCTCGCTTGTTGAGACCCTGGGCCGGCTCAATAAATGAGGATAAGGCACCAAAGGTTTTTAAACCTCGTAATTGGGCTCTACCCTAATCAGCTCCTCATCAGGTGCCTCCTCATCATCAGAGTCCTCCTCCGGAATGATAGTAGGAGAGGATTCATCATCCTTCTCCTTAGTCGGGTCCTTGTGGCACGTGTGGTCCTTATGAGGATCCACTAAGACCTTGCCACTACGTAGGCCCGAAATAGCATGTGCCTCCTTCGATGCACTATCAATGTGAACTTGGTTCACATTGTGGGTGCAGCTTGACGATGCTTGTCCTAAATTCCTATGGTTTGCTAGAGGTTGGGAAGGTAATTGGTCTACGAAATTCTACGTACTTTCCCTTTCCTCTGCTCAGCGGAAGCATCGAAGCTTTGGGCTTTAGCCCCTTTGACTCTATCAAGTCGGTCACTAACCTCGGTCAGTTTACTCATCATTTGTGCTAATGCACTTATGACAGGATCAACTGCAAGTGCTAGAGGTGGTACTATTTGTGGCGGTGTAACTGCTTGGGGAGGATCGGAGGCAAAAAGATGTCGGCCTCATGTTCCCCATACGCTGCTAAGCGGATCCGAAAGGGCTAATGGTATGAAGTGTGCTGCCCGCTCCGCTCCTGCGCATAAGATGGGTTATTGATAACTAGTATAACCTTGATTCGGGTAGTGAGAGCTACCCCACTTGGCTCAAACCCGGATATGTCGTAGGGTTTTGCCGAAATAGAAATGGACCTTGGATTGCCATCAAGGGGCAATCCATCTCGACGTGCTCAAAACAAGAGCAATGCGAACATCGAGAGACATCGCTATTTGCTATTGGTGAGAGGCCATTAGAACCTAGTTTGGATCTTAATCGAATCAATTAATCAAATTTTGTGCCTCGGTCAGCTTCTCAATCTTTTCCAAAAGCATACCTGTCTTTACCGCCTTCACATCCAACATCCCTCCCTTTGCAGGAGCACTCCATCCTCAAAAAGATTTAGCCGCATGATGGTGGCCATTCTCCGCCACCAACTCAATCAACTCGAGGGCTTCATCCTCATATTTTCTCATAAATGCGCCTCCACTAGCGGCATCAAGCAAAAATCGATCAGACACACCTAAGCCATCATAAAAAATCTAAGTAATCTCATACTTTGGTATACCATGATGTGGGCATTGTCTCAAAAGATCTCTAAGTCTCTCTCATGTCTCATAAACAACCTCGTCCGACCCTTGTGAGAATTCGCGCATGGCTCTTCTCACGGCACTAGTCTTCTGTACCGACTAGTATTTACGCAAAAATGGGTCTTCCAAAGCTCTCCAAGAATCAAACTCACAACCTAAGGTGAAAACCTACTCCTTTACCCTTTCCTTAAGTGTGAGGGGGAAGAAGCGCATCTTGGTCGTCTAAGAAGGGACATTGTGGAATTGATTGAATTCGCACACATGGCTGAATTCATCCACATGTCGATACCGATCCTCCGATGGGAGTCCATGGAAAGTGGGTAAGAGGCTAAGTGTGTTCAATTTTAAAATTTGCACCACTTTGAAGAGGGGCATTGACTCGCGTAGTATGCCTCTAGATGACCGGTCTCACGTAATCGTTGAGGCGTCGTCTCACTATCTTGGTGGGAAGAGGGGCATTTAATGGTACTTCTCGCATTGGTGTGGCAAGAGCTGGTATAGGAGCACTAGACTGAGTCTCTGATGGAGCTCTAGAATGTACAGATGTGTCGAAAAGGCCATCATACAAGGGGTTATTCCTCGTATGTCTCATGGATCTCTGATTTTGGTGTCCTTGTCGTCCTCCTCGGTTCCTCGGATTCCTATTCATGGTTATATCCAAAACATCACATAAATACAACTATATATATAAGAAAATCATAAAAGTGTTAGCCTCTAAATATGTTCTAAATGAGAATGCTTAACTCTAATCCACCAAAAGAGAAATCGAGCTGCACAAGATCTCAAATCACACCACTAGAGCAAATAACACTAATAAACCTCTAATGATAGAGAATGTTTCTGATATATCGCTTTCCTCATCTCACGCAAGTGAAAAACTCAAAATAGATTACTGAATGGCACCCAAAATATAAAATAAAGGGAAAATGGTAATCGTACCTCCGTATTGCTTTTTCCACTAATGAGATGGTCTCAAAATATTCTCTGCAGGTCAGCATCATAACAGAAGAGAAACCTAAATTTGACCTCAAATTTGAATACAAAAGCAATAACACGTGCTCCCCAGCACCGACACCATTTGGATAAAAGGATTTAGTGCAGCCGTTGAAAACACACGATTGTCGGTAAAAAAAATTTATAATTCCGAACTCACAATGATTTAAAGATATGAACTCAATTATAGTGAAAAGATCGGGTCGAACCTTAGAGAACACGGTTGACTTTATATCGAAGAGTTGACTTGGTCAAACTTAAGTCTAATCAGGGTATTTAAGATTGGAAAATGATATATTATTAATGGAAATAATATGAATATATGACAGAAGATGTTTAAAGAATTTTAGAAAATGATTTGACACAGAAAAGTCAAAAGTCAAGGTCAAAGCATTGACTTTGTCCAAATGTTGACTTTATGTAAAATCAGAGGAGAAAAAGGTGGTAAAATATTACGAAAATTATATTTTTGTTAGAAACTAGAAAGAAAATGGAGAATTTTGATATAAAATATGTGATTTTAAGAGAAGAATTAGATTTACTATAATTTATTAAAAAAATTAATCATCAAAAATCCCGAAATGAAGATCTTAGTCCAATCTTCTCTTCATTCGTGTTCTTCTTGGATGAAGTTCCTTGTTTTGTTGTTTTCTCTTTTCTTAGCGTTAGATACTACAGCCTAAATAATAAATAAGATTTGTGAAAATATACGTTCTCATAACTCACCTAGATAACCTCCTTAATCATTGGCATACTGTAAAACAAGGAAATTGTGAAGGACCGACTATGTCTCACACTTTGAATTGCATGCAATATAAGAGTCTTATCACTATCTTTTCTTCTTTTTTTTGGCATATCATGTCTTTTTCACCTAAATCCTCATTTTGTATGATATTAATGTTAAAATTAGTTAGGCATATTTTGACCTTATAAAAATAACCAAAAAAATTTTCATTTTTTCTTTGAGTTTTAATGATTGCAGGACTTATATGGGTTCAAGGAATAAAAGAAGACACATAGAAGAGAATTAATTATTTGCATATTTAATTTTGATTGAGTTTGAATTTTAAATGAAACTAAGTCAAATAATAATCTTTTCCTTGTTTATATTTTTTTCTAGAGTTTATAAATGGTAACATAATTTAGTAAAATTAAATTTGGAAAATAATGCTAAAAGCTCATAGAAAAAACATTAGACTTTAAAAGATATTAGATTTGCCTAAGGTCAAAATCAGCAAAAATAGGTCCACCTAGGCCAGCTGACGTGGTTGACTCACATGGTAGTGCAAAGATTTGTGGCACCAGCTTGGGCACCATATGGCGTACAAGTGACCCATATAGGGGAAAATTCTTTGTAGTAATATATTTACAAATTACAGCACAAGGACAATCATTAAAATTGGTTTACATTTATAGTAATTTATTTTGACAACTTAACCAATGTGGGATTAATACTAATTTACTTAAGTTACTTACATTCCTATTATGTAACCATACCACGAATAAATTATATGAATTTGTTGCAAATATATGAGTATGAATTTATTATTATTCAAAATTCATATAGTTGTAATGTATGTGATCATTTATTGATTATAATTTAATGAATCCTACAAAATATATGATTACTCCAACATTTAGCCCAAGTTTTCAAAATGCACTACTTGAGACTAATTTCATGCAATTAATGAATTGACTAATTTAGGATAAAATTTTTTGAATATTTTGAAATTGAAGAGTTAGGAAGATATTATTATTAAAAAAAGTTGGAGAAGAGGGATACTTCTATTTTGACAAAATTACAAAGTTATTGTAATTTTGATTTCTAAGTGAAACATTTTATTTCTCATAATCTTTTGATTCTCTTTTTCATTTTTCAATTTAATATCATAGAAAGATAGATAATAAAATTGTGACTGAATCTTAAAAACTTAGGCAAAAAAGAAATTTATTCTCAAGCATATGAATTTCTTTGCCTTTAAAATTTCTTAAATTTTTAGGAATTTCTATAGGACTATTTTTAAATTCAAAATTCATAGAAGTGTACGCCAAGCTTTGTGACATGGTGGACAAGTCCATATGATATTTCCATTGTATGCCTTATCTCATGCAGAAATCTGGCTATATAAACATCATTTCATATCTACCAGGAACTCAAATTCACACATCATGCTGTGAAAATGCATCCAAACGACAGTCACAAAGGTGAAAATTAGGTTTCAGGAGATAGAGAATGAGATGATATTAATAAAGTATCCACTAAAATACACATTCACTATCATTCAAGACACCTTAACAACTCTTCTAGACTGGAATAGGAGAAAACTCAAAATGAATAAAAAGCCAGAGAGTGAGAGACCAAGACTCAATGCGATGGAGAGCCGGGGGAGGTAGATAAAGAGGGAAGATTGAGAGGAGGTTTCAGTAGCAGAGAGAAGATTGAGGGAAGAAAGAGGTAGAGAGAAAGATTGAGAATAATAGAGATATAGATAGCAAGAAAAGGAAAGGAACACAGAGAGAGAGGCTGTGAGCGAAAGCTAGAAACAGTTGACTACTTGCCTCCGAGAGTAGGAAAATGACCAGGGTCATCAATGGCAGGAGCAGAAAAGGCTGAACCACCTGCATAGCCGCCACCACCATGGTAATCACTGCCACCACGCCCGCGGCCACGACCACGTCCACGCCCACGGCTTCCAGGATTATAGTAACTCTCTCCCTCCGCAGGTTTCAGGAACTCATTGATGCTCAAAGACTAGAATAGAGAGAAAAACTTAGACAGAAAAGCACCCATCTATGCACCAGCAAGTGGATAACCATGCCAACAAGCCTTCTCTTTAAATGCTCAGACTAACTTACAGAGAAAGTAAAAAGAATATAATCATTGTTTGCATCAATAATAATGATATGCAAGCGTGGATACCTTTTTCACTCGCTCATCCCGATCGGCATTTTCCTTTCGCTTCAAATCCTTGTCTAAACCCTGATTAAGATAAGGAAAAAATTGAAGATATTTTACTGTATAAATGAATCCATGATAGTAAGAATACCAGCTTTGCGAAGATCTCATCATTGTCCTTTTTGATTGAGAGTTGTTGCATGGAAGCCAGCTCCTTGTCGACAGATACCTTCCTCTCCTCAACCTTCAGCGCCAAGAGAGCCTTCCTCTTCTCTTCCAGTATTTTCTCATACTCCTCTAAGGTCATTTCCTGTGGTGGAAAAATGGGTAGAGAGAGACAGAAATTTGTGAGAGAGGCAGAGACCTCTAGGTACCAATTGAAACAATCAGGTGACCACCAGTTGAAACAATTGAAACAAAATCTGGGTAAGTAAACCGCCAGAATATTAAACCAAAATCCTGCACTCCAATTGTACCTTATCCTCAGCTTCTTTTTCCTCGTTCTCAACAGCTGCTGCTTCCTTGACATCCTTTTCTTCAGAAGCTGGGGTAAGCTCCTGATCATGCTTCTCAGGAGCCAAATCCTTCACTTCACTGTTCACACCTTCATCAGCCTCCCTACATCCATTGAACCAGACAGACTAAATACAAATCTTCACAAAAAACATCGCAACAACAAATTCTAACATCGAACTCAACTGTGCTGGAGCTTCTTCAGTTGGTTTTCCCCAGTTCCCTCGTCCAAACCCCTCGCGCTTATTCTCAAACCCGCGTCCAGTTCCACTACGACGCTCATAAACTCTCCTCGGTGGCTGATCTGTTTCTCCGCCTCCCTCTTCATTCCCATATCCCCCTCGACGGCTACCACGAAAGGGAGGACCTCGTTCTCTATCAAAAGACCTTCTCTTTTCACCTTCTTCTCCACCGCCAGCACCAGTTTCACCACCTCCATTCTCGTAGTGCCTTCCCACCCCGGGCCCACCACGTGCACCTCTTCCGCGCCCAAACCCACCTACCCTGCCACCTCCGCCGCGTGTTGGAGTGCCGCCACTGCGAGCATCCTTCACTGAACCCCGAAAAAAACCAGTTTTCAGAATACCCACAACAACAACAAAATATTTTCCATGTGAAGGAGCTGATACCCTTCTGGGGACCGCCATCATGAAGTTATAAAAATCCACAAAGAAAATAAAAATAAATTCAACTTGAAAGATTCTTCTCAATAAACATCCTTCACTGAACCGCCTAAATCAAATTTTCAAACGAGATCAACAGATAAAGTTCCTATTTTACGGATTAAAGCCTAGATCCCTCACTGAACCGCCATAAAAGAATTTTCAAAGAAAATCCTCAACGTTCATATTTTCCGCATTAAAGAGTAGCACTCTTGACGAACCCTCAAAAACGAGTTTTCTAAAAGAAACCCAACAAAAGTTACTATTTTTCCTCATGAAATAGTTTATACCGGCTTGAGCAGGAGCGAGGGGCTTGGTGGGGAGCTTCCCGATAGAAGCAGCAGGAGCGACGGGCTCGGGCTTCTTGGCGGCAACCCTCTGCTGCTGAATGGCGATCAGGAGTGAAGGGTCATCGCTATCGTCTTCTCCAAGGAGAGCGAAAGGATTTATGGTGGCCATGGCTGATGGATAGGATGGTAAAGCTCCTGGGGGGAAACCCTAGTCCAGGGCGGAGATTTTCATGGCCGGTAAAGAGGCGGAAGAAGGATTTTGCGGCGCAGCCCGAAAGGTAAGAGAGTGTAGAGAGTGCTACGGTGAGAATGAGAGTCTGAACCCTAGCCGCCGACTGGCTGGTATAATCCCTTCTCTCTTGGTATACTTGCTTTGAAGTCCAAATTTACTGTAATTATTAATCTTATACCCCTACATTATTGTGAAAAATATACTTTTATTTAATATTTTAACTACTTTAGGATATTCGAGAAATATGAATTGTTCTAATTCATGAGGTAAGACCTCTCTCTCTATCTCTATGGAGAATTATCTCAACACAAGACCACAAGGGTTCCAGGTGAACCTAGGTATGAACTAAGGAAGAGAAATCATTCTCAACAGCAACAAAATACTATACTCCTCTTTATTCACAAGTTTGAGAAATTATTCAGTCATGAAATGAATGAAGAAGGCCTCTCTAAAATATTGAAAGAGAGTGTAGATCCAAAGAGAATTATCTTCCCTCTTCCTCCATTTATATACTGATCCAAAGATTGACTTAGTCAAAAGAAATTAAATCATCTTCCTTAGATACTTAGAATTCTTTGAATAGACCAAGTCAACCACCCTTAGCTTGGTATATGTTCCTTAATATCCAAGCCATATCCACTATATCAAAGGTACCTTGTATAATTATAATTATTGATCTCAAGAAAAATCAATAGGAACATCTTTGTTATTAAATTCCCTTCTCTCTTTAAAAACCACCCATAGAAGAGATCTCTTTACTATTACTATGGAAGCATTGTCTTCGGATTCTGCCTCAAGACAAAGCCTTGGCATGAGTAAAACCGTGTGTTTACATGTCGACAATCAGCATGAAGGACCTGCCATTAAAGATGAAGATGAAGACGTGGTTTTTTATCTACTAATGACTTGTCAAGACGATCACCATAGCTACCACAATCTTCACAAGATTAATGAGATCCCACATCTCAGCCGTCAGCCATCATAAGAGTAATGAAAATGCATCGAAACAATCCATGGAATATGAAGCAAGTTGATGTAGGATAATTTTGGAATCATTATATGTATGAATATGGCAATGTAAATATGATGAAGTGATGGAAGATGAATGAGATATGATATAGATATCTACTGATGTTAAAATGAAATAATCGTACAATTTTATTGGAAGACCTACGAGTGATATCAGTGAGAATATAAGATAGAGGAATAGAAAATGGAGTATGTGTAATGCTTAATAAAGTAGAGAATGTATATATAATATTTTAGTGAATAGGAATGATAGAAGGAATGATAAAAGATAGAATAAAGGAGAAGGATGAGGTGAGAATATTATATGATATAATATAAGATAGAGGATGAAGGGAATAGAGGAGGAAGAGTGATAGAGATGATTATAGGGGTTAAAATAGTGATGTGAAAATGTTGGACTTCAGATATTGGATACGAACTTTAACCACTATACTGGATTGAGGAAGATTACTTGATTGGCGAAGAAGCGATACTTCTAGAATTCCTCCAAATGATAAACGATTTCCTCGGTGATTTCTGATTTGAAATTGGTGAAGACGACAGAGCGGGAGGGAGAACAGAAAGGGAGGTAGAATCGGAGAAGAAGGAAGGTAGGAGAGTGGTGGAGGCACAGGAGAACACGAACACAAAGGTAAAAGTAACCATGTAACCAAATTTTATCAATAATCAACTACTTTCTTTCGCTTACAATCGTGCGTTTTCTAGAAGATGGAGAATGGAGGTTAGGGCGAGGCATCGCGTCATTTCGGTTGATTCGGATGGGCTTCTTTTAGTGCTCACGTGACGAGGGAAAGAGATAAAAGTAAATGATCTCCCGATGATGTTCCGTCGTCGGGTTTACGGGGCAGTTACGGTGATGTTGAAGACGATACGTACGTGGAGCGTAAGTGTTTTCAAGAGTTTGCCTGAATGGTCGTTGTCTCCCGAGCGTGCGACATGGTCGTCGTGAGGATACTTATGAACGCGTTTAATGTTTGCCGGTCAATGGTGTGATGTGCGTTCCGTCTTATCAAGTGAAGTCCGCGTCTTGGTCTTTGAATGAATGTGTCTGAACGCCCGTAATAATCATTGGGGTCTTCGAATCCGCCGGCCAATGAACTCGTATATTCTCTTTCCAGTTTCTTGAATGTCTCTTCCTCTTCTTTCTTTCTCTTCTATACGAGAATGCCTGCGGGAATGTTTCCGTAAGTCAACGCCCATGCTAATTTCCCACAGGAGCGCTTATAATTACGCGAGTTCGTGATTTACTCCGTCAACACCGGCCATGTAGGTCGTCGTTTCCTGCCATCAGATTTATTCATCGATACCATTGGAAGCTTCGCGTTTTCTCAACGCGCTCACAGCTTTCATTAGAAGAAAAGTGAGTTCGCCGATTTTGGTTGACCAAGACAATCTGATATCCTCCCATCGTCCCGGCTTCTAGTCTTCCTGAGATTCATCCAGCTAAAATACTTGATGACGATAATGACGTTAGTTTAGCTTTTGGACGTTGAGATTCCATGTGGTGAAGTGAAGACAAGGCAGAGATTGAGCGATGATAATAGTCATTCGATTAGCGTCCCGACATGTAGCAGGGTTTGTCACTGTAGCTGTCTTCTTGGTAAGTCAATGCCTACAACCATGTAATATCTTTTATTCGTCACCTCTTTCTTCTTGGGGAGCGTCGTCTGGTCTTGCCAAGCTTGTACCGATGAACAGACGCTCTCCAACTGTCATTATTGAGGAAGAATTTATAGGAGTAGTGGTAATTCTTCAGTTGGAGATGGAGAATTTGAGGAATGTCATTGCGAGTAATGGTCTTCAAGGTGACAGCTTTCTCTAGCTTCTGTATAGTCAGTTAGCTTCAGGGAGATCTTTATTAGAATCATCTTTCTTCAGGAACTTTAGGCTGATTCTTTTCTCATAAGCTTTCTTTTTTTGTCTTGAAGACAAAAGTGCTTGATCGTCATTAATGCTTGTTAATGGAGAATCTTCATAAGTGGATGATCTTTGTAATTGCGTGATCAGTATTGGTTCTAGGGGCAGTCATGCTTGACATTGTCTTGAGGTAGAACAAAGATATAATGTCTTCTTTATGTAATTAATATATAGATCTCTCTTAAAACTCTAACTAAGGGTGGTATTCAAAGAAAATAAGGGATGTAATTCAAAGAGGTTTCCTACAGATTTTTCTTTGAGATCATTAATTGTAACTATACAAGGTACCTATGATATGGTGGTTGTGGTTTGGACAATTAGGAACCTATATCAAAGGGAAAAGGGTGGTTGACTTGGTCCATTCAAGGAATTCTAAGTATCTAAGGATAAGGATTAAATGCTTTGACCAAGTCAATCTTTAGATCAATATAAAATAGAAAAAGAGGAAAGATAATTCCCTTAAGATCTACACTCTCTTTCAAATATTTATAGAGGTTTTCTTCATCCATTTAATGAATGGATAATTTCTCAAACTCATGATTAAGGAGGAGTATAGGTTCACTTGGAACCCTTGTGTTCTTGTTTTGAAATAATTCTCCATCACAAGTTCTCCAAGCTTTCTAAAGATTATGACGATTGATCTTATTACTACTAACTGAATGAACAACTACCACAAACCATCAGGAGATCAAAGTTTATTTCACGTCCTCTCTCCCTGCTGATGTTGAACAGAGAGAAGACAAGAAGACCTCCACGAAGATAGGCCATAACTACTTCTAAATGAAGATGAGATATCCACGGCCTTGAGAACTATGATGACAGCTAAGGCATGAATAAAGTTGGTATGAAGCACGAGCAACTTAAAGAAAGCTGCTATCAAGGAGAAGGCTACGAGAATAATCTTAACTAACTCTCAAGGAGCACATCCAAAGAAAGCGACTCTTACATGCGTCAACTGATCAAGCAACCGCTTCTAATACCACCACAACCGTTGATAACATGCTATTTACACATGAATTTACATGATTATTAATGCAAATAAAAGCATTAATAGTTCTAGTTATATGCATGTTATCATATTTCAAGTATATTTCTACCATTTTGTATAATTGCATGTAATGATCTAAAAATATATCAATTTATGGATTATTATACATAATTAAACAATGTGATTTTAATCCTAATTATATTTGAGATCATAAGTATGTTTTCATGATTAAATGATAAAAGAAATGATGCTTATTAACATCCATGTATTTTTATAAAGTTATTTTAGTAAATACATGAATGTATTTATTTCATTAAAATTCATTCTCTAACTATTTTAATATTTTGACTTTTTATAATGATAGATTATTCAATTTCTGATCCAACAAAATAAATTTGAATTAATTTGGAGTTGTATTTTGAAAGTTATGATTTTTACAATTTTTAGGAATTTTTTGGAATTTTTATGAATTTATTTAAGTGTATTTTCAATTTTAAAATTATTAAAAACAATTAAAAAAGGCAAAAAAGGGAATTATTTATCACGCGGGACCTGCGTGGATGCGACGTGGCACTCATGGCCACGTGGCAGGGCCCACACGGGCGCCTGCGTGGCGCGGAGGTGACACGTGTATGCGCATATTATATTTACATATTATATAGGTATAAGTATAAGCGTCCCGATTATCAGAACTCGCTAACCCATAAAACCATCGCACCTTATAAACCCGACTTTTCTCTTTAATTTTCTCCATGTGGGACTATTCGTCCTTTGATTTTTATTTCAAGCGACGTGGCTGAATACGGAGCGCTGGATCAAAGCCTACGTGGATTATCACGCTTAGATCGCGTGGACGCGGAGTCCACCAGATCATCAATCAAAGCACGTGCTACAAATTCGGATTTAAGTGCCGCTTTTGACAAATAACTTGGCGACATGTGGACTCACCTTGATCGCTCGGTGAAGATCCAACGGACGATCGAAACGACGCTTCTCTTCAAGACGTGTGACGTGGATGCATCCTGACGCTTCATCGCTGATCGAACGGATGCGACTTAATCACATCATTTCGATCAAACAAAGCTGCATCTGGATCGTTGATCGCAATCCAATCGTTGATCTAACGATTAAGCCCAAAATCCTCTATAAATCGAATATTCTTCGTGAACGAAACTTACCCTTGGATTTTTGAGTGAAATCGAACTGTCTAGATACCACAATTCGAAAGTCAATCGATGTCTTTCCCTTCTTGAAATGTCTCCACGTCCGAGGAGTGCTTGAAATTTAAAATTGATCGAGAGGATAAGGAGAAATCACATCTTGAACGTCATCTTCGTCTTTAAAAATTGCGGAATGAATAGCCATGCATCCGGCGATTAATTGGATCATTTCAAAGGCTACTTTGGGTTAGATTGCGTGTTTTCATCTTAATCTTTCATCATTTAGCATTAGATTTACATTTTGAATCGTAGATTAAGTTTAATTTCAGTTTAATTTCGGTTTTTAATCAATTTTCGCAATCGAATTTTTATCTCAATTTCAAACTTCAATTACTCCGCAAATTCTCATCAAAATCACTCGATATTTGATTCCGTAGATTCGAAATTGAGTTATCTTTCTTAATAATAGAAAATGCCTAATTTCTAAACTCAATTCGTTTTCCAATTTGATCGAATTTCAAAGATATCTCTCAAATTTCTCTAATTCTCTGTGGATTTGACCCTTATTTACCATTATACCCTTCAATTCGTTAATCAATCTTAAAATTGGTAAGTTTGGAGTTTGTTTTGACACGACATCATGTGTATTCAACGAACATACATATTTGTTTCGTCAACCGCCATGACTCCTCACGGGATCAAGGAAGAATTCACGTATTCCTTATACTCTTCCCATGTATCTCCATTCACGTGAAGAATATATCATTGAAGAAGCATTTCGAAGAGGTGTTATAACTGCCATAACTGCCTCGAGACATCTCTTCACTCTAATTCCTTTATTCTCTTTAGTCTATAAAAGAAGAATTGTAAGACAAAAACGGCATGTTGTTATTGATATATGAAATCGCTTTCTTGGTTTGAAATCGCTACTATGTTCATCGTGTTCATCGTCATCCATTCTCCTCTCTATAAACCTCACTCTGAGTTCTATCCTCCTATCTTTTCTCCCTCCACTACTTTCCTCTTTCATCCATCTCAAGTTAAGAAGCAAACAGAGGAAATCTTGGACCGTGTGGTGATCTCAAAGGCATCTACTTCACGTTGAATTAAGGTATCATCCTCTCTTTTCTTATCATGAATGATAGTTCTTATATTAGATATGTAAGTCCAATATTGACGCACTCTCCTATCTGTTCTCAATATTATAACTAATATCTGAAATAATATTAAGATAAATCTCAGTCTCAGAATATCATTACTAAAATCCTCTCTTCGTTAGTCATATTATTCATTTCATAAACTGAAGCATCATTCACTCATTTTCCTTCTCTTCGCATTTCATAGTCATTTACATTCTTCCTACAGTCATCCATCCGAGTTATCCTTCTTCATATTCTCACTGATATATACTTCTATCCTCTGTATTATCATTTATGTTCTACTACATGTTATAACAGTATAATAGATTAATTCTATCCATTAAAATAAAACATATCATTCTCTCCACCTTCTTCTCACTCAACGCATCCTTACTATTCTCCATCACACTATTCTCTTATCTTCGAAATTATCATAAATTATTTCCTCATTAATATAAATAACTATTCCCTTGTGATATCCTTCATAGGTCCTCTTTCATATTGTAGGATTTAGATAACTATTCATATATTTTATCAATCATATCTTATTTCACTCCTCCATCTATCATCACTACTCGTTCTCATTCACCTCTTCTTATTTATTATACCTTCTTCATACTTATCATCATTCCCTTGAATTATCCTACATCACTCTCTCTCTCTCTCTCTCTCTCTCTCTCTACCCTACCTCGTCCTTGAAGGTCTTTAATTTTAAAATGTTGTGTATGATTTTTTATATCAAAATATATCAATGACAAGTGATAAGAGAAAGATGAAAGTAATTGAAAAGATTATTTTATGGGTCTCATTTTGACCATTTATTTAATTTCAATTACTATAAAGAGTGCATGATAAAAGGTGCATCATAACTATAATTGTTTGATTCAATGGGGTTATTGCATGACTTTTCTCTAAATCTAAGGTTGTTCTTTGGAGATAATCTACACCATAGTTTCTTAAAAAAGGTGATGACAATCACTTCCACCAATCATAAGTGATGTAGTTTTCACAATTAATATTCACTATATCATTTGTCGACATGTTTGGTGCAAAATGATTATTCTGGATGACTTGTAAGTTGATTAAGAATGATTTTTTTTTTGTTATGCACTTTCCATTGAGCAAACCTTTGTGGAAATGTCTCATGTCCATGGTAAACATGCTAACCATGATTTCACATGTATGAAGGCCTAGTTTCTCAAAATCAAGCATGCATTCTTCAAGATATTTAATTCATAAGAGAGTTTGATTTTTTTTTGTTCCACCATAACCATAAACAACATTATTTGAATGGGACAAAGGTAGGGATAGGATGAAAATTGTGAATGTGTATCTTTTCAAAGTGTGATGGGTAGATGTAATTGGAATTTGGAGGTGGAGCTATAGGACTCCAGCCAATGGTTGAGGATTCTACTTGGGATGAAAATCTCGAGTATATGTGTGTTCAAAAGCTAAACTTGTTGAGGTAGTTATAAATGTCATTTTTAATATATGCAATTTACTCTGTATTTTTCTATGATTTTAAGGCATAATTCACATTAATATTATGCATGTTATCATTTTTTGATGCAATTTTCTTATTCATCAAATCAGCTCATTCATAAGTCAAATTTTAAATAGCAAATTTTACCAATAACTGACATTTGACCTTTCTCAAGATCAAAAAAGGATGATTTAATTCTGTTTGCTTAAGAGTTATGATTTTAAGTCCTGAACAAAGGGTGAGTGAATGAATGGCAATAGGGACGAAGATGAGAAAAAGAAAAGTGGTTTTTAATGAAGGTTTCTTCTTCTTTTAAGATTGTTTATATGTTAACTTCAAGTGAAATGATGAAAAAGAAGATAAATAAATGATTAAATGGCAAAATTTTCAATCAAAAAGGAGTTTTCAATAGAAAGATATGATAATTTAAGTTTAGGAATTGTTCAAGAAAATTTCTTGATTTTTTGGATTTTCTGAACTTTTAAATTTTTATTTATTAATTTTGAATTTTTAGTATTTTTTAGGATTTTTAAAACCATAAAATTAATTTTATTTGCACATTTTTAAAATGACCTGCCATTGTAAAAATTTTTTAAATAAAACATTTGGCACCATTAAGGGAAGTATTAGTTCTTAAATTTTTTTTATCATTGTTAGGATTTAATGGGCTTGTTTTTTAAAAAGTGACTTATTCTAAATTTAATTGATGGGGGGAATAAAAATGTTTTATTTAGGGATATGTGGTAGCATCGGAGTGGCTTGATCTTATGGAATAGGTCTATGACGGGTCATTTTCGTGCATCGTTAAAACACAAAAATGTTGGTAAAAAAAAATTTATAAAAACTGAACTCACAGAGATAAGATATAAAATCAAGTAATGTATAAGTATCGGGTCGATCCATAGAGAGCAGGGTTGACTTTAATCGCAGAGTTGAATTGGTCAAACTTAGGTTTAAAAAGAGTTTTAAATAAGAGAAAATAAGATGTAAGGAATGGAAATGATATAAATAAGCAAAATAAGAAGTTTTAAGAATTTAAAAATAAGTTATAAATACTCGGATTTGACAGAGAAAAGTCAAAAGTCAAAGTCAAAGCATTGACTTTGACTAACAGTAGGTGTTCTGTAAAATCAGAGAATCAAACAGAGTCTGAAGATTACAAAAATTAGTTATTTAGAAACTAGAGACAAAATGGAATTGATTGATATATAATTCGTGATTTTTCGATAAGAATTAATGTATTTATTATGAATTATTGAAAATCAACTATCAAAAAATCCCCGAAATTAACACCTCAAAGGAAATCTTCAAATTGAATGGTCAAATGAAATCCAAATCTTGAAATTTCTATGTCAATGGAAAGCTAAGAACCTGAGAAATCTAACAAGACCAAAATTGTCGAATTCTGATTTGTAAATCAAAAGTAATTGACCCCGAAAGTCAACATTTGACTTCTGATGAAAGATGAACAGTCGTTGGTCAAATGTCAAATTGGAGGGTCAAATGAACTCTGAATTCGATGAATTTGCTATCCACGGAAAGCTGACGAAAAGAGGAAGAAATGGAAACTAGAATCCTATTTGGAATTATAGTTAGAGAGATATCCTATTTTCAAAATCAACATATTTTTGGACTCAAATTTGGGGAAAATGAAGAACACTATGAACTAATTTGCAAAATTAAACTTCTAAATCTAATAAAAACTCAAATTACCTCCTGATAATCGATCGAATCTCACTACTAACTCGATTGCCGCAAGAATGGGGCTTCAATTCTTGTGGATTGAAGCAAATTTGCTCGGATTCTTCCTCGCGGGCGTTTGGAATTCAAGGGAAAAATTCGATGAAATCAAGGAGAAATTCGCGATCAATCCCGCTCCAATTGTTTCGATATCGAGTCTAAACGCGGGCGGATCACGAAGAACTAGAGATCTTCCACGAAATTCGCTTAATTCCTTCACAAATCGATCAAAAGTTGAAGAATAAAGATGGGAAATACATGCTTTTAAAGGGAAATTTTCGCCCAACGATCGTAGCCGATTGATGCGGTCGTGGGGGCAGAATTGATGCGTCGTGGGGGCAGTTTCTATTGAGCGGCGTTGTGGCTTCAAATCTGCAATGAATCGGCTTCAATTTCGCTTCAAAAAAAGCTACGATCGCGCTTGATCGTGGCCACGATCAAGTGGCGATCGGTCCACGATCACAAGGCGATCGGGCCTCGATCGTGGACGTTTATCTTGCCATCTTCAGCTGAAAACGTGCGCCGAGATCGTGGCTTTGCTTCCACGTCAAAAGATCCACGATCGCGGCTCGATCGCGCCGCGATCGCGGTTTCGATCGGACCGCGATCGTGGAGTTCTTCCACGAGTTCTCCCCGCCGTTCGATGGGGCTTCGGTAAGCTGGGCGATTGAGATTCACCCGATCCGCAATGATGAGGAAGATCCACCGCCAGCCGTCGAATCTGTGAAAATCGCGATGAAGATTGTGACCGTCTGATGAAGCCACGTGACGCAATAAGATGCCTCGATCGAGTTCACTTAAACCCACATTTTCACATGTGATTGATTGATGATCGCGTGAACTCGGGTCCACGCGATCTTTGTCGTCTTGATGGAATCCGACGCCTACCGCGCGTCCACGTCGCCTGCAAAAGGTAAGACGTGTGGGAACATAGTCCCACACAGAAGAAATTTAAAAGAGGCGATGGGTATATAAGCTGGGTTGATTTAGATAGGTTAGCATTGTCCTCTATGGATAGGCTTATATGTACGATAACCTATGTATATAAAATATAATATAGTAGTGACACGTGTACACGTGTCATCCATTCGCCACGCGTGGGCCACCCGCGGCCCTGCCACGTGGCCTCAGAGCCGCGTCGCATCCGCGCGGTGGTCTCGCGCGCCACGTGTCAGCTCGCCGCGTACCCCGCTCGCCACGTAGGCACATGCAGGTAAGTATCCCCCTTTTTGCGATTTTTAAAATAAAAAATTCTGTTTAAAAATCAAATAAAAATCAGAAAAAGGCTAAAACTTCCAAAAATCATATCTTAAAATATACAACTCCTTTTTAATCCAAATTTTCTCCATTGGATCACAAATTTCTTCCTTTTTAACATCATGTCATATAAAATATAGTTTTAAAAGAAGAAATCAAGATGAATTATAATTTACTTAAATCATTTCTCACTAAATATTCTAAATCATAAATTCATCTTGAAATTATCCTTCAAAACATGCACTAAAGTCAAAAATCATTCAATAACAGGTATTAAATTCTCTTAATTTAAACTTAACAAAAGTTTAATCATCTATTAAGCATGAAATTATCCCTAATTTATGCATAAATATCAACTTTAGTGAAATGACATGCCAATGGAGAAAAGTTCCTAAAAAGTATGATAACATGCATCATATTCACATAAAATAAAGCATGAATATGAGTTAATTAGGATAAGAATTCAAGTTATAATTGCATGTTATCAGTCTACAAGATCATCTCTTTAGCATGATGAATGGAAACACACCATGTTAGACATTGCCGAGCGCCGGATTGTGGACCACACAATCAATGCTTTGAAGCTCATATGATTCTCCCCCCGTAAGGCAAACTAGAGCATGACTTGCGGTGCATAATGACTTTGATAAAGAAGGTCCAATGGTCGCCACTATTCCCTCCCTTTCTCTCTCCTCATGGAAAATAAAAATGTGACGCTTATCACAATCTAAGAGCTCCCAATCTTGATCGAAAGGCAATCCGACGACTAATGATTAATCAATCAATTTTTTTACGAAAAATCAGTGACTAGAAATGCTTCAACTCTAAATCATGATATCTCATGAAATATAATTTGGAGCTGAAAATTTATGCAAATGATCATCATTTTATGCATTTCATCCTCACCATAGTTGATTTAAATTTTTTGAGGTGGAAAAAATATGTTTTTATTTATGCTTCTTTGAGGCTTCTAGCATTGTCTAGTTGGATGAAATAGATCATTGATCAATCATTTGTCTGTATCGAACATCATTTGTAATCAATGTCATTTCTTTTATATTCATGCTTCATATTAGATGTGAGAAGCCATGTCAAAGTCTAAGTAAGATGTATTGACTCTCAAAAGGGTGATTCATCAAAGAGCATCACTAGAGTGAGTTTTTGAATATGTGAATATTTATATTAGAAAAATTTATTTTCAATACTTTCCACTTTTCATTGTCTCTCCATAACTCCATATTATCAACCTAAATCATCATTGTATTGTCTAATCAAGAATTTCTGATCTTTGATCAGATATTTGGAAGCAATTAATCGAATAATCACAACTTCCACATACATCTCCCTTTATCAATGATCATTTCCATTTTCCTAATCTAAAAATACAAAATAGTCTTTTATTTCAATCTTTTAACCATCCTTCTTGTGGATTCGACCTCGACTTGCCACTATTATAAAGCTTAAGATTTAATACAAAGAGTTAAATATAATTTCTTATACATGATTTCACATTTTCAATAGCCCTAAATTTATGCCTATCGGGTAGCAGGTCTTTTTATCTATGGTGGTGTATAGGTGGGTCTCTCTTATTTTGTCAAGGATTTTTTATCCTCTAGGGAAATAACATCTACCAAGGCCATGTAATTTGAAGTGTTAGAAAAATAGACCCTCTAGCCATTTGGAGTTCAAGACTGTCCCACATTGATTTCTTATAGGGATCATAGAGAGAATTTTGGACATATCTAAATTCCTTGAGTCTACTTAGAGATTTTAAAGAGAATTTTTTCCCTCTTAATTAGTTGAAGGAAGATCATTCAAAACAACTGTAGCATTTTGGACAACATCAATCCATAAATCATGTGGAAAAAATCATTGTCTAATAGGAGTGTGATCATGCCAAGGATGTGGAGAAGAGATCATTATTTTTTGAGCTTTTTAGAAGGATGTTTGGTGGATAATTCAAAGGAAAGTGTGATGATCTTGAAGTGGAGTTTGGAGAAATCATAACGCAATGTTTGTGTGGAAGAGTTTTGGCATAGTTAAAAATTGGGATTTAATTTCTTGGAGGAATGGATTTAAGATATGGATGTTGACGAGACTGATAGATATTATGTGATCTATAAGCCAATCACACTTTCATGTATCTTGTTTATGTTCATTGAAATGAAATTTATTCATTGTCATTCTTGTGTGATGTTTACAATGAAGTCCATGAGCATATACAATGACTAAGTGAATTATGATGAGATCATAATACAGTGATCACTAGTCTTTAAAAATATGTTCTAAATATTCCTATTCATAGGATATTCGAGAAAGACATCAAATTATTTGGAAATAATAGCACTATCGAATCCAACTCATATGACGAGTGTGGTTGATCCTATAGCCATTAGTATGAAGACACTAAGGATAGATAGTGGGTGCTCTTTGGATAAAGAGTTCACTAAAATGATCCATATGAATCCCTGAATGGTAATTATACCTAACAGTCAATCAGGTTGATTCATGTCATGGTTGTCTATATAGTCCTTTGACTTGAGACACCAAAGAAATCTTGTGGGTCGATGATCATGTTTTGATTAAGACTTATGAATCCCTAGTTGCAGGATATCTAAAACTTCTTACATTCGATACGACATGAAATCCACGAAGATGATTGTGTGATCAATATGGGATCATCCACTGACGCCGGATGAGCTGGTAAACCCGACCAAGCAACGAAACTAAGGGGAATCTAAGGAAGAAGATCTAGGGCGATCTAGTATGATGAGATGCTCGCTCAAAGTACCCAATAAGCTGCCTCCTCGCACCTCGCCCTATAGCTCTTGGGTGCGCTGTGCAGTGACGATCCAAGAGTTCTCTAGTCCACGTCCTCGTGGATCGTTGAGCCTTAGGTCGTTGATGGTAGCTCGATAGTCAACAAGACATATCGAACCATAGTCTTGATTCGCTTATATCATCCTACCCACTATCTTGAACTAGGTCCCGAGGGCGGTGGACACAAATGCTGGAAATACTATAAGAAATAATGGAACTTCGAAGTAAATAGGAGGGGATGCGTGCATGAGTCTGGTCGAGTCCGGTCGGTCGTGACTAGTGGAGATCGTTCATACGCGGCACATACGATCGGCAAAAGTAGGTCGTGCCTAGCGACGTCGTGGGACGGAGGAATCCTCGGAGTGAGGGGGAGGGAGGGGGGAGCGATAAGGGGGAGACAGGGGTCGCGGGCGACAGGGTGCAGCACTATCAGCAGGGCGTGCATGGGTGCGAGCAGTAGGAGCAGGCACGGACGCAGGCTGCAAGGGCATGCTCGGTCATGGGCTCATGTAGTAGGGGGGGGCGCGTCGGCGTGTGGGCGCAAGGCGGTAATGGGGGCGCGGGTGACAACGGCGCACATGGGCGACGGGTGCGCATGAAGGGGACGCGGGTGAGGGCGGGGAGACGGGGGAAGCGAGCGACAAGGTGCGACCATGGGGGCGGTAGGGCACGGGCTGCAGGGTGGCTGGATGCGGCTGCGGGGGTGGTAAGGCGCAGCCGCGGGGGTGTGCGGGGTGGCGGCGCACAGGACAGCGGCCCACAGGGTGGCAGTGGTGGCCGAAGGCGAGTTGATGTTGCGCGAGGCGGCAGCCCATGGGGTGGCGGTGGTGGCCCAAGGCGGGTGGGCGGCGCGTGGGGCGGCGATGGTGATAAAAGCATAAAAGCATAAAAACCATTTATAAACACCTAAGAATTGCTTTTATTTAGCTCAATTAACTCATGAACATATCATCATATACATTGTTTTCATGAGTTAATAATTTTTATGACATCAATACATCAAAAAAACAAGTCTTAAACATGATTCTTTTTGTCTTCTTGATTTCAGGAACCTATAAGCAAGAGAAGGGAAGCAAGATCATCTAAAATAGGTGTGTAGAAGGCTAATGGGCTGTCCAAGGCATCTTTATTGGAGCCCAGTCATAGAAGAATTGTGTCTTTCTCCTCGCAAGGTTTAAAATAAAAGATATAGAGAAAAGGAGGGGGCTTCAGTTGCAATTCTTCAGGGGCATTTCCTTCTTTGGCTGTTCTCGCTCTCTTCTAGGGTTTTTGTAATTCTCTTTTTGGCCGGCGTTCTTCCCGTCAGAAAGATGTAGTGAATGATCTCAAGTAATTGTTGCTTTTTTTATTATTTGCTCTCCCGCTTCCACACTCTCTACCGATCTCAACATTCTCTCTGTTTCTCAGTCTCCATCTCTCTTTTGTCAGAAAGATGTAGTTGAATTTTCTCGTCTTCCCCGTGTGTTCCCTCACTCTCCCACATACGCTCCTTTCTGCTCCCTTTTTTGCAATCCCATTCTTTCGCCCAATCTCTCCTCCTTCCGCTATCCATTTCTCTCTTCCCCACCGATTCAATCCTTCTTTGGCACTCTTTTGTTCTTGGTCTCTTCTAACTCCTCCCTGACACTCTTATCTCTCTCTTAAAATTTCTTTCTCTCTCTAGAATTCTCTCGCACTCTCTGGCTTCCTCCCTTTTCTCACATTTCCTTTTTTCAACCTTGTTGTCGCTTTCTCTTCTTCAATCTCACTCTCCCATTCATTCTTTCATCATTTTTAGCTTGCGCGCTCGTTTCCATTTCGATACGTTGCTTATTTTCTTCCTTCCGTCTAATCTCTCTTCTTCCTTATTCTGCGTGATATTTTCTTGTCTCTCTCTCCCTCTAGTTTGTGATCTTTCCCTTTCTCGTTGTTGCTCTTGATCTCTCCCTCTATTTGCCTCCATACCTCGCTCGTTTCCATTTCGAGACGTTGCTTATTTTCTTCCTTCCGTCTAATCTCTCTTCTTCCTTCTTCTGCGTGATATTTTCTTGTCTCTCTCTCCCTCTAGTTTGTGATCTTTCCCTTTCTCGTTGTTGCTCTTGATCTCTCCCTCTGTTTGCAACTCTACGAATCTTCCTCTAAACTTCTCGTGCAACCTCTCTCTCTCTCTCTCTCTCTCTCTTAAAACACTCTCATTCACATCTTCACAGTTCCGACATTCCCTCTCTCTCCAAATTTCACTCTCTCTCATTTCTATCTTCCATTTCTCTACTCCTTTTGTCTCCCTCGTCAATCTCCCACTCTCTTTTCTTTTCTCTCTTCCTCTCAATCTCTTTGCTTCTCACTCTCAGTTATCTTTTTTTCGCAATCTCTATCTCACAATTTCTCCCTTCTTCTCTCTGTCAATCCACTCTCAATTCTCTTGCTAGGTCTCGCCCTTCTCCATCTGTCCTCCTCACGCTCGTGCGTTCTCTCTCTCTCCTACGATTTCATCTTCCTTCCCATCTCGTCCTCTCATTTCCGCCCCATTCTTCTGCTAAATCTCTTTCTCACAACCTTTTTTTATCTCCCTCAGTTTCTCTTTCTCTCTCACCCTCTCACACGATCTCGCTCACTCTCTCACCCTCATCTGCAACCACTTGCTCTCTCTCTAAACGCTTCTCTCATTCATTTTCGTCGAATCTCTTTTCATCACTTGCTTTCAATCTTTTGTTCCCTCTAAACCGCCACTTCATTGTATCTCTCTGTCGTTTCCATATGCCCTTCTCCATCTCCCTTGTTGGAATTTCATCAATGCTACTTTGAGTTTTTCTCTACATTTGTAGCCTTCTCACGTCCCTTTCTATTTCCGCTTCCACTTCTCGCTCTCGGATATTCGGATTCCGTGTCCACTCTCCCTAAGTCTCTCTCTCATCCTCGCTCTTGCCTTCTCTCTCCGTTCCACCTTCTCTATCATCCCTCTCTCTATTCTTTCTTCCGTTCTCTTCTTTTGCATCTCTCTCCATCTTCTATCCCAGAATTCATCTCAAGATCTTTCCCTTCTTTTCTCTTTTCTATCTGGACTTCTCTCTCTCTTCGCTAGATTCCTCAGCCAGCTCTCATCTTGTCTCTCTCTCTCTATATTCTTTCTACCTCCCTCAATCTCTCTCTCTCTATTCTCTACCCTCCTCGGCTCTCTCTCCAATTTCTTTCTCAGCTTATTAATCTCTCGCTATTTACTCTCTTCCCTCACACACGCTCTCACATCTGTCCCCTTTCTATTCATCTATTTCCTCACTCTTTCTATCTATTTATTTTCCCTAAAAAGCTTCCCTATATAGCTCTTTATTCCTTCCATTTCTCCCTCTATAATGCCGAACAAGTATGTAAACTACCCAACATCGGACACGAAAGGGAATCTAGGGGTGGAAGACCTAGTGCGACTAGTATGATGAGGATGCTCAATCAATGAGTGCAAATCGGGCTGCCTCCTCACACGTCTTTGCCGAAACTCTAGGGGGGTGCGCCGAATAGTGTTAGTCGAGGAGGCCCCGAGGTCCACGTCCTTGCAGGCGTTGGGCCTTTGGTCATCGAGGTGAGCTCGACGATCAACCCGATGGATTGGACCGTGGTGTCAATCCACTCGAGTCGTCCTCTCAATTGACCTAAACTAGGTCCTGATGGCGATTGAAGCAAGTGCCAAAAATACTGGAAGAAATAAAAGTACTTCAAAATAAAGAGGAGAGGAAG
>CM044118.1:3901357-3952275 GCA_024174645.1 Lemna minuta | reverse complement strand
GGGCGTGCATGGGTGCGAGCAGTAGAGAGGCAGCACTGACGCAGCCGCAAGGGCATGCTCGGTCATGGGCTCATGTAGTAGGGGGGGGCGCGTCGGCGTGTGGGCGCAAGGCGGTAATGGGGGGGCGCGGGTGACAACGCGCGCACATGGGCGACGGGGTGCGCATGAAGGGGACGGGGTGAGGGCGGGGGAGACGGGGAAGCGAGCCTGACAAGGTGCGACCATGGGGGCGGTAGGGCACGGCTGCAAGGGTGGCTGGATGCGGCTGCGGGGGTGGTAAGGCGCAGCCGCGGGGGTGTGCGGGGTGGCGGCGCACAGGACAGCGGCCCACAGGGTGGCAGTGGTGGCCGAAGGCGAGTTGATGTTGCGCGAGGCGGCAGCCCATGGGGTGGCGGTGGTGGCCCAAGGCGGGTGGGCGGCGCGTGGGGCGGCGATGGTGATAAAAGCATAAAAGCATAAAAACCATTTATAAACACCTAAGAATTGCTTTTATTTAGCTCAATTAACTCATGAACATATCATCATATACATTGTTTCATGAGTTAATAATTTTATGACATCAATACATCAAAAACAAGTCTTAAACATGATTCTTTTGTCTTCTTGATTTCAGGAACCTATAAGCAAGAGAAGGGAAGCAAGATCATCTAAAATAGGTGTGTAGAAGGCTAATGGGCTGTCCAAGGCATCTTTATTGGAGCCCAGTCATAGAAGAATTGTGTCTTTCTCCTCGCAAGGTTTAAAATAAAAGATATAGAGAAAAGGAGGGGGCTTCAGTTGCAATTCTTCAGGGGCATTTCCTTCTTTGGCTGTTCTCGCTCTCTTCTAGGGTTTTTGTAATTCTCTTTTTGGCCGGCGTTCTTCCCGTCAGAAAGATGTAGTGAATGATCTCAAGTAATTGTTGCTTTTTTTATTATTTGCTCTCCCGCTCTCCACACTCTCTACCGATCTCAACATTCTCTCTCGCTTTCGCCTCCATCTCTCTTTTGTCGAAAGATGTAGTTGAATTTTCTCGTCTTCCCCGTGTGTTCCCTCACTCTCCCACATACGCTCCTTTCTGCTCCCTTTTCTGCAATCCCATTCTTTCGCCCAATCTCTCCTCCTTCCGCTATCCATTTCTCTCTTCCCCACCGATTCAATCCTTCTTCGGCACTCTTTTGTTCTTGGTCTCTTCTAACTCCTCCCTGACACTCTTATCTCTCAAAATTTCTTTCTCTCTCTAGATTTCTCTCGCACTCTCCGGCTTCCTCCCTTTTCTCACATTTCCTTTTTTCAACCTTGTTGTCACTTTGTCTTCTTCAATCTCACTCTCCCATTCATTCTTTCATCATTTTTAGCTTGCGCGCTCGTTTCCATTTCGATACGTTGCTTATTTTTATCCTTCTGTCTAATCTCTCTTCTTCCTTCTTCTGTGTGATATTTTCTTGTCTCTCTCTCCCTCTAGTTTGTGATCTTTCCCTTTCTCGTTGTTGCTCTTGATCTCTCCCTCTGTTTGCAACTTCTACGAATCTTCCTCTAAACTTCTCGTGCAACCTCTCTCTCTCTCTCTTAAAACACTCTCATTCACATCTTCACAGTTCCGACATTCCCTCTCTCGCCAAATTTCACTCTCTCTCATTTCTATCTTCCACTTCTCTACTCCTTTTGTCTCCCTCGTCAATCTCCCACTCTCTTTTCTTTTCTCTCTTCCTCTCAATCTCTCTGCTTCTCACTCTCAATTATCTTTTTTTTTCGCAATCTCTATCTCACAATTTCTCCCTTCTTCTCTCTGTCAATCCACTCTCAATTCTCTTGCTAGGTCTCGCCCTTCTCCATCTTTCCTCCTCACGCTCGTGCGCTCTCTCTCTCTCTCTCTCCTACAATTTCATCTTCCTTCCCATCTCATCGTCTCATTTCCGCCCCATTCTTCCGCTAAATCTCTTTCTCACAACCTTTTTTTTTCTCCCTCAGTTTCTCTTTCTCTCTCACCCTCTCACACGATCTCGCTCACTCTCTCACCCTCATCTGCAACCACTCGCTCTCTCTCTAAATGCTTCTCTCATTCATTTTCATCGAATCTCTTTTCATCACTTGATTTCAATCTTTTGTTCCCTCTAAACCGCCACTTCATTGTATCTCTCTGTCGTTTCCATATGCCCTTCTCCATCTCCCTTGTTGGAATTTCATCAATGCTACTTTGAGTTTTTCTCTACATTTGTAGCCTTCTCACGTCCTTTCTATTTCCTGCTTCCCCTTCTGCTCTCGGATATTCGGATTCTGTGTCCACTCTCCCTAAGTCTCTCTCTCATCCTCGCTCTTGCCTTCTCTCTCCGTTCCACCTTCTCTATCATCCCTCTCTCTATTCTTTCTTCCGTTCTCTTCTTTTGCATCTCTCTCCATCTTCTATCCCGAATTCATCTCAAGATCTTTCCCTTCTTTTCTCTTTTCTATCTGGACTTCTCTCTCTCTTCGCTAGATTCCTCAGCCGCTCTCATCTTGTCTCTCTCTCTCTCTATATTCTTTCTACCTCCCTCAATCTCTCTCTCTCTATTCTCTACCCTCCTCGGTCTCTCTCTCCAATTTCTTTCTCAGCTTATTAATCTCTCGCTATTTACTCTCTTTCCTCACACACGCTCTCACATCTGTCCCCTTTCTATTCATCTATTTCCTCACTCTTTCTCTCTATTTATTTTCCCTAAAAAGCTTCCCTATATAGCTCTTTATTCCTTCCATTTCTCCCTCTATAATGCCGAACAAGTATGTAAACTACCCAACATCGGACACGAAAGGGAATCTAGTGGTGGAAGACCTAGTGCGACTAGTATGATGAAGATGCTCAATCAATGAGTACAAATTGGGCTGCCTCCTCACACGTCTTTGCCAAAAATCTAGGGGGGTGCGCCGAGTAGTGTTAGTCGAGGAGGCCCCGAGGTCCACGTCCTCGCAGGCGTTGGGCCTTTGGTCATCAAGGTGAGCTCGGCGATCAACCCGATGGATTGGACCATGGTGTCAATCCACTCGAGTCGTCCTCTCAATTGATCTAAACTAGGTCCTGATGGCGATTGAAGCAAGTGCCAAAAATACTAGAAGAAATAAAATTACTTCAAAATAAAGAGGAGAGGAAGGGTGTAGCGGTGGCACGGGAGCGTGCGGTGGCAGCGACGTTGGTGGCGACGCCGGTTGGTCTCCTTCCTTGATCTTCCTTGAGTAGTCACTCGAGAGGGAGTTCACTCCTTTCTTTCTTCCAATGCTCTGGCTAGGGTTTGTGGGGGTCCCTGACGTGTCATTTTCGTGCGTCGTTAAAACACAAATACGATGGTCAAACAAAATTTATAAAACCGAACTCACAAAGACAAGATAGAATAATCAAGTACTGGGTAAGTATCGGGTCGATCCACAGAGAGCAGGGTTGACTTTAATCGCAGAGTTGACTTGGTCAAACTTAGGTTTAAAAGGAGTTTTAAATAAGAGAAAATAAGATTTAAGATAGGGAAATGATATAAATAAGATAAATAAGAAGTTTTTAAGATTTGGAAATCTCGGATTTGACAGAGAAAAGTCAAAAGTCAAAGTCAAAGCGTTGACTTTGACCAGCAGTAGGTGTTCTGCAAAATCAGAGAATCAAAATGAGTCAGAAGATTACGAAAATTAGATATTTGGAAACTAGAGAGAAAATGAAATTTATTGATATAAGTTTCGTAATTTTTGGATAAGAAATGGATTTATTATGAATTGTTGAAAATCAATGATCAGAAAATCCCCGAAATGAACACCTCAGAGGAAATCTTCAAATTGAATGACCAAATGAAATCCAAATCTTGCAATTTATATGTCAATAGAAAGCTAAGAACCAGAGGAATCCAACAAGACCTAAATTATCAAAGTATGATTTGCCAATTAAAAGTAATTGACCCCGAAAGTCAACGTTTGACTTCTGATGAAAGAAGAACAGTCCGTGGTCAAACGTTAAATTGAAGGGGCAAATGAATTCAGAATTTGATGAAATTGCTATCCACGGAAAGCTGATGAAAAGAGGAATCCAATTAAACCAGAATCAAGTGATTTGGAATTATAATCAAAGAGATATCCTATTTTCAAAATCAGCGACTTTTCGGATCGAAATTTGGGAAAAATGAAGAACACTATGAACTAATTTGCAAAATTAAACTTCTAAATCTAATAAAAACTCAAATTACCTCTTGATAATCGATCGAATCTCACTACTGACCCGATTGCCACGAGAATTAAGCTCCAATTTGCACGAATTGAAGTGAATTTGCTCGTATCCTTTCTCACGGACTTTCGGAATTCAAGGGGAAAATTCGATGAAATCAAGGAGGAATTCGCGATCAATCCCGCTCCAATCCCTTCGGAATCGAGTCTAAACGCGGGGGGATCACGATGAACTAGAGATCTTCCTCGAAACTCGCTTAATTTCTTCACGAGTCGATCAAAAGTTGAAGAACAAAGAAGGGAAATACATGGTTTTATAAAGAAAATTAAGCCCGAAAACGTGGGCAATAGACGCGGTCGTGGGTGGCGGTTGGAGGCGTCGTGGGAGCGATTCTCTGGTGCGGCGTCGACGCTTCCGCATTTGAGGCCAAAGGGCTTCAATTTGGCTTCAATTTTGCTCCGAAATAGCCGTCCATTTGGCCACGATCGGACCACGATCGGGCCACGATCGCGCCGCGATCGGGCCATGATCATGGTCCTGGCCTTCCGTCGATCGCCCTCTGATCGACTGGCAGCGATTCCCCCATGCCAACCTTCCGATCGCGGTTCGATCGCGCCGCGATCGCGGTTCGATCGAACCGCGATCGTGGCGTTCTTCCACGATAGTTCTGTGCCGTCGGATTGAGGTCCACATGATTGTGAACCGCACGATCGCCGTGCTCCGCACGATCGCCGTGCTCCGCGCGATTCGCTGCCGTCCGCACGATGGAGATCGGACGCACCAGGAAGCTCCACGCATCGCCCAAATCGCGAACGATCTCAGCCGTCTGATGAACCCGCGATGATCGCATAGTGGTCCCGATTGATAAAGATCCAGCGCTCCAGACTTGTCCACGTGGCGCAAGGTAGGCCCTCCGATCGACGTCACTTAAGTAAACATTTGCCCACGTGTTGGATTGATGATCGCGTGGACTCGGGTCCACGCGATCTCCGCCGTTTTGACTACATCGAACGCCAGGGAAACAGCCACGTCACCTGCAAAAGAAAGACCCGGGACATAGTCCCACACGGATTAAAAAGAGGGGACGCGCGTGCTTAAATAGGGGAGCGGCCTCCCCTATTAGCTGCTTATCTTCTCTCTGCTCCGCAATACGTGGCGCCCCACACGGGCGCCCACGTGGCCTCGTGGCCACCTGCCACTTGGCGCGCCACCTGCGTGTTTCTCGCGCGGCCAACCCTCGTGCTGCCACGTCACCAGATTAAATCCGTGTGGGACATAGTCCCACACGGAAGAAAGAAAAATAAATTCACCCCCTATAAATTAGGGGGCGGTTTACGCTATCGCGTTACCGCCCCAAATACTCTACCGTGGCCCACTAACCCGTGGGCCCTCCACATGCAATCCTCACTGCCACGTGGTGCCCCACACGGCGCCCACGTGGACCGTCCGTGTGGCCTCCCCGCCACGCGTCGGGCCGCCACTCGCGCCCGCGCGGCCACACGCGCCCTGCCACGTGGCCTCAGCGCCACGTCGTAACGGCGTGGTGGACCCGCGCGCCACGTCAGCCCGTCGCCTGGGCCCGGCTGCCACGTCAGCTCCGCTCGCCACGTCAGCCGCAGGTAAGTTTTCCCTTTTTCGCGATTTTCACTTAAAAAAAAGACTTAAAAATTCAATTAAAAAATCAAATAAAAATCGGAAAAAATAGTATAAAAATTCAGAAATTCATAATTTAAAATATACAACTCCTTTTTAATTGAAATTTTCTCCATTGGATCATAAATTCTTTTCTTTTTAATATCATGTCATTTAAAATATGTTTTCAAGAAAGAAATAAGGATGAATTAAAATTTCATTAAATAAGTTCTAATTAAACATTGTAAATCATAAATTCATCCTAAAATCATCCTTCCAAACATTTACTAAAGTCAAAACTCATTTAATCACTGAGATTAACTTCTCTTAATATAAACAAAAGATTAATCATATCTTAAGTATGAAATTATCTCTAATTTATGCATAAATATCAACTTTAGTGAAATGACATGCCAATGGAGAAAATTCCTAAAAAGTATGATAACATGCATCATATTCACATAAAATCAGCATGAATATGAGTTAATTAGGGTAAGAATTCAGGTTATAAATGCATGTTATCAGTCCCTTCCCCTCTTATAGAGCCCAAGATGGGCCGAGAGGGGAAAGGGCCCTCTTGAGGCCCACAAACCTAATAGCCCAACGTATCATAGAATAAAAGGACCACAAAGAGTGGGCTTCTTAAGTGGGGCCCGAAAGGGAGGGTCCACTAAGAAACCCAAAGGGGAAAGAGAGAGATAAACGCTTATCTACTAAACATGTGCGGTCCAAAAAGTTCATAAGCAACAAAGGAAGATAGGTCCACACGCCCGAGCTCGGAGTGTGACGAGACGAAGTCCTCAAGCGGTGTAGCAGAAATCGGCATCCTTCGTCTTTGCCTGTCATGGGCGCTGGATGTGCGTGGGTGACGGGTCCTCCGGCGCCATAATGTCATGCCTTGGTGGCGACGGGGGTCGTACGCCACCGCTCTAATTTCAACACCTTTCTCCCCTGATCTCCCAACCTCTCAACTCATTCTCTCTTTATTCTTCTCTCCTGCTTCCTTTCTTTCTCCACGTCTAGATTTCCTTAATTATTTCTTCCATTACTCTTTGCATTCTGAGTTTAGGATTCTTGCATTTATAGGTCTATTTAAATCATCCATTAAAATTCCTTCCTCTCACGGCCATGTCGAAGAGTTGACCACCAATCCTTCACCATTACTCTCATCTCTACTCTTATTATCGATACTATCGTGCCCTACAATCCTTGTGGATCAACCTAGGAAACAATACGCCTTTATTACTTCCATCCGGTCTTAGTTTTCTTGAGTATAATTAGTAAATTTTTTGGGCTAAGATAAACAACAACTATGGGCTCAACAGACGGCGGCTCAAGGCGACAGCGGCAGCTCGAGGCGACGGCGGCGGCGGCGTAGGGGCGGCAAGGGTGGCGGAGGGAGGTGATAACATGCTTATTAGACATGATAAAACATGATTATTGAGGCAAATTAAAGCATAAATGATTTCATTTGTATGCATGTTGTCATATTTATGAGTATTTTTCTATCATTCCATGAAAAAGTCATTATAATCTCAAAATACTTTAAATTAGGGTTAAATATGATGGATTAAAGATAAATAATTTTATAAACCCATCTTTACTTGAGATTACAAGTGTTTTTAAAGTGAAATAATGAGAGAAATCATTTTATAAACATTTATTTAAATTTTTCCTTAGTTTAAATATTTAAAAAAATAATGTATTTTTGAAATAGAATTAAAAATCGCATTATTTATTAATTTTGACATTTTTAGAATGATAGATAATTAAAATTCAGATCAAATGAAAGAAATTTGGATTAATTTGGAGTTATATTTTGAAAGTTATGAATTTTCTAATTTAAAGGGATTTTTTGGATTTTTTTTGAATTTATTTTCGATTTTTAAGTGTTAAAAAGAATTTCAAAAATGCAAAAAAGGGGTTTATTTTCGCGCGGGACCCACGTGGATGCGACCTGGCACTTAGGGCCACGTGGCAGAGCCACGCAGACCCACATGAGCCCCTACGTGGCGCGGATGTGACGTGCATATTTATATTTACTCGTAACTATAGGGTTATAGTACATATAAGCATCGGATATTTTCGGATTTAAGCTAACCCTCTTAATCATCACACATTATAAAACTTGATAAGTTCATTTAATTTTATTGGTGTGGGACTAATTCATTCTTGTTTTAAGTGCGCAGGACACGTGGCCGAAGGAGGAGCATTGGATCAACGGTGCAACGATTGATGCACGTGGATCGCATGGACTCGTGGTCCACCAGATCCTATCAAACGCACGTGCTTTAAAAGCAGGGAGCTATAACGGCTCAGATTAATGCGCGGGCGATGCATCTTGACCATCAGATCGCGATTCAATGGGAGCGATCTGATGCGTTTTATAACGCACACTGATGGTCTTCATCCGAGCGCTTCATCAAGGATTGGACGGTTGTGATATGATTGTAAACGGTTCACGATGAACCATTTCATCTGAACCGTCAATTGAAATCCATCGGACAGTCACGCCCAAATACCCTTTAAATAGAGATGTTCCTCTGATTTAGTAAGGCATTCGAGGAAGAATCAATCCAATTGATCTGTTTAGACACTAACCTTCTTGAATCTCTTGATCCTATCCTCTTCTACAAGCAATTCTGCATCCACGGAGGGTTTAAGATCAAGATTTGGCCAAATAGAGAGGGAGAAATGGACGTTTGAATCTCAACATCGCGATTCTTTTGGATTTTCGATTAACAATGGTTAATCGAGCTAATCCAATCGCAATTTGGGAATTAGTGGAGGCGGTTTTTACTAATCTTTCGTCTTCTTATGTTTAATTTTTAGTTAGATTTCAAATTTAAGTTCAATTTTGTTTAATTTTTGTCAAAATCACGATTTTAAGTTTCAGAAATCTCTCCCCTCTTCGATCTTCAATTTCTCCGCGAAATCAAAGTCAAATTCGATGATTTTTGATTCCGTGGAGACGTTTTGAAGTTCTCTTTCAAAATCTACCATTTTCCCCAATTTCTCTCATCAATCCATTGTTCGATTTAATCAAATTCGAAGAGATCATCATAAATTAATAAGTTTGGACTTTGTTTTGACACGAGACCGTGTGAAATCGATGACCTCGCAGTCTCCGCTCATTAGGCGGCAGCAGCAGTGGCAATGGTGATAGCAAGGGATGCGGCAAGAGGTGGCGGTGGCAGCGGTAATGGCGGCAGCGATGGCACGTTGGCGTGCGATGGCGGCGACAGCAGCGGTGATGGCGGTTGGACCCCTTCCTCAACCTTCCTTGAGCAGTCACTCAAAAGGGAGTTCACTCCTTTCTTTCTTCAAGTGACGGCTAAGATTTGCGGAGGGGTCGCTTTCCCTCTTATAGAGCCCAAGTTGGGCCAAGAGGGGAAAGGGCCCACTTGAGGCCCACGAACCTAATAGCCCAACATAAATAAAATGAAAGGTCCACAAAGAGTGGGCCACTTAAGTGGGGCCCGGAAGGGAGGGTTGATAAGATGCAATTTGTACATGAATTTACATGATTATTAATGTAATTTAAAGCATTAAATATCTTATTTGTATGCATGTTATAATATTTTAAGTATATTTCTATCATTTTACATAACTTTCATGTTATGATCTAAAAATACATCATTTAATGGATAATTATGCATAATTAAACAATGTGATTCTAATCCTTTTTATATTTAAGATCAGAAGTATGTTTTCATGATTAAATGATAAGAGACAAGAAGTTTATTAACACTCATGTATTGTTATAAATTTATTTTATAAGATACATGAGTGTATTTATTTAATTAAAATTCATTCTCTTGTTTTTTTAATATTTTGACTTTCTATAATGATAGATAATTTAATTTCTGATCCAACAAAATAAATTTGAATTAATTTGGAATTGTATTTTGAAAGTTATGATTTTTCCAATTTTTAGGAATTTTCTAGAATTTTTGAATTTTTGAATTTATTTAACTATATTTTTGATTTTTTTAAAATGAAAAAGGAATTAAAAATGTTTTTAATTACTGCGCGCTCATGTGGCGGATCGTTGCCACGTGGTGACGCGCGGACGTGTGTCCGTGTGATACGTGGACGTGTATATGTGTGACGTGTGTGCGTGACGTGTGTGCGTGTCACGCGTGTGTGTGCATGACATGTGTGCACGATAATAAGTGGTTAGGAGCATCCGTAATTGGATTTAAGCTAACCACTTAATATCTCAGATGTTATATACCCGATAAAATCATTTCTTTTATTTCGGGTGGGACTATGTTTAATTTATTTTGATTTCAGGAGATGTGGCATTGTGAGAGACGTCCGATCGCATGATTTAATCACGTGCGTCGAATGTCACCTATTCAAGTGGTATGTGCCGACATCTAATTAAACGTCTATTCGATTAAAGACGTTTAATCTCAGCGGTCCATCAAGCGAGTTATAACGGTCGAGATTCAAAGCGCCTGATGGACCCGTGATTTGATCGCGATCGTCCGATGAAGATCCAACGGACGAATTGAAGCGACGCCTTCTCTCTCACACGCGACTGATAACATGCATTTATAACCTGAATTCTTACCCTAATTAACTCATATTCATGCTTATTTTATGTGAATATGATGCATGTTATCATACTTTTTAGGAATTTTCTCCATTGGCATGTCATTTCACTAAAGTTGATATTTATGCATAAATTAGGGATAATTTCATGCTTAATAGATGCTTAATCTTTTGTTTAAATGAATAGAAGTTAATCTCTGTTATGGAATGATTTTTGACTTTAGTAAACATTTGGAAAGATAATTTCAAGATGAATTTATGATTTAAAGTGTATAATGAAAAATGATTTAAGTAAATTTTGATTCATCTTGATGTCTTCATCCTAAAGATATTTTAATTGACATGATATTAAAAAGAAGAGAATTTGTGATCCAATGGAGAAAATTTGGATTAAAAAGGAGTTGTATTTTGCGAAATATGAATTTCTGAAGTTTTAGCCCTTTTTCTGATTTTTATTTGAATTTTAAAGTGATTTTTTGATTAATTTTTTTGTTAAAATCGCGAAAAAGGGGGGTATTTTGGTCCACAGGTACCCGACTGATGATGTGGCAGGCGAACCCAAGTGGCGGCTGATGTGGTGCGCGGGACCACCGCGCCGTTACGACGTGGCACTGAGGCCACGTGGCAGGACGCGTGTGGCCCACGCAGGAGACGCACGGGGCGCGCCAAATGGCAGGGAGGCTACGCGGCCATGTGGGCGCCCGTGTGGGGCGCCACGTGGCGCGGAGTAGAGAGGAGATATTAGGACAGTTAATAGGGGAATCTTCTCCCCTATTTAACGGCGTCCTGCCTTTTTATTTCTTCCGTGTGGGACTATGTTCCACACGGTCTTACCTTTTGCAGGTGACGTGGCGGCTTGGCGGGCGTCGGATCGGATCAGAGCGGCGGAGATCGCGTGGACCAGAGTCCACGCGATCATCAATCAAGCACGTGGCTATATGCATTTTAAGTGATCCGCTTGATGGGTGACACGTGGCAAAGCGAGGAAGCTTGGATCGCGATCAGATGGCCTCAAATTTTCGCGATCGGGCGAACGATCGCGATCACCCGATCGTCATTGGACGGTCGCAATCGTTCGCGATTTTTGGTGCGTCCGATCTCCATCACGCGGACGCCTGATCTTCATCGTGACGATCACGATCGGACGGCTGGCGGAGGGCTCGACTCTTGATCGCGGTGCACGGGATCGATGCATCGTGATCGTTCATCTAACAGGCACCATCGGATGGCAGAGAAGCTTCCTGGAAGAACGTCGCGATCGCGGTGTGGTCGAACCGCGATCGCACCACGATCGCATCGCGATCGAGCGGCGATTACACTCATTCGGCGCGGAATCAGAAGACCAAATCGTTACGCTTCATCAGGCGGTGATTGGGGGAACATCAACCGTACGATCGACCCCCGATCGCGACGCGATCGTGGCCCGATCGTGGCCCGATCGCCCCGCGATCGGGGCTGATTTGCCACGAAATTGAAGCCATATTCGTCATCAGTAGATCAAGCCGCTCCCACGACTGATCGTGGCCATCAATCCGTCTCCACGATCGCGTCAATCGGCCACCATATTCGAGCCAATTTCCCTCTTTAAAAAGCCATGTACTCCTTTGTTCTTTAACTTTTGATCGACTCGTGAAGAAATTAAGCGAGTTTCGAGGAAGGTATTAAGTTGTCGTGATCCTCTGCTTCCAAGAGTGTAGAGACGCAGCCATTGAAGCATGAAAATCACGATTTTATCTCTTGATTTCATCGATTTCTTCCCTTAAATTCCGAACGTCCACGAGGAAGAATCCGAGCAAATTCACTTCAATCCACAAGAATTGAGGCCCCATTCTTGCGGCAATTGAGTTAGTAGTGAGGTTCGATCGATTATCAAGAGGTAATTTATATTTTTCTTAGGTTTAGATCTTTAATTTTGCAAATTAGTTCACAGTGTTCTTCATTTTCCCCAATTTTAGGTCCAAAAAGTTTCTGATTTTAAAAATAGGATATCTCTTTGGTTATAATTCCAAATCACTTGATTTTGGTTTCATTGGATTCCTCTTTTCATCAGCTTTCCGTGAATAGCAAATTCATTGAATTGCGAGTTCATTTGGCCCTTCAATTTGACATTTGACCGAGGATTATTCATCCTTCATCAGAAGTCAAACGTTGACTTTCGGGGTCAATTACTTTCAATTTACAAATCAGAATTTGAGAATTTTGGTCTCATTAGATTCCTATGGTTCTTAGTTTTTCATTGCAATATAAATTTCAAGATTTGGATTTCATTTGACTAGTCAATGTGAAGATTTCCTCTGAGGTGTTCATTTCGGGGATTTTCTGATACACTATTTTCAATAATTCATAGTAAATCGAATTCTTATCTAAAAATCACGAATTATATACCAATAAATTCCATTTGCTCTCTTGTTTCTAGACATGTAATTTTCGTAATCTTCTGACCCTGTTTGATTGTCTGATTTTACAATACACCTACTGTTGGTCAAAGTCAACACTTTGACTTTGACTTTTGACTTTTGTCTGTCAAATCTGAGATTTCAATTCTTAAAACTTCTTATTAGGTTTATTTATATCATTTCCACTCATTACATCTTATTTTTATTTTCTTAAAACCCCTTTTAAACCTAAGTTTGATCAAGTCAACTCTGGGATTAAAGTCAACCCTGCTCTGTGTGGATCGACCCGATACTTACACAATACTTGATTTTTATATCTTATCTTTGTGAGTTTGGTTTTATAAATTTTTTTTGACCATCGTCTTTGTGATTAGACGACACACTCAAACGACACGTCAATTGCATGTTTTCATCTTAATTTGTCATCATTTAGCATTAGATTTATATTTTGAATCGTAGATTAAGTTTAATTTCATTTTAATTTCAGTTTTCAATCAATTTCGCGATCAAATTTCTATCTCAATTTCAAACTTCGATTTCTCCATGAATTCTAATCCAAATCTCTTGATTTTTTATTCTATTGATTCGTATTGGAGTTATCTTTCTTAATATAGTAAATTTCCTAATTTCTAATCTCGATTCATTGCCTGATTTGATCAAATTTCAAAGATATCCAAAATTTTTCCTTATTTCTCCGTAGATTCGATCCTTATTTACCATTATACCCTTAAATTCGTGAATTAATCTTTAAATTGGTAAGTTTGGACTTTGTTTTGACACGAGATCATGTGTATTCAATGACCGCACAAGTTCATTTCATCAAGGGTCCACTAAGAAACCCAAAGGGGGAGGGAGATAAATGCAAATCCGCTAAAATGCGTGCAGTTCAAAAAGTTCATATGCAACGGAAAAGGAAAGATAGGGGCACGCACGAGACAAAGTGCTCAAGCTGTGTAGTGAAAGGCGGCATCCTTTGTCTTCACTTGTCGTAGGGGCTGGACTCACGTGGGTGTTGGTTTCTCCTGTGCCGTGGTGTCATGCCTTGGTGGCGATGGGGATCGTACGCCACCATCTGCCCTTGGTAATTGAGTAGATTGACTCAAGGAATGAGTTGCGATGAAATCCTTGGCCAAGGTAGTGGAAATATCAGAAAAGACGTTCTGAATGATTTCTACACGTATTAGTACTAACTTGAATGACCGATTAGGGTTTGATAGTTGACCGTACCCTAAGTCATTCATGAGTCTCGTGTGGATGAAAGATTATACATATATGGTAATCGATGATGGAAAGGCTCCATAAGTGATTTATCACATACTCTATATCTCCTAGTGTACGTGGTATAGCTTGGCACCCAACGAGCTGTCAACTCAACCTATCGATTGGGTTCGATCGATCTTTGATTAATTAATCTACATAGGAATGTGGATAATTAATTAAGGTTGACCAATAACGTGTTATTTGGTATATAGAGTTATTAACTAGTGAGATATATTGACCTAGAGGTCTATGGATATTGGTGGATATAGATATAATTATGAGGGCTTTTATGAAAAAGCCTCATACCAAATGTCTATAAATAGGGGGAGAAAGACCACAACTCAAATTGCACATGCAAGCCTTGTGGGAATTTTCTCCTTTCTTCTCTTTCTCTCTTGGTGAAGAGCTTTGAAGAAGAGATCTAACCATCCAAAGACTATGTGGATACCGTTGGAGGCTAGACACTTGAATAGCTTCAAGAACTCCTTCAAGGAAACCCTGTAAATATGCTTTCTCATTCATACTATATGATAGGTGATGAAACGAATTGATGTCGTTATTGATTACACATCAATTCATGTCAAAATTAATAACAAACTCACCAATTTTAAGATTAAATCACGAATTGAATAGCATAGTGGTGAATAGGGGTTGAATCCACAAAGAAATAAGAGAATTTTGAGAGATCTTTTGAAATTCGATCAGTACCCCTTGAAGGGTCATGTCCTTTCCTAAATTACTCTTTTTAATATATCTTGTCCACATTTTCATAAAAGGAATGTGTCCCTAAGGATGATAGAGTTGTCCCCACCAAAAGGGATATTAAATTGACTTTTGATATGACAATATGTGGAATGAATCCTTCCTCTCACATTTTTCTATTCAATCATTTCTTATGTTCTTCCACTTTGAGATCAAAGGATATCACACTGCTTCTCTCCCCTTCTCTCCTCCCTTATCCCTATCATCCTCTTCTCCAAGATGCGGCAATCCTCCAAGAAAGAGAGCTTCAATAAGATACCCAAGGGTCTTCAAGAGATTCTATATCTCCACAAGGTGCAGTTTCTTCTTGTCCCTTTGTGATGGTTTTGATCAATCTATAAAAGCTTAACTTGGTCCTAACATTGTGAGTGACAATGGGGTAGCCTCAATTGACATATTTGGTGAGCCCATTGAAAGTCTCCCCTCAATTAAGACAAATTAAAAAAATCCCTCATATCTCAAAGTGTGGGAATAAGTTTGGGAGTTTGTACCCAAATAAGGATACATTTGAAGTACCCATTAAAATCCAATCATCACCTCCATTTATGAAGATCCGATTTAATTCCTTTGTCCCATATCATATCTAGTTGTAGGTATTAATACTTCTATATATGTGTGTCATAGATCTCTATCTCTTCTTCATTTCTGTATATGCAAACTCTAGATTCACTCTTTTGAGGAAGAGTGTGACATTTTTATCTCCAACATAAAGACATTTCAAAAATTCACATCACCTGTTCAAAACCTCAAAGAAAATCGAGTTCCAAATCAGTACACATAATCAATGACAAAATTGACATATGTTTTTAAACTACAAAATGACTCAATTCTCATAAAGGAATCAAACTTACTGAAATTTTTTTTGAGATGTCCTAATAAAGAAGATAATAAAAATTTGAGATTTCCTTAAAAATGATTTTGAAATAATTTTTTATATCAGGGAAAAATATAAAATTTATCAATAAATAAAATCATTATCGAAGTTTTTGAAGGAACAAAGAATGTCCTTGTTAGATGACTTTGAGAATTCAAGAAATCCCATTTAGTTCATAGTTCATTAGAAAGATTTTCAAAGCATAAGACTTTTTTTTCTTAAGCCAATCTTGATGCAAGAAATGTAGAAAGACACCTTAAATTATCGTTTTGCATTATTTTTGAAAAATAAATAATACAAACAATCCCTTTTCTTTCTAGTTGGTCTTACATATCCATGCCAATTATTATCGCATGATTCATTTGGTGATCATTCCACTGGTTTCTATTATCAACTATCACTAAAATTATGTACTTTTATATATAGTTTCAATTATGTTCAGAACAAATTTATTGGTACTAAAAGTTATTGTAAACTACAAGTATATGCATGTCTCTAATGATATATATCTATGCAAATTCTATGATGTTAGGCAAATAAGAGGTTGATGAATTCATTGGATATCACATTAATGATGAAATAATGGCTGAATATGAATTGATGAATTAAGTTACTTTCATTTTATGAATTTTACATTTAGCCAAATTGTGCAGTGAAGGTATAAGTTGATCATTGCTGGTACATATGATTTATGGGGTAAAGCCATCAACATAATGCAAGAACCCATGCATTACCAAACAAGTTTTTATCATTATTTTCTCATTGTAATTGCCATTTCTATCATCATTAGAATCATCCTTTTTATCACTATCACTTCATCTACAAATACACACACACATACATGCAAACGAGCATATTCATTTTTCATCTAGATATTTATATTTCTAAGCACCTCATTGCTTTAAATCATATGCCTCTTATGCATCTTAAATTACTCATCAGCGTATATATGTGTGCTCGCGCGTCTTTGTGTACTTCTCAAATTAGCACATAGAATGATATTTATCCTATTACCCTTACCATTTTATATATCCTTTCCGTATAAATAATACGAATATTACATAAATCTATATCTATATTTATGTAAATTCTATAATTATTCAATGTTTGTTTGAGGGGACATTTTCCTTTTCGGTATAAACAAGCCGTCGGGTGCATATCAAACTGCGTTTTCACTCAAAACTTAAACAAAATCAGAAATTACCCACCAAATCAAACCTCCATCATTCAACAAGGAGGGAAAAACCAAATATTGATCCAGAAAATCAACCTTCTCTCGTTCAACAAGAAGGAAAAGAAAAAAAGAAAACGCTCTTACAAATCAACACGCTCTTGTTCAAGTTCAAGTTATTCTTGGTCTGGATCATTCCATGCCCAAGAATAAAAGTCGATAAAAAGGGAAGAAAATCGAGTTCAGATTGGTTTAAATCATGCAACTTTTTTTTGATAGATTTTCTATGGTATTAAATGAGCAACTCCGATTTCCTAATCGAATTTGAATTTGATTTATTGGTTGAATATTGAGATTTTAGACTATAATTTCTTCATATGAGTTTTTGTTTCTCAACCCAATCGAAGATCTGATTTCTTCCATCAATTTAATCTATTTATGTCACAAACATAAATGGCTCAAGATAAATTCTATCCAATTCTGTTAGGCGTTCTAATTTTTGTTAAAAAAGAAAGTTTTGGTGAGGGATTAATTCGTATCGATGCATATCAATTATCACATTTAAATAAATCTATAAAATTTATATAGATATAAATGGAAGGGGTAAATAGAGATACGATGAGAGTATTTGATACTTGTACATGTAACATTATTACATGAATTAGAGAGACTTACTTCTTTATTGATACATAAGTATATTTCTAGAGTCTCTATGGATATATTCATATAAATGATTTTGCAATTGTGGCAGAAATACAAATGATTTATGCTGCTGTTAGATTTGTATATATATATATATATATATATATATATATGTTTTATTTGATCTAGTTTAGGGTATTGGTTTTTTTGTAAACTAATATTTAAGTTTATCGTTGTTTGGTTGTAGGATATCTACATACAATTATAATTCCAATTAGCAGCTAATTAGCATTGCCTTTAAAGGACAATTAGGTCATTATTAGGGCATTTGATGACCACTTAGGAAGCCCATTAGCTATCAACTGGGCACATTAACAGCCGTGTAGGAGGACCATTAATGGACAACTAAGAGGTCCATCAATGTCCAATAGGAAGCCCATTAATGGCCACATAGTAGGTCCATTCACATTAGGGTTGGTCAATTTTGATCGAGTCGCCGATCTGATCGTCGCACATCGATCGATCGATCGATCGGCGATCAGCGAAAACTTAATTTTGTGATCGATCGATGATCGATCGATGAAATCGCCGTGATCGAGCTTTAATTCTGATAAATTAAATTCACTCTCTCACTCGCGCTCTCTTGCTCTCTCGCGCTCTTTTGCTCTCTCGCATTCTCTCGCGCTCTCTTGCTCTCTCAGAAGCTCTTCGTCAGAAGCTTCTCCATCGCTGCTTATTCATCGCCTCCTTGATACTCGCAGTCCGCACATTGCCGGTGAGCCTCAGTTCTGCATAATTTCAATGAAAACATAAAACGAAAGTGCAGACGTAAAGACAGCTGTAATATTTCCAAATTGGCTGCCCGGAGAGCTGAATCCTCCGGGTGGAAGGAGAATTCCTCCGACTCCGATCGTTGATCGAGGGAGGAGAAATGAGAGAGAGTGAAAACGGGGAAGAGGGGGGAGAGGAGAACGCCAGAAGTTGAGGGTGACGGAGAACTCCTCCCGCCTGGGCGCGCGAGCGAGAGAGATACGGAGACGAAGAAGGAGAAGTTCTCCTCCCGCCTTTCCTCGTGACGGAAATTCCGTCGCGTGAGAGGGAGCGAGGAGGAGAGGGAGAAGTTTTCCTCTCGCCTCTTCTCCTTGCGATAATGCGATGGAAATTCTGTCTCTCTCTTACTGATCGTCGACCTCGATCAATCGACGATCAGCCGACGATCGATCGGCGCACAGACCCCTCTGATCGATCGAGGCGTTGATCTTTTGACGATCGATCTCGATCGATCATGATCGGCCAACCCTAATTCACATCCACTTTGTGGGCACATCAATGACTATAAGGAAGGCCCATTAATGGCCAATATAAAGACCCACTAAAGACTAACAAAAATGTTAAATAAAAGCCAACATGAAAGGCAATTAAAACCCAAACAAAAGACCCATTGAAGCCAGAGTTGAAGGCTCATCTAAAGTCAAGAGTCAATGTTCAACAACTCAATAAGAAAGCTCATTAAAACCAAGAAGAAGGGCCCAATAAAGGTCAACACTAAGGCCCATTAAAAACCAATAAAAGGCCCAATTATGACCAATTAAAAAAACTATTAAAGGCCTAGTAAGAGACCCACTAGTAAAAGGCAATGATTAATTAAAGGGGGAGGGATGCATTAGTTATTTAAAAATCTTTACATTTTCTAGTTTAGGTTTTGGCTTCCTTGATGGTAAAATCACCTCACAACTCTCTTAGTACAAGGCTTTTTCCCTTTTCAGACACCTAATGTTTAGGATCCCTAGAAAAACTAATTACTAGCAAGTTCTAAACAATCACTACACCAAGGATATAATATGTGCGCAATGTTCATACAATCAACCAACTCAACTTTTCTGACACCCTCTAAGTCCCCACTTAGCTCATCTTGTGCCCCTAAATCAACTTCTAGAGTTATGATCATTGCTCCTTGATAAGATGCAACTTATACTTGTATTTATATGATTATTAATGCAAATTAAGGCATAAAAATTTCCATTTCTAGGCATCTTCCCTTACTTTGAGTGCAAATTCATTATTCTAGGTAATTTAAATTATAATATAAAAATATATCATTCTCAGGGATACTCATGTATAATTAAAAACATTGAAATTTTAGAGTTATTATTCTCATTTTTTATATTAGATATTATAATTATGATTTAATTCAAAATACTAAGAGAAAATATTTTTATACACATTTATTTTTCTAGTTTTATTTCCCATGAAAATGACTGTATTTTTTTAACTTAAAAATTTATTCTCTTTTATTTATTAAATTTTAATTTAAAGAATAATAGATTGTTTAATTTATGATAAAAAAAGATTAAAAAGGAGTTGTATTTTGAAAGCAATGAATTTTCTAATTTTTAGGGATTTTTTCGGGAAGTTTTTTGGATTCTTATGAATTTATTCATAATTTTTTTAATTCAAAATATTTAAAAAGTGGTTTTATATTTGCACACTAACATGGCAGGTGACATGAAGAGTGTGCTTGCGTGTCGCCAGGTGGTGACATGTGCATGCACAATGTGGTGCATGCATGTGCGTGTTATTAGTGATAATAATACAAAATGTGGTTATAACCACTCATGGATTGCTCTTATTTAAGCCTATTAAACTCTTGAATACACCATCTCCTCTACTATTTCATGACTTGATGTTGTAGAATATTAGGTCACTTATATGGAGCAAAGAGAATTATATTAAAGGAAATGTGTTTTCAAATTATGCAGACGAATCAAAATCAAGAAATAGCATGAGTTATTTATCAAATTTATCAAGAGCTTTAATCACCTGATTCAGTTTTTGCAGATAACTCTAGACTGATTTATCAAATTTTTTTTTTCGCAGAATCTTCAATTCAATCTAAATTCTATTATTTAATATTTTGTTTTGGCTTTCTTAATTTTTTTTCTTTTTAGATGTATCTGTTAATCACTTAATCTCGAACTAATCTCACTAATTCATGAATCAATGCAGAATGGAGAATTATTCAATCTACATCACGACAATCTACAGAAAAATCTGTCTATTAAATCTCTTTTGTAGTTTTAAAATTCTCAGCTAATAAAAGAAAAGAATCAAGACCAAGACTAAAAAAGAGAAGCAATTTCATTTTATCATTTTTTTACCTTTCTTTTATGAGAAAAACTAACTCTCCTAAAATCAGTTAACTAACATAAACGATTTAGACGTACAAACTTAATTAAGCTCACTGATTACACTAATTACGAACCACAAAAACTTTGAATTAAAATCTCAAACAAGCAGTTTACACTAAATTGTTCATTTCCAAAGATAAGAGAAAGATCAACAAGAATATATGGAATTAAAATTGAGATACGAGTTCCTACACTGAATTTTTCAATTTAGAGAGGAAACAAAAAGAATGAAAAAGAAAAAGAAAAAGAACAACAAGAATTTGCGGAATTAAAAAGAAACTCAACACAAATATCTTCATTGAAATTTTTTTAATTCGGAACAGAACAGGGAAGAATATGAAAAGAAAAAAAACAAAAAAAACAAAAAATAACCTAAACAACTGAATTAGAAATGCAATCTGAAGTATCTATCCTGAAGATTTCAAAACAGAAGAAGAAAGAAGAACAGAAATAAAAAAAATCAATAAAAAAATTTGAACGACGTTTTCGGACCGAAACCTAATTCTGCAAACCTAATTTGCAGACTTCGATAGGAGGAATCAATGCGTCTTGAATGCTCCTGATCAAAGCTGCTTGGATTGGAACTTCCTTCCCGTTGTGTCCTCCAGGCCGAGCTCCCTTGGGCGAGAATTTCAGAACGACGTTTTCGTCTCCACTTCCTCTCTCTTAAAGAAATCGCATAGCTTCTAAAAATCGTGAGCTTTCCCCCTCTTTTGTAAATCTGTTAGGTCCTTGGTGCGGCTCGCTCCACACACGGGTCGGTGCTGTTCGCTACGGTTGGTCAACGCCTGATTTGCCTCCCTCTGATTGGTGGAGGACACCTGATGGAGGACCATGCACACGATCAGGCGACAGCACGTGCCGAGCCGGACGGCGCGCGAGTACTACCGCGCCGGAGCACCCGAGCCGATGCACGCGACCCCGGCTTCAAGTACACCGCGTGATGCGCCCTCCCGACGGGTTTTTCTCCATTTCTTGCTTTATTTGTTTCATGAGAACTTTTTGTGTGTGTGTGTGGGAGGGTTTTTCCCATGTTTGGGCCCTCCCTAGTGCTTATGGGCCGGTCCTAGGCCCCATTAGAGGGGTTTAGCCCATTCTTTTGGGCCAAAACCCTTGAATTTACGGGACTGCCCTTAGGGCAAACCCCTCTCTTTCTCTCTCCTATATAAGGGTGAGAGGAAGAGTATCGCGACAGACTATGCCTTTTGAAATGAAGAATTATGCTTGTGATGTGATGTTTCCATATTCGCGTTAGAGAGGTAGAGAGAGAAAACCCCGATCTAGGCTCCCCCTCCCCTCCCTGAAGGAAGAGGACGAGGGGAGAACCTGTGCTCGCCGCCGTCACGCTCGTCGCCGCCGCTGCAGTCGCCGTCGCCAAGCATCGCCGCCGCCACTGCTCTCGCCGCCGCCGCAAACACGACGCCGTTCCGCCGCCGAACTAGTCGAAGAACCGCCGCGAACCCCAGGCCGTCACGCCGAACGCCCGCTGCTGGAAACCAGGAGTCGCCGCCCTTCGCTGCGCGCCGCTGCAGTCGCCGCCGCCTAGTATCGCCGCCGCCACTGCACTCGCCGCCGCCGCGAACACGATGTCGTTACCATCGGACGCGCCTGAAACAGCCGCCGGTCTACCCGTTGTCGCGCCAATCTGCCACGCCACCGAGGGTTCGACCACCGCCCCGTGACGTCGCCGCCGTACTCGCCGACGCCGCGCTCGACGAACGCCATCCCATTGCTGTTCTCTCGCCGCTGCCGTCGGATCGGTTGAAGCGGCCGCCAGGCGGCCCGCTATCGCGCCGAACTTCTGCGCTGCCGATCGCCCGGCTCTCGCCACAGCTGCCGCTCGCCCGCTCCGCCGTCCCCGCTCAAAACGATCGCCGCCACGCATCCCGTGGTGCCCGCCGATCGACCGGCTGTCACCCATCGACGTCACTCCTGGGTGCCGCCGCACGGACTGCCGCCTTGCTCTCTTGGACTCGACGGACCTGCCATACGCAACCCCGCGCCGCAGGGCCGTACGGGTTACCTCCGCCCGGGTGCCCTCCGCCTGCCGTTCGACGCCCAGCTCGCCTCCTCCGCCTGCCGGGTGGAACCGCTGCAGGACTGAGCTGCCACCAGGCCGGACCGCCGACACCCCAGCGATCGCCGACCGCCGCCGCCCCTACGATCCGCCGGAGTGGGATCGATATCCGCCGCCGCCGTTGAGCCGCCGCTAGCTTAAATTCTGTTTGACTTCAATTTCCACAGTCGATACCGAGCCATCGCCGTCCGGACCGTGTCGTTGCTCGCCAACGCCTGTCGATCGCTCGCGATCACCGCGTTCCTAGCGTCGATTGACAGGGCCCTCTTCGCCCTCTAGCTGGACTCGTGATACCCCTTTGTGTTTTCTCACGGCGGATCGTCTCCCTCATTTGCAGGTTGGTACCGCACGCGTGCGAGGGTGCTTCGGACCACTGCGATCTTCGGATCACGACGCCATCCTCGTCCGAGTATCATCACCTTCCCCAGTGCTGTCCGCGCTCGCTCCACCGCCGGGGATTAGCTATTTTAGGTACCCTCACTTGCCTGGGTGGGTCGGGTTTATTCCTCGGTTTCGCACGAGATTACGTTCGTCGTACGGGTGTGGACCACTCCGGTCGTGGACTTCCACCGTAGTCGTTGGTAGACGATCTAACGGAACGTGGGGAAGTCGATTCATCGAGCGTCGCTTGGAGAGCTTCCCGGACGTCACCCTAGGTCAGCTGCCGCTCCCTGTGCTTCTCGTTATTTCGAAAATTTGCATCATTACATTTTTCGTGCATCTTGGTTGTTAGTTAGCCAGAGTTTTGTGTTGTAACACGAGCCGACGATCCCGGCAACTGTCGTGTTACATCATATTGGTATCAGAGCCGAGTCGTGCTAATCTTCTGCTTAGCACCTCGGTTGATCTTCTTTCCATCGCACTCTGCATTTCTTGCATCTTTCGAAATTCATAGCATACATATATTTGCACTGTTCATTTACCCTTGCACTAGGACTCCACCCGATTACGTAGTATCTGGCCAGGATGGTTCGCACGCGCGGTCAGTCGCGTGTCACCGCAGAGGATGAGCCGCAGGACCGGGGTCGCGATGTCGATCCCCCTGCCGTGGAATCTCCCCCTGGAGATAGTCACAGTCCTGGATCCCTCACGACTCCGATGGGGCAGGACGAGTACGGATCCCCTACCAGGACCGGTAGAGGATTCCTTTTGGGTTTAGACACGGCTCCACTAGAGCCGTCCCTAGGTGACATCTCCCCTAGGTCTCATAGAGATAGATCAGTAGACCCAGTCCGGCTGGATATACCGGAGCCCAGTACCCGGCGAGCCGGGAAGGCACCAGCAGTAGACCCTACACCACCGTCTGGCCGCGCCATACATTCCACCCCCAGCCGACGCTGGGCCGACTCACGGGCAGCTCGATCGTATCCCAAAGAAGAAGCGCTGACAAGAAGCAGCAGCAGCAGCCGCCGCAGCCGAACCAGAGGGACCGACAGTACCCGCAGCAGCCGCCATGGTACCCGCAGCAGCTGCCTTTACCCGCAGCCGCCGCCGTGGTACCCAGCCGCAGCCTGGCTGTACCCACAGGGGCAGCCGTGGTTCCCGCCGCAGCCGCCTTACCCCGCAGCCACCGCAGCATTCGCCGTGGCAAGCAGCTCCCACAGCAGCAGCTCGCCGGTGTCCCCATCCACAGCGACGCTCCTCAGCAGCAGCAGCCGCGAGCAGCAGACAGCACCCGCCGCCGCGACCACAGCGGGCACACTGGGGGCAGGCTCCGACGTGGACCCGCCTCGCCGAGGCCGAGGCCGGAACCGCCGATCCCGTGATGCTCTGCTTCCCAAGCACGACGACTACCTTGGTCCACCTGGCTGGTTATTATGGCCCTCGAGACGAGTACCCGTATGGGCCCCAGGATTACGACTATGGGCTGCAGGGATGCCCCCGGGCGGGGAGGATTACTATCATCCGCCCGATGATCGGCTCGTCGAGGAGTACGCGGGAGGCGCCCAGCACCCTCGGCGCCACGACGATCGATTCCGAGATCACGGACCATATAGGTCCCCACCCCGACACCGCGACGACGATTCAGTGGGTGACGCTAGCCGCCCGAAGGAGGACCTTCGCCGCCCGATTCGAAGAACACTCGCATGGACACACCGGCTTTTCGGCGGAAGTCTGGGAACCTCGTGATTTTTGAGGATTGGGAGCGATCACTAGAGAGTTATTTTCGTTTCTTTGAGATTACAGAGGATGACGTGCGTACGGCCTTCGCGGAGACTCGTCTGGGCAAGGAGGCCCAGATCTTTTGGGTAAACGAGGTCACCGCCGCCCGAGCACGACGAGACCCACCCTCACGTGGGCCGACATGACGAGCGTGCATCGCGGAACAAGTATGTTCCGACTCACCACCAGACTCACCTATTGTTGCACTGGCTTGACCTCAAGCAGGGGCGACGGAAGGTACGCGACTATATCACCGAGTTTGAGGAGTGCCGCATGAGGTGCAGGACGGTGGAGAGCCCCGAGCAGCAGATCGTCTATTTTGTTCGAGGGCTGAAGCCCGAGTTAGGAGCGAAGGTCTTGGAGTTGAACCCGATGACGGCTGGACTGTGCCTATCGGATTGTAGAGGATAACGAGTACATCCTTGAGAAGGCGGCCACAATGACTATATCTTCGGCCGCGAGGACTACGACCACGACAGCGAGCGCCGCTAGGGCGAGCTCGACTTCCACCGGGTGGCCCCGGAACCCCACCCCGGCTTTGAGAGGCGCCGACACTGCCCCACCCGCACCGGCGACGACCACGCCTACCCCGACGACTTCAGCATCGACCATGGCTTCGACGGCGAGAGCCCCACCTAGGGCCCCGGCCAATATGAAGTGCTTCAAGTGTCAGGGATTTGGTCATCGAGCCTCCGAGTGCGTTTCTCTTTTCTACGTAGATGTTATGGGGAACTAGTGTCGACTCCCCGCACAGATTCGGAGGTGGACGTGTATCGTGGCGATTGCCCCCGACGATGAGGATGAGGATAGTCGGGCCTTCACGGGCATCATCGTGATTTCACCCGCTTCTCCCCACCGAGCGCCACCGCGCCCCACTTGCCGCTGGTCAACATTAGGGTTCGACCAGCATCTTGCGGCACCGTCTTCACCCTCCCCCGTGACACTCTGCCCGCCGACGGATGCACCGGCTACTACGGACACCTCGGGGACTACCCGACGCTCTCACCGGTTCCTCCGGCTACACCGCTCAGTACCCCTAGCCGACACGTACCTTGGGCATCTCCTCCATCGGCTACATCTACTTTGCCGACGGGTGACGCGACGCCGACCGCCGCCGAGCTTGTGCAGCGTTCTCAGCTTTTCTACATTTACTCGAGGATCGGAGACCGCTTCTTGCAAGCTCATCGTGGATAGCGGGAGCTGCATCAACGTCGTCTCCGCAGATCTCAAGTGGCTAGCTTGGCCTCACTTTGGTTCCACACCCAAGCACCGTGCATTTCGTGTCTTGGATCGATGCCTCCACCCTTCCTAGTGACGCACCAAAGTGTGCCATCCCGATGAAGGTGAGTACCTACGAGGATACGTCATCCGTGATGTACTGCCCATGAGGATTGGCAACATCATTTTAGGTCGGCCGTGGTTATTCGATCATGCCGTCAGCTAGAGGGCCGCCGAACACTCGTTTCATTCATGTTTAGAGGACGACAGCCTCCCGTGGTACCCTCGGTTCAGGGCGTCGACTCGAGTTGCCCCCAGCCGCCCCGCCGACGGAGGTCGTTCCTGCCGGGTCGTCCGGATCGAGGAAGCCGAAGAAGCCAACCCCTAACGCCAAAGCATCCGATCGTGACGAACGGGTGCATTTTTCATACGTGAGTTGGAGGCCAGCCTAGAGGACACACCTATCTCGCTTCGCCCTCACGTTCGACATCCCCTCGGGGACCCGCTACCACCATCGGATGCACCAGAGTTGGCCGAGCTGATGACGGAGTTTAGTGATGTCTTTCCCGAGGAGCTGCCCGATGAGCTCCCACCCATGCGTAGCATCCAAGACGCGATAGATCTTATTCCTGGGGGCCTCACTTCCGAACTTGCCTCATTACCGGATGGACCCAGTAAAGTATGAGGAGCTACGACGACAGGTCACGGAGCTTTCGACGAAGGGGCTCATCCCGGAGAGCATGAGCCCGTGCGCCGTCCCCGCCTTGCTCGCCCGAAGAAGGATGGCACGTGGCGTATGTGCTGTGATTCGAGGGCCATCAACGTGATTACCGTGAAGTACCGCTTCCCGATTCCCCGAGTGCAGGACTTGTTTGACTGGATGGCTGGAGCGACTATCTTCTCGAAGATAGACCTCCGGAGCGGATATCATCATGTTCGTATTCGACTCAGAGACGAGTGGAAGACGGCCTTCAAGATCAAGGACGGCCCGTTCGAGTGGAACGTGATGCCATTTGGGCCGTCGAACGCCCCGAGCACGTTCCAGCGATTGATGAACGAGGTCTTACGCCCGTTCATAGGTAGATTCGTAGTCGCTTTATTTCGACGATATCTTAGTGTATAGCAGGTCCCTGACGGACCACCTTCAAGCATCTTCGAGATGTTTGCGCCGCGCTGCTCCGGGAGAAGCTCTACGCTCACCCGAAGAAGTGCAGCTTCTTCACAGCGGAGGTTAGCTTCTTAGGGTTCATCTTGTCGACTCACGGAGTGGCCGCTGACCCGGCTAAGGTGTCGGCCATTACGACCTGGCCTCCTTTGAGGGACGTTCATGACGTCCGGAGCTTCATTGGGTTAGCGACGTTCTACCGTCGATTTGTGCCCAACTTCAGCGGGGTAGCCGCGCCCATTACGGATCTGATTCGACTCGAGAAGTTTGAGTGGACAAAGGCGGCAGAGAGGGCTTTCGAGGAGCTGAAGCGGCTCATGACCGAGGCCCCCGTCTTACGACTCACCTGGACTTCGAGAGGGTATTTGAGGTTGCGTGTGATGCCTCTCGGGAGTAGGCATAGGGGGAGTCCTTAGCCGTGAAGGACACCCCGTAGAGTATTTTAGTGAGAAGTCGGACGATACGAAGCGCAGGTATGATAACTACGATCGTGAGTTTTATGCCCTCGCCCGCCCTTTTGAGGCACCGGCGCCATTATCTCCTCCCCGAAGGAGTTTGTACTCTATTCCGACCATAGTGCCCTCGAGACATCTACATGACCAGAGGAAGGTCAGCGACCGGCACTCACGGTGGATTGAGTACTTACAGGACTACACGTTCGTCATCCGGCATAAGAAAGGGAAGGACAACGCCGTCGCTGACGCACTGAGTCGCCGGCCGCATGTCCTACATATGATGCAGGTTCGTGTATTAGGGTTCGAACAGATGATAGATGCTTATGCTGACCGTCCCCGACTTCGGGAAACTCTACGCCCAGCCGGGCAGGCCCGAGTCCGGAGTGCAGAGACTTCTGCATTTCGGAGGGATATCTCTTCCGGGGGAAGAGACTTTGTGTTCCCCGTACGTCGATCCGAGATTTCCTTATCTGGGAGACGCATGCAGGAGGTCTTAGTGGGCACCACGGTGTCAATAAGACCATACAGGCGCTTGAGTACCAGTTCTTTTGGCCGTCTCTGAAAAGAGACGTAGGCAGGATTATCTCCCGCTGTTTGACTTGTTCTAGGGCAAAGATGACTAAGCAGAACGCTGGCCTCTATTTGCCCCTACCGGTACCGGCCCGCCCATGGGACGACGTCAGCCTCGACTTCGTCCTTGGGTTACCTAGGACGTCGCGTCGACATGACTCCGTCATGGTCGTTGTCGACAGGTTCTCGAAGATGGCTCACTTTGTGCCATGTTCGAAGACCGCCGACGCTTCACGAGTAGCGACATTGTTCTTTGACGAGATCGTGAAGCTTCATGGCCTGCCCCGCTCTTTAGTTTCCGATAGGGATGTTAGGTTTACCAGCTACTTCTGGAAGACCCTGTGGATCTTGTTGGGCACGAAGCTCAAGTTCTCCTCAGCGTACCACCCACTGCACTGACTGGCCGTACAGAGGTAGTTAACCGTAGTTTAGGTAGTTTACTTCGTTCTATCATAGGAGATAATGTTAAGACATGGGATCGGGTTCTCCCGAGAGCGGAGTTTGCTTATAACTCCTCGGTGAGCCGCACTACTGGCCGCACTCCTTTTGAGATCGTCTACGGCCAGATACCACGTAGGCCCCTAGACCTCGCACCCGTAGATCCGCATACTAGGACTTCAGCTGAGGGCATTTCATTTGCACAGTACATGAGCGACATGCATCACGACATTCATTCTCGCATTGTTTCCCAAAACGAGAAGTACAAAGCTAACGCTGATGTAGGTCGTCGATCCGTGAGTTTTTCCGAGGGTGAGCTTGTTATGGTTAGATTGCGGCCTGAGAGGAATCTCCCTGGGGTCGCTGCGAAGCTCCATGCTCGCAGTGCCGGGCCCTTTCCTATAGTCCGGGTGATCAACGAGAACGCTTACGTAGTGGGTATTCCATCTGATTGGGGCATGAGTTCCACCTTCAACGTTTGTGATCTCGTACGATACCTACCCATGTCGGATTCCATTAGCGATTTAGAGCCTCACACACCCTCAGGCCAGATGAGTGATGTGATTGAGCGACCTTCCCCTTCCCCACCACTCTCGTCCCCACCGAGGCATGAGCGAGTAGAGTCGGTACTGAGGGAGGTGATTAACGCTGCCGAGGGAAGAGTGGGCCGCAAGTTCCTCGTCCGCTGGCAGGACCGACCAGCGACCGAAGATGCATGGATCTCAGAGGAAGACTTGCAGCGACTACGCCCGGAGCTTATCGAGCCCTTGGACGAGATATTCGGCTTTAACTCGTCGGAGTCGAGTTCTTCCCACCCGGGGAGGATGATGGAGGACCATGCACACGATCAGGCGACAGCACGTGCCGAGCCGGACGGCGCGCGAGTACTACCGCGCCGGAGCACCCGAGCCGATGCACGCGACCCCGGCTTCAAGTACACCGCGTGATGCGCCCTCCCGACGGGTTTTTCTCCATTTCTTGCTTTATTTGTTTCATGAGAACTTTTTGTGTGTGTGTGTGGGAGGGTTTTTCCCATGTTTGGGCCCTCCCTAGTGCTTATGGGCCGGTCCTAGGCCCCATTAGAGGGGTTTAGCCCATTCTTTTGGGCCAAAACCCTTGAATTTACGGGACTGCCCTTAGGGCAAACCCCTCTCTTTCTCTCTCCTATATAAGGGTGAGAGGAAGAGTATCGCGACAGACTATGCCTTTTGAAATGAAGAATTATGCTTGTGATGTGATGTTTCCATATTCGCGTTAGAGAGGTAGAGAGAGAAAAACCCCGATCTAGGCTCCCCTCCCCTCCCCGAAGGAAGAGGACGAGGGGAGAACCCTGTGCTCGCCGCCGCCACGCTGCCGCCGCCGCTGCAGTCGCTGCCGCCAAGCACGCGCCGCCATCGCTTTCGCCGCCGCCGCAAACACGACGCCGTTCCGCCGCCGAACTAGTCGAAGAACCGCCGCGAACCCCAGGCCGTCACGCCGAACGCCCGCTGCTGGAAACCAGGAGTCGCCGCCCCTTCGCTCGCCGCCGCCGCTGCAGTCGCCGCCGCCTAGTATCGCCGCCGCCACTGCACTCGCCGCCGCCGCGAACACGATGTCGTTACCATCGGACGCGCCTGAAACAGCCGCCGGTCTACCCGTTGTCGCGCCAATCTGCCACGCCACCGAGGGTTCGACCACCGCCCCGTGACGTCGCCGCCGTACTCGCCGACGCCGCGCTCGACGAACGCCATCCCATTGCTGTTCTCTCGCCGCTGCCGTCGGATCGGTTGAAGCGGCCGCCAGGCGGCCCGCTATCGCGCCGAACTCTCGCGCTGCCGATCGCTCGGCTCTCGCCCAAGCACTCGCCGCCGTCTCGTCCGCCGTCCCCGCGCTCAAAACGATCGCCGGCCACGCATCCCGTGGTGCCCGCCGACTGACCGGCTGTCACCCATCGACGTCACTCCTGGGTGCCGCCGCACGGACTGCCGCCTTGCTCTCTTGGACTCGACGGACCTGCCATACGCAACCCCGCGCCGCAGGGCCGTACGGGTTACCTCCGCCCGGGTGCCCTCCGCCTGCCGTTCGACGCCCAGCTCGCCTCCTCCGCCTGCCGGGTGGAACCGCTGCAGGACTGAGCTGCCACCAGGCCGGACCGCCGACACCCCAGCGATCGCCGACCGCCGCCGCCCCTACGATCCGCCGGAGTGGGATCGATATCCGCCGCCGCCGTTGAGCCGCCGCTAGCTTAAATTTCGTTTGACTTCACTCCACAGTCGATACCGAGCCATCGCCGTCCGGACCGTGTCGTTGCTCGCCAACGCCTGTCGATCGCTCGCGATCACCGCGTTCCTAGCGTCGATTGACAGGGCCCTCTTCGCCCTCTAGCTGGACTCGTGATACCCCTTTGTGTTTTCTCACGGCGGATCGTCTCCCTCATTTGCAGGTTGGTACCGCACGCGTGCGAGGGTGCTTCGGACCACTGCGATCTTCGGATCACGACGCCATCCTCGTCCGAGTATCATCACCTTCCCTGCTGTCCGCGCCGCTCCACCGCCGGGATTAGCTATTTTAGGTACCCTCACTTGCCTCGGGTGGGTCGGGTTTATTCTCGGTTTCGCACGAGATTACGTTCGTCGTACGGGTGTGGACCACTCCGGTCGTGGACTTCCACCGTAGTCGTTGGTAGACGATCTAACGGAACGTGGGGAAGTCGATTCATCGAGCGTCGCTTGGAGAGCTTCCCGGACGTCACCCTAGGTCAGCTGCCGCTCCCTGTGCTTCTCGTTATTTCGAAAATTTGCATCATTACATTTTTCGTGCATCTTGGTTGTTAGTTAGCCAGAGTTTTGTGTTGTAACACGAGCCGACGATCCCGGCAACTGTCGTGTTACATCAACACCATGCACGTGTTGGTGCTTATACCCTGCAGGTGAGCTGTCCATTAGCTGTATACACATCGCTGTGTACACAGCCCACAATTTCTTCATGTGATTGGCTCCCACCTGTCATGTACGGTTCCTGTCCAAAACGCTTTGAAGAACATCAGTAACAATAGGCCCATTAAGGGCATTAATAAAACGAATTGGCATTTGAAAAACCTTAATGAAGGTACTAATTGCATTTTAAGAAGCATGTTATTTCCTTTATAATAGATTCTATGAAAGTAATGAAGATTCTTGTCCAACAATGGCCATTACAATAGCCATTTCTTACAGTAATTATTAATGAAATATCTCATAATAGCCCAAATGATTTGTAACTACTTAAATGCAATGAAAAGTGATTATTCTACGCATCATATCATGATAACATGCAAAACAACTGTTGATTTAAAACATTCAATGATCAGAATGCAAATAAAATGTAAGATTTAGAGTAAACTTTTGCTTGTTATCACATGCCTTTTGTTTTTCTAATTTTCAAGAACTGTATAAGAGGAAGAATAGCAGGATCCTCCAAAATAGAAGGCTTAAAAGGAAGAATGGGCTGTCCAAAGCAAGAAGGTGTGAGCCCAATCAAAGGAAATGGGAGCCCAGCCGAAGGGGAGACTTGGAGAATAAAAGGGGGAAAAAGCTTTCTCTCAAGATTCTCCTCTTCTTCCTCTCTCTTCTACTTTTTCTTTGTTTTTCTGCTGTTCTCACTATCTCCTAGGTTTAGAATTTCTTCGGCATCCTCCCCATCGAAATGTAGTTTAAGATTTAGAGTCATAAATATTTGTTTAGAAAAATCTATGTTATTGTTATTGTTGTTTTCTTTAATCTCTCGTGCTTGATCTCTTCATCCTCTCCCGCTCAACCTCTCTCAACCTCTCTCGCATTCTCTTTCCTATGTATCTTGTGGAATTTTCTCTTTCCCCGATCTTCGTCTCCCTTCCCTTTTTCTTTCACTCTGTTGATTCATCTCGTCTCTCTATTAATCCACGGTTATCTCTCTTTCATTTTCTCTCCCTCGATCCCGTCGAATAGCTTAGCTCACGTACTCTCTATTTATCTCTATCTCATTCTCTCTTGCTTCCATGTTCTTTCTTCTTCCAATCTCTAGTTGAGTTTTCCCCATCCCTCCTTCCTCATCCACATTTCTTGTGGCCTCATCTTCATGGGTTCCCGGTTCTCTCTTAATCTCTATGTTTCTCGGTTCTCTTCTGTAGTCGATTCCCCTTCCTAGATAAATAAATCTAAGTTGCGTCGCCTTCCTAGATAATTTTAAGTTTTCTCTCCTCTCCCACTCTCCCTTCTTTCGTTTCGATTTCTTTTCCGAAGTTGTCTCTCCCTCCATTTTCTGAAGTCGTCTTCATCCTCTCCCTTACGATCTCTCTTTCTCTCTCTCTCTCTCTCCCTAGTTTTCTGTCTTCTACGTTTTCTCTCTTTCTTGATTTTTGATTTTGTCTCTCTCAAATTTATCTCCCTCTCCTGAATTTATTTCCCGCATTTCATATCCCTCTCGCTTCTCTCTTTCTTTCGCCTCTCTCTCTCTTCTTCGTCTCGAAATTTCGATTCTCCCTTTCTCTAACTTCGTTTCGTACTTTGATTTATCTCTCCTCTCTCTTGAAACAACAATTCCTCTCTTTAAATTCCTCTCGCGATTCTTCTTCTCCCTCTCTCTCAAATCTCCATCTATTTCACTCCCTAGATCTTTTTCTCCTATCTAGTGCGACATTTCTCTCTCTCTCTCTTTCAATCTCTCTCCCTCTCTCCTGTCAAATCACTCACATACTCTCTATTTCCCTCTCTCTCATCCTCTCTTGCTTTCGTGCTTTTTCTTGTTCCGCTTGAATCTCTAGTTTTGTCCTCCGCGTCACTCTCTCCTCGTCCACAATTCTGCACTTCTCATGGTCTTTTCTGTTTCAATTTCAATCTTGCAATCTCTCTCTCCCTCTTGATCTTCCTATTTCCCCAGTTCGCTCCTACTCATGATCAATCTCTCTCTTCCTTGATCGTTTTCCCAGTCATGTCTCCCCTTCTATTGTGTTTTATTTTTCTCTCTTTCAATCTCTCTCAATCTCTTCTTCCCTCATCTCTCTTCATTTCGATTTTGGCTCCCTCAATTTCCTCTCCCCCTTCTTCCACTTCCTTCGCATTCATCTCTTCCTCTTCCTCATGACCTCTCTAACTCCCTCCAGCATTCATCTTCTCTCTCTCCATCTCTCTCGTGATCTCACCTTCCCTCTCCGAATATCCCCTCACACACTCTCTCTCTTCCTCACCTTTCCGAATCTCATCTTCTCTACTTCCGCATTTCCTCTTCTCCCCCTGCGTCTCCCAAATCTTCCTTCCATTCTAAATAACTCTCTCTCTCTCCTACTCTTTCTAATCTCTCTCTCGGCTGAGTAATCTCCCGCAAGTCACTCCCTTCTCTCACACACCCTCTCACATTTATCCTTTTCTATTTATCTATTTTATTCCTTCTCTTTCTGTATTTCCCCCAAAAACATCCCCTCTCTAGGTCTCTAGTCTCTCCATTTCCCTCTCTCTCTTACTACCTTTCTCTCCCGATTACTCAGCTTCTCATCCCGATTACTACCTTTCTGAGATGATAGTGGAGGTAGAGATAAGGGTAGAAGATGTTCCCATTTATTTTCCTTCTTGTAACTTCTTATTTCACTCTTTCTTTTGACTTTTCTCCTCTTTTTTTTTTTAAGCATTTCAGAGGACTAGAGTGATGATGTGGAGGAGTTTTAGGATTTATGAAGAGAGTGTGTAGCAAATGAAGTGTAGTGAAGGTATAAGTACATGTGGGAGGAAAAATGGAAGGTGAGATGGATATGTGAGTTCACTTGGGAGTGTTCATCATCAAAGCGAAGTTTAAAACAAAGTGGTGTAACTACTTGACTACTTTGGAAGAGATAAACTACATGCCTATAAGGAAAGATAGATGCTACAAGAATTATGGATCATTGCACTCTTTAAAAGGGAAAGTCTAGAATCGAGAAATTCCTTATACTAAGCAGTTTTGGCTAATAATAGGTAAAGGATGGAATTTAATTTTCTCTCAAATACTCTCCTTTTCAATTCCATAGCATTTCAACCTCTGAGTACTCTTTTTCCTTGGTGCCTGTTAGGTAACCAACCCCAAAGAAGTCAACCACTAAATCTAATCCATTGGTCTCTCTAGATCATTTGGCTTTATTACTCAAAATGTAATCATATGGACTATAAGGTCCTCACTTCTACATCTCTAGTAGGTCAGATCTCTAGATCAAAAGACTTCTAAGGTGGGGTAGATTAGATCAAAGTTTTTGAAAAATAGGAGTTTTTAGAAGGTAGAATTTTAAAATTTTTGAAAATGGTAGAGCTTTTTCTAAATCCTCACCCCCCAACTAGAATCTTTCATTGCCCTCAATGAAAACTACATGCTCATGTGAAAAACTCATCGAATCATGGCATGAAAACAATATAAAAGTGTGGTGAGATAGGTTTAGAAAGGCTCATTATTCCGTGATGCTCGTGGGATTTCCGGTGCAGGTGCGCCCTTTCCTAATGTAGTTCTCTGATATCTATAAAAATTGAAAACATAAAACTAAAAGGTAAGATAATCTTGGGGTGCCTCCCAAGAGTGCTAAGTTTAACGTCTTTAGCTAGACTAAATAAAAATAAAACCTACAACTACTAATGGGTCGAGGGTGATACCGTCACGTCCTCGAGTGCTCGGGAAGATGCAGATTTACCTTATCTGCTAGTGCGGGTGGCTCTGAGGTCAGGTACGGCTTGAGACGATGACCGTTTACCTTGAATTGTCGACTAGTTTTAGGGTCAAAGATGAGTACCGCTTCACCGTCGAACAATTCTAGAACCACGTAAGGACCATCCCATCTGGAGCGCAGCTTTCTAGGGAAGAGCTTGAGGCGCGAATTGTAGTGTCAGACGTTGTCGTTGACCTGGAATGATCGTCGTCGGATGTGTTGGTCATGGAAGGCCTTGGTCTTTTCCTTGTAGATTGCCGCATTTTCGTACGCGTCGTGCCTCAACTCTTGTATATCTTGAAGCGGGAGAAGTCGTTCTTTCCCTGCTTCATCCAGTGCGAGGTTGAGCTTTTTGATAGCCCAGTAGGCTCGATGCTCTAGCTCAACTGGAAGGTGGCAGGCTTTCCCGAAGATAAGCCAGAAGGGAGACATCCCAATGGGTGTCTTGTATGCAATCTGGTATGCCCATAGTGCGTCGAGAAGCTTGTGTGCACAATCCTTCCCATCTGGACGAATTATCTTTTTGAGTATCATTTTGACTTCTCGATTACTTACCTCTACTTGCCCATTTGCCTTGGGGTGGTATGGCGTGGTGATGCGGTGGTGTACTCTGTACTTCTTCAACAGTGCCCGGAAGTGAGAGTTGTTGAAGTGTGAGCTGCCGTCGCTGATGATGGCCCTCGCACAACCGTATCGGGCAAAGATGCATCATGTGATGAATCGCAGAACCTCCCGATGATCATTTGTCCTAGTGGGGATTGCCTCGACCCACTTGGACACATAGTCCACCGCCACCAGTATGTACTCTTTCTCGTCAGAAGGTGGGAAAGGTCCCATGAAATCTATCCCCCAAAGATCGAATATTTCCACCTCTAGGATCAGTCGCATCGGCATCTCATCTCGCTTGGAGATATGGATTGCCGCTTGACATTGTAGGCACTCCGTGTAGAAATGATGGGCATCCTTGAAGATGGAGGGCTAGTAGAAGTAGCTCTGCAGGATCTTGTCCGCGGTCTTTCGTGCCGCGAAGTGTCCTCTGCATGTCAATGAGTGACACATCGCCAGTATGTCTCCTTGCTCTTCCTCCGGTACGCATCGTCGGATAATCTGGTCGTATCCTAGGTGGAACAGAAGTGGTTCTTCCCATAAATAGTATGTAAGCTCATGGAAGAACTTATCATTTTTATGCTGGTTCAAGTGCTCCGGGATCGATCCAGTGATGATGAAGTTGAGGATGTGCGCGTACCAGGGAGCATGAGTCGAGATGGCGAGGAGATGCTCATCTTGAAATGTATCTCCGATGTCCTCTCCTCTTGAAATGTGGAGACGCGATAAGTGGTCTGCCACCAAGTTTTCACTGCCCTTCTTGTCTTTTATCTCCAAGTCAAATTCTTGAAGGAGCAGCACCCATCTTATCAGTCGTGGTTTGGCCTCTTTCTTGGAGAGTAAGTATTTCAGGGCCGCATGATCAGTGTAGATGATGATCTTGCTCCCCAAGATGTAAGGCCAGAACTTCTCAAGAGCGTAGACCACCGCTAGAAGAACTTTCTCCGTAGTCGTGTAATTTATTTGAGCTTCAATTAGGGTCTTACTTGCATAATAGATGGTTGTCGGCTTCTTGTCAAGTCGTTGCCTGATAACATGCTATTCATGCATGTAATTACATAGTTATTAATGCAAATTAATACATTAATCATTACAAATATATGCATGTTATCATCTTTTAAGCATATTTCTATCAATTTGTGTAAATTCATGTTATGATCTTAAAATACATCAATTTATGGATTATTATGCATAATTAAACATTATAACCTTTATGATCATAATCATGTTTTAAGGATGAAAATATAAGAGAAAAGACTTTTATTTACATTTATGTGTATTTATAAATTTATTTTATATAATACATAAATGTATAAAATTAATATAAATTTATTCTCTTATTATTTTAATAATTTGATCGCGAGAAGACAACATGGTAATAATGAGACACAAAGATCTCCTCAAAGAAAGACTACAACCACCCAGTTTCTACCACTCAACACGATACCCGGTAGACATCCGAATCACGGTCCACATGAAGAATATGCCAGATAATACAACACTCAATTAGAAAGTGGAGCTTCACGAGATTGAACACGATAGAACTGAAGAAGCAAAAGCTTCGCGATCCTATTTCCGCCCATCTCTACCTCTCCTCACCTCATTCAAAGGAATGCTCAACATCAAAGCAGTGCTGACATTGGGATGCCAGTCATCAATGCCATGACAGATCAATAGGCCATCCAACAACCGCGATAATTCCGCCATAAGGCTACGTCAACCCATTGACTTCATGTTCGTGAACTGACGACAATTTAAGCCGGACGCTCCAGCGAAATTGGGATCATAACATTCCAATAAACTGCCAATATCACCGACGTCTTCTCCTTGCATCGTCCCGGTGAATCTACTGCCAACAAACTGCATGAGCTCGTCGCGGGAGATGACGAAAAGAGAATTCACTCGGAGAATTCACGTGATGTCAGCCATCTTCTTTGCTCCATCAGCCATCTTCTTTACTCCGTTCCATTTTCCGGCGCGGACGACATCTTCATACGAGCTGCAATTCATCATCTGCACAGTGACGCGGTCCTCAATAACTTTGCCTGTCCACGTAAGAAGGAAGACTAGAGAGAAATTATCAGCAAGCGGAACTTCCGTAACTGCCTCTATCCATGACGACGCACCCTTTCATTCTATTTCGCTCTTCTCTTGCTCTATAAAAGAGAAAATGTAAAGGGAAAACGATAGTTTTTTTTATGAATGAAAATTGGTTCGTTTGGTTACTGTTTCTATCTGTGTTCATCGTGTCTCCCAGTATCTCCTCCATTCCCTCTTCCGCAACTTCATCTTCCGAGTTCTACCCTCCTTCCTGTTCCCCCTCCCCTCTCTGTCGCTTTCATCCATCTCCTGTCAGAGCAACATCGAGGAAATCTGAATTCATCTGAAGAATCCGAAGCGTTGTCTTCACCGTCTGCTCAGGTAATTATCCTCGTCTCTTTCCTGGTGAAATGAGTTCGTCTCATAAATCTTAAGTCCAACATTATTGCCTCTCATCCTATCTCATCTCTTTCACTAACCTATCCACTCCTTCCATCTCTTTCGTAATCTTCTCTTCACCCTCTTTCCATGTCACCGTTATCTCTGTTTCATCCTCTCTCTATTCTCTCTTATAAAAATATTACTCCTAAAATATTCCCCATCACATCTTCTCTTCTCTCTCGTCCGAGTCACTACCATTCATAAAAGACCCCAATCGTTGTCGCCTCTCTCTATTATTTATATTAAAATATATAACATCATTTCCTATATAATCGCTAATTATCTTATCTAATATATACTCTTCTCTCCTTCATATCTACTCTCATTATTATCCTCAATCTTCTTAAATTAGTTTCCATATCAGTCATTTTATCTTTAATTGATATACATAATTAACATTCCATCCCTCACTTAAATATCTAAACCGTTATTCATAATTTTCTTCATTCCACTTATTTTTAACTTCTTATTATTCCTTATATCAATTCATAGGTCTTCCCTAATTGTAGGAATATTATCAATTTTAGAAATATCCTACATCATGTGGACACTCCCTCGTAAGATCTCTTAATCGCTCCCAGGCCTCGTGGAAGGTTTCACTCGAGCCTTGGGTAAACTCTTGGATGGCTTTTCGGACAGAGGTTGTTTTCCCGACGGAATAGTATTTTCTCAAAAACTCCTCCTCCATCTCAGTCCAACTAGTGAATTTTTTCCCTAATTTCAAAAACCAATCTTTGGCTCTATCTCTAAGGGTAGCAGGAAAGAGTTTCATCTTCATCGTGTCGGCGGGGACATTTTGAAGGTGATTTATCTCACAAACTTGGGAAAGCTCATCTACGTGTCTATGTGGATCTTCGGAAGGTTTACCATGGAAGATAGGAAGCATACTCATAACATGAGAATCTATTCTAAAATTTGCCCCTCTTCCAAGGGGTGCGTGAATTCTAGTGATGGGTCGCTGGAGGACGGGCCTAGCATAGTCACTAAGGCATTTCCTGGCATTTCACTCATCATTCCGGGCCATTTCTACTAGTTTGGTTGGATCAAAACTTGAGTCGGTCTCGGTAGTGTCGGTCTCGATAGCTTCGGGAGTTTGCGAGGATCATTCAAAGAAGTCTATTTCTAGGGGATTATTTCGTACTCTCCACGTTGTTCGTCTTCTCATGAAGAGTGGGTCGGATACTTAGATGGAGAATACCTTATAAATACTTATCAAATATTAAAAATTGAGATCAATCGTACCTGAATGTCAGTCTCCGTGAGAGTTACGCGTTCTTAACGCGATTTTGAAGAAGTGATTACCCGTAATCCTTAGAAAAGGGGCAAAAGTCATTTAATCTTATCGAATTAAGGATCTCGAAGATTGATTTCTACTTCGGATCACTCAAAATACGATTGAATTGCGTGAATTTCAAGAAATTAAGAGAAAAATCTGAGTTGACCAAGTCAAAATTGACTAATTTGATAAAAAATTTGGCTTAATTCCCCGGCAGCGGCGCCATTTGACGAGACGAAACCACGAGGTCGTTGATTTTACACGGTCTCGCGTAAAACATATTTCCAAACTTACCAATTGGATGAAAATGATTCGAATTCAGGGGTATAATGGTAAATAAGGGTCGAATCCATAGGGAAATAAGGAAATTCTTGATGTTTTCTTCGAAATTGATCAAATCGAACAATAAATTGATGGTAGAAATTGGGGAAAATCAAATATTATGAAAGATAACTTCAAATCAATTCCACGGAATCAAGAATCATTGAAATTGATCATAATTTCATGGAGAAATTGAAGATCGAAGTGGGAGAAAATTTTTGGATGAAGAAACCACGAAATTAACTATAATTAAACCAAATTAAACTTGAAATCCTAATCTTTTTGAAATTAAACATTATAGGAAGGTAAATCATGAAAAAAACGCTTCCACTAATCTCAAATCGCGATCAAATTGACGCGATGTGGAGATTTCAAGCGTCGATTTCTCTTGATCTACACGGCCAAATCTCGATCTCAAATGCTCCGGAGGTGCAGAAATGAGCGTAGAACACAATGGGATTGAGAGACTCGAGAGGGGAGGTGTCTAAACAGATCAATTGCTTTTATTTCCAACTCGACTGCTTAGAACATTGAAGAACACCTCTATTTATACAAATTTTGGGCGTAACCGTCCGATCGAAACGATCAACGGTTACGATGAAATGGTCCATCGTGGACCGTTTTGAAAATGTTGCAGCCGTCGGGTCGCTGATGGAGCGTCCGGATGAAGCTTTAGATTTGCGTTATAAAACGCCTTGAATTGCGCCCCTTGGATCGCGATCGCGCGGTCGAGATGCGCTCCTCGCCGTTTCATCGGAGCCGTTATAACTCTTTTAATTAGCCACGTGCGTGATCAAGATGCGGTGGACCGCGAGTGCACTTGATCGGCGCGCTTTGATCATGATCCAACGCCTCTCCATCAGCCACGTCACTTGCAATCTTAAAAACCGTGTGGAACTTAGTCCCACACAAGAAAAATAGAAAGAATCCGAAGGGTTTATAAGACGCGACGAATTAGAGGGTTAATAATCCTCTTCCAATAATCGGAAGATTATATGTACTATAACCCATATATATATTAATATAAATAGTGTCACATCACCGCGTAGGCGCTGCGTGGGCCCGCGTGGCGCTGCCACATGGCCCTGAGTGCCACGTCGCATCCACGTGGGACCCACGTGAAAATCATCCCCCTTTTTACTCTTTTTTTAATTTAATTTAAATGATTTAAATTGAAATTAATTCAGAAAAAATCTAGAAAAATCCCTAAAAAAATTAAAAATTCATAACTTTTCAAATATAACTCCAAATTAATCCAAATTTCTTTCATTTGATCCGAAATTTAATTCTCTATTATTCTAAAGAGTCAAAATTAAGAAATAATGAGAGTTTTAAATCTTATTTCAAAAATACATTTATTTCTTAAAGATTTTAACTTAAGAAAATATAAAGAAATGTTTATAAAACATTTTCTCTTATTATTTCAACTTTAGAAACCTCTATAATCTCAAGTAAAGATGGGTTATTAATTATTTATCTTTTAAATCATCATATTTAACCCTAATTTAAAGTATTTTTTAGATTATAATGACTTTTTCATGGAATGATAGAAAAATACACATAAGTATGATAACATGCATGGAAATGAAATCATTTATACCTTAATATGCATCAATAATCTTGTTTTATCATGTTAATATAGCATGTTATCACCGCGTACCCCCGCCGTAAGTGAAGGTCGATGATCTTCTTTAAAAGCGCGAATCGGATGCTCCTCGTAACGCGACGTCACCTACACACATTTGAAACAAAACAAAGTCTTACATGGAAAAAATGAAAGAGAATACATATGTTTATAATGAATATGTGATTAAAGACTTGGCGAAAATCCTTAACAACATGCTTTCTCCTTAATCACATATACACACCTGCGCGCACGTGCACACACGCGCACTCACACACGTGCACATGTACACGTGAGTGACATGAGGTAGTCTCATATGTCGCCACGTGGCACCGCATTTTTTCCCACGCCACATCAGCTGCCACGTCATCACATGATATATATATCGAATGAATTTAATTCAAATAAATCAATTTAAATTCATAAACATTCAGAAAAAAATTGAAAAAATCCTTAAAATTTAGAAAATTCATATATTCTATAATATAACTCCAAATTAATCTAACTTTATTTTATTGGATCAGAAATTAAATTATCTATCATTCTTAAGTTAAATTTAATAAATAACAAGAGAATAAATATCTGTTTCAAAAATACATCCATTTCTTTTAGATTTTACAACTTCGAAAAATATATGAGTGTATATAAAATGATTCTCTCATTAGTTAACCTTAAAAAATAATTATAATCTCAAGTAAAGATGGATATAAAATATATTCTTCTTAATTTATCATAATTAACCCTAGATTAATGCATTTTGAGATTTCAATGACTTTTTCATAGAATGATAGATAAACACTAAAAAATATGATAACATGAATTAGAATGGAATGTTCTATGCCTTAATTTGCATTAATAATCATATATTTTCATGTTATCCCTCATCCACTTACTCACAAGTAAACCTCATTTTCCAAGAGTCCTCCACTTACCCACAAGTTAATTTGACTCAATAAGAGTCCTCCATTTACCGTAGATTAATCTTGACTCACCAATAGTCTCCCACTTATCTTAGAGTAAGCTTGACCCACTTAGAGTAACCCACTTACTCATGAGTAAGCTTGACTCGTCAAGAGTCCTCTACTTACCCATGAGCAAGCATGATTCACCAAAGGTCGTCCACTAACCGTAAAGTAAGCTTGACTCATTCAGAGTCCTCCACTTGCCCTTGAATAATCTTGACTTGCCAAGATTCCACTTACTCTCCAATATGATCAACTTACCATGAGTTATTTACCTAAATATGAGTATATGGTGGATCTACCCTAATCACATGTCCAGATATCGCATTATGACTTATAAAGACATATGTGTGAAATGATATGACTAATGACATGTATGTAAATAAACTTCCTCACTCTATCTAACTTTGACCATTGACTCTTACAGTTGAATTTGACTCTAGTGATGACCCTTGAATAAAGACTTGCTCTTTGTCCTTTTAAGTGAACTATGGCTGAATTTGACTTCCATGTAGTTGATTGTTGACTTTTGGTTGCGGACTGTAGACTTTTAGATGATTTTCTTTGCCTTCAATGGGCCTATCATTGAGCCCTTTATGGGGGGTTCTAGTTGGCATTTAATGGGCCTTCTAATTGGCCTTTAGTAGGCCTTCTAATTGGCCTCAAATAGCCCTTTCCAGTTGCTTTTAATGGGACTTCTAATTGGCCTTTAGTAGGCCTTTTAATTGGCCTCAAATAGCCCTTTCCAGTTGCTTTTAATGGGCCTTCCTATTTGCCTCAAATGGGCCTTCTACTTGGCCTTTAGTAAGCCTTCAAAATTGCATTTAATGGCCCTACTATTATGCCATTAATCGACTTGATGTTTATGTATCATCTAATATATATTAAACTGAATAGGCAAAGTAAATTTCTACAAGTGAAGTACATAAATTATATGATTATATATAAAACCTAAACATATGGATATACATATTTGTAGTAAATGTCTGAAAATATAAACATAGAAATAATGTAGTTATCCATCAAACTTTAATTTGTACATATATTCAAGTAAAGTTAATATGAATGTAGAAACTATATAAACAAATACATAACTTGTTATATATATATATATATATATATATATCATTTGATACGCATATTTATTGGAATCCATATCTATATAAATATAGAAAGGACTATATATTGATATGTATTCATAATATATGGTTACACTAATCCTCTATATGTCTATAGATCCATAAATACATCACTAGTTGTATCTAAAGGTCTATCGAGTTCTAAGTGAATATAATTTTGCTATTTATATTTATATATGAATGTAGAATATAGAGATCCATCTTTAAGCACCCATGTCTATCTCTCTAATCATATATATATAAATATCTAACCCCGATGGAATATATTTCCATGGAATATATGCTGATATCCAAGAATTTATCTTTACATATATTCGTATGTGGAAATTTGTCTAATAATCTATATATAACTAAGATATTGAGATTTCAAAATTTGTATATATAGGAGTGATATTTAGAAATTAGTTTTAGCCAAAAAATTTATCTATGAATGTGTATTCAAAATTTAATAGTTGCACACCTCCAGAGATGTATATTCCTAGATAGGGATTCATGTATATAGATATCTATATAAAGCAATCCTCTATATCTATTTATATATCTAGTAAGTAAATGCACAATATGCAGAAAATAGAATTCACGAATCTCTCTCTCTCTCTCTCTCTCTCTCTCTCTCTCTCTCTCTCTACCTTTAAGCTATATTTCTAATAACTAATTAGATCCGCTAGATAGAACTAAGAACTAAAATGACATAAAAATAGTGTAATATAACATAATGTGGTTATCTACTTTACAAAGCTGTGTATATACAACAATATATTATAGTATAGTGTATATATTATAGATATATTGAATAAACCTAATGTAGGCAAATAAGAGAATATATTAATTGGATGAGATACTTATATGATAGATAATATATACTAAGTATATGCAATACAATATATATCATATGATATGCACATAAATATAATATATAAATGTATATTAAATATCATATATAAAATATATGTGCATATATATAATATATATATTAAATCTCATTATAAAATACATAAAAATAATGATAATAATCAAATATTATGCTAATAGAATAGTAACTAATACGGTATATTAATATAATATAATATATTTATATATATATATATTTATATGTATTTATTTATATACATATATAGATATATATATTTATATACTTATATAGATATATATTAGTTATAAGGCATATGATTATAGAGATCTAACACTTAGAAATCTATAAATAGAGAAAATAATTATGTATATGTATACATGAGATTGATGATAATGATTCAAAAAAATTATGTTGATCATGACAAAATGAGGATATGAGGGCTTTTTTATGATGCCCAAGTTCCTCACTTACTTTGATGGCATAATTCCTTGAGATCTTTATACTTATACCCATGAACACATACCTTCCTCACACACTTTGTCTTGATGCATCATTGATACTCTAAAGTTAGCCGAAGACAACAATGAATAATCAGCAATTCATAATTAACTTAATTCATCAAACTTCCAAGTAGCTAGCACCACTAAAGGCAAAGTTGAAGGCCCATTCAAAGTCAAGAGTCAGTGATCCACAACTAGTGATGAAAGTCACCAGCCTACATCCAAGAGCCAACAATAAATAGCCAAAGGTCAATAAAATGAAGTCAAAGTCAAAATTCTTTGCTCAACAATCAACAATGTGCAATAAAAGATAATTGAAATCTAATATAAACCATGATTCAAGTCAACCTCAAGTCACCTAAAGAACATTTCAAGTATCATCCCACTTAAGTCAAGTTATCATGTCATCTAGTCAAGGCCAAAGTCAATCCCTTTCAAAGGTCAATTGTCAACATTGAGTAGGGTGCAAAAGGTTTGTTACATTCACATCATTACTCGCATCATTTGGTACATATATACACACACATTTTATACCTGGTATCCATAGGAAGACATTTTGGACTTGGTTAGATCTAACCAATACTCATATATAGGTGCAGAACTCTATGTAATTCATACTTGTTAATGAGTAAACTGACTCTTGTTTGAGAGTAAGTGGAAGACTTTTGGTGAGTTAGGCTTAATTTAGAGTAAGCCTTTCTCACTAAGAGTCCTTTATTTACTCTCTAGTAAGCTCCATTTTCTCATCGATAAGTGGAGGGCTTTTGTCGAACTCACTCTACAATATGTCCAAGATTCATAGTGAGCCAAATTTTTTGCAGGGTTAGTGGATGACTTGTGATAAAATGCAATTTGATGCTTTTTATGCATATCTTCTTTAAAATATAATCATAAATGCATGTTATCATGATTTGAAAATGATTAAATTGATCATTTCTTTGTTTTAAAGGATATTCTTATTTTTCATAAATTAATAACATTTTATGATTTTTTGTAATCTCTCTCTTCTCTGTGTGCTCACCTCTCCTTCTCCCACTTTCTCTTCCTTTCTCTCTCTCCTCTCATCTATGAACCTTGAATGGTAGAGAAAGGATACTTGTATGTTTACCTCCACCCTTTCATTAGCCATTCCTACTTATGTATTTTGAGAGGAGAGAGAGAAAGGAATAGAAAGCGGGAGAAGAAGAGGAAAGTGTAGAGAGAAGAGAAGGGGAGTGATCAGGGTAGAGAGAAGGAGAGAAAGAAAGAGGAAGGAACAGAGGGCTAGACATAGAGAGAGAGGGAAATAGAGGGAGAAGAAAGGGAAAGCAGGAGAAGGAGAGAGCAATCGCCAGAGAGAGAGAGAGAGAGCAATAGGAAGCTAGAGAGAGAAATAGAGATATCGTGAGAGAGAGAGGTTATAGGGGAGAGAGAGAGGGAGAGAGAAACACTCTCTCCTACCTTTTTTATTAGTAATTTATTTTCTTTATATATATCAAAAAATATTTTAAATGATTTTAATTTCTTAAATTATTCCCAAAAAATTTCAAAATAATAAAAAAATATATTAATTTCCTCATAGAAATAAATTCATTCAAAAACGTTCATGATGAAAGGAATTTTATTAATATTTTCATGTCAATAAAGGCATTTTAAATATAAATTTCTCTTTATAAAAGAAAATTATATTCTTAATGTATCAATAGTATTAAATGCTCATAAAATGTTATTAATTTATGAAAAATAAATAATATCCTTTAAAACATATAAATTATCAATTTTATGATTTTAAATCATGATAACATCCATTTATGATTATATTTTTAAGAAGCAATGTGGTGGCGTACGGCCCCCGTCGCCACCAAGGCACGATATCACAACGCCAGAGGAGCCGACACCCACGCGCATGGATTTATCTTTCTTTCCTTGTATTGAACTTTATCGGCCCGCACGTGTTTTAGCACGCCCTCTTTTATCTCCATTTCCCCATCTTTGTGAACCTTTGTTTATTATGATTATGTTAGGTTAAGGGTCGTGGGCCTCAAGTGGGCCCTTTCCCCTCTCGGCCCATCTTGGGCTCTATAAGAGGGGAAGAGACCCCCCAACAAACTTTAGCTGTCATTTGAGAAAACAAAGGAGTTTCCTCCCTCTCGAGTGGCTGCTCATGGAAGGTCGGGGAAGGAGTCCAACCGCCGTCGCCGCTGCCTCTGCCGCACGCATCCGTGCCGTCGCTGCCGCACGCATCTGTGCCGCCGCCGCCGCCATTGCTACCGCCACCACTCCTTGCCCCGACCACGAGGATGTCATCATTGCCGCCGTCGCCGTCGCTGCCGCCATCGCCACCGCTGCTGCACGCAACCTTGCCACCGCCGACATAACCGCCGCTGCGACACGCCATTGATCCCCTTTGTGACGCTGATGTCTCCAAGTCGCCGCTGACTCAGGACCGCCGCACCGCCCTTCCTCCAACGATCCACCTTCTCCATCCCCTCCCTGGAATCCCCTCCTCCCGCTTCCACCAGTTTCCTCTCCATCGATCAACCCCTCTCCCTGTCATTCAGCCCCTCCCTCTCCCCGTCGCATTCCCCTACCCCATCCCGCAAGCTCGACACCTCCCTGCCCTTGCCCTTCCCTTCCGCCGAATCCTCCCTCTCCATCTCCCTCCCCCAAATTCCCGTTGCTCGATTCCCGCAGATCTCGTCGATCGCACTCCTCCCCCCTTCCCCCGCGGAATTCAATTCCGTAGCCTGCCAAATCCTCACCATCGTCTTACCGAACTCCCCACCGCACGGCCTTCTCCCCTCCAAAACTCAGTTGAAATTCCCCACCAACCCCAACCAACCTCACCCCCCAACGCCCTCCCTCCCTACTCGGTCATCTAGTCAATTTCACCTAGCGATTCACCCCTCCACGTTCTGATGGAGACCACTCGCCAGGGGACATCGCCTTCAACAGTCCTGACCCGGTAACAGAACCTGAAGCGCCCGCCGAACCGGAAAAAGAAGACGAAGCGGTTAAAGAACAGATGGGGCGCCCACGGAGCCCGGTGAAGTCGACGTCCAGGCCGTCAGAGTACTTCTATTTTTAACGCTCTTCCCTTTCTATCCTCGTAGGAAAGTCTTTAAGTAGGAGGTTCCTCTCGATGAGTGAACCAACTCTGAGATTTTTAAGATTAGTTGATGAGTTCCGTTGCGAGTCTTAGGAAGAAAGCTTCCGAGAGTAAGAGGGCCAGCCACGAGGGCGTGACGTGATTCCCTCATCGTCGCTAGTGCCAATTATCGTCTACGCCTTTTCCCCACTTCCCCCCCCCCCCCCGTACCATCCGGATCTCACTCCTTCAGTCGGATACTCCCCCTTCTCCCCTAGTCGCGTTAAACTGCACGCATCATCTGGTATCAAAGCATGACCACTCGATCGGGAACGGACTTCCGGACGGTATCCAACACCCCGGAAGCCTCGACGAGAAGCCAGAATGGGCCAAGGCCCTGGTCCGGAATATAGAAGAGTTTCGACGGAATCAAGACGAGACAAAAACCCAACTCAAATTTATCATGAATCAAATCCTGGAACTCAAGACGGAACGACCCATCGAAGCCCCTATCCGCGAGACTACTCTCCCCGCCGAAGCATCTGCAACCCAGGGCACGGAGGGCTGGGAGGACGACCCACAATGGGACGCCACGAAGCGGGGCGCCAAGCCTGAGGTAACGGTGTTCGATGGATCCTTGGATCCAAAAAAATACATGGACTGGGAAGTGGGATTAGAAGAATATTTTGATTGGTTCCACCTAACCGGAGAGCGACGAGTCCAATTCGCTCAGATGAAGCTGGCCGGACAGGCCCGAATCTACTGGCGAAACCAGCAAGCCACGGCCGAACATAGACGCGAACCCCCAGTCTCCACCTGGGAAGAAATGAAGAGTCGACTGCGCGGGGAAGTTTGTTCCCACTGTTATCGTCCAATGATCATCGATGAGTGGCAGCACTTGCGACAGGGGGACGGGTCCATAGCGGAATATATCACGCATTTTGATGATCTCATGATGCGATGCAATCTCGACGAAGAGCCGGTGGCTACTCTCGCCCGCTTTCGAGCTGGACTCTGGCCGGAATACCAGCATGAACTAATTCTGCAGGAAGTAACGACCCTCGAGAAGGCATACCGTTTCTCCACCAACGTGGAGCTCTATTCTTCACACGCACAAAGAAACCCCACTTCGTGGTACTGCACTCCCAACACGGTACGCACCCTTCCTCCCGTCCCCACCCCTAACCCCCTTAACCCTCAGCCCCCCCCCCCAACATACCGATCCCCACCATTCCACCCCTACCTCACCCACCCCTACGTCTGCTCCTTCCACCCCCAGCTCTACCCTCTGTGGCCCATGCAACACCATCGCCGGGAGGATACGGAAATCGTGCTGGATATTCGGCGACTCCCCAACCGAACCGAGCGGGGACGACGGCCACCCCCCCCGAAAGAACTACCGAGGGGCAAAGTCAGGGTGGAATTCGATCAAGGCCACCATCCGTGCAATCGCCGACTCCGAGCTTGCGAGTTGCCTGTTTCAAATGTCAGGGATGGGGTCATTTCGCGTCCCAATGCCCGTCTCAACGGCAAGCCGCGCGCCCTGCGAGGGCCCTTATCGTCGAGATACACGATGAAGAACACCCTCTGCCTCCTGACATCACTGAATCTACGACGGAAATCTACGAGGCCGACCCTGACCTCGCGGCGGGTTTTGAGGGACCTCCCAGGTTTATGGGCTGCATCTTCAAGGAAACCTGCCCACTGACACCGCTGGAGTGCACCATCGCATTCACTAAGCCCTCGAACACTTCTCCCGGAGATCCAGGTCCGACACCACCTCAATTGCTGGGAGCGGACGATCCTCTCCGCACCGCCATCTTCTCGACCTTCACGAAGATCACCAACTCCATTGTCAAGATACTGGTCGACAGCGGGAGTGTGGTGAACGCGGTCGTCGCCGCCTCCATTCCAGCGCTCAAACTACGACCCGAACGACACCCAACACCATACAAGGCCATGTGGATTAACGAGGCGTCACTGGCGGTAACACACCAGTGGCTCCTTCCTTTACGTGTAGCGGGTTACGCAGCCGAGATCTAGAGCGACGTCTTACCCATGGGCATCGGGAGCATCCTGCTCGGCCGGCCCTGGTTATACGATTAAGACGTGGCGCAATATGGGAAGGCCAATCGCTGTGTATTCTACTTCGAAGGTAATAAGCATATTTGGCAGCCTTATATTCCGCAGAGTCAGAACGACGGATCGACAGTGACCGAGTCGCCTGCCCAGAGGCCGACTCCTCCCCTCCTCGGCTTGGTCACGGCTCGACAATTCGTCAAGGGGCTGGAGAGCGACACTCCCATGTGGGCAATTCAAGTGCGATCCAAGGTGACAGAAATCGTCGAGGAAGGGTACCCCGCCTTCCTCCAGGAATTCGCTAAAGTTTTTCCGAAGGAGCTAACAGAGTCATTGCCGCCGGACCGTGATACTCAACATTTCATCGACCTTATTCCCGGAGCATCCCTTCCCAATTTGCCTCATTATCGATTGAATCCCGCGCAAGGCGCCGAGCTCCAATGCCAAGTGGAGGACCTACTCCGCCGCGGCCTCCTACGCGAAAGTCACAGTCCGTGCGCTAACCCGGCCCTCCTCGCCCCCAAGAAGGACGGTACCTGGCGGCTCTGCGTGGACTGTCGCGCGATCAATCGGATTACGGTACGCTACCGATTCCCCATCCCTCGTATCGATGAGTTACTCGATCAAC
>CM044118.1:3860931-3900857 GCA_024174645.1 Lemna minuta | reverse complement strand
CGGCGGTTGAACGTCGTGGAAGAACTCCACGATCGCGGCGCGATCGAGCCGCGATCGCGGCGCGATCGAACCGCGATCGAGGAGAAGATAGCGCGGGATTGGAGCGGAATCGTCCTCCACTGATCGGCAAGCGATCGGCGAAGACTTAGGACCACGATCGAAGCCCGATTGTGACCCGATCGTGGCTCGATCGTGGTCCACTCGTGGCGCTAAAATCGTGGAAAAAGGAGCCAAATTCACCACTGAATTTGGTCAAAAGCGCTGCGAAATTGAAGCCATGACTCATGCTTAAGGAAGAGGCCCCACGACGCTTGAAAATCGCCCCCACGACCGCCTCTACAGCCCATGATTCCGGGCCAATTTCTCCTTTAAAAACTCATGTACTCCTTCTCTTGTTCTTTAACTTTTGATCGACTCGTGAAGAAATTAAGCGAGTTTCGAGGAAGATCTCTAGTTCATCGTGTTCCCCCCGCGTTTAGACTCGATTGCGAAGCAATTGGAGCGGGATTGATCACGAATTTCTCCTTGATTTCATCGAATTTTCCCCTTGAATTCCGAACGTCCACGAGGAAGAATCCGAGCAAATTCGCTTCAATCCACGAGAATTGGAGCCCCATCCTTGCGGAAATCGGGTTAGTAGTGAGATTCGATCGATTATCAGGAGGTAATTTGGGTTTTTATTAGATTTAGAATTTTAATTTTGCAAATTAGTTCATAGTGTTCTTCATTTTTCCAAAATTTCAGTCCGAAAAGTCGCTGAATTTGAAAATAGGATATCTCTCGGATTATAATTCCAAATCACTTGATTTTGGTTTCATTGGATTCCGCTTTTCATCAGCTTTCCGTGGATAGCAATTTCATCAAATTCCGAGTTCATTTGACCCTTCAATTTAACGTTTGACCACAGACTGTTCATTTTTCATCAGCAGTCAAACGTTGACTTTCGGGGTCAATTACTTTTTATTGATAAATCAGAATTTGATAATTTCGGTCTTGTTAGATTCCTCTGGTTCTTAGCTTTCTATTGACATATAAATTGCAAGATTTGGATTTCATTTGAACATTCAATTTGAAGATTTCCTCTGAGGTGTTCATTTCGGGGATTTTCTGATCATTGATTTTCAATAATTCATAATAAATCCATTTTTTATCCAACAATTACAAAACTTATATCAATAAATTCCATTTTCTCTCTAGTTTCCAAATATATAATTTTCGTAATCTTCTGACTCGGTTTGATTCTCTGATTTTGCAGAACACCTCACTGCTGGTCAAAGTCAATGCTTTGACTTTGACTTTTGACTTTCTGCTGTCAAATCCGAGATTTCAATTCTTAAAACTTCTTATTTACCTTATTTATATCATTTCCATATCTTAAATCTTATTTTCTATTATTTAAAACTTGTTTTAAACCTAAGTTTGACCAAGTCAACTCTCGCAATTAAAGTCAACCCTGCTCTCTGTGGATCGACCCGATACTTACCCAGTACTTGATTATTCTATCTTGTCTTTGTGAGTTCTATTTTATAAATTTTGTTTGACCATCGTATTTGTGTTTTAACGACGCACAAAAACGAACCGTCAGGGACCACCGGCGAATGCGACGTGGCTCTAAGGCCACGTGGCAGGGCCGAAAGGTGGCCACGCGTGGCGCATTAATGACACGTGTACACGTGTCACATTTATAACATATATAATATAAGCCTATTCTTAGAACTGGCTGATGTTATAAAGCGCTCCCCTATTTAAGCGCAAAATATCCTCTATTTTCCTCCGTGTGAGACTATGCTCCCACACGGCTCTTACCTTGCAGGACGCCTGGCAACACGATAGGCGTCGGATCCAGCCGGCTCAGATCGCAGGACGTCGATCGCGTGGACCCGAGTCCACGCGATCGTCATATCAAGCACGTGCTACAAATGGGGAGTAAGTGGATCAGATCGAAGCGCTTACCTGACGCCACGTGGCGACGCGAGGAGCGTCGGATCGTCATCAAAAAGAGAGGCCGCTTGATCGCGATCTAACCGTCCATTCTCCTGACGCTTCATCGGACAGCGGCGGAACATCGTGGAAGAACTCCACGATCTCAGCCCGATCGAGCCGCGATCGCGGCGCGATCGAGGAGATTCTGGCGAGGGATCGGCGGGGATTCGTCTCCCATTGATCGGCAGGCCATCAACGAAGCACGAGCGTCACGATTGACGCCCGATCGCGGCCCAATTGTGGCACGATCGTGGCGAAAATCGCGGCGGAAATCGGGGTCTCTTTGAGACCAAATTGAAGCTAAATCCAAGCGGATTTTTTTGCAGAATTGAAGCCACGAAAACCGCGTCCAAGGAATCGTTCCCACGACGCCCTCAAACGACGCCCACGACCGCTTCAATTGGCCACGATCTTTGGGCTGATTTCCCTCTTTAAAAAGCAATGTACTTCTTCTTTGTTCAAGAACTTTTGATCGACTCGTGAAGAAATTAAGTGAGTTTCGAGGAAGATCTCTAGTTCATCATGTTCCCCCCGCATTTAGACTCGATTGCGAAGCAATTGGAGCGGGATTGATCACGAATTTCTCATTGATTTCATCAAATTTTCCCCTTGAATTCCGAACGTCCACGAGGAAGAATCCGAGCAAATTCGCTTCAATCCACAAGAATTGAAGCTTAGTTCTCGTGGCAATCGGGTTAGTAGTGAGATTCCATCGATTATCAGGAGGTAATTTGAGTTTTTATTAGATTTAGAAGTTTAATTTTGTAAATTAGTTCATAGTGTTCTTCATTTTCCCCAATTTTAGGTCCAAAAAGATGCTGATTTTGAAAATAGGATATCTCTCTGATTATAATTCCAAATCACTTGATTTTGGTTTTATTGTATTCCTCTTTTCATCAGCTTTCCGTGGATAGCAAATTCATCAAATTCTGAGTGCATTTGGCCCTCCAACTTAACGTTTGACCAAGGACTGTTCATCTTTTATCATAAGTCAAATGTTGACTTTCGAGGTCAATTACTTTTGATTTACAAATCAGAATTTGATAATTTTGGTCTTGTTGGATTCCTCTGGTTCTTAGCTTTCCATTGACATATAAATTGCAAGATTTGGATTTCATTTGAACATTCAATTTGAAGATTTCCTCTGAGGTATTAATTTCGGGGATTTTCTGATCATTGATTTTCAATAATTCATAATAAATCCATTTCTTATCCAAAAATTTTGAAATATATATCAATAAATTTCATTTTCTCTCTAGTTTCTAAATATCTACTTTTCGTAATCTTCTGACTTTGTTTGATTCTCTGATTTTGCAGAACACATACTGCTAGTCAAAGTTAATGCTTTGACTTTGACTTTTGACTTTTCTCTGTCAAATCCGAGATTTCAATTGTTAAAACTTCTTATTTACCTTATTTATATCATTTCCATATCTTACATCTTATTTTCTCTTATTTAAAACTCCTTTTAAACCTAAGTTTGACCAAGTCAACTCTGCGATTAAAGTCAACCCTGCTCTTTGTTGATCGACCCGATACTTACCCAATACTTGATTATTATATCTTGTCTTTGTGAGTTCAGTTTTATAAATTTTGTTTGACCATCGTCTTTCTGTTTTAACGATGCACAAAAACGACACGTCACCCCCGCGTACCATCCGGATCTCACTTCTTCAGTCGGGATACTCCCCCTTCTCCCTAGTCGCGTTAAACCGCACGCATCATCTGGTATCAAAGCATGACCACCCGATCGGGAACGGACTTCCGGACGGTATCCAACACCACCGGAAGCCTCGACGAGATGCCGGAATGGGCCAAGGCCCTGGTCTGGAATATAGAAGAGTTTCAACGGACTCAAGGCGAGACAAAAACCCAACTTGAATTTATCATGAATCAAATCCTGGAACTCAAGACGGAACGACCCATCGAAGCCCCTATCCACGAGACTACTCTCCCCGCCGAAGCATCTGCTACCCGGGGCACCGAGGGCCGGGAGGACGACCCACAATGGGATGCCACAAAGCAGGGCGCCAAGCCTGAGGTAATGGTGTTCGATGGATCCTTGGATCCAAAAAAGTACATGGACTGGGAAGTGGGATTAGAAGAATATTTTGATTGGTTCCACCTACCAGAGAGCCCACGAGTCTAGTTCGCTCAGATGAAGCTGGCCGGACAGGCCCGGATCTACTGGCAAAACCAGCAAGCCACGGCCGAACGTAGACGCGAACCCCCAGTCTCCACCTGGGAAGAAATGAAGAGTCGGCTGCGCGGGAAGTTTGTTACCGCATGTTATCGTCCGATGATCATCGATGAGTGGCAGCACTTGCGGAAGGGGGACGGGTCCATAGCGGAATATATCGCGCGTTTTGATGATCTCATGATACGATGCATTCTCGACGAAGAGCCGGTGGCTACTCTCGCCCGCTTTCGAGCTGGACTCTGGCTGGAATACTAGCGTGAACTAATTCTGCAGGAAGTAACTACCCTCGAGAAGGCATACCGTTTCTTCACCAACATGGAGCTCTATTCTTCACACGCACAAAGAAACCCCACTTCGTGGTGCTGAACTCCCGACACGGTACACACCCTTCCTCCCGTCCCCACCCCCCAACCCCTTAACCCTCAGCCCCCAACATACCGATCCCCACCATTCCACCCCTACCTCACCCACCACTACGTCTGCTCCTTCCACCCCCAGCTCTACCCTCTGTGGCCCATGCAACACCATCGCCGGGAGGATACGGAAATCATGCTGGATATTCGGCGACTCCCCAACCGAACCAAGTGGGGACGACGGCCACCCCCCTCGAAAGAACTACCGAGGGGCGAAGTCAGGGTGGAATTCGATCAAGGCCACCATTCGTGCAATCGCCGACTCCGAGCTCGCGAGTTGCCTGTTTCAAATGTCAGGGATGGGGTCATTTCGCGTCCCAGTGCCCGTCTCAATGGCAAGCCGCGCGCCCTGCGAGGGCCCTTATCGTCGAGATACACGATGAAGAACACCCTCCACCACACGACGTCACTGAATCTATGACGGAAATCTACGAGGCCGACCCTGACCTCGCGGCGGGTTTCGAGGGACCTCCCGGGTTTATGGGCTGTATCATCAAGGAAACCTGCCCACTGACACCCCTGGCGTGCACCATCGCGTTCGTTAAGCCCTCGAACACTTCTCCTGGAGATCCAGGTCCGACACCACCTCAGTTGCTGGGAGCGGACGATCCTCACCGCACCGCCATCTTCTCGACCTTCACGAAGATCGCCAGCTCCATCGTCAAGATACGGGTCGATAGTGGGAGTGTGGTGAACGCGGTCGCCGCCGCCTCCATTCCAGCGCCCGGACTACGACCCGAACGACACCCAACACCATACAAGGCCATGTGGATTAACGAGGCATCACTGACGGTAACACACCAGTGCCTCCTTCTCTTACGTGTAGCGGGTTACGCAGCCGAGATCTGGAGCGACGTCTTACCCATGGGCGTCGAGAGCATCCTGCTCGGCCGGCCCTAGTTATACGATTAAGACGTGGCACAATATGGGAAGGCCAATCGCTGTGTATTCTACTTCGAAGGTAATAAGGATATTTGGCAGCCTTATATTCCGTAGAGTCAGAACGACGGATCGACATCGACCGAGTCGCCTGCCCAAAGGCCGACTCCTCCCCTCCTCAGCTTGGTCACGTCTCGACAATTCGTCAAGGGGCTGGAGAGCGACACTCCCATGTAGGCAATTCAAGTGCGATCCAAGGTGACAGAAATCGTCGAGGAAGGGTACCCCGCCTTCCTCCGGGAATTCGCTAAAGTTTTTCCAAAGGAGCTAACAGAGTCATTGCCGCCGGACCGTGATATTCAACATTGCATCGACCTTATTCCCGGAGCATCCCTTCCCAAATTGCCTCATTATCGGTTGAATCCCGCGCAAGGCGCCGAGCTCCAACGCCAAGTGGAGGACCTACTCCGCCGTGGCCTCCTACGCGAAAGTCACAGTCCGTGCACTGTCTCGGCCCTCCTCGCCCCCAAGAAGGACGATACCTGGCGGCTCTACGTGGATTGTCGGGCGATCAATCAGATTACCGTACGCTACCGATTCCCCATCCCTTGTATCGATGAGTTACTCGATCAACTCGCCGGTGCAGAGATGTTTTCCAAGCTGGATCTGCGAAATGGCTATCACCAAGTGCGAATCCGCACGGGCGACAAGTGGAAAACGGCTTTCAAAACCAAGGAGGGGCTATACGAATGGCTAGTGATGCCCTTCAGTCTATCCAATGCCCCAAGCACCCCTTCATGCGCTTGATGACGGAGGTGATGCGGCCCTTCACAGGTAAATTCGTGGTCGTCTATTTCGACGACATTTTGATTTACAGTCGTTCTCCCGACGATCACAAAAATCATCTCCAAGCGGTTTGCGCCAAGCTTCAATCAGAGCAGCTCGTCGCCAACGTCAACAAATGCCCCTTTCTGCGCTCCTCAATTTCATTCCTCGGGTTCGTCATTTCCGCGGCGGGCATCGCCGTCGATCCGGGTAAAACTGTAGCCATCCGGGACTGGCCAATTCTGACATCTCCGTTCAAAGTGCGGAGCTTCCATGGCCTCGCCCAGTTCTATCGCCGATTCGTCAAAAATTTCAGCTCGCTAGCCGCGCCCTTGACCGACCTCCTCAAGGAGTCCCATTTCATGTGGAGCGCTCCCGCCGATCAGGCCTTCCAGCAGATCAAGATCGCGCTCCTCTCAGCACCGGTCCTTCGCTTACCTGATTTTAACAAATTGTTCGACGTCGCAACGGATGCCTCCAGTTCATGCATCAGAGCAGTACTGTCACAAGATCTCCATCCGGTGTCTTATTTCAGCGAGAAGCTCAGTGACCCCAAAAGTCGCTATACCAACTACGATTGGGAACTATATGCCGTCGTCCAAGCCCTCAAGTATTGGAGACACTACCTTCTCCACCGGGAATTCACACTCTACAACGACCATGAAGCGCTCCGTTTCCTACATTCACAAAAAAAATTAAGCGCCCGGCACGATCGATGGGTGGAAACACTACAAGACTACACCTTTTCCCTCTGGCATCGACCGGGAAGCGAGAGTCGGGTGGCCGACGCCCTCAGTCGTCGCGCGCATACCCTCCAGATATCACAGGCAATCATTACCGAGTTCGACCGCCTTCCCCTCGTCTATCAAGATTGCCCAGATTTCCGCGATCACTGGGCCAACATGGTGCATTCGGCCACCGAGTATCCGGATTATCGAGTTGACACCGGATTCCTCTTCTTCGCGATCGCCTATGTGTCCCCTCTGGATCCACCCGCAACTTCCTCATTTGGGAGCTCCACGGCGGCGGGCTCGCGGGTCATTTCGGCGTAACCAAGACCACCCACGAGCTGGAACGACGATACTACTGGCCTCACCTACGCCGAGATACTCGAAGGATGGTTGGACGGTGCACTATCTGCACCATCGGCAAAATGACGAAGCAGAATTCAGGGCAGTACCTTCCCCTTCCGATGCCGGATTCGCCCTAGCAAGAAATCAGCCTCGACTTCGTATTAGGTTTACCCGGACGCGGCGGCAGCTGGACACTATCTTGGTCGTCGTCGACCGGTTCAGCAAGATGGCTCACTTCGTCGCATGTGCCAAGACAGCCGATGCCGCCGACACCGCCTGGCTCTTCTTCGACGAGATCGTTCGTCTGCACGGCGTCCCGCGAAGTATCGTCTCAGATCGCGATGTCCGGTTCACAAGTACGTTCTGGAAGACCCTCTGGCACCTCGTGGGGACAACGCTCCGGTTTTCGACCGCGTTCCACCCTCAAACTGATGGCCAGACGGAGGTTACCAACCGATCTTTGGGCAACCTCTGCGCTATCTGGTCCAAGACAATAAAGCCTCTTGGGATGAACTCCTACCGCGCGCAGAATTCGCCTACAACGCCTCCAGTCGCCGCGCCACGGGGTATTCCCCCTTCCAGATCAACAACGGACGTAATACCAACTTACCCATCGACCTCGTACCCCTCCTTGCACTGAAAACCACTTCCGCGGAAGCCATCGACTACGCCACCGACCTTACCGCGATACACCAGCAGACTAAGCCGCGGATCACGGCATACAACGCCAAGATTAAAGAGACGGCGGATGCATGACGCTGACCCCTCACCTATCAAGTCGGCGACCTGGTCATGGTACGACTCCGGCCGGAACGCTATGCAATGGAGAAGGCCCACAAACTCCACCCTCACGCGGCCGGACCTTTTTCAGTTCGGCGGATCGTCAACCCCAATGCCTACGACGTCGAGATACCCCCGGAATGGGGAATCTCATCGACCTTCAATATCGGAGATCTCATGGCATACTGAGGACCGCTAGAGATTCCTCCCGAACCCGGACTATCCCCATACTCGACGGAGTCGAGTCTTTCCACACCGGCGGAGAATGATGGAGACCACTCGCCAGGGGACATCGCCTTCAACGGTCCTGACCCGGTAACAGAACCTGAAGCGCCCGCCGAACCGGTAAAAGAAGACGAAGCAGTTAAAGAACAGATGGGGCGCCCACGGCGCCCGGCGAAGTCGACGTCCAGGCCGTCAGAGTACTATTTTTAACGCTCTTCCCTTTCTATCCTCGTAGGAAAGTCTTTAAGTAGGAGGTTCCTCTCGATGAGTGAACCAACTCTGAGATTTTTAAGATTAGTTGATGAGTTCCGTTGCGAGTCTTAGGAAGAAAGCTTCCGAGAGTAAGAAGGCCAGCCGCAAAGGCATGACGCGATTCTCTCGTCATCGCTAGTGCCAATTATCGTCTACCCCTTTTCCCCACTTCCCCCCCCCCCCCCGTACCATCCGGATCTCACTCCTTCAGTCGGATACTCCCCCTTCTCACCTAGTCGCGTTAAACCGCACGCATCACGTTCCCTCCCGATTTCACTCCCTCGCGTTCCACCGAGTTCCGCACCTTTCCCCCTCATTGTCCGCGCCATTTTCCCGATGCCCTGCCAACTAACATCACCTAGCGCATCTCGTCACCCTTGCCTAGTCTCGCTCATCATTCGATCGACCCCCTCCTCATCCGCCCAGCCATTTCCACTCCCCGCCCAGTCATCCTCTCTCCCCGTGCTCCACTATCACCTCCCTATCTCTCGGGATTTATCGGAGTGCTCGGAATTCAATTCGTCGTTCAGAACTCAATTCGTGCTCAGAATTCAACTTGCATCTCGGGAGCGGAGACGGGCGTGCTCGAAATTCAACCCGTCACCGAGCCTTCACCACCCTGCCGAAATACCACTCAACGCTCTGACGAGTTCCGCCATCTCTAATCGAAATTTTCATCATCTCTGCCGAATTTGATTCTGACGGAATCAATTCGTCGCTCAACTTTCTCTCCCCTTCGCCCCCTCGTCGTCCTGCCTTTCACCCTTCTACGCCCTGCTGGAATCTATCGCCCCGCAACTTCACTCCCTCGTAAACTCGCCTTCCTCTTCCCTGCGGCCCGACCATCCTACCTACTAGCCAAGTATTCCTCTACCCCTTGCCTCACCTACCTGACCTCTACCCTCACCTCGCCTACCTCGCATCCTCGTTCAATCCACCAGACTGTCGCCCTCACGCCGTGTAATCAAAATTGCCTACCCCGCAAAAAGCTCAGCCGCCCGCGACCTACCTTCCCGGGCTCGCGACCCTGCTCTTGCCCCGACCGCCTCCGCGAGATCGCATCCAACACACCCTTCTCCACAAATTCCACTCCGCCTTGCAGGGGTTTGACCGCCCCGCCTTGTGCGCGAATTCACCTACACCCTCGCCCCGTTCCGCAAGTGTCCCGCCACCCATGACCGGCTTCCCCGCCTGCGTCAACGCTCCTTGTCGCCATTTGTCCCGTTCACCTGCCTAGTCAACCCAAGTACTACTCGTCCGCGTCCCATCGTTTTGCCGTATTGACTGCTTTGGGCTGCCGCCGTGCTCCATTTCGTTGTGCTACCTCTCAACCAATTAGATATGAAAATACATGATTATTAATACATATTAAGGCATTAAATATTTCATTCATATGCATGTTATCATATTTATGAGTATTTATCTATTATTCTATGAAAAGGTCATTATAATCTCAAAATACTTTAATTTAGGGTTAATTATTATAAATTAAAGATAAATTATTTTATGACCCATCTTTACTTGAGATTATAAGTAGTTTTTAAAGTTAAATAATGAGAGAAATTATTTTTTTATAAACATTCATTTAATTTTCTAAAGTTAAAACCTTAAAGAAATAAATGTATTTTTGAAATAAAGATTAAAACTCCTGTTATTTATTAAATTTGACTTTTTAAAATGATAGATAATTAAATTTCTGGTTAAATGAAAGAAATTTAGATTAATTTGGAGTTATATTTCGAAAGTCATGAATTTTCTAATATTTAGGGATTTTTTTCTGAATTTTTTAATGAATTTCCAAGGATTTTCCCAAATTAAAAATTGATGTTTCTAATTAAAATCGATTATTCTGGCATTTTATAAAGCGCGCAGGTGACGTGGCAAGATCAGAACCGCCCAATCAGATCGTGATCAATGATCGAGAAGAGGGGGCGACGTGGCAACGTAAGGAGTGTCCGATCGCGCATGAAGTCTCAACCGTTGATCTTCACTAAAGTGAAGGGGGGTACGTGGCAAAATCTGGTTCATCGGATGCGTCTTAATCTCGACCGTTGATCGTCAAGATTAACGGTCAAGATTAAATCAATGAAAAACGCATCTGATGCGTCCGATCTCGATCCAACGGCGGGCGTTTTTATGCGTTTAAAAACGCATGCGACGTGGCTTCATCTTGAGCATCCAATCGTGATTCAACGGCCATAACTTAACGGTAATGATTCGCGATCATGCATTTCATTAGAGCCGTTGATGCCTTTCATCGGACGGCTACGCCCAAATCGCCTATAAATTGAGATGTTCTTCGTATTTGTAAAGCATTCGAGAGAAATTCAATCAAATTGAAATGTTTAGACACCAAATCTCTTGAATCTCTTCATCTTAATCTCTTCGAGACTCATTTCCGCATCGACGGATAGCTTAAGATCAATATTTCGACGATCGACGAAGAAGAACTCAACGCTTGAACTCTACGATCACGATTTTCAGTTTTTTTATGAATAGCCTTGATTCCGGCAATTAATTGGAACAATTCGATCGCAATTGTGGGTTAGGGATAGTGTTTCATCCTAATCTATCTTTTTTACCATTTAATTTTGTTTTAGATTAGTAATTTAGCTTAATTTCATCCTTACTTTCGGTAAATTCGAGATTTTATGTTTCGGAAATTTCACCTCACTTCAATCTTCAATTTACCCCCGAAATCAAAGTCAAATTCATTGAGTTTTGATTCCGTGGATTTGTCTTCAAGTCCTCTTTTATAAAATACCAAATTCCTCAATTTCTATCATCGATTCATCGTCCGATTTGATCAAATTCGAAGAGATCATTAGAAATTTCCCTAATTCCCTGTGGATTCGATCCATATTTACTATTATACCCCTCAATTCGAGTTATTTTCATTAAATTGGTAAGTTTGGACTTTATTTTGACACGAGACCATGTGTTTTCAATGACCTCGCGGTTTTGTTACGTCACCCAACCATCCCAGGCTCACGCGCACCCAGCCGACCAACCCCACGCCTGTCTGACCGCACCATGGGTGTTCTCTAGCCTCGACGGCGCCCTATCTGCTGCCATCGCACCACGCGCGCTCCTCCCGCTCCAACCACATACTCGTGCTCCCCACGCCCGCCCTGGTCGCGCCTTTGCACCTGCCTCCAAGTGTGTCCATTGCCCGCCTCATGCTGTGCACCGAGGAATCTCTCACGCTTGCGACGTCCACTAATCTAGCTCTCCTCTACTGATCATATGTGTCGCGTACGAACGACCTCCCACATCACGACCGATCGGGCTCGCGCCTTGCAGGCCTCTTCCAAGATTGACATCGAGCCATCGTCTCCCCTTCTCCGGTCGATATTGTCGGGCCAACTCTTCCACTACGCCACAACCCACCGGGCACTTGCCCCGCAAGTTAGCTTCAACCCCTCATTTTAAAGATTAATTACTTTTTGAAGCATTTTCCTTTACTCGTCTCCACCGCCATAGGACGGCTTAGGCAGGGTAGTACGAGTATAGGTTCGAGACTTCTGATGTGTACATTAGGTCCGTCATCGAGTGTGGATTGCAGCCTTTGAGCTACTCCACGACAAGCGACTTCCACGCCTCCAAACATGGATCGAGAGGATCTCACCCTACCCATCATCGCATGTTTCCCGAGTCACCCGGAGTCGACTCTGCTGATTGGCACACCTTCTTGCACTTAGGTTTAGGTTAGATATCGTACTTAGGGTCTAGGACTCGCCTACCCGTAGGCTAGTTTTGACTGCCCTATCTTCAGTCAGCCATGGTTATATTGATAAGGCACGAGGGTTTTCACAACCCGTCCTACATCAAAATGTATAAAAATCCATGATATTAATGCATGAATTTGCATGTTATCAACTTGAGTGTGTGTTGGGCATACAATGAGGGTAAGAAAAGGAGTTTTTTTAGGTCTAGGGTTGAATTATGGATCAATAACAAGTGGTTTTTTAATGGCTGACAAGATACACCTAAAAATGTATCTTGTCAGACATCTTCACAAGGCCTATATTCAATCACTTTAAGACTCAAGGGCAATGGTGTCTGATAACATGCATTTATAACTTAAATTCTTATCCTATTTAACTCATATTCATGCTTATTTTATGTGAATATGATGCATGTTATAATAGTTTTTATGAATTTTCCCCATTGGTATGCCATTCTACTAAAGTTCATATTTATCCATTAATTAGGGTTAATTATGTGCTTTCTTGGTGATCAATTTTTTTGCAAGGTTAAATTAAATAGGAATTAAGTATTTTCCTTAATTTACTTTGACTTTAGTAGATGATTAGAAGATTTAATTTTCAAGACGAGAATGTTGGATGATATAAAATAGACTTCTTAAGAAATTATCTATGTTTATTTGAAATTCATCCTATATGATTATTTTAATTTGTATTTTTAGATGGCATAATATTAAAGATGAAGGAACTTGTGATCCAATGGAGAAAATTTGAGTTAAAAAAGAGTTACATAAATGAATTAATGATTTTCTTAATTTTTTAGAATTTTCTGGATTTTATTTTATTTTTTTAGGATTTATTTAATCGCGCGGGACCCAAGGAGGTGACGTGGCACAATGCAAACACATGGCAGGGCCACGCAAGCCAACATGGATGCCTACGTGGTGCCCACGTGGTGTGAACAGTGATATCGGACGGTCGGGATTAAATCGCGCGATTGAACGGCTGAAATCACACAGAGTGGAATACGCGTCATGGGCCACGATCCCACCGATTACGCGCGATCCTACGGGTGAAATTACACGGAGTGCAATCCGCGTCATGAGCCACTATCCCACCAATTTTGCGCGATCCGACGGCTCAAATCACATGGAGTGAAATCCGCGTCGTGGGCCACGATCCACCAATTTCGCACAAACTTCTCTATAAATAGATGTTCTCTCCCTTTGTAAACTTAACTTTTGATCGATTCGTGAAAAAATTAAGCGAATTTCGAGGAAGGTCTTAAGTTCTTCGTGATCCTCTGCTTCCTAGAGTCGAATTCTGCAGCCATTGAAGCATGATAATCACGAATTGATTGCAAGAAACGATTGTAATCTCCCCTTGAATTCCGAACGTACGTCGAAGACTAAACTAAGGAATACTCTTATATCCACGTGAATTGAAGCCAAATCATCACGTCAATCAGGTTTGTAGTATGATTTGTTCGTCATTCTTGCAATTCATGTAAATTACATTAGAATTAGGTAGGTAATTAGATTTTAGAAGTAGTTAAATTCATCATTTCGCCCAATTTTAGTGACGGATTTTTTTTGATATTCAAACAACAATATCACTTTGATTATAATTTCGAATCACTTGATTCTAGTTTCATTGGATTTCTTCTTTCTTCAGCTTTTTCGAGGATAGCAAATTCGTTGAATTCCGAGACCATTTGACCCCTCAATTTAACGTTTGATTGAGCACTAAATATTTTCAATCCGAATTTGAGCGTTGACTTTCGGGGTCAATTAGTTTCAAAATAAAAATCGGAACTCGATAATTTTGGTCTCTTTCAAATCCTATAGTTCTTAGCTTTCTATTGATATATAAATTGCAATATTTAGATATCGTTTGTCTAGTCAATTTGAAGATTTTCTTTGAAGTGTTCATTTCAGGAATTTCTTGATTGTTGATTTTCAATAATTCATAGTAAATCCATTTCTTATCAAAAAATCATGTATTTTATATCAATAAATTCTATTTTCCCTGTAGATTCTGAATATATAATTTTCGTGATCTTCTTACATATTTTGGTTCTCTGATTTTACAGAACTTTGACTGTTGGTCAAAGTCAATGCTTTGACTTTGACTTTTGACTCTTCTCTGTCAAAACTGAGATCTTAAATCTTAAAATTTCTTATTTAGTATATTTATATCATTTCTATTCATAAAATCTTATTTCTACTTCTTTAAAACCTCGTTTAAACCTAAGTTTGACCAAGTCAACTTTGCAATAAAAGTCGACCTTGTTCTTTGTGGATCGACCCGATACTTACACTTTACTTTATTTTATATCTTTGTCATTGTGAGTTTGGTATTAAAAATTTTGTTTGACCGACGTTTGTGTGTTTTAAATGACCGCATAAAACGCTTCGTCATTGTCACGCATCTTTGCAAGCCTGCATTCAATCAATGGAAAGAGATTATGAGAATCTCACTATGGTGATGATAAAGTAATCTTGGATTATTTCTGAATCTTGCATAGTGGTTGAAATGAGAAGCCTAGGAGAAAAGATCACTTTTGTTGATGATTGTATGACTACTTCTCTTGATCAATTTTAGAATCTTGAGGAGATCACTATTGAAAAGGTGATTGGCACTTTAAAAGTGCACGAAGACAAACTGAAAGATTGATCAATCAAGAGAGAATAAAGATCATTATAGGCAATGGCTCTTTGTAAATCGAAGAAAAAGGAACCTAAAAGCTTTCAAGGAAGAGGCAGAGGCCATGGTAGAGTTCTTGGGAGAGACACCTTTAAAGCTTATGACTCTTAAGATGAAGGCAAGCCCAGAGATAAGGCAAAAGTTACACATTAAAATTTTCAAGGTCATGGTCATTATGCAAAGGAGTGTCAAGATCCAAAGAAAGGAAGGCCATAGAAAGAAATGGCTGGGAAAGCAAATGTAGTGGATAAAGATTCAAGAGAGATGCCCCTTCTCATGGCAAAAGAAGATTTTGAAGTCTTCTTTCAAGGAATTTCACAAAATGAATTAAAAAACACATAATAAAATGTCTTGACACAAGCCCTAGCTGGCACATGATAGGAGAAAACATCCTCTTCTATGAACTTGATAAATCATACAAGGGGAAAGTCAAATTTGGAGATGATTCAAGGATCTCCATTGAAGGTGAAAGTTAAATTTTTCCTTCATTCTTAAGATGGTGGCCCTATTTCCTTGACTAATGTTCTATAGGGAGTTCATCAAAGCTTAGTGTGAACTATTGATGAGATTCATGTTCAAAGAGGCAAGCCAAACCAAAGGGAGCATGGAGAGGGAAGCAGATCGTTGGGATTTGATCTCTAGATGAAGAAAGGAGTGGTGACGTGCCTTGAAGAATCCAAAGAAGTGAAGTTAACTAGCTTCAAGCTAGCATAAGTGTATGGCTCAGATTGCAAGTTCATTATCTTTCTTGTAGTTGTTATTGGTGAGAGATAGACTCTAGGAGACCTTTCAAATCCTAGGGCTAGCATGAGAAGTACATACACCCTATTCAAAATAAAAAATTTACATTGAGAGAGATAGGTGGACCCTCAATGAGTCATCAAGGAATGAAAAAAATTATTAAGATACCATTAAAGAGAAAGAAAACTAATTAACCCCCTCTTAGTTGGGCTCTTCACATGATACAAAAATATATATTCCATGTAATTTCTATTTCAATGTATGTATACATAAAGCTTGAATTTTGTGATATGCACATTGATAACATGCATATTTAACTTAAATTTTGCTCTTATTTAACTAATATTCATGCTTATTTTATGTAAGTATGGTGCATGTTATCATAGTTTTTATGAATTTTCTCCATTGGTATGCCATTTTACTAAAGTCCATATTTATGCATTATTTAGGGTTAATTATGTGTTTTATGGATGTTTAATCTTTTATAAGGTTAAGTAAATAGAAATTAATTACTTTCCTTGATTTACTTTGGCTTTAGTAGATGATTCAAAGATTTAATTTCAAGAAGAGAATGTTTGGATGATATAAAATACATTTCTCAAAGGATCATTTAAGTTTATTTTGAATTAACCTTATATTATTACTTTAATTTATTTTAGATGGCATGATATTAAAATTGAATAAATTTATGAGCCAATGGAGAAAATTTGAGTCAAAAAGGAGTTATATTTTTTAAGATATTAATTTATGAATTTTCTGGATTTTTCTGGAATTTATTTCAATTTTTTTAGAATTTTTAGGAGTTATTTCCTTATTTAAAATTGCAAAAGGGGTTTATTTGTGCGCAGGACACGCAGAGCTGACGTGGCACGGCGTGGCACACGTGGCGGAGCCACGCGAGCCCACACAGACGCATGCGTGGCGCGGACACGTGGCAGGGCCACACGAACCCACGTGATGATCTCGATTACGCGTGTTTTCCGTCGTTGTTGTGTATCGATTTCATGCAATAAAATTTATATTTCCTTATTTAGTATAGTGTAAGAAAGGGTCGAATCCACAGGGAGCTGAGGTAATGAGATTAGATATTCAAATGAAAGGTGAGAGAGCATGGAAGAAGTGAGAGCTTGGAAAGAAGTGCAAATGTAAATGCGGCATGTAGAGATGAATATGAGTGATAGTTTTTAGATTTATTTTTAATTAGGAGAAAAATATGAATTTCAATGGAAAAATAATGTAGAAAGAAATGCAATGGAGATGAGATGATGACAAGGTGAGAAGAGTGGTCGGCGGTAGCGATGGATCGACGAATCGATGTGCAGCGATGGGGAGAGAGAGTTGCAAGTCTAGATGATGTCAAAGCCACTACATTAAAAGAAAATAAGAAAGAAAAATAAAAGGAAAATAAAACTTTACTGTTTATGGAGATGATGAACACAAGAAAGAACTCAATCCGGATTGTCGCACAAACCCCGTCGGTGTGCCCGTCCTAGGCCGGGTGGTGCTCGATCCGCTCTGATCACGATCTTTGCTTGCTCCCTTCTCCAGTACAAGGTTGAGCATCAAATAATGCTCCTCCTTGGGCCTTGACCTCCTCTCCCTTTCCTTCTGTTAGCCTAATGCTAAGAGTGAGCCAAAACACGCAAGGAGAGAGAAAATGAAGGCTTTTATAGATAAAAGGTTCCTAGGTTTTGAGTGTAAAGAGGGATAAAAGAGTCCAACTATTAAAATTATTTTTTTCAATCTTGATTATTTGATCCAAGGGTATGGATGGATAGAGGGTTAAAAGATGAATCTAGAAATAAAATTTCAGCTCAAAACTCTATCTAGATCATGAGATATCATGATTTTAATTTAGAGAAATCATAGTCTTTGATTGAGATAGTGTAAAGTGGCATTTCTATAAATTACTGACTTCGAAAATTTCTGTAAATCAGAAGGGCATTTCTGTAATTTTTCACTTTAAAAGTTGTAGTGGCATTTTTGTAAATTTCTGACTTCAAAAATTGGAGGGCATTTTTGTAAATTTTCACTTTAAAAATCGGAGTGGCATTTTCGTAAATATGCTCAAAATCTGAAAAGTTCCTAAAAAATTCAGAAAAATTCTAGAAAAATTCCAGAAAAATCCCTAAGCTTAGAAATTGAATATCTCACAAAATTCCACTCTTTTTTTCACGAAATTTTCTCCATTGGATCAAGAATTTAATCCTCTATCTTTTTATCCCAAAATATCTAAAATCATGAGAAAAAATTAAGGTCTCATTTAATAAAAATTAAGCTTGATCCAACCTCCTTAAAAATAAGGAGATTGGCCCAATATTCACTCTAAATCAATTTTGGATTAACCTAAAAATCTTATGATGATACCTTTACCAAATCCAAACCTCATTTACCACATTTCATAAAAATATGGTTGTCTTGATGTTCAGATTTAGTAGAGAGTTGTTTCCTCTTTCCTCTTATCGTCATCCATATCCATGCTTTCCTACTTTCATACCTATGTCCCTACATCCACATAACTCATAGAAAATATGAGAATTTAACCACTTGACTTTGGAAGAGTCAAATGGGGCTAGTCTCATAGTATAAGTAATTGAAAAGAATGGTGCATGATAGGACATATCTATTTTTTTACTAAATTAGCACTAAATACATGCAAGTTGAGTATATGAGTGGAATGCAATGATGAATGTAAAAATATCATAAAAAGATGATAACGTGCATTATATGACTTAGAATTATGTGTTAAAACCCATTTATAATGATGAAAATGAATGCATCAATGACACATTATCACCACGCGGACGCCTGGGTGGCGCAAATGTGGCATGAGAGTGTCGGGCTGGCAGGTGATGGGCCCACGGGTATAGTGGGCCCAGGTTATAGTATTCGAGCGGTAACACATTTGCGTTAGAGAGCCCCACGTTTATACTTGCTTTTTCCATTTATTCTCTCAATGTGGGACTATGTTTCCTGTAATTTTGAAATTGTAGGACACGTGGCATTGCGTGGCGCGTTGGATGCGATCGTGTGAAATGAATCACTTCGATCACATGGACTCGGGTCCACGCGATCGCCATCAAAGGCACGTGCGGAAAAGAAGACCATCGATCGCGTAAGTGGACATCAAACGCTCGAGATTTGATCGCGCTTCGGCGATCGTGGGGCGACATGTGGACGCATCAGGGTCTTCTGATCAAGATCGGACGAGCGATTTTTGCGGGATCATGGGATCGTGGCCCACGATCATCGTGCGATCGTGGCTATCGATCGGTCTTCACCGAATCGGACGGTCCACGATTTTCGTGGACTTTTTATATGCAACGGTGTTCTTCCTCTCTTTGTAACTCAACTCTTGATTGAATCGTGAAGAGATCAAGCATTTTGGAGCAAAATCATGAGTTCTTTCGTGATCCCCCGCTTTCTAGACTTGATTACGATCCAATCAAGGCGGGATTGATCAACAATCGTTGCATGACTTGATCAAATTCTCCCCTTGAACACCGAACGTACGCAAAGGAAGAAATCGATCAAATACACTCCAATCCACGTGATTTGGAGCCCAATCTTCGCGTCAATCGGGTTAGTAGTGTGAATAAATCATTTATCTTGCAACAATTGATTATTTAGATTATATTTAGACAGTTAATTTCATCATTTAAGTCGAATTGTTCTTCATTTTTGCTGAAATTGGGTTCGGATTTTTTGATGATTTTGAAACAAGGATTTCTCCCTGATTTTAATTCCAAATTTTTTGAATTTGGTTTCATTGGATTTATTGTTTCATCAGATTTCTGTGGATAGCAAAATCTTAAGATTTCATCATCATTTGGCCCTTCAATTTGACGTTTAACCATCGACTGTTTATTTTTCAATCCGAATTTGGGCGTTGACTTGCGGGATCAATTACATTCAAAATACAAGATGAAATTGGATAATTTTGGTCTCTTTGGAATCCTCTGGTTGTTAGATTTCTATTCATATGTGAATTGAAAGATTTGGATATCATTTAGTTATTCAATTTCAAGATTCACATCGAAGTGTTCATTTCGAGATTGTTATGATCTTTGATTTTCAATAATTCATAATAAATCCAATTCTTCTCGGAAAAATCATGAGTTATATATCAAAAATTTCCATTTTCTCTATATTTTCTGAATGTATAATTGTAGTAATATTTTAAGCTCTTTTTGTTCTCTGATTTTACAGAAAGTCAACTATGGGTCAAAGTCAACACTTTGACCTTGACTTTTGCCTATTCTTCTTAAATCAGTTTCTAAATTCTTAAAATATCTTATTTAGCATACTCATATCATTACCATTAATTAAACATCATTTTTCATATCTTAAAAATCCTAATTAAACCTAAGTTTGACCAAGTCAACTCGGCGATCAAAGTCAACCGTGTTCTCTGTGGATTGACCCGATCTTTACACTATACTTGATTTTATTTCTTTGCTATTATGAGTTCAGAATTATAAATTTTGTTTGACCGACGTTTGTGTGTTTTAACAACCGTATAAAACGCTTTGTCACACATCCAATATGTATTGTCTTAGGTGATGAATGCATTAATTAGGTATATGATTGAAGGATGAAAACATAAATAGTTATGGGGTATTCATGAGCTAAGTGGAGTATAAATATATACACATAAAAATAAAATTAGTAGTAACTCAAACCTATGGTTATGTGCACTAGAAATACATAAATATAATATGAATGCATGCAAAAATTGTGCTTGATAATCGAATGATCGCTACATCTTTTGATGGCTTTACCCAAACACTATATGGTTAACTTTTCTTCCATACTTTAAACCTTGACCTGGAATCACTTACAAGAGAATCTCTCACATCATAAACAATGCATGCATGATTTATAAACTTGTCTTGATTACTTGACACGGTATAAACTTTGTAAAAAATCATAAACAATGCATGCATGATTCATAAAAATCATGCATGTTGCACCGTCAAACGATGTAATGACTTTTGTAGATTGAAGTATTTACATATACTATGCATACTTTTTACCCTTTAGATACATTTATAAACATAAACTTTTCCAGCAAAAATCTGAAATCAAGTTACTTTAAATAGCATCAACTTCTATACAAATTTGCCAAATTCTGCCATGACACAGACATCAGCCAAGCTGTCTTCTCAATTGTTCCTCGCCTGAGGCATTTTGCTGGGTCAGGTTATCCAGCCTGAGTCACACTCTAACCCTAGGTTTCACCTCACTCCAGGTTCAATTTCAGGCGTTAGAATTATACTCTGATTACTCTCCCAGTTGGCTTTCGTGCTCTCCGCTAATTTCACCCTTTCTCCATCTCTATTTCTGTAATCACCTCTCTAGTCAGCGAACGGAGACCATAAATAGTAAAGAATATAGAAGAAAGAAAGTGCTTGACAGGGAAACATCAATAAATAAGACCAACCCATTCTGGAGCCCTGAATGAGGCCCTCTTTTGGACAAAACTTTAGGCCCAATAAGAGTGACCCATCGTTTTATGGGCCATTCTCTTTAAGCGGCCACAACTTCTGAGGTCAAGAGTCATGAGGGCCCTGGACCATTAAGGTGATTCGCTTGCCGCCATCGGGTTTCATCCCCAAACCCATCTGTAGATATAGAGAAAAAGGGTTGACCCGAAGAGCATGGAGGAAAGTAAAGGTCAACGAGGTTTGACTTTGGACTTGACCTCAGCGGGGTTGACATCAGGGGAAAACCAGCGTAGGAGAACACCAAGATGGATGACAGCAGGAATTAGTTTGAAGAGAAAGGGAGTTGTGACCTGCAAAGCTTAGAATGGTCAGAGGAGATGCACAGAGAGATGTTTTTTTTGTTTTTGTAAAGAACGGGGGGATGATTTAAGAGGAAAGAAAAGTTACCAGACTCAGCGCAGTGGTTCCAAGAAGAAGTAAATAAAGTTTCCCCTGTCATAAAAGACATCAACTAATGTTTATAAATTGATAAAGATACAAAAGCCAAGATCACCATCATAATAATTCATAACGGCTCAATCAAACCTACAATCAATAAATTCAGAATTAAATAAAAATACTGGAAGGAAAAAATTACATACCTCAACCAGGTGGAGATTTGATGCACGACTAAGCAGAACAAATGCAAACTCCCCAATTTGGGCCAGGGACATTCCAACCTGGAGCGAATCACAGTTTAGCAAGCTGACATCTCGAAGAGAGATAGAGAGAGAAAGAGGAACCAACAAGGAGAGAGGTTTTGTTGGTATAGCCGAAGCTCTTGACGACGGCAGTGATCACGACAGTCTTCACGATGACCACCAAGATCACAGAGGCCAGGAGGATGTCCACGTGGTTCCATAGAAAGTGCCCGTGGATTAGCATCCCTATACTAGCCAGGAACAGAGCCGCAAAGAAATTTCGGATGGGTTCAATCTGCATAAAATAAAATAAAAAACAATAAAGGGATATTTTTTAAAATGTAACAATTATGTCAAATAGTTACTTGTTCAAGGGTGTGCTGTGAGAATTCAGTGGTGGAGATCATCACTCCAGCAGCAAAAGATCCCAGCTCAAGGCTGAGACCTAACTTATCACTACACTGATATGACCAGAAATTCAAAGTTAATACTTTAGGCTACTATAAGATGAAAATAAGTTATTCATTGTAAAATAGATGATAACAGTGGGCTGAATAGTCAACATGATCAAGAGTAGAGAAATGGAGAAGCTTACCCAAGCGACAAGTAAGCAGAATGCGACTGATGCTAGCTGGTAAAGTTCATTGGTCTGTACATGAGAAAATATTCTATGAGCAGAAAGGAGTATAGAATAATATTATAAGAATACAGTGTAGCAAAAAAGAAAAAACAAGATATGTGGTTTTCAACAAGGAGGGATTTCTTGTCAAATATACCTGAGATGACAAACCAATCATAAGCTTAAGAAACCATGGGACGCATGTGCGAGATAGTAATGTTAAAAAGGCCAAGAAAACACAGAGCACAATTAACCTGGCGTAATAAAAACAAAAAAAAATTAAAGCATGATATATTAAAGGGAAGAAGTTAAAATAATTGAATATTGAATGAGGTGTATCATAGATAAAAATTAGTTATTTAAACAAGTGCTCACGACTTAGCCATGGACATCACCCCTTGAAGAACACCAGATGTACCACCAAGAACAGGGAGCAAGGCAAATAACAAGCCCACAGCACAATCCTAGAAGAAGTAAGATAATACAAAATGCCATTTTAGCACTAACTAAAAGGTGTTCAACAAATACTGAGTTGTTTGGAAAAGAAAAAAATAAAGAAATGACCTGCAGAATCAGGGTGCCAACCGTGACTTGACCGTGAAGAAGATTTATACCGTTTCTTTCCATTAAGAACTTCAGAACCTGAAAGGTGATAACCTAACATTTAATACACATTTGAAGCTAGTTTAAAAGAGAAGTTGATCAACTGTTGTTGAAGAGCTAGGTATCTAAATTTCAAATCGAATTGAGTATCACAAAATAAGGGCTGATAATAATCTAAACCCACTCAGTCTAAGCATATGAGAATAGAGTATTAATGAACTAGCATTTCATAACCTGAGCCCCCCAACAAAGCTGGAAGAGTTAGTCACAGTCTCCTCATGCTCAATGACCACAAAAATTTCTTCTTAGGCTAATACAAGTGCTTATACAAAAGATTGTGCAATTGGCCAATCAATTACCAAAAAATAACACTAGACCTCCAGCATATTACTTAATTGAAAAGCGAAGAACATAGTTAGCATCAACTTATTTCAATTTTGGGGTCATATGAAGCCACAGCAATAGCGATGATTATGATAATAATTGATATAAGATGTTGAAAAGAAGGGAGTAGATCTGAGAGGAAAGATTCATTGAATCAACACAAAATCTGACGAGGTAGATCTGATCATTTGTAATAAATAGGCATTCCCCAGTAATAGGAATAGTTTGATTAGAAAGGATAGCCTGTTAGAAGGGGGGAGTTCATTATTATTAGTAAGCTGACTATTTTGTAATTTCATATCAATCTTTGTATCCCTATTTTAGTCAAAATCTTGAAAAAAATGAGAATAAAATTTAGCCCTAGTTTCCAGGGCGAGGGTTTCTCACTGCCAGCCTATGTGCATGGCTACCAAGTTCAACATATTCTTTAAGAGAATTCATATTGTTAAAGAAATAGGGTGTCTAGCAGTGATACCCTAAAGTTTTATAAATTGTACTTATATTCTGTCAGTAATTGCACTTAAATCCCTATCGCTAGTGACCGTTACAGACATAACCGTTAGACTGTAATGGTCATATTACACGGTATAAATTGCTTCCAGTTTGAATGAAAAGTTATCTGTTTTCCTGTATCTTTTTTGTAAAGACTCCTCTCCTCTCATCTCTCAAGGACTATCTCCACCTCTGGTTCTACTGCAGTATCTCCAATCTTCACACATATCAACCTGAAAAAGTCTTAAATATGCTCCAAAGAAAAGAAAAGTACCACAGCTGTTGAAGACATTGAAAGGAGCACACCAACAAATGCTCCCTCGGATGCTTTTCCGCCGCATAACTGATCCACAAAGAAAAGTAAACATTTCAATAAAATAAAATGATGGAAACGTTATAAACTCAACACTTCTCACATCATTCCACTCTTTTCAACGTCTTTAACTGGATTATCAATAACGGGCCAAAATCTAGGGCATACAGGTTTGACCTAGTAAATTCGAGTAAAAAACCTCAGGTTATAATTAGTCATCAAAGAAGAATAATACCGATGCAGCAAGTCCACATAAACATATAAACAAAAAGATTTGGAGCAAGCCACCAAGAACAGCAACTGCACGAACTACTCTGAGCTGAAAAGGGAAACATGCCAATCACAACCAATAAACATATTAGTGATTCAACCAAAAAACCAATAAACACACTAATTAAGAAACAAAGTAATTAAAAAAAGTAATTTGTGCGGACAATTTTGGACTCCAGACATATTTTAGTAATTCAACACTCATAGGCATTCTGATAATTTGGTCACTTGCATTTTATGTGGCTGCCTATCTACGATATGATTCTCTTGAATACAACTCAGCATGTTCATTCTAGTCGTAGAGGGCGAGGGGCTCTTTCCAGGCCACTCTACCTCCCGGAAGCTCCTCTCTGCACTGCCACAGGTATCACAGAATTCAGTCTCTGCACAATGTCTCCAGCTTGCCAGTGCACTGCTCATCTACAATAACCCCTCTCCCTTGAGGTCAACATGATGGTTCAGAGATTTGAATCTTTAAGGATTTAAACATGAAGACTCTTGTTCATCAGGATTGGCTGCATATCCGTTTCAGATACATCCACCACTCTTTCTGCCCACTGCTCTACAGCCATAATCACTATAACCTTCTTACTTTCCACAGGATGCATCTCCATCTATGTCCTCTAGGAAAGTTCTCTGCTTTGATTTTCTCTCCCAGAAAACACTAGACCTCGAGAGCTAAAATCATTCTAGACAGCTTCATCCTTTCTGGGGCTTGAATAAAGATGTGGAGAATGTTCTTCTCAATCTTCGACAAGTCATAGCAGACACTGTTGGTGATGCACCACAGCAAGACTAGGTTCCTCAGGCTTTGTTGAGGATGTAGATGGAGTTTCTGGGAGGCTGGCCAGAGTTAGGGCAGGAGGTATGGCCATTTTCTATCCACAAAAGTACAGGAGTGGTTGTAGGTCTAGCACATGCAGAGAATCGCTTGATCCAATGCAACTTCCTGAAATGATCAAGGATAAAAAAGACAATGGTGATGATCCCGTAAATCTCTTGCTCTTAGGCTTCTGGATCCAAGATGAAGAAGAAGAATCTGGTGTACGTTTGAGCACAATGATATTGGGAGAAGCAAGAGATCCATCCCTTCATTTTCACCCCATAAGGAAGTTGATCTCATTTCAGAAGGACAATGCATCCCAGACTTCAAGGCCACTTAAAGATTTCCAAAAGATATGGCATTTTCCCCTCATTGAATTCGTCAATGAAGGCACAGATTCATTATGGAGTGATTTCTCTGTCAGATTGAGGTAGAATTTTTAATGCTTGTATTGAAAAATCTTAGGCTCGACCTACTTTGCCAAAATCCCAATTGCTTCAAAGTTGTGATGAAATTATCCAAAAAGCTCATTGCATTCAAAAGCAGTACACTGGACAGTATCTGCTTCTGAGACGGAGTCATTGTCTAGGCCAAGTTCAGATCTCTCTGTGTGCGTAAGAAGCTTTGCCCCAAATATGTAGCTCTCATTATGATCAAAGAGGTCAAAATCTAAGTGCATCTGCAGAGCACAATGCTGGTTGCCTTAACAGTCAGCCTCATGCTTCCCACTGCAATCAGCACTCTTAAGTACTGGTAACAGTCTCTGATCCCCAAGAATCTTGTAGAGGTGGATCTCTCTCGTCTTGGTTACCGAATGACCATGAGCTGCACCATCAAGCTCCACAAGCTGCCAGAATCATTAGTCACGCTCAAATTTTGGAAGAAGGAAACGCGGGACAACTTCATGGCTACTCACCTCCTTTTGACAATATCTGGGCCACTGGTTTTGGGCCTACTGCGTCACATTGTCTTTAACGTTTTGAATCACCTTGTTTGGGCTCCTCTTGGGCCACTTCATTAGGGCTCTTATCTTGGCCTCTTACTTGGGCTCTCCAAAGGACACCACTCCATAAGCACACTTACTTCAAGCCACTCATATTTGGGCCAGCAATGTTGGGCTTACGAAGACTGCCTCTGTCGGGCTCATCAAGGTTCACTTTTGGGCCTTTCATGGCCATCTTGAAGCCACAAGGGCAGCTATTGGTTTTATTGGACCACCTTAGAGCCCAATGTGACCAGCTCTAGGTCCATCAGACCATGTTGTCTTGAACACTTTGTGCCAACTTGTTTGGGCCCTTTGCAAGCCACCTCATTGCGACTCTATCTGGACTACTTTGTGGCCTCATGGAGAGGTGGCCTCTTCTTAGGCCACCTCTCCATGAGGCCACTTTGATTTGGGCCAGCAGTGTTAGGCTTACAATGACTGCCTCTGTTGAACTAAACAAGGTTCACATTTGGGCCTTTCATGGCCACCTTGGGTTCATCAGGTCATGTTAGGGCCCAATGTGGCCAACTTTAGGTCCACTGGACCACCTCTGGCCCACTAGGGCAATCCTTTGGTTCCATCTCACCAACCCCGGCCCCTTAAGGCTATCAGTTTGGGACAACTGAGTTTACTCTTTACAGGTCTGCAAGACTTACCTTTTGGGTTCTTCTGTTCGTTTTGACCCATTAGGAAACCTCTTAGAGTGATATTATATCTGGATATTTGTAAAGAAGAGATCACTACATTGCCAATAATTCTGAATGGCACTAAACTTCAACAATTGTAAGCCTTGGAAACTCAATCAGGACTATTGGCCAATATTACAGAACTTCCTTGTGTCCTACCCAAGATAAGAATGCAAAAGAAATTCACAGGCTTATGAGGTAGTCTTGGAGTCTAGAGGTGTTTTGGTAATTTTTCACTCTAGCAGTATTAAAGTTATTTTTATTTTGTGCAGAAGCCTATATAAGCCAGGTATCTTTTGAAAACAACAAAGAACGTTCATTCTTAGCCTAGGAAACCAAGGGACCCTCAATGGCCCTTTTACCTCTCATAATCTCTCCGGTGCTTGTATATGTGATATTGCAAGACAAGTTAAATATTTAGGAACCAAAGTAATTGGAAATGAGCTAAGAAGTAAAGTGAACCTTGGCCATGGAGAAATCCAATCCCAAAGCAAAAAGAAGAAAAATAACTCCGAATTGAGCAACAGTTTCAACCTATAAGTAGATAAAATGATATCTTAGTGAAAAAAATTGATAAAAAATGAAGGGAACACTATACATATGAAACGAATTAGATACTAAAGACTTATCCAAAATAGATTTTTCAAGGCACAGATACAAATTCACGAATATAGAATGAGGCTGCCTTCTGTGGCTGAAGCATTGATGACAACACTTGCTAAAGCATACTGGAAAAGAATTAACCAGACTGGCTGCAATTTGAGTTTCCAGAGCCAAAGTTCATTTGTTAGCCTAAACACTCAAATTCCATTGATATCCTCAGTGGCGTAATGCTCAGTCTTTGTGACCTATCTTGAGTTAGTTGTTGAAGAACTTGAATCAATTGCATTTTAGATTCATTGGCAATGCAGTTTCCGAGAGATTTCTGATCCTCTCCACCACATGGAAGCCAATCATTGGTCTATCTCAAAGATATATTTCTTGCATGCCCAAACCCTTTCTACACTTCTCTGTTAGGGTAAAGGAAAATGTACCCGTACAGCTTCCATCTAACAAGACTAGAATAGCATAACTGTGACGCCAGTTTGAAGCCATAACAACATTTGAGTTGTATATTGAGCTTGTTCAGAAGTAAACACAATTATGATCTAGTTTTTACCCTAAAAGGTAATATACCCTAAAAGGTAAGTTTTTGACAATATATTTCTAGAAGCTTATAGCAGCTGAATAGCATGCAGCTTAGCCTTCATATGAATTCTTTAATTTTGATTTGAGGCGTTAATTAATGCAGATATCAAATAAATCTAGGAAGGTTATGTGAGTTAATCACCTAGGTTAGTCTATGTGATTAGGCAACATCATCATCCGTTTCACGTAGCATATCACTTCTGAAAAAGGCATTCATAAAAGGAAAACTTACTTGGACCAACTCACTGACGAAGCTAAACCCACCAGGTCCAATTACAGATCCAGCTAGCAAATATCCTGTGATAACCTGCATTGAACTCAAGTAAACGATTACAACCATATAAAAATCAAGATTTTTCCCACCCTCTTATCAAAAAAAAAAAAAAAATCAAGATTTTTGCTCTTTTGGTGCACCATTGATCTCTTGATTCATTAAGATTGGTCTCCGCAAAATAAAGATTGATCATAGTCCAAGAGAGAATGATATTGGGTGATAACATGTTTGTTACAGAAATCGATTTGGCTAGGCATACATTTGTTCCATGATATGTAAAATTAGTTACATATTCAATAAGTGGCAAAAGATGTACAAGAACACTAACCGGTTGCCCAGCACATGCAAATGCAATTCCACCACATGTCGCAGAAACAATGACTACCACAAGATCAGATATTAATCTACATAGGAAATAAAGAACATCAAGATGTAGACAGATATACATAGGACATTAGAAGGATAGATTTATTGAAAGCACATACCTGAGATCTAACTGAAGTACAGGATACTTTGATTTAGGATTCGAGATGATGAAAACATTGTCCTGAAAAATTCATTAAATTCGTCACAGACTTGGTTCTTTTCCAGGATACTATATCCATAAGATGAATCTTACCTTCCGATCTATAAGAGTAGGGATTTCCTCAGCTTGACTATCGGTATCCAGGTTAAAGACGTTGTGGAACTGAAACGATCTGAGAAATAGTTTATACAAAAATGATCAAAAGCTTTATTTATTAAAAGAACCATGCTTTTAACAGGATCATTTTGCCCTATTTGTTACCTGTCCTCTTTGGAATCATTTTTCTTTGGAGTAACTCTCGCCACTGTCTCTAAAACTGCCTAGTAAGACAAATACGATGTCAAAGGAATTAATTTTCACAAATTCTAATGAAGCAATGTTCCCTGATTGAATAGTCAAACTGTTGTAGAATAGGGACCTGCTTCTCAGCAACACTGTTGTTAAAACTCCCGGCATCTGTTTCTGCAAGCGCAGAAGAACAAATTAGTATGCTGTTCTAGTTGACCTAATATTGAATTTGAGATCAGAATAGAGTATCCGAAAATCACTAAACCATAGAAAATTAATGCAACTTTGGATTCCAAAATTCAAAAAACCAAACATGTACCATTGAGTTGAGCACCCAAACAGTTTCAACCTAAATAACTGGAATCCAACACTTAATTCAAGAAAAAAGAAAATCAATAGCAAATGGGAAAATAAATATGCGGTATGACACATCAAATTCATAGTAGGGTACATACAATAAGTCATAAAACTAAAGAGAAAAAGTCCTCTGATCTCTAGCTGAATCTGATATCGCAATTCCATAACAGAAGATCACTGAACCATTCCAAACTAATACAACTGCGCATCCAATTTTTTTTAAAAAAACCATATATCGTTGAATCAAGTCCCCAGCATTCAAAAACAGTTTCTAAGCTAAACAATCAGAATCCGGCTCTTAAACACCAGAAACAACAAAATTAATAACAATGAGGAAATTTCAAATACGACGCAACGTCAAATTAAGCAATCAACCTAACCAAAGAAAGCCCTCCCAGCATATTTCTTCAGGCACATTAGAGTTAATGACTACGCCATTCTAGTTACTCTCTAACTGAATCTGAGAATAGTTTCAGTGTCGAAAGATCACTAAACCATGGCAAATTAATGCAACTGTGAATTCCAAAGGTAGAAAAATTAAATACCTACTGTCGATTCGAGCCCCCAAAAGTTTCTGACCTAAATAACCGGAATCCGGTTCTCGAATTCAACAAACAATAAAATCGATAGCAATAAGCAAAGACAAAAAAATGCGAGGTAATTTCATATGGAGCTGAAACAAAAAGCAATAAACCTAACCAAAATAAATCCTCGGATCTAAAACAATAGAACGAGATCCCGACGACATATAGATCCCTAGATCCACTACCTCCGCTGGTCTGCTCGCTATCGGGGAATTCCTTCTCCAGAGCGCGATCGATCAGCTCCGCAAAACTACCTTCCTTCCCCGAAGCATTGGCGGTGGTATTCGAGGTTTCCACGTCAGCAACTGAAGTGCGGAGAAGGAAAATGACGAGGATGTACAATAGGAGATCGCGAGAAGCGAAGAAGCTGCTCCTCATCGCAAGCGAGCGCAGACGAGTGCGCGAATTTGCGAATCTCTGGCCGGTGTGCTGATCAAGAACATATCTTAGAGCAAGAGATAGAGAGAGAAAGAGAGTTGAACTGGTTTTAGAGGTTAGATTTAGTGGGAGACAATTTTGGGTATCTGCTCGCGTCATAAATCAGACCTGGATAACGTGGCATTTAATCTACACTCCCCACGGCCCAGAAATAATTATTCCCAATAATTAATATTTGACCTCCCTGAAATAAATAAATTCTGGAGCCTTGCACTTTATAGATGGTAGAAATAAAGCAACCACTTATAAATGATATGACTTCTGTCATTCCTGATGAAAATCTTGAAACCATACCGAGAAGTTATTTATTCAAATGTTCATTTCCCAATAATCGAAAATATTTCTAGGGTTTGTATCTGTAGAAATTACAAGCGATGAAATATTTCTAGGGTCTTGTAAGCTGCTTCTCCTCCATTACAAGCGACCTTCTTGCTGCAGGATGTTGTCTCACCATCACCTTGTTCCTTTTTCCAACCACCATGCATTCGATTTGGCGCTGCAAACGGTGCCTTTTCGCTAGCTTATATGCCTCCATCGACGCCTGTAGTATCACCACCTTCAACACCTGCGCCATCGCCGCCTCCACCAGCACCTACTCCACTATTGACAACTGCGGTACGCTACCATTGAGAATTGTAGGATCGCCGCCTCCACCCGCATATGCTCTTGCATCAACTCTTGGACTACTGCTGGCTTCGGTCGAACCCATGCCTCTGACACCGTCATCACTTCCGATTCCTATAGAACTTGTGCCTCCGACACCCTCGTCACGGCCAGCTCTTGCAAAACCCGTGGCTCCGACGACACCTCTGCTATTGTCAGTTCTAGTAGATCACGTGAATCCACAGACACCGCCCGACCGCCAACGACCCAGTAGAGCTCCTGCATCAACCTCCTCCAACACCAACGCCATTGTCGGCTTTAGCGGCAGCTCCAACTCCTCCACTTGTGCCACTTCCAACTTCCTTAAGGAAGTGGGGCTTTCCTTCTTCTAAATATAGGAGTTGATCCTAAGAGCCCCATAAAGAGAGGGCATGATTCTGATTTAAATAGGATTACATCTTATTTGGAAAGGATTAGTCAAGGGTTGACCCAAATTTCCTAAAAAATAGGAAAGTTGACATTCCTTTCACTTCCTAAAAATGTGAATCTTCTCATTTTTATGATAATCCATCTAATGACTTTCTAACTTAGTTTGACCATCTTGGGCCCTTCATCAATTCCCTTTGACCTTGTTTGAACACCTTTGACTTCATTGAGATGTGGTTGATTTGGCTCCTAGAAAGGTAGATAGTTAATTTCTTCCTCTCTCTCTCTCTCATTGATAAATTACATTCATATTCTTCCATATGTATCCAATGTCCTTGCATGCACAAAAATTCATAAAATATGTGAAAACTCTACTGCTTGACTTCTTATTAGTCAAGTGGGGTTAGTCTCATAATATAGCCAAAAATCATATAATGATATATGTTAGGAAATTTTCATATTTATACCATCTTCGGTCATAAGGAGATAGATATTCTCATTATTAGAGTTTTAATGAGCATCTAAACACAAAATATGATTCATGGATGTAGCTATCATTTTAGAGTTATCACTTGTCTTTATTCTCATAGGGAAACTTTGAGAATGTTTGAGAATTAGTCTAATTTACACATTGAAAATTAGTAGAACAAGCTCTTGAGAGTTTGATAGGAAAGATATGTGATCCTCATTTTTTCTTGCCCCCATCTTTTTCATCTTATTGGTCATTAAATTTACCATCTTGTAAACTCTATGTATGCTCCAAAAGTTTGAGCAAGCAAACCAGTTAATCTTTAGCTTTGTGATAGCATGGTGACTATGGGGCAGTCAATTGGAATTAACTAAAATCACGAAATTGAAATCTAAAGCTATACGAAGAAAGATTATGATGAAACTAGATTTCTAACTCAAGATTGTGCTAGAATTGATCTAATTACTCGCCGGATCAAAGGCTTTTCATTCACCAATTCAAAAAATGATCGTTGATGTTCAACGGTCGATTTCTTCCTATTCTCTAAACGAAATCTCACTTTCAAACACTCCGTGGAAGCAAAAATTGATCTTGAAGCGATTGGAAGCAAGAGATTCAAGGGATTTGGTGTCTAGACAGTTCGATTACTCGAAGAACCCAAGAATGATTTAAAATGCTCAAGAACATCTCAATTTATAGGGCAAATTGGGCGTACTGTTGGATCGAGATTTAATTCTTCGATCAACGGCTCTAATGAAACAGCTAGGCTTCGTATCGTTATGATTAAGTCACATCCGTTGGATCTGAGATGGACCTTCAAGATTTCGCCATGTCCCGCGCGTTATAAGTAACGCGTGAAACACTCGCCGTTTGATCTTGATCCGATGCTTCAGATGCATTTTCGTCGATTTTCATCTCAGCCGTTATAACTCCTCAGATCGACGGCTGAGATTAAGTCATTTTAAAAATAATTTTCCGACGAATGAAATTGCGTCGCGTACCCCCCGAATTAAGTGACGATCAACGGTCTTCATTTAATGCACATATCGGATCCTTTTAAAACAACAAGGGTTCCGAGTTTACCGAGGAATGATCCACGTAATGTCACGTCACATGCACACTTAAAATAGAAAAACAAAGTCCCACATGACCAAAAATGACAAAAATCAATGCCTCTTTAAAGGTAAGTGAATCATAGAGAGATAGTGGTGGCATATAACCCCCATCGCCACCAAGGCATGACACCACGGTGCAGGAGGAGCCAACACCCATGCACATCCAGCCCCTATGACAAGCGAAGATGAAGGATGCCGATTTTCGTTACACCGCTTGAGGACTTCGTCTTGCCACACTCCGAGCTCACGCGCATGGACGTATCTTTCCTTCCGTTGTTTTATGAACTTTTCAGACCGCACGTGTTTTAGAGGATCCCTGTTTATCTCTTCCCCCTTTTTGGTTTCTTAATGGACCCTCCCTTTTCAAGCCCCACTTAAGAAGCCCACTTCTTGGTGGAAATTTCATTTTATTTATGTTGGGCTATTAGGTTTGTGGACCTCAAGTGGGCCCTTTCTCCTCTCAGCCCATCGTGGGCTGTATAAGAGGGGAAGGGACCCCCCCCCCCCACAAACCCTAGTCATCATTTGAAGAAAGATAGGAGTGAACTCCCTCTCGAGTGAATTCTCAAGGAAGATCGAGGAAGGACACCAACCACCGCAACCGTCGCCATCATCGCTGCCGCACTCGTCGTGCCGCCGCCGCCTCCCCTTGCCCCGATCACGACCACCCTGCTCGTCGCCGTCGCGCCTAGCTCGTTGGCGCCGCGCCCAGCTCGCCGCCGCCGCACCCAGCTCACCGCGTCATGCCCTACTTGCCGCCACCGTGCCCTGCTCGCCGTCGCCGCGCCCAGCTCGCCGCCAACATACCTAGCCTGCCGCCGTCGTGCCCTGCCCATCACCGTCGTGCCTTGCTCGACGTTCCCGTGCCCAGCCAGCTACCGTTGCACCCTGCTCGCCACCGCCGCGCCCTACGCCCCTCCGATGCGCCCTGCTCATTGCCGCTACCGCTACTCGCCGCAGCTACACCCCGCTCGCCGCTGCGCTGACCTACCCACGCTGCCGCGCCGCGCTGCCCCCAGGTTGCCGAGCCACCCACGTCCCTTTCCCCCTGCCGTTTGCCCCCCGCGCACCCCTGCTGCGCAACCCTGCGTGCCCCGGTCGCTCCCCCATGAGCCTCAATCGCGCCCCTGCGCACCCTATGCGCGTGCCACGCGTGCCCTGTGCACCCGCTGGGCACACCCCGCACGTCTTTCACGTCCGCCTTGTGCACCCTGCAAACCCGTCGTGTGCGTCCTTGCTCACCTGCCTCATGCTCTCCCTACACACGACCATGACGGATCGTTTTCGTGCGTCGTTAAAACACAAAAACGTTGGTCAAACAAAATTTATAAAAATTGAACTCACAAGGATAAGATATAAAATCAAGTAATGTGTAAGTATCGGGTCAATCCACAGAGAGCAGGGTTGACTTTAATCGTAGAGTTGACTTGGTCAAACTTAGGTTTAAAAAAGAGTTTTAAATAAGAGAAAATAAGATTTAAGGAATGGAAATGATATAAATAGACTAAATAAGACGTTTTAAGAATTTAATTCTCGGGTTTGACAGACAAAACTCATAAGTCAAAGTCAAAGCATTGACTTTGACCTACAGTAGGTGTTCTGTAAAATTAGAGAATCAAACAGTGTCAGAAGATTACGAAAATTACATATTCAGAAACTAGAGAGAAAATAAAATTTATTGGTATATAATTTGTGATTTTTGGATAAGAATTGGATTTACTATGAATTATTGAAAATCAAATATCAGAAAATCCACCAAATGAACACCTCAGAGGAAATCTTCAAATTGACCAGTCAAATGAAATCCAAATATTACAATTATATATCAATAGAAAGCTAAGAACCAGAGGAATCTAACAAGACCAAAATTATCAAATTCTGATTTGTGAATTAAAAGTAATTGACCCCGAAAGTAAACGTTTGACTTCTGATGAAAGATAAACAGTCCGTGGTCAAACATCAAATTGGAGGGTCAAATGAACTTGGAATTCGATGAATTTGCTATCCACGAAAAGCTGAGGAAAAGAGGAATCCACTGAAACCAGAATCAAGTGATTTTGAATTATAATCAGGGAGATATCCTATTTTCAAAATCAGCATTTTTTCGGACTAAAATTTTGGGAAAATGAAGAACACTAAGAACTAATTTGCAAAATTAAACTTCTAAATCTAATTAAAACTCAAATTACCTCCTGATAATTGATCGAATCTCACTACTAACCCAATTGCCGCAAGAATGGGGCTTCAATTCTCGTGGATTGAAGCGAATTTGCTCCGATTCTTCCTCGTGGACGTTCGGAATTCAAGGGGAAAATTTGATGAAATCAAGGAGAAATTCGTGATCAATCCCGCTCCAATTGCTTCACAATCGAGTGATCACGATGAACTAGAGATCTTCCTCGAAATTCGCTTAATTCCTTCACGAATTGATCAAAAGTTTACGAACAAATGGAGAATACAAGGCTTTTTAAAGGAAAAATTAGGTCTGATTTTTAGGCCGTTTGATGGGATCGTGGGGTCGGATTGATGGCTACGATCGTTCGTGGGGGCGGCTTGATCAGTTGGTGGCGATCGTGGCCTCAATTTCATGGTAAATCAGCCCCCGATCGCGGGCGATCAGGCCACGATCGAACCGCGATCGTGAGCCACGATCATCGGTCCAGCGTATCTGCTACCGTCCGATGAAGATCCAGGTAAGTTTGGGCGGTCCCGATCGCGCGATCCACGGTGAGCCAGCGTCCGTCAGATGGAGATCGATGCATCCAGAAGCGTCCACGCGTTTCCACGGTGAGCCAACGTGACATCGAATCGCGATCGTCCGATCGTGTAAGATTGTGGGAGTCATGTCCCACGATTCCTTTCCACGAGCGCCTTCTGATGAGGATCCGACGCCTCTCGTTCGTCGAAAAGCTAAGATCGCGATCGTCCACGTGATGGAGATCCGACACTCCATGCGTCGCAACGTTGAGCATAAGATAGGCATCTTAGCTGACGTCCGATCGCGATCGTGCGATATCTACGTTGATGAAGATCCGGCGCTTCTCGTGTCGCCATGTGGCGTCAGGTAAGCCATCCGATCGCGTCACTTAAATCCTCCAATTGAGCACGTGCTAGATTTACGATCGCGTGGACTCGGGTCCACGCGATCTCCGCTGTTTTGATGGAATCCAATGCCTGTCGAGCATCCACGTTGCCTGCAAAAGGTAAGACGTGTGGGAACATAGTCCCACACTGAAGAAAAGACAGAGAAGGGTGTGCTTAAATATCGGGGCGGTATAACGCTTTCACGTTACTGCCCCCACTATCTTACCAGGGCCCACTATCCCGTGGGCCCTCCATCTGTCGACCGTCTGCCACGTGGCGCCCCACATGGGCGCCCACGTGGACCCGTGTCGATACGTGGCCCCCTGCCACGTGGCCGCGTCCCGTGCGCCTCCTGCGCCTCGCGTGGGCCACCCACGGCTCGCCACCGTGGCCTCAGCGCCGTGTCGCACCCGTGAGGTGGTCTCGCTCGCCACGTCAGCATCTGCAGGTAAGTAATTCCCTTTTTCGCGATTTTAGTAAAGAAAATATTTTAAAAAATCACATAAAATAATCAAATAAAAATCGGAAAAGGCATAAATTTCATAAATTCATAACTTTAAACATACAACTCCTTTTTAATCCAAATTTTCTCCATTGGATCACAAATTTCTTCCTTTTTAACATCATGTCATTTAAAATATATTTTTAAAGAAGAAATCTAGATGAATTAGAATTTACTTAAATCATTTCTCACTAAATATTCTAAATCATAAATTCATCTTGAAATTATCCTTCCAAACATTCACTAAAGTTAAAATCATCCAATAAAAGAGATTAACTTCTATTAATTTAAACTTAACAAAAGATTAATCATCTATTAAGCATGAAATTATCCCTAATTTATGCATAAATATCAACTTTAGTGAAATGACATGCCAATGGAGAAAATTCCTAAAAAGTATGATAACATGCATCATATTCACATAAAATAAGCATGAGTATGAGTTAATTAGGATAAGAATTCAAGTTATAAATGCATGTTATCAGACCACCTTGTGCGCCCTGCTCACGGAGCCTACCTCACCTCGCTGGCATCAGCCTACCTCGCCTCACTTACGTCGCCTACCAACAGCCGGGTCCTCATGTTCAACTCCACGGTCACTGCTACCCCTCTACGCCGTGGACTACGCCATGCCCACAACGTTGCCCCCCCCTCCCCCCCTCCCCCCCCCCGATCTTCTTCCGTCGATTGTCTGTGGCGCAAACGAATGGCCTCCCTCATTAGGACCGATCGGGTTCGCGCCCCGCAAGTTAGGCAGACATCCCCTTCTCTTTACTTTGGAGTCCTTTTACTTCTTTCAGTACTTCCTGCACTAATTTCCCTCGCCGTTGGAACCTAGACTAGGTTAGAAAGTAGGGTGATACGAGCGGATTGAGACTGTAGACCAATCCGTCTCATTGATCATCGAGCTACCGTCGACAACTCGAGGCCCCACGCTCGTGTGGACGTGGGCCCGGAAGTTTCTCAGACTGACTCTACTTGGCGCACCCCTAGAGCCCTAGCAAAGACGGGCAAGGAGGCAACCTGTTTTGTATTCATTGAGTGAGCATTGTCATCATTGTAGATTGCACTAGGTCTTTTATCCTTAGATTCCCTCTCAGTTTTTGTTGCGTGGTCGGGTTTATCAACCCGTTTGGCATCATATAGCATTATCCTAAAAAAGAAGCTTTATTTCTCTCCTCATACGCGCGCATAGGTGCGCTGATAACATGCATTTTATACATGAATTACATGATTATTAATGCAAATAAAAGCATTAATTGTTCCATTTATATGTATGTTATCATATTTTAAGTATATTTCTATCATTTTACATAATTTCATGTTACCATCTAAAAATAAATCATTTTATGGATAAGTATGCATAATTAAATATTATGATTTTAATCGTAATTATATTTGAGATCATAACTATGTTTTAATGATGAAAGTATAAGAGAAGATCTTTATTTATATTCATGTATTTTTCTAAAGTTATTTTAGAAGATATATGAATGTATTTCTTTAATTAAAATTCACTCTCTTGCTATTTTAATATTTTGACTTTTTATAATGATAGATTATTCAATTTCTGATCCAACAAAATAAATTTGAATCAATTTGGAGTTATATTTTGAAAATTTATGATTTTTCTAGTTTTTAGGAATTTTTTTAGAATTTTTCTAAATTTATTTAAATGTATTTTCGATTTTAAAATAGTTAAAAAGAATACAAAAATGGGTTTATATTACCGCGTACTGACTTGGCGGAGTGGAGCCACGTGTCGACGCGCGGATGTGTGTCTGTGTGACACGTGGACACGAGTGTGTGCATGTGTGAGTGACGTGTGTGCGTGACACGCATGTGGGTGCGTGACACGTATGCGCGGAATTATAAATGGGTTAGGAGCATCCGTAATCGGATTTAAGCTAACCTTACAAATCCACATATCTTATAAACACGATTAAATTCCTTTATTTATTCCATGTGGGACTATTATTCTTTATGTTTTAATTCAGGTGACGTGGCGACGCGTGGGTTATCTGATTGCGTGATTTAATCACGTGCGTCGGATGTCACTTACTCAAGGGGTACATGGCAACATCTTATAAAGCATCGATTCGATTAAATGGACTTTAATCACAGTCATGCATCAACCGAGTTATAACAATCAAGATTTGAAGCGATCAGTGGACCTTCTGATTGATCGCGATCGTTGGATTGATAGCATCCTGCAGTATCGATTTGGTCGAGAGTGTGGACCAATCGCGGTAATGTCGCATTCCGATTGGAAACGAAAGCAGGAACTGAGATTTTCAAGCCTTTCGTCTTCGCGATGGAAACACTATGCTGATTTGTAAGGTTAGCTTAAATCCAATTACGGATGCTCCTAACCCATTTATAATTCTGTGCACACATGTCACGCACACACGCGTGTCCACGTGTCACACAGACACACATACGCACGTTGCCACGTGGCTTCGCTCTGCCACGTCAGCGTGCGGTAATATAAACCCATTTTTTATTCTTTTTAACTATTTTAAAATCAAAAATACATTTAAATAAATTCAGAAAAATTCAAAAAAATTCCTAAAAATTGGAAAAATCATAACTTTCAAAATATAACTCCAAACTAATTCAAATTTGTTTTATTGGATCAGAAATTGAATAATCTATCATTATAAAAAGTCAAAATATTAAAATAGCAAGAGAATGAATTTTAATTAAATAAATACATTCATGTATCTTCTAAATAACTTTAAAAAATACATGAATATAAATAAATATCTTTTCTCTTATACTTTCATCAGTAAAACATAGTTATGATCTCAAATATAATTAGGATTAAAATCATAATGTTTAATTATGCATACTTGTCCATAAAATGATTAATTTTTAGATCATAACATGAAATTATGTAAAATGATAGAAATATACTTAAAATATGATAACATACATATAAATGGAAAAATTAATGCTTTTAGTTGCATTAATAATCATGTAATTC
>CM044118.1:3781135-3860431 GCA_024174645.1 Lemna minuta | reverse complement strand
CGGTCTCGATCCGTCATAATCTCAAGTAAAGATAGGGATAAAAAAATATTCTTCTCAATTTATTATAATTTACCCTAAATTAATGCATTTTGAGATTAATATGACTTTTTCATAGAATGATAGAAAAACAAAAAAATTATGATAACACTCATTAGAATGGATTATGCCTTAATTTGCATTAATAATCATATATTTTCATATTTAATTTGCATGTTATCAATCACGATAAGCTTAATGTGTAATAAATTATGGTTAATTTCATGTATGATTGACGTTTGACCTTTTTAAGGTTAAACAAGCGTAGACTAACCACATTTTTGGGAGTTTCATATTTGTATGCCTTTAGAAAAAGACAATAAAGATGAAGGCAAAAAAAAGAGCAAGTTAAATACATATTTATCATTTTTATTTTTTTAACTTTTAGCTTCAAAGATAATTGAAAAAGAACATGATGAGGATCAAAATGGATGAAAATTTCATCTCGAAGGAGTTTCCTATGAAAATATATGATAATTTAAGATTGAAAGATTTTTGTTAATTTTTATTAAACTTTCCAAAATTTTCTAATAATATTTCAGAATTTTATTTTAATATATATTGTTTATGCCTTTTTTCAAAAATTTTAAATCAAAAACTAAGTTTTAAGGCATCACTGATGTTGCATGTTGATGTGGCAATATGTACACGTGGCTCAATGAAAAAACCATAAAGTGCGGTCGTTGAAACACACGATCATCAGTAAAAAAAATTTATAATTCTGAACTCACGATGATTTAAAAATTAGAAATCAAGTACATCAATGAGATTGGGTCGAGCCATAGAGAGCATGGTTGACTTTTATTGAAAGAGTTGACTTGGTCAACTTAAATCTAATAAGGGTTTTTAAGAAATGAAAAATGATATATTATCAATGGAAATAGGAATAATAAATGAAAGAAGATATTTTAAGAATTTTGAAAATTATTTGGAGAAGAAAAGCCAAAAGTCAAAAGTCAAGGTCAAAGCGTTCACTTTGACCAGACTTTGACTTTCTGTAGAATCAGAGAGGAAAAAGGTGATAAAATATTGTGAAAATTATATTCTTAGAAACTAGAGAGAAAAATAAAGATTTTGATATAAAAATTGTGATTTTTAGAGAAGAATTGGATTTACTATGATTTTTCCCAAATTAGTAAACAGAAAAACCACTTAAATTAAGGCTTCAGTCAAAATCCTTAAATTGATTGATCAAATCCTATACAAATCTAGCAAATCACTTATGAGTAGAAAGCTTATAATAAGAGAATTCCAAAGAAATCAAAATTGGTAAATTTCACCTTATATATATGTAAAAAATTCTCTTGAAAGTCAATACCCAAATTCGGATTGATTTTGAATAGTAGTTGGTAAAATGATAATTCGAAGGGTCAAATCTTGATGAAAATTTACGAATCAGATATCCACGGAAAGCCGATTGAATAAGGAATCCAATGCAATCAAATTTGTTTGAATTGGCCTTAAGATCAACAAAATTCTACGACTAAATTTGGGCAAAATGACCAAAATTTCAATTCCTAAACTCTAATTACGTATCTAAATCTAATCTAAACTATCTAAAATGCGAGTATTATGAAGGAATCATACTACTAACGCGATTGATGCGAAGATTGAGCCTCAAACTTCTTTGATTGCTGAGAATTTCTCCGATTCCTTCTTCATCGTGAGTTCGGTGTTCAAGGGGCAATTTCCGAACATTTTCTCACAATGTTCGTGATTAACTTGCCTCAATCCATGCACGATTGAGTCTAAAATGCAAGAGAATCATGAAGAACTCAAGATCTTCCTCCAAAAATGATTAATTTCATGCTTGATCAAGAGCTACATTTCCGTTAGAGAGAACGTCTATTTATAGAAGAATTAATCGCGAGAAATTTGTGCGGTCCATTTCACTTATGAGCTTGAACAGCTAAGATGAAGCCACGTGACGCGCGATGAATGGACCACGATCCCACGATGTGGGCCCACTTCCTCCTTGATTTTTGCCGTTCGATCTTCATTGGAGCGTCGAAAATTTGCCTTGTGTCACACCATAAGTAGCCCAGTTCAGGATTAAGTCGCAACCATTAGATCTCACTAATGAGATAACTGGCTATGAATATGTCACGTGCTTTGATCACGATCTGGTGGAGTGAGATCCACCAGATCAACGCACGTCGATTCGCACGATTTAATCCAACACTCCACGCGCTGCCATGTTGTCTACGAACACGGTGAGAGATGTTAGTCCCGCATAGAAGAAAACGAGGAGAAATATCGCCTATATAAGGAGGAAGCGCATTATCGCTTAGCACCGCCCATTAGGCCTTTTACGCCCCCCTTACTATGCGTGACAATGGGCCCACTATACTCGCAGGCCCGATCACTTTTAGCCCACTTGTCCTTCGCGCCACGTCGGCGCCACGCGGGTTTGTGACAACCCAGATGACGCTACCACGTGTCCTTGCAGGCCTCACTAGCGCTGCCACATCAGCATTGCGCAAATTTGCGCTAAATAAACCCCTTTTTGCATTTTTCGGCCTTCAAAAATTCTGAAAAATCAAAATAAAATTCATAAAAATATAGAACTTTCAATTTAAAAGGCCTTTTTTACTCAAATTTTCTCCATTGGATCACAATTTTCTTTAATCCCATGCGACTTGAAATATAAATTTTAACAAGAAAATATGATTGTGAGAGAGGTAGTTTTTTGATATAAATAATAATCTTGAATTGCCATTGATTGCTATTTCCTTCTGGATGATTTCGTTATGTTTCTAGTTTATTTCATTATAATGTGTTGTGAATGTGTTGTTTTTTTTTGTTTTGGTTTCAGGGTAATTAGATTATGGTTTCTTACATCGCATCGAAGTCACTAACCTTATTTAATGATCTGCTATCCACTACATCGCATTAATGTTTTAATAACTTACCTGCTATTAAGGGCATTATCGTCCGTTGCTTCCATTTTGGACTCTAACCCGATATAACGAAAAAGTTAGGGTTTGAAATCTGGGTCTTTTTTCGAGAGCAAGAGAAAGAGAAAGAAAAAAACGGAAAGGCGGCATTCATCAGTTTCAGGCGAAAGAAAGTTTTTTTCTTCTTCTCTGCGACTTGAGTGAAGACGGAAGATTGGTGCGAAGAGAAATCTTCATCTGGCATCGGATTCGCGTCCTCTTCAGTGAGACTACCACGAAGAATCTTTCGAATCTCACAGGTTCCTTCATTGTTAAGTAAAAAATCAGATATCTATTCTGTTATCGTTTAAGTTTCGAATCGCACAGTGAGGGACTGATTGTTCATCTGAAGGGTAGTGCAAGTACACGTCTAATCTAATCTTTAGCGGTGTTAGGGATAATCTTTCCGATTGTGTTTTTCGTGAGTATCTGTTATTTAATCCTTGAAGTAATATCGATCTCATTTTTTTTGGTTAAATTATCTCAATATCATCTGTCTTTCCTAACCTTATATTGTGCAGAGGATATACGTTCAAACGGGTGAGATTACTTAAAATTACATTTGTACTGGTATTTTAAATTTGTGTTTATTACGATATTTTTGATCACATTAGTTGCTACAAATTAACCGTCTGAAGTAATTTCGATCTAATTGTTTATTAATCTTATTACTATTGGTACGGTGATCATAACCTTAGATATTGCAGAGGACATACGTTCAAACGGGTGAGCTCAGTTGAAATTAGTTTCATACTGTTATTTAATTTTGTGTTTCTTACGACAGTTTGTTTTTTTGTTGTTGCGACTAATCAACCGTCTGAAGTAATCTCGATCTAAAAGGTTATTAATCTCATTAATACTGTTACGGTTGTCATAACCCTATTTATTGCAGAGAATACCCGTTCAAACTGGTGAGTCTATTTGAAAGAGTGCTTACACTATTGGATCAATCTGTTACATCAACGTGATTTAACTTTAAACTGTGTTTCACTTGTTTTTTAAACAGAAATTAGTTACTGTACTAACAGTGTCATTTGCAGAGAACAGGGGCCAGTTAATTAGTATCGATATACAAGGGAAGAGGCTACATCTACTATTCGTATTATATTCATTCCAAGCTGGTTAGAAACCAGTTTCACTCCATATACACCATCATTACAGCCCTCCTTCACTGTTCCCAGTGTGTCAATTAGTGTATGAGCTCGTTGTGTTGGGTGGAAATTAGAGAGAGTCATCAGTAGTCAACAGAAAGTCAATATTGGATCAACAGTCAATCCAGAGTCAACCGAGTTCGGAAAAGTCAACTCTAGGTCAAAAAAGGTCAACCTTAGCAGAAAAGTCAATATTAGATCAACAGTCAATCTATAGTCAACCGAGTTCAGAAAAGTCAACTCTGTGTCAGAAAGTCAAATCTTTTCAGAAAAGTCAACTCTAGGTCAAAAGTCAACCCTAAGTCAACGAAGTCCAGAAAGTCAACTCTAGGTCAAAAGTCAACCCTAAGTCAACAGAAGTCAGAAAGTCAACTCTAGGTCAAAAGTCAACTTTAAGTCAACAGAAGTCAGAAAGTCAACTTTAAGTCAAAAGTCAACTCTGAGTCAACAGAAGTTTGAAAAGTCAACTCTGTCAGAAAAAGTCAACGTTTAGCAGAAAGTCAACTTTAGTTTAGTAATCAGCTTAGAGTCATTAGATCTTCGAAAAGTCAACTCTAGGTCAGAATCTAATCAAAGTCAACTTGAATCGAGAAAGTCAATTCTGTGTTTAAAAAGGGTCAACTTTAGCAGAAAGTCATCATCAGTCAAGAGAGCCATTCATTTAGGTAGCATCACTCAGATACACATCTTTCATATTCACACACACACGCAGAGGACGAGAAGGTCTCATTTGTTGAGACGAGAAGGAGTCAAGACTTCGAGAGCGAGAGACTTAGTGAAGCGGAAGACGAGGTCTCGGTTTACTCGGTGGTCGGCGGTACTAGCGGAAGAGGCACGACAAGGCGTGAGGGGACGAGCGATCGCGTGAAGATCGGCTGAGGGAGTCGGGGACGTCCGGGAGCCGAGGAGGTCGAGGCCTAGTGGGTAGTGCCGTAGGGACAGGTAAAGGTGAGTGTTAGGTTTGCCGTAGGGGGCAAATCTAAACCCTTGTATTTGAACATTGTCCTTCACCCTTTGAGTGGTGAGAGGATTAGGTTTCATTTTAGTGAGGAGGAGGCTCCGAGTCTATAGTACTCGGGACTGGATTAAGGGACATTAGGTCCCCCAACCAGTATAATAATATCGAGTGCATCGAGGGGATAGGAATTGAGTGAATAACCAACGAATCCTAGTAAACAGAAAAGATAGTGAATAGTAATTAAAATTAACACATAACCTAATTCACCCCCCCTCTTAGGTTAAACCACCGCCCTATTGGGAGTTTTCAATGATGAATTCAAAATAATATTAAGTCAACCCTTCAAAGTTGACTTTTGATTCATCCCATCATTCTCTTCTTCTAATCTCTTCTTTTAATCATCTAAACTAAGCCTTCAGCTCAAGAAGTTTTTTAGTATCATTACATAACTATGACATTGATGTAGCCCAGAATATTGCTCAGGAGCTTATTTTCTACTGTTATGGGCAAATTCTTATTGGAGGCCCACTTAAAGCTTTTTGGGCGTTGGGAGAATCCCGAGGACCTAACACATCTGTCAGAAAATCTCCTTGGGACCAGAAATATTTATGACATGCTTTGGAAACTACAAATATCTTTCTGGAGAGGCCTGACAAGGCCTAGAAGATTCTCTTTTGCTTTTGTCACTTCTGTCTCTGACACATGCATGCTGTCAGAGTTGTATTTTCAAGACTTTTGTGTTGTCTTTTCATGGGTCTTGTCACTTGGACGACCCTTCACTTTTTGAGGCCTATATAAGGCCCCTCATTGTAACACTTGAACTCACAATTGAAAGTTATCCCTTTTGAGAGCTTTGCTTTCTTCTCTTGAGTGTTCTCCCTGTTAGAGAGTGCTCTGTGCTTGTGGATTCAAGTACACCCCTTGTGGATTCAAGGGTTGAAGAGGTTAGTTCTGTGGACTCAGAACCTAACCCTTCTTGAAGGTCAAGGTTTGTGGATTCAAACCATTGTTCTTCATTGTTCCTGCGCTAAGGCTGCGTCAAGTGGTATCAGAGCAAGATTTACGTTCCAGTTTCAGGTTTTCAAAAATGTCAAAAGGCAAGTATCATTATCTTCCTCTTTCTACTTCTGGGATACATTACAATCATGATATGCATGAAGCTTTGTTAAAAAATGATTTTCTTGAGTTTTCTGGACATCTCAATATTGAAGAGTTTTGTCAATGGCTTTTTGAAGTAGAGAGATTCTTTGAATATATAGATATTTCAGATAGGAAAAAAGTTAAGTTTGTTGCTCACAAGCTTAAGAAAAATGCATGGGATTGGTGGGAGCAACTGCAAAGGATGCGTACTCGATTAAGAAAGGATCCAATTGAAAGTTGAGAAAAGATGAAAAAGTACCTCAAGAGGCAGTTTTTGTCATCTCATTACAAAGAGCTCTTATATGAGAAATACAAAAACTATAAGCAGTTAGGTAATTCTGTGTCTGAATTTATAAATGAATTTTATCGCCTCCAATCATATCTTGATTTGAATGACCCAGAAGCTTACATTATTTCAAGGTATGTGATGGGTTTACGTTGGGAAATTAGGGAAAGGTTATCTTCTCAATCCTTTTATTACTTATCTGATTTGGTATCAGCTGCTAAGGGTATTGAACAGCAAATGGAAAGAGAGAAAACAAAGAAAGGAAGGCCACAGACTTTACAACACACAACTATAGAGGATGTAAGATATCCGGTTGTAACCGCAACTCAAAAATATTCTTCTACCCTCTGCAATCCAACGGAAAATCTATCGACTCATTCATTTAAGGTGTTGGGTGGCCAAAGAGAATATAATTCCATTTTACAATCAAAGAGAATGGTGGTTGATTTTGTTGATGTCATCAAAGATGAAGATCATGTTTCAAAGCAACCGGAAGAAGAGCCACATATGCATAGTGCTGTGTCCACAGGTTGTTTTATAAATAGCAATGTTTGTTTCAATAGTATCCATGATAAAGTTGGTGGTGTTATGGTTGTTAGAAAAGAAGATAATTTAAGCCAGATTGAAGAGGCTGGTGGAATATTTGAGCCCAAGGAGATCAAATCAAATGCTGCCATCTCAACTTCAGTAATTACAGACCAGCTGCAAGAGCTCAAAAATGATTTTGAGAGTTCTGAAGAGATGATGAAGATCCCAACTCCTATGTGTACCATCCAACATGAAATTAAACTCATATTTGGTCCATGTTTGCATAACCTTTTAGGAAATGGTGCAAAGCATATTCAAATTTTACAAGATAAGGTGAATAACTACTTATTAGGCACGACGCTCGTAACAGAGAACATAAGCCCATGTGCCCTACCAGATTTATTAGAACTCAATGAGTACCAAATTTCAAAGAAGTACTTAGAAAACCAGACCCTCAGAATCACATGCAAGGCTAGATTTCCCATGAAATTTCTAGATTATATGCTGGGTATCTTGTGCAGATCATGGATTCATTCCACAATGAATTTCAATGGGCGATGCCAACAAAGTAGCATGCAGGCAAGAATTCAGCCCCACTCTATGCTTACTCAACAGGAATATCTGCATCAACCTGAACCAGTGCACTTACTAGCAAAGGAATCTTCAACGAGAGTATATTGAGACGACATGAATCTTTTACGTGGACATGCCGAAAAAAATCAGCCTTGCCCAAAAAAATCATGAGAAGCTGGAGGACGTTAAATTTGTTTCCAAAGATGAAGAACAGATACCTTCAGACTTGCATACCCAAAGACAGTGAATGGAAAACTGCATTTAGAGCTACTGCAAAGTGCTGTGAATTTCTGGTCATGTGTAGAAAAAGCATTTGTGCACAGTCCATATTATTAATGAACAAAGAAAAGCACAGCTGGAGAAAATGTATAGGCAATCATGCAGTCAAAACAAGATTTAAGTCAAACATTCCAACTTATTCACTGGGCATATTTGGTAGATCATGGATAAATTTTATGATAAACTTAAAAATTTCTGACCAATGGATTGGCAATGAGGAAGCAGGTAAATATGAAACAAAATTTCGTGCTAATGCAAGGATAATTGACTTGTTAGACTTTCCAATGGAACCACACAATGATTGGATAAACTGTCACTTAATGGGAGATACTAAGGTTTATACTAGTTTTCTTGTGCATACAAATGACATAACTACAATAGAGGAGAAGATTACAGCCATCAAGGATCCAAAAACTTGTAGAAATATCAATGAAGAGGAAAGCTATCATAAACTAGCAGGGTTCTATATTCGACTTTTAGTAAATCCCAGTGCAATGTTGAGTGTCTTTATCGATTGTACTGGTAAAATAGTAACTAATTGGACTGGAGAACTACGAATTAGTTTCAGGAGAGTCACAGACATACTTTGCGCTGCTCTTACTCTTTTGCAACATTTTACAATTTATTTTCTAGTTTGCAGTGATACTTATACTATTCCAGTTCAAACCTTCCGATTCCAATTATTGAAGGAGACAAATGGTGGAAGGAGCAAGAGAAAAAAAGTGACTGCATATGATACAGGTGAATGCAAGGGAAGACTTTGTAATCCACCCTACAGGGAAATATCAAAGATGATAGACTACCTCCAGCAAAACCCTTTAAAGAACTCGAGGACGAGTTCATTTGAAGAAGAGGCGCCTGATGTAGCCCAGAATATTGCTCAGGAGCTTATTTTCTACTGTTATCAGCAAATTCTTATTGGAGGCCCACTTGAAGCTTTTTGGGCCTTGGGAGAATCCCGAGGACCTGACACATCTGTCAGAAAATCTCCTTGGGACCAGAAATATTTATGACATGCTTTGGAAACTACAAATATCTTTTTGGAGAGACCTGACAAGGCCTAGAAGATTCTCTTTTACTTTTGTCACTTCTGTCTCTGACACGTGCATGCTGTCAGAGTTGTATTTTCAAGACTTTTGTGTTGTCTTTGCATGGGTCTTGTCATTTGGACGACCCTTCACTTTTTGAGGCCTATATAAGGCCCCCATTGTAACACTTGAACTCACAATTGAAAGTTATCCCTTTTGAGAGCTTTGCTTTCTTCTCTTGAGTGTTCTCCCTGTTAGAGAGTGCTCTGTGCTTGTGGATTCAAGTACACCCCTTGTGGATTCAAGGGTTGAAGAGGTTAGTTCTGTGGACTCAGAACCTAACCCTTCTTGAAGGTCAAGGCTTGTGGATTCATACCATTGTTCTTCATTGTTCCTGCGCTAAGGCTGCGTCAGACATTGATACACAAGGGCGATGACCTCATTGTGAACTTTCAAATCTTCTATCAAAGAAAGAAAAATTCACGATCAGAATAGAAAAGGGTGCAAAACTAGGGATTTTAGTATTTTTGGAAAGAAAACTTCAAGACAAAACCACAAAATCAAAAATTGCTAAATTTAGATCAATATTCGTGGAAAAATCAATAAGCAAAATCAAGGTAGAAAAATCAACCGCGAAGAGAGAGAATTTGATAACTTTTCTACAAATTAATCAAATATAAGCTTCAAAATTAAAATCTAATGATAAATGACAAAATATTAGTAGAAAAACACGTTATCTAACCCAAAATTGCACTGAAAATGATCCCATTGGTCGTCTAATCAAGGGCTTTTCATTTCAAGTTTTGAAAAACAGATATTTTGAGTTCAAGCAGTGAATTCTCCCTTATGTTTCAAAAATAATCTTGATTTCAAGCAATCCTTGGATGCGGAAATGATTCTAGAATAGGAATTAATCAAGAGATTTAATGATTGAGTTGTACAAAAGTTTCGATCAATCAAAAAAATTCAAGAATACATTTCTCGTCGAAAAAAGAAAATTTATAATATTTTGAAATTGGGTGTGACCGTCAAATCTTCTCCTTGATGAGATCAATGATTGCGATGGAGGAGAATCATTATGGTTAAGTCCCGACTGTTGAATATCACATCGATGCGATTGGGTTGAACCATATAGAGCACGGTTGACTTTTACCGAAAGAGCTGACTTGGTCAAACATAAGTCTAATTAGGGTTTTTAAGAAATGAAAATAATGTATTATCAATGAAAATAGTACAAATATATGAGAATATATTTTTAGAATTTTGAGAAATATTTGGAGAAGAAAAGTTAAAAGTCAAGGTCAAAGCATTGACTTTGACTAGACTTTGACTTTCTGTAAAATCAAAGAGGAAAAAGGTGAGAAAATATTACGAAAATTATATTTTCCGAAACTGGAGAAAAATAGGAGAATTTTGATATAAAGATGATTGTGATTTTTAGAGAAGAATTATATTTATTGTGATTTATTAAAAATCAATAACTAGAAAATTCATGAAATTAAGGTTTTAGACAAAATACTTAAATTGACTTATCAAATGATATCCAAATCATCTATGCATAGAAAGCTTACGACTAGAGGATTCCTAAAACACCAAAATCATCATATTTCACCTTCTATATTTGTAGTACTAGAAATTGGTCAAACGAAAAATAGAAGGGTCAAACCTTGATCAAAATTGATGAATCAAATATCCATAGAAAGCTGATTGAACAAGGAATCCAATGAAACTAAATTCATTTGAATTGGCCTTAAGATCAGGGAGAAATCTTTGTTCGGAAATCAGCAAAAATCTGTGACTAAATTTGGGCAAAATGACAAAAACTTAGATTCCTAAACTCTAATTACCTATCTAAATCTAATATAAACTATCTTAATTGATAGGACTACAAAGGAATCACAATAGTAACCCGATTGACGTGAAGATTGAGCCTCAAATTGCTTTGATTGCTGAGAATTTCTCTAAGTTTTTCTTCGTCATGATTTCGGCGTTCAAGGGGGATTTCCAAATGTTTTTTCGGAATGATTCGTGATTAAGGTGCCTCAATCCATGCATGATTGAGTCTAGAACGTAAGAGAATCATGAAGAACTCAAGATTTTCATCAAAAAATACTTAATTTCTTCACGGTTAATCAAAAGTTACATTTCTGTAAGGGAGAACTTCTATTTATAGAAGAATTAATCACGATAAATCTGGGCCATTTGTTTCGTTTAAAGAGGCTTGAACAACCATGATGATGCCACGTTGCGTGCGATAAGTGGACTATGATCCCATGATGCGGAATTCTCCTTCATTTCCACTATTTGATCTTCATAAGAATGCTCAATTGATAAAAAATATGGAATTAGATTATTTGGCCTTAAATTGAAGAAAATTTTATTTTAAGATGATAACATGCACCACATATATTGAAATTATGTACTAATAATAGTTAATTATGATGAAAATAAGAGTTAATATGCATGTTATCAATATGCCGCCACGTTTCGACACGTAAGCATCTCCCCACATTAGCGCGTACATAAAAAATGAATTTTTAATGTTTTTAATTTAAAAAATTAAAAATAAATATAGAAAAATTTATAAAAATTCAGAAAAATTCAAAAGAAATCCCTAAAAATTAGAAAATTCATAACTTTCATCATATAAATCATTTTTAATCTAAATTTTTTGTTTGATCATAAACTGAAAAATCTATCATTCTAAAAATTTTTAATTTATTAAGTATTAAGAGAATAAATTTTTATCTCAAAATTACACTCATTTTCTTTGTAAAATAAAACTAGGAAAATAAATGAGTGTCGATAAAATATTTTCTCTTATTATTGGTAATTCAAAATTTATTATAATCTTAAAGAAAAATGAGAATAATCTACTATAAAATATATTATTTAATTATTATTCATTATCCCCCAAATAATTAATTTTGAGATTATAAATAATTTACATGGAATTATACATATGTACTTAAAGTATGATAACATGCATACGAATAGAATGTTTTGTGTCTTAATTTGCATCAATAATCATATAATCATCCGTATACATTGTATTTTTTCAAAATACTAACGAAGACTTCAGGTAAAATAAAATTCACTTAAATACGTTTTGTTGAAATTAGATAAAATGCAAACTGTTTGCCACATAAGCACTACAAGGGAAAATAATAAATTTTTACCTATTAATCCAATTACCTCAATTGTCTCTTTTAACCAACTTACCCTTTTCTAGTTGACTAAACCTTTATTCCTATTGGTTAATTTTATGAGTGTGTAAGCCTATACATAGATGTCTTATAATAAATAAAAAAGAGTGTATAGAGGTATAGAAATTTGTTTTCCTTATTTTTTGTGAGAGTCTTCGTCTTTTCTTCCTCTCTCTCTTTCTCATGTTTCCGCCTATTCATGCTTATTTTACGAGAATATGATGCATGTTATCATACTTTTTAGGAATTTTCTCCTAAAATTCCTAAAGTTGATTTCACTAAAGTTGATATTTATGCATAAATTAGGGATGATTTCATGCTTGATAGATGATTAGTCTTTTGTTAAGTTTAAATTAATAGAAGTTAATCTCTTTTCTTGAATGATTTTGACTTTAATGAATGTTTTGAAGGATAATTTCAAGATGAATTTATGATTTAGAATATTTATTAAGAAATGAGTTAAGTAATTTTTAATTCATCATAATTTCTTCTTCAAAAATATATTTTACATGACATGATGTTAAAAATGAAGGAATTTGTGATCCAATGGAGAAAATTTCGATTAAAAAGGAGTTGTATATTTTAAGTTATGAATTTTTGAAGTTCATATCCTTTTTTTGATTTTTATTTGATTTTTAAATGAATTTTTATTAAGTATTTTCTTTACTAAAATCGCGAAAAAGGGAATATCTTACCTGCAGGTGATGACGTGGCGAGCGGGGCCAGGTGGCGAGCTGACGTGGCACACAGGGCCACCGCGCGGATGCGACGCGGCATTGAGGCCACGTGGCAGGGCCGCGGGTGGCCCACGCGAGGCGTAGGTGGCACACAGGGCGCGGACACATGGCAGGAGGCCACTCATGTCCACGCGAGTCCACGTGGCAGGGGTCGGTAGGTGAAGGGCCCACGGGTTAGTGGGCCCTGGTAAGATGATTGGGGCGGTAACGCAATAGCGTTATACCGCCCCGCTATTTAAGCATAATGTTTCCCATATTTTCTTCCATGTGGGACTATATCCCACACGGTTCTTACCTTTGCAGGACACGTGGCGGCACGGCGGACGTCAGATACACGGGTGTTGATTGAGGTGCGTTGATGCAATGGACGCGGAGTCCAGCTGATCTCCATCATGAGTACGTGCTCAATAGAAGAATAAGTGGATGAGATCGAGGGGATTACCTGTTGACGCGTGGACACATCGCGGTCGTCCGATCTCCATCAGACGGGTGAACCATGCGATTCAGCTCATTGTGGACACACCTTCCTCTCATCGGTTGCCACGTGGCGACACGAGGAGAGCTTATCTTCATCAACATCAAGGCCGCGCGATCGCGATCTGACGGCCACATGAAGTCCGATTTTCTTCTCTTCACGGAGATGCATGGAGCGTCAGATCTCCATCGGATTTTCCCCTTGAATTTCAAACGTCCACGAGGAAGAATCCGAGCAAATTCGCTTTAATCCACGAGAATTGAAGCCACATTCTTGCGGAAATCAGGTTAGTAGTGAGATTGGATTGATTATTAAGAGGTAGTTTGAGTTTTAATTAGATTTAGAAGTTTAATTTTGCAAATTAGTTCTTACTGTTCTTCATTTTCCCCAAATTTTAGTCCAAAAAGTTGCTGATTTTGAAAATACTATATCTCTCTGATTATAATTCCAAATCACTTGATTTTGGTTTCATTGGATTTCGCTTTTCATCAGCTTTCCGTGGATAACAAATTCATCAAATTCCGAGCTCATTTGACCCTTCAATTTAACGTTTGACCAAGCACTATTCATATTTCATCAGAAGTTAAATGTTGACTTTCGGGGTCAATTACTTTCATTTTACAAATCAGAATTTGATCATTTTGGTCTCTTTAGATTCCTCTAGTTCTTATCTTTCCATTGACATATGAATTGCAAGATTTGGATTTCATTTCTTTGGTCAATTTGAAGATTTCCTCTGAGGTGTTCATTTCGGGGATTTTCTGATATTTGATTTTCAATAATTGATAGTAAATCCATTTCTTATCCAAAAATCACGAATTTTATATTAATAAATTCCATTTTTTCTTTAGTTTCGAAATATATAATTTTCTGAATCTTCTGACACTCTTTGATGCTCTGATTTTACAGAACACTTACTATTGGTCAAAGTCAATGCTTTGACTTTTGACTTTTCTCTATCAAACCCGAAAATTAAATTCTTAAAACTTCTTATTTAGTCTATTTATATCATTTCTAATAATCACATATTATTTTTACTTCTTCAAAACCCCTTTTTAACCTAAGTTTGACCAAGTCAACTCTACAATTAAAGTCAACCCTGCTCGCTGTGGATCGACCCGATACTTACACATTACTTGATTTTATATCTTATTTTTGTGAGTTTGGTTTTTATAAATTTTTTTTGACCAACGTTTCTGTGTTTTAGCGACGCACAAAAACGCTTCGTCAGCAGTCAATGTGAACAAGGAAGAAATGCCCACAATTAGTATTTGTAAGTGATAGATATTATGTGGCCTATGAGCCAATCACACTTCTATGTATCTTATTTATGTTCATTGAAATGAAATTTATTCATTGTCATTCCTATGTGATGTTTGCAATGAAGTCCATGAACATATATAATGACTATGTGAATTATGATGAGATTATAATACGATGATCACTAGTCTTTAAACATATTTTCTAAATTTTCTTATTCATGAGATATTTGAGAAGGACATCAAATTATTCGAAAAGAATAATACTATCTAATCCAACTCATAGGATCAGTATGGCTGATCCTGTAGCCATCGGTGTGGAGACACTAAGGATAGATAGTGGGTGCTCTTTGGAGAAAGAGTTCGCTGAATTGATCCGTATGAATCCCTGAATAGTATTACACCTAACTGTCAATCAGATTGATTCATGTCATGGCTGTGTATGTGGTCCTTTGACTTGAGACACTAAAGACATCTTGTGGATGGATTATCGTGTTTTGATTATGACTTACGAATCCCTAGCCACGGGATATCTAAAACGTCATATATTGGATACGACATGAAGTCCACGAAGATGATTGTGGGATCAAGATGGGATCATCTACCCTCGGTATTTGAGGAGATTGAATCAAGGAATGAGATGCGATGAAATCCTTAGCCAAGGTAGTGGAAATGTTGGAGAAGGGTTCCCGATGATTTCTACACTCATCAGTACTAACTTGAGTGACTGATTAGGGTTTGACAGATGACCATACCCTAAGTCATTCATGAGTGATGGCGAGCAAGACCCATCTCCATCAGCTCAAGAGACGCCAACAGTCTGAGTCCAGCCCGATCGACGCACGAAGACGAAGGAGCCCGGTTTTCGATACACGGCCTAGCCATCGAGATGACATCTACCTCCGTGATGACGATAAGCCCACACTCACTCTATGTTCCTTGGTGATTCTTTCTTTCCTTGGATTATTGGGCCTCGCGTTTGTGTGTTAGCAAACCCAATAATGTGTGTGTGGTTATATTTATGTCTCTATTTCTTCTTCCCTTTTAGGGTTTATTTGGGTCTCTACTTTGGAAGCCCACTTAAACCCCTTAAGGGAGAGGGCCTCAAGTGGGTCCACCTTCCCTTAGCCCACTTGTGGGCCCTATATAAAGGAGGGTAGGACCTCCCCTCAACCCTAGACTTTGTTACGCCGTTTTGAGAATCGTTGATCGTTCTCATAGTTCGTTAAGCTATTTGTAGAGAAACTGGGAGTGAGGAGAGGAGAGAAAGGAGACGGTGAGATGAGAGGAAGGAGAAACTTGCCTACCGTCATTCACGCGCGAGGAGAAGAGTAAGAGGGGAAGAGATAATTTGGGAGGGGAGAGGGCGACGTCCTCGGCTCTCTCTCCTGCCTCCCACGTGAAGGAGGAAGGACGCGATGCCCCACCCTACATTTGACGGTTTTCCTCCTCGCGTGAGTTTTCCTCTCCTGCTGTCCACCCTTCCCCGTCCATCCTACCCTCCTCTGCCCTCTCTCCCATTACAACAAGACACTATCGACTCCCCCGATGACCCGCACCATCTGCGACGCCAGGAGCAACCGCGGAAGAAGACACCACTAGCCGAGATGGAAGAAGACGTGAAGACACCTTCAAGTTCCCGTCCGGAAGCCCCTGCGTACGCCTGACTTTGCGTCTGGAACGACTCCTCGTTGCCTGGATATCTACGCCTGTCCGCGTAGGATATCATGGATTGGGGAGGTGCGAAGGGAGGAGGAGACCCGATAGTAGGGCACTACCTATTTCCGCCCACGGGACTGATGGCGAGCGAGACCCACCTCCAGCAACTCAAGAGACACCGGCAGCCCGAGTCCAGCCCGGTCGACGCACGAAGACGAAGGAGCCCAGCTTTTGGCATGCGGCCTAGCTGCAAGACGACACCGACCTATTCTTCTCTTCTATTCTTCTTCTCCTCCTTGGATTATGGGGTCTTGCACTTGTGCGTTAGCGGACCCGCTTATGTTTATGTGGTGGCGTACGACCCTCGTCGCCACCAAGGCATGACACTACGGCGCCGGTGGAGCCGACACCTACGCGCGTCCAGCCCCCTGACCAGGCAAAGACGAAGGATCCCGAGTTTCACTACACCAAGTGAGGCCCTCTTCTCGCCACGACACATTTCGTAGAGCTCGCGCGCGTGGAGCTATCTTTTCCGTTTTCTATTTTATTATGACTTTATTAGCCCGCACGTGTTTAAGCGGGCCTTTGCATTCTTTCTCTCTCTCTTTAGGCCTTTGGGTGGGTTTCCCTTTGTTTCAGGACCCTAGCCTAAGGCCCTTTCCCTTTTTGTGAACCTTTATTCTATTTCTATGATTATGGGTGTGGGTTGTGGGCCTCAAGTGGGCCCTTTCCTCTCTTGGCCCACCAAGGGCTCTATAAGAGGGGAAGGGACCCCCCCACAAACCCTAGCCGTCATTTGAGAAAAGAAGAGTCTTCCTCTCGAGTGGCTGCTCAAGGAAAGTTAGGGAAGAAGTCCTACCGCCGACGCCGCCGCCGTTGCCGCCGCACCAGTTCGTGCCGCCACCGCCGCCTCCGCCTCCGCCTCCGCCTCCGCCGCCACTTCTTGCCCTAGCTCCGGTTCCCCTCCACGCCGCCGCCATCGCCGCCGCTCCAAGCCGCCGTTGTAGCCGCCGCAGAGGTCCGCCGCCGCCGCCGCACCCAGCTGCCGCCGCCGCCGCTGATCCTAGCCGCCGCCGCCACCGCCGCCCAAGGTCGCCGCCATCGCCGCCGCGTCAAGCCGCCGCCTGCCGAACCAGGCCTCCGTCGCCGCGAGACAGCCCGCCAGCTGCGCGCGCCTGCCGCCAGAGCCGCTGGGCCATCTCCGCCACGAACGCGCCCATTCCGCCGCGCGCCGCGCAAGCTCGCAGAGCGTGGGAAGAGGACGACCGATTCCCCGCTGAGCCGACTCGCCGGGAATCGTTTCCCCCTCACTCTACCGGGTCCCGAACCGCTCGACTCACCCCGGCCGCCTGTGAGCCGGTCCGAGCCAGCCCGAACCAGCTCGGACCGCACTCGACCAGGTCAGCCGCCCGCACCGACCCAGCTCGGCAGGGTCCAAACTGCGCACAGCAGACCCAGCCAGAGCCGGCTCTAGGACTCGCCCAGCCGCTTCCGCCCAAACCGGTCCAGACCGGACCCGATCCGACCGGTCCAGACCGCCAGGGCCGCCCCAACCGGTCCAGAGCCGGTCCAGACCGCCCGAACCGGCCCAGAACGGCCCAGGCCGGCCCAGAACAGCCCAGACCGGCCCAGAACCGACCCAGACCGCCTGAACCGGCCCCGACCGCCCTGAACCGGACCAGGACGCCGCCTCCCGCCTCCACCGTGTTCACCGCGCCCGTCCGGTTCGTTGTGACTCGTCATCGCCCCGCCCCGCGCCGACCGCTCCTCCGCGCTCCCTCGCCGACTCGCCCCGGCGTCCGACATCGCTGCCGCGCCCGACGACCTCCCTCGCCCCGACCGACCGGGCTCGCGCCCCGCAGGTTAGGCATTCATTCCCCTTTCTCTTACTTTGAAGTTCTATATTTCCTTCAGCACTTCCCGCACTTGTCTCCACCGCCTTCGGACCTAGTTAGTCTGAGTGACGTCAGGGTACGGGATTGGGATCGTGGATCCGGCCGCCGGGTTGACGATCGAGCTTCCCGACGACCCGAGACTGTTCTCTCTTCCGCATCGACGGATCCGGAGGACTTCCGCTCCATCCTATTCGGCGCACCCCAGGAGCACTGTGACGACGCGCCGGAAGGTTGGCTGCTTGAGGAGATTTTAGACATCATTACATCATTTAGTACACGTAGTTCTTCCGTCCCTAGTTCCCCCTTAGAGGATATTAGCGCCGGACTGAATCACCCCGTCGGTCCTGCATCATTATGTGTGTTGTGTTTGTTTCCCCTTTTGGGTTTATGTGGGTCCCTATTCGGGAGGCCCACTTACATCCCAAAGGAGAGGGCCTCAAGTAGGTCCACCCTCCCTTAGCCCACTTTTGGGCCCTATATAAGGGAGGGTAGGACCTCCCCTCAACCTCTCATAGGTTGTTAGAAGAGTGGGGAAGGAGAAGAAGGAGAGGAAAACCGTGGGACAACGAGAAGGAGGGGATCCCACCAGCCAATGCCCGCCAGCACGTGAAGCTGTGGAATGGCCTGAAGAGAGGAAATACCAATGTGGCGATATCCAAACGAGCGCTGCGATTCTCCCCTCCATCTACTGCCTAGAGAACAACCTGCAACGCCCTTACATGCTTCGGTAGGTGACGGTGCGTTTTTGTGCGTCGTTAAATCACTAAAAACGCCGGTCAAATAAAATTTATAAAACCGAACTCACAAAGATAAGATATTAAATCAAGCAATGTGTAACTATCGGGTCGATCCACAAAGAGCAGGGTTGACTTTAATCCCAGAGTTGACTTGGTCAAACTTAGGTTTGAAAGGGGTTTTAAATAAGTAAAAATAAGAATTAATGAGTGGAAATGATATAAATAAGCTAAATAAGAAGTTTTAAGACCTTAATTCTCGGGTTTGACAGAGAAAAGTCAAAAGTCAAAAGTCAAAGTCAAAGCGTTGACTTTGACTGACAGTAGGTGTTCTGTAAAATCAGATAATCAAAAAAGGTCAGAAGATTACAAAAATAATATATATTTAGAAACCATAGAGAAAATTGAATTTATTAATATAAAATTCATGATTTTTGGATAAGAAATGGATTTACTATGAATTATTGAAAATCAAATATCAGAAAATCCCCGAAATGAACACCTCAGAGGAAATCTTCAAATTGAATGGTCAAATGAAATCCAAATCTTGCAATTTATAAGTCAATCGAAATCTAAGAACCAGAGGAATCTAACAAGACCAAAATTATCGAATTCTAATTTGTAAATTAAAAGTAATTGACCCCGAAGGTCACCGTTTGACTTCTGATGAAAGATGAACAATGCTTGGTCAAACATTAAATTGAAGGGTCAAATGAACTCGGAATTGAATGAATTTACCATCCACGGAAAGCTGATGAAAAGAGGAATCCAAATGCAACCAAAATAAATTGATTTGAAATTATAATCAGAGAGATATCCTATTTTCAAAATCAGAAACTTTTTCGGACTAAAATTTGGGAAAAATGAAGAACACTAAGAACTAATTTGCAAAACTAAACTTCTAAATCTAATTAAAACTCACATTACCTCCTGATAATCGATAAAATTTCACTACGAACCCGATTGCCGCAAGAATGACACTTCAATTCTCGTGGATTGAAGCAAATTTGCTCTGATTCTTCCTTGTGGACGTTCGGAATTCAAGGGGAAAATTCGATGAAATCAAGGAGGAATTCGCGATCAATCCCGCTCCAATTGCGTCGCAATTGGGTCTAAACACGGGGGGATCACGATGAACTAGAGATCTTTCTTGAAATTCGCTTAATTCCCTTCACGAATCGATCAAAAGTTGATTATCAAAGGGAGAATACATTGCTTTTTAAAGAGAAATTTAGCCCGAAGATCATTGCCGATTGATGCGGTCGTGGGGGCGGATTGCAGGGGTCGTGGGAGTGGTTTCCATTGACGATGTCATGGCTCTCGAATTGGCCATGAATTGGCCTTGATTCCGCTTCAATCGGAGCCACAATCGCGCCGCGATCAGGCCATGATCGCGCGTTGATCGTGATTATGGTGCTCAAGATATCGCCGTCCGAATCAGTGGGAAGGATCATTCTTGATTCCGCGCTGAAGGAGCCACGATCACGGCTCGATCACACCACGATCGCGGTTTGATCGTGCCATGATCGTGGATTTCTTCCACGAGTCTTCTCCGCCGATCGATGGAAATCTGACGCTCCATGCGTCTCTGTGAAGAGAAGAAAATCGGCCGTTAGATCACGATCGTGCGGTCTTCATGTTGATGAAGATAGACGTTCCTCGTGTCGCCATGTGGCGTCAGGTAAGCCTTTCGATCGCATAACTTAAATTATATTTTGCGCACGTGCCTGATTTGATGATCGCGTGGACTCGGGTCCACGCGATCTCTGCCGTCCTTACCGAATCCGACGCCCGCCGTGCGTCGACGTCGCGTGCAAAAGGTAAGACATATGTGGGACATAGTCCCACACTGAAGAGATATAAATAAATGGTGAGCATAAATATTGGGGCGCGGTAACGCATTTGCGTTACCGCCCCAAACTTCTTACCAGGGCCTGATAACATGCTATATTTACATCATAAAACATGATTTTTGATGCATATTAAAGTATAAATGATTTCATTTCCATGCATGTTATCATACTTATATGTATTTTTCTATTATTCTATGAAAAAATCATTATAATTTCAAAATACTCTAATTTAGGGTTAATTTTGATAAATTAGAATTTAATAATTTGATAACCCATCTTTTTCTTGAGATTATAAGTGTTTTTAAATTAAAATAACAAGAGAAATCATTTTTTATAAACATTTATTTCATTTTCTAAAGTTTAAAATCTTAATAAATGAATGCATTTTTGAAATAATAATTTAAACTCTTGTTATTTATTAAATTTGACTTTTTAGAATAAAGATAATTAAATTTCAGATCAAATGAAAGAAATTTGGATTAATTTGGAGTTATATTTTGAAAGTTATGAATTTTACAACTTTCAAGGATTTTTTTGGATTTTTCTGATTTTATTTTTGATTTAAAACCGTTTTTAAAAAAAGGGGTTTTTCGCGCGGGTCCCACGTGGATGCGACGTGGCAATCCAGGCCACATGGCAAAGCCACGCGGGCCCATGCGGCACCTATGCGGCAGGGGGCGACACGTGTGCGCATTATTTACTTATATACTGTATACATACTATATATTTAATGGGTATTCAGCCTTCCGTATTTCGGAATGGGTATTCGACCTTTAAAGTCGCCGCTCATTATAAATGCGATAGGAGTCCTTATTTTTTTCCGTGTGGGAATAAGTCCCACACATTCTTTTAGACGTGCAGGTGACGTGGCTGACGAAGAAGTGTCGGATCAGGGATGACGTGCGATCGTGATGCGTCGATCATATGTTCTGCGGACCACCGGATCAATCACGGCGCACGTGCTTGATTGGAGGCATTATAACGGTCCAGATCAAATCTTGCGTGGAGCATCCAGACCGTTGGATCGCGATCCAAGGAGCGAAATCGGAGCGTTTTTATAACGCATCTCAAGCGATGCATCTGGACCCTCCATCTCAAATCCGACGATCGCTATATTTTCCGAAACGCTCCGCCGTGGACGTTTCATCGTAACCGTCGATCGTTTCAATCCGACGGTTGCGCCCAAAAAGCCTATAAAATGATGTGTTCTTCAGAATTCTAAGCATCCGAGTTGAGATTTCAATCCAATTGAACTGTCTAGACACCTTCTCTCTCGTTTCTCTTGATTCCATCCTCTTCCTCTCTCATTTCCGCATCCACGGAGGGGTTGAAGTCAAGATTTGGTAGAGAATCGAAGGAGGAATCGCCGCTTGAATCCATCGATCGTGTTCTTCGTGTTCTTCACGATTAGTCGGCTTAATCGCAGCGATTTGATCGCAATCGGGGATTAGTGGAAGCGGTTTTTGCTTCCTACTCTTCCATTTAGGTTTAATTTCTGTTTAGATTAGGATTTATATTTCAATTTTGTCAAATTTTCATCCAAAATTCGTGATTTTAACGTTCCGAAACTTCTCTCCACTTCAATTTGTGATTTCTTCACGAAATCAAGATCATTTTCGATGATTTTTATTCCGTGGATTCGTTTTGAAGTTATCTTTCATAATATATCATTTTCCCCAATTTCTACCATCAATTTCTCGTCCGATTTGATCAATTTCAAAGATTACATCAAGAAATTCCTTATTTCCTTGTGGATTTGACCCTTATTTACCATTATACCCTTCAATTCGAGTTAATTTCTTAAAATTGGTAAGTTCGGAATAATTTTTGACGCGAGACCATGTGAAATCGACGACCTCACGGTCTCATCTTGTCAGGGCCCACTAACCCATGGGCCCTCCATATGCCGACCCCCCCTCCGCCACGTGGCACCCCCACACGGGCGTCCGCGTGGACCTGTGGACACGTGTGGCCTCCTGCCACGTGTCCGCGCCCTGTGCGCCTCCTGCGCCTCGCGTGGGCCACCCGCGGCTCTGCCACGTGGCCTCAGCGCTGCGTCGCACCGGCGCAGTGGTCCCGCGCGCCACGTCAGCGCGCCACCTGGCCCCGCTCGCCACGTCATCACCTGCAGGTAAGTACCACCCCTTTTTGCGATTATTTTAATAGAAAAACCTAATAAAAATTAATTTAAAAATCAAATAAAAATCAGAAAAAGGATATAAACTTCAAAAATTCATAACTTAAAATATACAACTCCTTTTTAATCCAAATTTTCTCCATTGGATCACAAATTCCTTTTTAAGCTATAAGGGCTTGCTTGCCGTATACGAGGCTATAGAAGGAAATGGACTTATGTGCTACTTGGTTGCAATGCAGTCACGACAGATATTTTCTGGGATCTCTAATTTAGGAAGCCCCCTAAAAATCTCTTTAGAGGATAATCTCCTTAATGACTAAAAGTTTAAATGTCCATACCTTCAATACCACGTCCAAGTTAACTCTGAACTATCATTTGTGACCATGCAGCTCAATACTGGATTTAGCTTCAAAAGATAAAGTCTCCTACGTGTTTTCTTCACCTTCACTATGAGTCTTTAATGTTGATCATAAATGGCGAGAAAATCACCCTCCATTAATATTCGGCACCCATGCTCATCGAATTGGCCCACACTCAAAATATTAGATTTTAATTCGAAAACATAGATGACATTATCTAACCTCATTTGTCATCCATTTGGACACTGAAGCATGATACAGCCTCGTCCTCCAATCTTTGTCGTAGATCCATCCCCAAATCTCATTGTTCCTTGTGAGACTACCTTCAACTCTTGAAACAAGCGGCGATCACCTGTCATATGATTACTTGCTCCATTATCTAGATACCACATACCTTCGTTCATTACTTGCTCATTGACTCCTTGGAGTAAACTAACTTCTGTAGTATTTGAAATCACCATGAGAATGGTGGGTTAAGGCTTCTCCTCGACTTCAACGACTTGAACTTTCTCCTCTTTCTTACTCTTACGACATTCATATGTGAAGTATCCAAGTTTCTCGCAATTATAACATTTTTCCTTTGACTTGTCTCTAGGCCTCTCTTCATCTCCATGCTCGTGTTGTTTTCCATCACCTCTACCTCTTCCTTGTTCTCCTCTCCATCTGCGGCCATGACCTCTTCCACCAGTGCTACTTTCTTCATATTTCTTTGGTTTTCCTGTGGCTTTAGACAGAAGAAGTTGCTCCTCTCTCCGAGCTTCCCGATCTCAAAGTTTTTCTTTGTATATCTTTAACGACCCAATTGCCTCCTCAAGTGACATTGAGTCCATGTCACCAAATTGTTCAATAGATGAAGTGATAGCATCAAACTTTTCAGGGGCTGCTCTAAGGAGTTTGGCAACTAAAACTCCATCATCAATCTTCTCCCCGAGGCTTCGTAGTTGAGTGGCAACCTGAGAAATCTTTCCAACAAAGTCGACCACATATTCTTCTTCACCCACGAACATATTCTCAAATTCACGTTGAAGGGCTTGAACTCTAGCCTTGATGACACAAGCGGCTCCCATATGTCTTGTCTTCAAGAACTCCCAAGTCTCTTTGGCAGTCTTGAAAATATCTAGTTGTGCCACAATATCTTCTGATAGTGCCCCAAATATTACTAACAAAGCTTGGCGATCTTTCTTCCTCGGCACCGCGTCAGACTTGATTGCCTCCCACAAACCATATGCCTCTAGATGCACTTGCATCTGCATTGCCCAAACTAGGTAATTGGTCTTTGATAATACTTGAAGAGGATTAGGAGAGATTGGATCACCCAACTCCCTACTAAAACCAGTATTGGCAGCTCTAAACTCCTCATCAAAAGAAGCACTACCAAACTCTGATGCCATCTCTCCTCTTCTTGGCATGATGTAACCCTTAGATCAGACTCGCGCTGATACCAAATGTGGGCAATAAGACACTTGCAAGGTTAAGAACTTAACCTTCTCTAATTGAGGCGCACTCACAACGGAAAGTTTCTAAACAAAAGACTCTCTAAACTTCTTCCTTAAAGTTCTTACTACAATGAGGGTCTTTCTATGCTTATATGGACACAAGTAGAACTCTCTAGAATAAGCTAGAGAGTTTGTGTGAGAGAGACTTCTAGAACTATCTTATAATGACATTGCTTATATGTTATTTCAAGATGTTCACCCACTATCTAGAAAAATCTAGAAAAGTATTTAATGCTTGATGCCTTCACCCCTCCCCTTCTTCTTCCTCTTCCGCGTTCTCTCTCAGCATCTCCCTTAACGCGAGATATTCCTCATCACCAGGGCTCCAAGTTTCGAGTAGGGCGGCCCACTAATGTTATTGAAGACCCCTCATTTGCATTAATATGCACAAAATAACAACGAAAGTTACCCATATATTTGATAAAATGACTTAATTACCTTCAAACTTAGGAAACATTAGTCATCTAACCTAATTTACAAATTTATTCCTTCAAGGGTTCCCAGACGATGTGAGTTTTCTCAGGATTTAGACCTGCGATGAATATTCGAAGCAATTCCTCTGACAAAGATTTTAATAACAGAATAATTATTCAACATTCTTTTCAAGATCATGTCGGAGCAGTCTTGGACATTACGATAACTGAAAGTCTTATCTTGCTAATGGTTGTGCGTCGTCCTGCCAATACTCCGATCTGACAGGAACTGTATGAATATCCGGAGGGGATGCTCCTGATGATGAAGTCTTTAGGCACTCCCTCAATTGTGCAGCAACCTCGCTCATATTCGGCCTCTCGCTGGAGCTGTGTGATGTGCATGATAGTGCTATCTCTATCACCCTCCACATGGAATTTACTTCATAATGACCCTTCATTTTTGGATCTGCAACAGATCCCAGGTCTCCTCTTTGTATCCTGGATTGCACTTCCTTCGTTATGTGGGTTCTGGTCGCACCGTTGCTGATCGGTGGTTTCCCGGTCACAAGTTCCAGGAGTACGATCCCAAAGCTATAGACATCGCTTTTCTCAGTCAACCTGCACGTCTCCTGATACCTGCGGCAGTAAAATACAAAAAAACAATCAGGGAATTCTGAAATCAGTTAATCACCAAGCACGAATGTGATATAGAAGACCGTACTCAGGATCGAGGTATCCAGGAGTGCCGGCAATGGCAGTGAATGCATAAGTATTCGCCTCATCGTCGAAAGCTCTGGACAGCCCAAAATCTGCAAACTTGACTTCAAAGTTTTCCATTAAGAGAATATTTGCAGTCTTTACATCTCTGTGAACAATGGGCGGCTTGCAACCGTTATGTAAGTAGTCAAGTCCTGAAATAACAAATATGCGGTTAACATATGGCTGCGAAAAGAGGGAATGAACAGCAGAAACTAAAGGAACATGCTTCATTTTTAATGGGTCAACCTTGGGCCGCTTCAAGTGCAATCCGGAGACGCACGTTCCAACTCAAAATGTTTTTATCTAAGGCATTTCCTGAGAGTCGATCTGCAAGCGAGCCAAGAGGCACGAATTCATAGACCAGTGCCATGCTTTCATTGCAAAAACCCAACAGAGACACTAGATATTTGTGATGCACTCTTGTCAGCAGCTCAGCCTGAAATATCAAGAAAAGCAATTTTTTTAACGCAAAGACCATTTCACTACAAGCGACGATGTAATTATTCAGTCCGAACGTAAAACCTCCGCTCTAAACTGCTTCTCTCCTTGGGATGATGTTTTAGAGAGCACTTTCACTGCAACCGGGGTTCCATCTTTGAGATAGCCATGGTAGACAGTTCCGAAACCTCCTCTTCCAATGGGCTTTTCAAAATTATTGGTGATACTGACGATATCAGACTCTGAAAATTGGAAGCTTTCAGAATGGAATCCTCCTGGAATAATTGCGCTGGAGTTTCCACTCACGTTTGATTCTGCTGCAGTCAAAGGAAGTACCGTAAGATTGGTCTTCAAGTTGTCATTCATGTGAATTTCCATAAGATAGAAAAATATGACTGGGATACCCTTTGGGGGATTGGGTGCCTTTCTCCTTTTTAATATACACGTGACGATGATGCCGACGAACATTAGCAGAACAGCTACCGAGACGGCTATAGCAACTGGAACAATAATCTTTGTTCTATTTCCTGTTGTTGCCTTGCACAGGTCAACTGTGCTGCATAGAACTGGATTGTTGTTGATCCTGAAGTTTGATGAATAGAGATTTTGAGATATTGTGAATTAGATTTCCGAATTTCCGCAACGATTAATGTTTGAGTTAGTTCATGTTAAACATGAGAGGAAACAATATTTTATCGATATTTTTCGGTATTCAATGTTTGACTTATCTTCACCGAAGCACTGTATTCAATGCCGATTGATGCATGAAGAACTCACCTTAAATCCAAGGACCCATTTTGCACTCTCTCGTAAATTTTCTGCGAAATCGGTCCACCCAGATTGTTGCCTGCCAAGTTCCTGCATCCAAAGAAAATTCGATCATCACATCATCCCTGTGATTTGAACCTGCTCGCTAAAACCTCCAAACTCAAATAACTCACAGCAATTTGAGGGCCGGCAGTTCTCCTAAATACGAGGGAATTACTCCTGTGAAATTGTTGTTTGAAAGATCCCTGCGGGCGATGAACAAGTGCAATGCGTAACTGTCTGCTTGTGTGCAAAACTAATTCCGAAAATCCAAAATATTTCGCTGAATAATAAAATTGTTAGTCAATGACTTACAGTGATCTCAGGCTCGTGAGATTGGTTACGAACAAAGGAATTTCTCCGCTCAATCCGCTGCTTGACAGGTCCCTGCAAGACAAAGAATCGTTCAAACCTGGTGTATCTAGACCAACTTCGGTTAGATATTACTGCAAGATGACGCACAGAGAAGTAATTGTCGAATAATTAGTGGGGCTATAACCGCATTCCAGGCCACTCCACATGAAATCACGAGGAACACATGGATCTCCCTCCCAGTTTCTGGTCACTCCAAGCAACTTCTTCAGTTCGAAAATAGCCTTTGCTGTATCAAATCATGAAGTCAGAATTTTCGGGAGAATGGCGAGAAGTATCGGATATAACGCTGGGTGACTAACCTTCTTGCTCGTTGGTGGTCAGCAAGGGCATCTTGATAATTCTAAAAATCTCGAGGGCATTGATTATGGGCGGAACAGTGGCGTTGCTGGTCGCTCGAATGGAGTACGTCAATCCTCCTCGTAGTCCAGGCGAGTTCGTGGCGATGACGTCCTCCTGAAGGAACCTCAGTCGGAACGGGCCCAAAAACAACCCGTCTTCAGTGGAAATTGTGATTTCTCTAGTGTCGTTGACTCCCAGTTCCTGCAGATCCGCAAAATACATGTAGACGTAGGTGCCGTTGTCGGCGTAAGCGTTGGTGGTGATGTTTAAGCTATCCGAGAGGGATAGCGCCATGGACGCCGTCTGGAGTACGGCCTGCGGGGTCGGAAATTCAGCGATGTCCAGCAGATTTACTCGTCGAGTGGTATTTATGCTGTTTCCCGGAGACGGGGGATACCATATCCGGTCGTATATATCGTCCGGGAACCTGGAAAGAATTTAGGGTTAGCCAGTATCCGTGACGGTTAGCGATCGATTTTTATATTGAGAGAGCGAACCGGATCTGTCCTGTTGCTCCGTAGCTCACACGATCTGCGTCAAAGACTATAGCTTGCGAGGAGTCGTTGAACAGGGTATACATGGAAGTTTTAAGGGGCCGAAGGACTAGCTCGGAAATGAAGGGCGTGCCCTTCCCGGTGTTTACCAAGCAGAACTGGATACTGTCTATTTTGGCGATGAAGATAATCTCTGCCCGATTAAATTCCCCAACTTTCATCGTTACCCAGAAATTGACGCCTAGATAAAGGTCAAACGTCGGAGATCGACCCAGACCGTCGTAGTTCCCATAGAGGAATTGGGCAACCACCCTGTACTTAGCACCAGAAGTAATAGGTCCCAGCGTATAGCAGTTACGTTTACCGTCAGGGAAGCTCCGTACGGTGGCGTAAACGTTAGAGTTATTGCTCAGGTTGTCTTCCCGGGAAATCTTCCCATTCACTCCGGCACTGACATACGGCTTATCCGACGAGTACACAAACCCGATTTCGGATGAGTAATTCGAGACGTCCTCCAGGCCGCAGTCTATGCTGATAAACCCTAAAACGCGGAAGATACAAGGAAGTTCAGAGGACATCGTCGAGGGGTAAGTTTCTAGTGACTGTTAGATTGCTTACCGGCAGTGGAGGGGCTCTGCGCCGAGATTCTAGCCGCCGATAGCAGTCCGAAGATCAACGCTAACAGGAACATTGAAGGAGATTGCGGCGGTTTCTCTCTGACAGATCTCGTTCTCTCCGGCGAGCAGAGGCGGAGACAATACGAGATATGCGGGTTGCTCCTACCAGATCTGCAAGCTAAAGCCGTCGGGTTGTTCAGATGTATCTTTCGGAGATTGGACCGTTGACGCAAAAATCGTGACTTAGTCAAAGGCACTCCTCGGGTAGCCGCCATTGACTCAGTCCAGAGTTCGTATGTCATGTTTGACCTCGTGAAATTATTTTAATCGATGGAAAAAGACCGTCATCGATACCCATTGGAATAGTCATTTGAAAATTTTTCACTCCGATCAAATTGTTCTTCTCGTTCTCCTGACGCAGGATCAGATAGACGTAATGCAAGAACGTGTAAAAAGCATCGGCCGTCTTTTGACTTTTTCTACGGTCTTTTTAGACAAATTTAATATCGCAACTCGCAGAATTTCTTCTACCTCTTGATTCCGTCAGAAGCCGCATGCCTTTTGACTAATTTGCAGGGTGGTTCGTGGAAACTCCAGCTCAAAGAATCAGCTGATGGCGTCTGACATGACGATTTCAATTCCAAGTCACACCAAACTGAGAGAAAAATATTATTGAACGTTTTATGGCCAAGATGTAATATCTAATTCAACTTTCATAGAACATGAAAGTTGAAGCTCTGGAATCCAAGTGATTAATACACGAGAATGGGGAAAGAAATGACCAATTACGTGACTGTGAGCATTGTGTATTCTCTTTTGATGTGTCAAGATCTCTTTTATCATGATCCTCAAGATCAGAGAATGATGTTTAATCCAGTTTTCTTCTCGCATCTGGATTATGAAGAAACTAGAACATCACTACTCTCTCATGAACACCAAGAAAGGATGACAAGAAGATTAAATTCAGAGGAGAAACAAGTTTGAATGCCACACGAAAAACTCTTGTAGCGCAAGCTACAGTGTTCACGACCTTTCCGACCATTATAACGGCCAATCTCAGCCGTTATAACCCCCGCTGATGAATGGCAGCGATTACACTTCTAGAAAATGAGGAGAGAGAAAAAACATTTCAAATTCATAAAATAAAAGGGAAAACTACTTCCGCTGGCATTTGATCAAACGCCGCCGTCTTCTTCACTGATGGAGTGAATCCTTCGGAGATTGACTCCAACAGATTTTATATATTTGCTCGAGATTCACATGCCAAGAGATTTGCTGGAGGATTAAGTATCCTGGAAATGAGTCTTCATATTCCTTTTTTAGCACCGCGGTGAACTCGTAAACTAAATGGTCTTGAAAAATGATTTCAGGTATCATGTTCCTCATCCGAGGGATTCTTGACCCTACAAGCTGTAAAGAAATGGTAGAAGGAAGAACAGACTGATTTCCTGGACCACAGTTAAGTGTCAGTGCTGATATCCACATGCCAAGACGAGACCACGAAGTTGTTAAATACATGCGGACATGTGTCAAATTTTTTTTCCAAACTCACCAAATTTGTTACATAATCACGAATTAGATAGTATAATGGTGAATAAGGGTTGAATCCACAGATAATTAAGATATTTTTCAAGGAACTTCTTAAAATTTGATCAAATTGGACAATACATTAAAGTGAGAAATTAGAGATTTTGATATTTGTATAAAGATAACTCAAAGACGAATCCATGGAATTAAAAATCACATAATTTGGATCAAGATTCGTGGAGAAATCAACGTGCAAAAGTTAGATAGAACTTCCGAACGCAAAGAGAGAGAAAACCAAAATTTAATCTAAAATTCGACTAATCTACGATTCAAAATTAAAATATGATGTTATAAGAAGAAAGATTGGGAGGAAAACATACATTCTAACTCGAGATAGTGTTCGAAATGATCCAATTGATCTCTAGATCAAATGTTTTTCATTCCGCGATTTCAAAAGATGATAGTCTGGCATTCAAGAATCGATTTCACCCTCTTCTCTCCACAAAATCTCACTTTCAAACACTCCTTGGATGCGGAAATTAATCTAGAAGCAAAGGAAAGCAAGAGATTCAAGGATTAATATATCTAAACAGTTTGATTACTCAAAACACCTCTGAATACATTTTTCCGTCGAAGAACATGTTAATTTGTAAGAAATTTTGTGTAGCCGTTGGATTTGGATCTTCATCTTCGATCAATAGCTCAAATCAAATGCTTAAATGCGAATCGTTGGCATTAATTGGCATCCGTTTAATGGAGCGCTTAGATTTTGTCACGTCGTGGGATCACGTCTGTCTGATCATAAATCCACGCCTCAGATGTCGCCACGCATCCATTGAAGTCCATCGGGTGCATTTAATCTCAACCGTTATAACACTTCAGATCAACGGGTGAGATTAAAACATTTTAAAATGAATTATCGCTTATTCAGAGTACACCGTGTACCCCCTCACTTAAGTGAAGATCAACGGCTTTGATTAACTTCGTGAATCAAACATTTCTCGTCGCGTCACGTCACCTGCGAAGAAAAAAAAAAGATAGTCATTATATGACAAAGATAAACCCAATTTGATGCGTATATAACTAAAGTGCATAGAGTTTAGAGAAAATCCTAATGGATGCTTAAGCCACTAATTACACTTTGGGCACACACACACACAAACACGCACACACATGCATACTCGTACACACACATGCGCCATGTGACACACCATAAAAACTAGATTTTTTTTATTCTTAAAAATCCAAGTAAAACTAAAATAAATTCAAAAAAATTCAGAAATTCTAAACAAATCTCTTAAAATTAGAAAATTCATAACTTTTCAAATACAACTCCAAATTAATCTAAATTTATTTTTTTGGATCACAAATTAAATAATCTATCATTTTAAATAGTTAAATTTAATAATAAGAAGAGAATAAATTCTCATTTCAAAAATACACACATTTCTCTCAAAAATTAAAAATTAGAAAAAATAAATGAGTGTATAAAAAGTATTTTCTCTTATTATTTTACATTAAAACCCAATTATAATCTCAAATATAGATGAGAATAATCTACTCTAAAATACATTTTTTAAAAATGTATAATTATCTCTAAAATAGTACACTATGAGATTATAACTTAAAATTGCATGAAATGATAGATATGTACTCAAAGTATGATAACATGTATAAGAATAGAATGTTTTATGCCTAAATTTGCATTAATAATCACATAGTTACATGTATAAATTGCATGTTATCAATGCAGACCTATTATTATCACACCAAAGGGTTGCAGTTGTCGTTGGAGGAAGATCGGTTTCATGTAAAAGAGAATGTAACTTGATAAGCCAGATTAGCTTTGGTCCCGAGAATTAGCTCTGGCTTTGTATTCAGCTTTAGTGATATATCTTGAAACTAGTTGTTCTCCAAAGCTTCAGGAGAATAGATCATATCCTTCTAACATCAAATAATCGCACATTGAGCATTGACGGATGGCCTATATTGTTTACAAGTGGTCATATTGTTTTTCACAAGAAGGGATGTAATATATTTTGATTGAGACATAAAAAGCTTGATGAATTGGGAATCAACTCTATGCCTAAAAGAGAAATTAGCATGACCAAGATCTTTGACATGAAGGACATGGAAATAATTTTTTCAATGCAAATAAGAGAAAATTTTATGAATGTCGACAAATGTCAAGACTTATGAGAATCATATCATCTAAATATATCAAGAGAAAATAGGGAGCACTTGGTGAATATTTAAAGTAAAGAGTGGTGACACTATTTGACGTAGGAAATCCAAATTCTTGATATAGTAGGTGAGCTTTGAGTACCATTCTCTAGAGGATTTTTTCGGGCCATATAATTTTTGGAGTCTAAAAATAGGGCTGGGGCAAGAGGGGTGCATAGATTTGAGAGGCTGATCCATGATGATCTCTTGATGAAGATCTCCATGGAGAAAGTGTATTGGAGATATCTAACTCGTGGATTTTCTAGTGATTAGTGGTAGCTAATGAGAGGAGTTTGACGAAGGAAAGTTTAATAATTGCACTTAATATTTCATCATATCCAAAGCTCTGATTTGTTTATGTCCTTTATAACTAATAGTGATTTATTTCCATTAGCATAGTCATTTAACCCAGTGGGCTAGCAATTGGACCTATAGATTATATTAAATTTATCCTTGATTGATTAACCTATATGATGACATAGATAATTAATAAGATCAACAATAAGTGTTATTGGGTATATGGAATTATTAAAGAGTGAGATATGAAGACATAGAAGGTGATGAAATGATGTCATGCAGTCGTTGAATATACACAATCTCCTCTCAAAACAAGTTCCAAACTCACCAATTTAAAGATTAAATCACTTATTAAAGAGTATAGTGGTGAATAATGATCGAATCCACCCAGAAATATGGGAAATTTTGAGATATCTTTAAAATTTGATCAAGTCAGATGATCAATTGAGGTGAGAAATTTGGGGTTTAGTATATTAAGAAAGATAACTTCAATACAAATCCACAAAATCAAAAATCACTGAATTTGGATTAGAATTCGTGGAGAAATTGAGACATAAAATCGATTGCAAAAATAGATGAAAACCAAAATTAAATCTAAAATTAAACTAATCTACGATTCAAAATTAAAATCTAATGCTACAGGAAGATAGATTAGGATAAAAACACGCAATTTAACCTCAAGCCGCGCTTGAAATGATCCAATCAATTGTTGGATTCAAGGCTTTTCATTCTGCGATTTTGAAAACAAAGTTTCGTCGTTCAAGATGTGATTTCTTTATATTCTCTCTACCAATTCTTGATTTCAAACACTCCTCAACCGCAAAAATTAGTCTAGAAGAAGTAGAAATAAGTAATTCCAGGACTGAGTTGTCTAAACAGTTTGATTTTCTCGAAACATCTCACAACCAGTTTTTCCGTAAAAGAACATTTCATTTAATAGAAAATTTTGGCGCAACCATTGGATGCGCCTCTTCGTCTTTGATTAACGGCTGAGATTAAACATCGATTCGTGAATCATCGTCTTTAAGTCGCATCTATTCGATCGATGATGAAGCATCCAGATCTTGCCAAGTCGCACGTGAAGAAGATGAGTCGTTTGATATGCACCGTTCGATCTTCATCAAGCAATTGAGATGAGTCCACGTGTCCATTGGGGTGCCTTAATCTTGACCATTATAACTCTGCAAATGAGCAGCTAAGATTAAATCTTCATTAAAATAAATCGTCGCTTAATCAGATGTAGCCACGTACCCCCTCGAGTAAGTGAAATCTGACGATCGCGAATAAATCGCGCGATCTCACGCCTCTCGTTGCACCATGCCACTAGCGACTAAAAACAAACATAAATAGTCCCATTTGACATAAATTGAGGATTTTGGCGAGTATATAAGAAGTGAGTGTATAATGGGTTAGCGTAAATCCATAATGGATGACTAACCACTAATAACTCAGATGTGCACTCATGCGTAGACGCGTACGCACGTGGCTCCACGAGGCGATGCTCTGCCACATCAGCATGTGATTAAAACCATTTTTTAAAACTATTTTAAAATAAAAAATCAGCTTAAATAAATTCAAAAAATTCTAGAAAAATCCTAAATATTAGAAAATTCAGAACTTCCATAATACAACTCCAAATTAATCCATTTTTTCTAAATTAAATTATCTATGATTAAAAAGAAAATTAATTTGATTTTAAAAAATACGCTCATTCCTCTTAGAAAATAAATTTAGAAAAATATATGGGAGTGAATAAAAATATTTTCTCTTATCATTTAATCATGAAAATGTAATTATGATCTCAAATATATATCCAAATAAAACTATATTATTTAGTTATGCATAAAAATCCCTAAAATAATATATTTTTATATCATAACCTAAAATTACATAATATGATAGATATGCACTCAAAAAATGATAACATGCATACAAATAGAATATTTAATGCCTTCAATTGCATTAATAATCATGTAAATTCATGCATAAATTGCATGTTATCAGAAGGTCACAAAAATAAGATCTATGGATGTAAGCAGATACATACACATAATTATGAGGGTTTTTGTGAAAAGTTCTTATACTCAATGTCTATAGGCAATGGGAGAATGACCAATACTCAAGGTGCCTATGAAAGCCTTATGAAAAATCTCTCGTTTCATCTTTTTATTTCTTGTTAAAGATTTTTAATGGGGAGATCCAATCAGCAGACATTTTTAGGAAAACCACTAGAGGTACATACTTGAACAGCTTTGAAAACTCTGTCAATGAACCTTGAAAGTATGAATTTCAATCGATAAATGATGATAAGATCATCGATTCTTTGCACCTCATTGCGTTAGTGCACAATTCAATGTACTTTGGTTCATTTGATATTTTGATCAAAATTTTTAGAGCTCATGGACCATTAGATCCCATCATGTCTATTATCATTTAAAGGAATTGGATGCCTAAGACTTAATCAAAACCAAAAGACTTTATAAGTGCCTCTCTCTCTCTAGCACTTGTATTCTAGGGAAAAATTGTGTAGGCAAGCCTTGTTGATGCATTGGCCCTTAAATCTCTTGATTTTATGGATTTGAGACTCGTTTATAGTTCTATTGACTCATGTAGATCATGACTTGGAGCTAGATTGAGAGAGGATTGGCAGTTTCACCTCTACACATTGTGAATAACACCCAATTTGTGCTTTTTTCAATTCAAGGTTCAAGTTGAGGTATTTTTGTGTGATCCCAATCTGTTTAGGATTTTTTGAAAATTAGATTAATTAATGATAGTTTTAAGTAACATTCATGTTTCTCAATGATTTTCTCATTCACATTCACGATTTTCTTTGTTTAGGATGCCTTGTACCTTTTTATTAGTGATTATCTCTCTATAACTTCTCTCTATGATTCTTCCTTTGATTTCAATTCAGCTGGTGTTTGGCTTGATCCATTGAAAAGATCTATTCATCTACTCTCTAAATATATCTTTCTCTAATTTCTCACCTTCTTTCATCATCTAATTTGATGAATTCTAAGATATCTTTAAATCAAGCTTAATTCTATGTAGATTCAACCATAATTAATCAGTTATACTGAAATTAATCATCAATTAAGTGAATTTGGTTTTTAATTTTTATGCATAATCACGTGTTACAAACAGTTGCAAGATTTTGGCTTGTCTAGGTCAATGGAAAGCTTGTCGTAGTTCTCATAGAGGAATTGGGCAACCAGAGAATTTATATATCAATGGAAAGCTAATAACCAGAGGATTCTAAAGAGACCAAAATGATTGAATTCCATAACTGACCCCTAAATTATGATGAAAAATGAACAATGCTTGGTCAAACGTCAAATTGAAGGGTCAGATGATGATGCAGGACCGACGGGGTGAGTCGGTCCAGCGCCAATGTCCTCTAAGGGTAGACTAGGGAGGGGGTGGTCGACGTGCTCTAAGTGATGCAATGATATCTACGATCTCCACAAGCAGACAACCGACCGGCGCGTCGTCACGGCGCTCCTGGGAGTACGCCGAGTAGGATGGAGCGGGAGTCCTCCCAAATCCGTCGATGCGGGGAGAGAGCAGCCTTGGGTCGTCGGGGCAGCTCGATCGTCAACCGCGGCGACGGGACCACGATCCCAATCCACGTGCCCTAACGTCACTCCAGCCTAACTATGCCCAGGGGCGGTGGAGACAAATGCGGGGGAGATGCGAAGGAAATATAGACTTCAAAGTAAAGAGAGGGGACGAATGCCTGGCACTGCGGGCGCGAGCCCGGTCGGTCGGGGCGAGGAGGTCGTCGAACCTCGGCAGCGGCGTCGGACGACGGGCGAGTCGGCGAGGGAACACGAGGGCGATCGGCGCGGAAGCGGGCGTGAGGATCGCGCGCAGTAGAAACGGGCCGCGGCGTCGCGCGGAGGCCGGAGGCGGCGTCGAATCCAGTCCGGAGCGTGCGGGCCGGTTCCGATGGGCCGGGGCGGTGCGGCGGTCCAATGGGCCTGAGGCAGTGCTGGGCCGGTTCAATGGGCTGAGGGCGATGCAGGCCGGTTCAATGGGCTGGGGCCAGTGCAGGCCGGCTACAGGCGTCTGGGCTAGGCCGGAGGCCAGTGCAGGCCGGGTCGAGCGGGTTGGGCCGGGCGTGGCTGGCCGGGTCGGCCCCGAGCGGCTGGTTCGGCCGGAGTCGGCTCGAGGTGGCCGGCTGAGGCTAGATCAGAGCTTAGGCGGCGGTGCGGTCCCCTCGCAGTCACGGCCGGTCGGGCCGGGGCCGGGTGACTCAGCCGGCCGAGTTAGTGAGGGACGTTCCCGCTGAGTTGACTCGGCGGGAGTCGTCCAAAGCGTTTCTAGGAGCTTGGGCTGTGGCGATCGTGGCGCGCCGAGCGATGGAGGGCGGCGCGCGGATTCAGCGAGAAGGGCGTCTCTGGCGGCGGATCGATGGAAGGAGCGGGGCGGCGGTCCTCGAGTCGGGGAGCGGAGCTCGGGCAGCCGTCCGGGAGTAGCGGAGTGGCGGTCGGACGGCGCGGATGGTCGGGAAGATGAATGCGGGAAAGCGTCGGAGAGGCGATAGCGTCTGCGGCGAGAGCGAGGCGTCGTCGGCGATGGAAAGGAGGGAGGCGGCCGCAAGGAGCAAGGCGAAGGGTTGCAGGGAGGGTCGACGTGAAGAAGGGGGCGTTCGGGACCTTGAAGATCGCCGGAGATGTTGGTGGAGGAGGAGATTGAGGACGGGGGACGGTGAGGGTGCGGGGGCAAAATCGGGGGAAGGGAGGAAGGTCGGAGGTGGCGGCTGGAGGGGATCGTCGGAGATGGAGGAGGAGGATGAGTGGAGGTCCGTGGAGGTTGATCGGAGGGATGGCGGTGCTGCGTTCGGGCGGCGGCGGCGGTGGCGGCGGCCTGTGGCGCGCGGCAGCGGCGGCGGCGGCACGGAGGGCAGCACGTTGGTAACTAGTGACCAAGGCAAGGGAGGCGGCGGTCTCGGCGGCGGGCACGGCGGCGGCACGAAGAGGTGCGGCGGCGGTGGCGGCGGCGGAGGCGGCGGTTAGTCTCCTTCCTTGATCTTCCTTGAGCAGCCACTTGAGAGAGGAATACTCTTTTCTTCAAATGACGGCTAGGGTTTGTGGGGGGGTCCCTTCCCCTCTTATAGAGCCCTTGATGGGCCTAGAGAGGAAAGGGCCCACTTGAGGCCCACAACCCACACCCATACTCATAGAAATAAAATAAGGGTTCACAAAGACAAAGGGCCTTAGGCTAGGGTCCCGAAACGAGAGGGAAGCCCACCGGCGGCCTAAAGAGAGAGAAAGACATGCAAAGGCACGCTTAAACACGTGCGGGCTAAATAAGAACATAATAAAGAGAAAACGGGAAAGATAGCTCTACGCGCGCGAGCTCGTAGGCGAGAAGAGGGTCTCACTTGGTGTAGTGAAACTCGGGATCCTTTCGTCTTCGCCTGTCGAGGGGGCTGGACGCGCGTAGGTGTCGGCTCCACCGGCGCCGTAGTGTCGTGCTGCTTGGTGGCGGCGGGGGTCGTACGCCACCAATCCTCCGAGAGTCGGAAGAACTCGACTCCGTCGAGTTAGCGGAGTGTGTCGGGCAGCGGCTCGAGCAGGTCCGGTCGTAGGCGTGCCAAGTCGCCCTCCAGTGATCCACGCGTCATCCTCTGCAGGGCGTCCACACCCAGCGCACGAAGAACCTCCGCGAACACCATCCCTGTGAAGTCAATTATTTCTACAGGTACCTCCTCTACACACTCATGCCAATCGGGTGGTGTACGGGCGGGAGTGGACTGCTGGGGCAAACTCGCTCTACGAGAAGGGGCCTGGGTCGGGAAGGCTGATCATGAGGTGGTAGAGCTGAATAAGTGGCCAAGTCCGCCACGTTGAAGGTCGAGCTGATTCCCCACGAAGGAGGAATGCCGACGACGTAGGCGTTCTCGCCCACGCGAGACGGGACCGGAACGGGCCGCGCTACGGCGTGAAGCTTCGTAGCGTGCTGAGAGTATCTCTCGGGTCTCAGCAGAACCATCACCTGGTCACCCACCTCGAAACTCTGTGACGACGATGCAAGTCGGCGGCACTGCTGTACGCTGCATTACTGCTGAGTGATCCTATCATGAATGTATGCATGCAACTCACTCACATGCTTGGGCAAATGCAACGCCATCCTCGAGGCTCTAATGTGGGGGTCTACGGCGCTAGATCTAGAGGTTTGCGGGGTACTAAGCCATGGGCAACCTCGAATGGACTCATGCCGGTGGTGCGGTTCGCAGGGCGTTATACGCAAAGCTCGGCACGTGGGATAACTAGATCCCGGGTGGTGAGGTTATCCCCACCAAAAGATCGGAGTAAGTTTCCCTAAACTCCGATTGACGACCTCCGTCATGGCCGTCGGTACGAGGGTGGTACGCCCAGTCGAGAACTTTAGCTTGGTCCCCAACATGCTCCACGGCGTCAGCGAAGTGACTCGTGAAGCGAACATCGCGATCCGATCACGATGGACTTGGGCGATCCATGTAGCGAACTATCTCCGGAAATACTGCTTGGGCCACTCGCGTGGCATCAGCGGAAATCTTCGAACATGGCATCAAAATGGGCCATCTTCGAAAAGCGGTCCACTACCACCATGATGGAATCATGGTGACGAAGCCGTCTTGAGGTAGTCAGAGCACGAAAGTCCATGCTCCACGTCGTCCCATGGTCGTGTCGGGACGGGAAGCGGTGTGTAGAGGCCAGCATTCTTCTTGACACCTTGCAGCGGCGCACACCACACCTTTGGCGACGATGTTCCCAGATGCATCGCGCTTCAAGCTTCGGCCAATAGAGCTGCTGTTCTACGGCCGTAGTCGTCTTGTCTCGGCCGAAATGGCCGGCAAGACCTCCGAATGGCACTCCCAAGTGAGATGATCCCGGAGCGATGTGCGAGGACGCACAACCTATTCTGAAGAATAGGTAACCCTGCGTCAGAAAGGTAGTCACGGTGCTCATGGCTGGGGCCAAGCTCGAGGGCACTGGACAACGGGGGCGAAATCGGGGCACGTCAGTATGAGTCCTTGACGGACTCGAGATCCGGTAACCTGCACCCTCACCAAAGTGAGGGAGATGTGCCGGCGGCTCAACGCGTCTGCGACCACATTATCCTTGCCCTTCTTGTGGCGGATGACGAACGTGTAGTCTGCGGATACTCCACCCAACGTGCGTGTGCGTCGCCGAGCTTACAGCTGCGAGTGGAGATACTTCGAGGGCCTCATGGTCGAGAAAGAGCACGAACTCCTTGGACGAGGGAGATAGTGGCGCCGGTGTCGCAAAGCACTGAATAGACGGCATAGAACTCCTTATCGTGCGTAGAGTCCAGGAGCTGGCGTCATTCAGCTTCTGCTGAAGAACTCCACGGGGTGGCCATCACGGCTCGGGACACCCCCGTGCCTACGCCGGGAAGCGTCGCGGGCGACCTCAAACACCTTCCGAGCGTCGGGTAGCAGTAGGGCCGGTGCACAGGTCATCAAGGCCTTCAATCGGCGAAGGCACTGCTCAGTGCCTCGAGTCCCTTTGGAAAGTGTCCAGCTTGAGGCAATCCGTGATCGGTGCCGATCACGGGAACTAAAGTTACAGACGAGCCGAGCGATAGAACGTCGCCAATCCAAGGAAAGCTCCGAATGTCGTGGATGGTGGAAGGTCGCGGCCATGGCGAAATGGCTCGCACCTTCTCCGGATCGGCGGACACGCCAGAGCTGACACGATGAATCCTAGAAAGAAACCTCGGTCGTAAAGTAGCACTTCTTCGGGTGAGCGTAAAAGCTTCTCCGTCGAAGTGCATCGCAGACCTCGCGGAGATGGTGGTGGTGGTCCTCTCAGTTTGCGGCTGTAGAGTAAGTATGTCGTCGAAAGTAGGCGGCGACAAATTGCTGATGAATGGGCGCAAGACCTCATTCATCAGCCCGGCTCAGAACGTACTAGGCGCGTTCGAGAGACCCGAGCGGCATCACTCGCCACTCATATAGGCCGATCCTTTATCTTAAAGGCGGTCTTCCACTCATCTCCAGGGGCGAATCACGTACTGATGGTATCCAGCTTCTCAAATCAATCTTTGAGAAGACTACGGATCCTGCCATCATGTCGAATAAGTCTGAAGGCGCGAGATCGGAAAAGCGGTACTTGGCCAGTAATCACAGTGATAGCACGGCTATCACAACACATGCGCCAGTACCATCCTTCTTTGGCGCAAGAAGAGCGAGGTACAGCGCGGGGGCTAAGACTCTCTGGATGAGACCCTTCGCCAACAGCTCCTGAACATGTCGCCACGGCTCCTCGTAGCGTGCGGGCTCCATCCGGTAGTGAGGGCAGGTTCGGGAGGAAGCTCCGGCACGAGATCGATCGCGTGCTTGGATATGGCGCATCGGCGGCAACTCGCCGGGGCAGAGTCCTCCGGGAATACGTCTCAGAACTCCGCTAGGGATCGGCTCAGCCTCGGGGGAAGGTGTAGGTGGGTCAGCTCCGGTGGGGACGTCAAGAGCTAAGGCAAAAACAAAGCCGGGGTGTCTGCGAGCTCGTCCGGATACTCTGTTTGGAACTCCGGACCTCGAACCACCATAAGTCCCAACTGCGAGGTGGCGGTAGGCGCCAGAGCAAGTGGCCGGGCGGTGTAGGGGACCCACACAACTCTACGGCCACGGTGCATGAAGGTGCAAGTGTTTGCCCTTCACTGCCCAGTGGGACGTCGTGGTCGTATAACCACGGTCGCCCAAGTATGATGCTCCCGATTTTCATCGGGATAACATCTAAAGCACTATATCGTCATAAGTGCTGATCGCAAATGGCACCCTACTGCAGAGTCTCACGGGAGAGACGTGGTATCGATCCAAGACACATCGTAGGGTGTCGGGTGCGGGTGAGTCGATAGCCCAAGTCGTGGAATCATAGTGTACGATACGGCGTTGGCCTAGCTGCCGCTACTCGACTATCAACTTGCACACTTGCCCAGTGATCTTCACATAAGTGTAGAAGATCGAAGTGCGAACGCGCAATCGGCTATCGGATCGAGGGTCGGTGACGAAAGTACCGGCCTGATCGGTCGTCGAGGAGGGCGCAGGGTGTCCAACGCGGATGTGGCGCGGGTCCTCGCGGACGGGGAGTCGGAGCTCCGTGATCGTGCCGGGGAGGGCTGGGAGCCTTTGGAGCGCCAGCTGCTGGGGGCTCGGCACGCGTGACGACTCTCAGGGGATCCATGAGGCGCCGAGGGGGAATGGGAGGAAGAAGCAGCGGTGATCTTGATGTAGCCAAGGACGTCGAGTCCGGGCAATCCTCCTCTAATCCGTCGGCAGCAATGTAGAGCGTCCTGCGCTGCAAACGTCATCTCCCCTCGTAGGGTCGAGGCGGGGACTGAGTCAGCGGGTCGTCGTGGCCGGGCGTCGGTGCGAGCGACACGCTGCTACGGAGCCTCTGGTGTGCCGTCGGGAGGCTGAGAGGAAAGCACGGGAGTGATCTCTATGGCGCCAATGACGTCGGGATCAAGCACTCCTCCTCTAGCCCATCGTCCGCGGCGTAGACGTCGTCTCCTACGGCGTCATCGTCTACACGTAGTCCAGGGCGTCGTCTTCTAACCCGATGAGCGAGGTTCGAAGACGGGCAGCTGGCCCGATGTCCCTACCACGGCACTTGAAACAAGTGATGGGTGGAGGAGCAACGGCGGTCGTGCGGAGAGGGACGAATCCGTCGTCGCGGCTCGTGGAGCTGGGGCTGACCCCACTGAAGTGGGCGGGGACAGTCAGGCCCCTATTCCCTTGATGAGAGTCGAGGCTGGGATGGGGTGGGAGCCGTCGTGGAGCGGGTGAATGGGGCCGGGTGGTACGAGGGGTCGTCGTCACCGGGGCGTCGTCTCCTGGCCTCTCCATATGCTCCACGATGCGGTAGGCCTCATCAACTTCGGAAGGACAGCTCTTAAGCACCTCATTCAGAAGACGGGTGGTCGGCCGTGTGTGAAAAAGGCCAATGACGATCCGTGGGTCCTCCACGAATCGACACCTCATCAGACACTCCTCGAAAATGTCATGAATATAATCCCGCACGAGGTGACTTGCCATGTCGAAGGTCAAGCCACGATAGGAAGAGTGTCGCCTCGTGCTTGTCGCGGAACATACTTGTTCCGCAGCTCTGAGACCATCTCGGCCCGAGTGGTGATCGGGAGCCCTCGCCTCTCGGCGGCTAGATACTCGTTCTCCCGAGAAGATCTTGGCCTGTCCGCCCAAGTCTCATCTCTGCGTACTCAACGCAGAGGTCGGTGTCCATACGGTACCGGCGGAAATAAGAGTTCATGCTTTGGACTCCCAATCAATGAAGTCTTTGGGTTCTCGAGAACCATCAAAGACGAGGGACCTCAACCCTCACGCTCTTACGCATCCAGTATGCGATGGTCCTCTCGTCGACGATCGGGGTCATCACGCTGTCGTGGTAATCTCGATCGTCATGAAGATGTCGTGGTGGGCTGGGGGTGTCGCCGGTGATCATACTCCCCGATCGTAGGGGTCGGCGTAGTCCGTGCGCGGTGGTGCGCGGCTGGGAATGTCACGATCATAGCGGGAATACTCCGGTCGAGGGATCGTAGTCTCCGCGGCGATGCTGGTCTCCTCGGCGCCGGTGGTGTACTCGCCCTCGTGATAGGGATCACGGGGGCGGATCGGATCTGCTCGGCGGTCGGGGTACCTATAATCCTGAGCTCCGTATGCGGAGACCCAGCGAGTGCGCGATCACCTCGATAATCGCAGCGATCATCGTAGGGGACGGGCACCTCTCTGGCATGGGTCTCGTCGGGTGGTAGTCCCTCGAGGGGCCACCACGAGCCGGGCGATCATCATATCGCCTATCTGGGTATGGGGTCCGCTCGTGGGGGACCCCTCAGTGGGCTAGGTCGTCGATCCCACTCATCAAGTACTCGAACGTCACCCGTGGGGCGCTCGGGCCCAAGCGGGTGTCGCTGGGGACCATGCGGCCCCGAAGTGGATGGGATCGGGACTCCCATCTGCTCTAGGGCGGCGCTCACCGTGCGGTGAAGATCCGCCGTGGAAAAGTGGGGAGTCGCCTATGGAAGAGCGAGCGGGAGTCGATCACGTCCTCCGCGTCGATGCTGGCTAGTGGAAGGCCGATCATCACGTAGTCATCGCTGGGGCCTTTCTGGCGCTGTCGTCGGGAGTCGGCGAAGGGGAGTGAGCACGTGCGGATCGTCCGTCGGGACGAGGGAGGGGCTAGGTGGGTCCGGTCTCGGAGAGATCGGACCGCCTAACCCGGTGCGGCTGAGGGCGGAGGAGGAAGCGAACACCTTCCATCCCGCCGTCGGGCATCGGAATGCCCGCGGGACCCCGAGGATCCGTGGTGGGGATAAAGATCCCTCTCGAGCCGCGGCTCGGCGGAGCGCGTCTCGACAACCATGGCTAGTACCGGCTATGGGAGAGAGGGGCTATCCCTAGTGTGATGTATGATGCGTGAAGGATAATCTAACTAACTATATGAATGAATGATACTAAGTGCGGAATATGAGAAATGGAACGAGGCGGCGACGCGGTCGAGCGACCACGGCTGTGCTCACGATACCAAGATGATGCGGGGCCAGAGCGAGGGTGAATCGGTCAGCGCTAATGTCCTCTAAGGAAGACTAAGGGATGGGGGTGTCCTACGTGCTCTAAGTGATGCAATGATATCTACGATCTCCACAAGCGAGACAACCGACCGGCGCGTCGTCACGGCGCTCCTGAGGAGTGCGCCGAGTAGGATGGAGCGGGAGTCCTCCCAAATCCGTCGATGCGGGGAGAGAGCAGCCTCGGGTCGTCGGGGCAGCTCGATCGTCAACCCGGCGGCCGGGACCACGATCCCAATCCCGTGCCCTAACGTCACTCAACCTAACTATGCCCGAGGGGCGGTGGGAGACAAATGCGGGGAAATGCTGAAAGGAAATATAGACTTCAAAGTAAAGAGAGGGGACGAGTGCCTAACTGCGGGCGCGAGCCCGGTCGGTCGGGGCGAGGGAGGTCGTCGAACGTCGGCAGCGACGTCGGACGACGGGCGAGTCGGCGAGGGAACACGAGGCGATCGGCGCGGAGCGGGCGATGAGGATCGCGGCGAGTAGAACGGGCCGCGGCGTCGCGGGGAGGGCTGGAGGCGGCGTCGAGATCCGGTCGGAGGCGATGCAGGCCGGTTCGATGGGCCGGGCGGTCTGGGCGGTCCCAGTGGGCTGGGGCGAGTGCAGGCCGGTTCAATGGGCTGGGGCCGGTGCAGGCGGTTCAATGGGCACAGGGGCGGTGCAGGCCGGCTCTGGGCGTCTCTGGGCTGGGCCAGGACCGGTCTGGGCCGGTCCCGAGCGGGTTGGACCGGGCGTGGCTGGCCGGTCGGCCCGAGCGGCCTGGATTCGGCCGGAGTCGGCTCGGGGTGGCCCGGCCTAGGCCCTGGATCGAGCTTGGGGCGGCCGGTCGCGGTCCCTCCTGGTCACGGCCAGTCCGGGCCAGGACCCGGGTGACTCGGCCGGCAGGAGTTGAGTGAGGCGTTCCCGCTGAGTTGACTCGGCGGGGAATCGTCAAGCGTTTCTAGGAGCTTGGGACTGTGGCGATCGTGGCGGCGCGCGCGTGGAGGGCGCGCGGATTCGGCGAGAAGGGGGCATCTCACGGCGGCGGATCGATGGAAGGAGGCGGGGCGGCGGTCCTCGAGTCGGGGGACGGGCTCGGAGCCGTCGGGAGTAGCGGGTGGCGGTCGGGACAGCGCGCAGGATGGTCGGGAAGATGAATACGGGAAGCGTCGGGAGGCGATAGCGTCTGCGGCGGGCGAGCGTCGTCGGCGATGGAAAGGAGGGAGGCGGCCGCAAGGAGCAAGGCGAAGGGTTACGGGGAGGTCGACGTGAAGAGGGGCGTTCGGACCTTGAAGATCGCCGGAGATGTTGGTGGAGGAGGAGATTGAGGACGGGGGGACGGTGAGGGTGCAGGGGCGGAACTCGGGAAGGGAGGAAGGTCGGAGGTGGCGGCTGGAGGATCGTCGGAGATGGAGGAGGAGGATGAGTGGAGGTCCGTGGAGGGGTTGATCGGAGGGATGGTGGTGCTGCGTTCCGGCGGCGGCGGTGGCGGCGGCTGTGGCCGCGGCGACGGCGGCGGCGTGCCAATCGGAGGGCAGCACGTTGGTAACTAGTGACCAAGGCAAGGGAGGCGGCGGTCTCGGCGGCGGGCACGGCGCAGCGGCACGAAGGGTGCGGCGGCGGTGGCGGCGGCGGAGGCGGCGGTTGGTCTCCTTCCTTGATCTTCCTTGAGCAGCCACTTGAGAGAGGAATACTCTTTTCTTCAAATGACGGCTAGGGTTTGTGGGGGGTCCCTTCCCCTCTTATAGAGCCCTTGATGGGCCTAGAGAGGGAAAAGGGGCCCATGAGAGCCCACAGCCCACACCCATACTCATAGAAATAAAATAAGGGTTCACAAAAGACAAAGGGCCTTAGGCTAGGGTCCCAGAAACGAGAGGGAAGCCCACCGGCGGCCTAAAGAGAGAAAGACATGCAAAGGCCCGCTTAAACACGTGCGGGCTAAATAAAAGACATAATAAAAGAGAAAACGGGAAAGATAGCTCTGACGCGCGAGCTCGTGGCGAGAAGAGGGTCTCACTTGGTGTAGTGAAACTCGGGATCCTTCGTCTTCGCCTGTCGAGGGGGCTGGACGCGCGTAGGTGTCGGCTCCACCGGCGCCGTAGTGTCGTGCCTTGGTGGCGACGGGGGTCGTACGCCACCAGATGAACTTGGAATTCGACGAATTTGATATCTACGGAAAGCTGATGAAAAGAGAAATATAATGAAAGCAAAATCAAGTGATTTGGAATTATAATTAGAGAGATATCCTATTTTCAAAATCATAAAAATTTTAGACTAAAATTTGAGAAAATTAAAGAACACTACGAACTAATTTGCGAAATTAAAGTTCTAAATCTAATTAAAACTCAAATTATCACCTGATAATCAATTGAATTTCACTACTAACCCCATTACCGCAAGAATGGGGCTTCAATTCCCTCGGATTGAAGCGAATTTGGCTTGATTTCTTCCTCGCGGACGTTCGGTGTTCAAGGGGAAAATCCGATGAGGTCCGATGAAATTCGCGATCAATCCCGCTCTGATTTCGGTCAAAATCGAGTCTAAACGCGGGGGAATCACGAAGAACTTAAGATTTTGCTCCAAATTTGCTTAATTGCTTCACAAATCAATCAAAAGTTAAGAAGAAAAGAAGAGAACACGTTGGTTTTAAAGGGAATTTTTGCCCGAAAATCGTGGCCGTTTGATCTGGTGGAAGTGATGGCCATGATCGCACGACGATCGTGGCCCATCACTTAAAGGTAATCGTGGTGCGATCGCACCAAGAGTGAGCCATGATCGCGGTTCAATCGAGCCACGATCGCGTGGCGATCAAGTCAGGATCGCGTAGAAATGTTCAGCGACAAACTCCAGCCGTCCGATCTGCTCCAGGTTAATTGGACGATCGCGATCGCATGTGGAAGCTAAGCCATGATCGTAAGCTGCAACGCATCGCCGTCGTCTGATCTTCCTCGCTTGTTAAGATGACTCCACGTCATTTGCTTGTGTCACCCATATGATGGGGATCGGATGCTCCGGAAGCGTCCACGTGTCGCCAAGTAAGTCGCTGATCGTACCCACTTACTCCTCATTTTGAGCACGTGCTTGTGATGGAGATCGGGTGGACTCTGGTCCACTCGATCGAGGCGCCTTTCATGATGCGATTTGCATCGAACGCACGCAACGCCTCCACGTCACGTGCATTTCAAATCAACAAGGGACATAGTCCCACACGGAGAAAAACATGGCGATTCGCGCATATCAAAGGTAGAGGGGCGGTAAGCGATTGCGTTACCGCCCCAATAATCTTACTAGAGCCCACTAACCCGTGGGCCCTTCACCTGCCAACCCCCCTGCCACGTGGCGCCCCACACGGGCGTCCGCGTGGCCTCCTGCCACGTGTCCGCGCCACTTGCGCCTCTCATGGGCCATGCGTGGCCCTGCCACGTGGCCTCAATGCCACGTCGCATCCGCGCTGGTCCCACGCGCCACCTCATCATTCGTGCCATGTCATCAGCGGGGTCTGTGGAATAAAAAAACCCCCTTTTTCGCAATTTTAATAAGAAAAATTAATAAAAATTAATTTAAAAATCAGATAAAAATCAGAAAAAGGGCATAAACTTCATAAATTCATAACTTTAAATATACAACTCCTTTTTAATGCAAATTTTCTCCATTGTGTCACAATTTTCTTCCTTTTTAGCATCATGCCATCTAAAATATAATTAAAAAAAGAAAATGAGAAGGATTAAGAATAATATCAAGTCTTTCATTAGAAATTCCTTCTTTAAATAATCAAATCATTATTTCCTTGGAATTAATTCATGAAATCATCTCCTAAAGTGAAAGTGCATCAAGGAAAATATGTAATTCATATTATTTTAATCTTACAAAAAGATTAATCATCAATCAAGCATATAATTATCCCTAATTTATGCATAAATATGAACTTTAGTAGAATGCCATTCCAATGGAGAAAATTCATAAAATTAAGATAACATGCATCATAATTACATAAAATAAGCATGAATATGAGTGAAATAAGATAAGAATTTAAGTTTTTAATGCATGTTATCTTAATTTTATGTTATCAAAGAAAGAGATAAGATAATTCAGAATTAGAAATTTTCAAGGCTTTTTATGCAACTTAATTGAAAACAACATTACTCATTTCATGGTGTTCATCCTACCCATGTGTCGTCCTTAGTAGACATGTAGCTTATTCTCCCGAAGAGGTTTTGGTATCTCTATGGATCAGGGAGCTTCACTATGTCAATAATAGTAGTGCCAACAAAGGATGATACAAGCTACGACTTTCTGTGGAAAGCGGAAGGATGTGCGTGCAAGGAGTCATTAACTCAAGATTTAGAAAAAAGAATGAGTGGATGAGAAGTATGAGCTTGAGTAAATCCTAAGTTTGGATTTTATGGTTCCCCAAAGGAATACCTAGATCCATAAGTCCATCGACTCTACCATCTCCTCAACATAACACTCAAGGTTGCTCTTCCCACAACTTTCTAAAAAAGTGGAGATGTTAATGTACTCTATGCTTTACTATTTCATGTGGTTTTGGAAAGATCATGTTGCTGTTCACATGTTAAAAAAAATTAGATCATGCATAGAATACTAAATGAAGGAATGCAAAAAATTTTAAAAATTTTAAGTTTTCTAGAAAACTCCCCCCCATGCTCATTCCTTTTATTGTCCTCAATAAAAAATCAGCATGCTCATGGAAAAGTGATGACAATCATTATGCATGGCAGGCAACATCAGTAAAAAGCGAAGGAAACAAAGGGGAGCAAAGAAAAACTTAGCGGGAATTTGCAGCGGTTGCATTCTTCTCTTCCTTTTTGGAAGAAAAACCTATGTCCATTTACCTTGAAAGAATTTTTGCTCTTGGGGTCTAAGATCAAGACCGATCCATTGTCATACACTTCAAAGATCTCATATGGACCATCCCACCTTGAGCGCAATTTCCCTGGAAAGAGTTTAAGATGAGAATTATAAAGCCATACCTTGTCATGAACATGAAAAGTTTTCCTATTAATGTGCTTATCATGAAAGGCTTTATTTTTGGCTTTACAGATCTCGACATTTTGATACGACTCATTCCGTAGTTCTTGGAGCTCTTGAATTTGTAAAAGTCTTTATTTTTCAGCTTGATCAAGAGATAGATTGAGCTTTTTAATGGCCCCATATGCTCTATGCTCTAACTCGACAGGGAGGTGGCAAGGTTTGCCATAAATGAGCCTAAAAGGAGACATCCCAATGGGTGTCTTGAATGCGGTGCGGTAGGCCCATAAAGCATCAGGTAGCTTCGCTGCCCAATCTCTTCCATCCGTGCGAATGATATTTTTCAAGATGTTCTTGACTTCTCTATTGCTGACTTCTACTTGGCCATTCGCTTGGGGGTGATACGAGGTCGTGACGCGATGGTGAACTCCATATTTCTTAAGTAAATTCCTGAAATGAGTGTGACTAAAATGAAATCCACCATCACTAATAATAGTTGTAGGACAACCAAATCGAGAAAAGATATTGTTAACAATAAACTTATTAACCACTCGATGATCGTTTTTCCTTGTCGGTATCGCCTCGACCCATTTGGACACATAGTCCACCGCTACATGTACTCTTTTCCCTCCGACGGTGGAAATGGTCCCATAAAGTTAATCCCCCAAAGGTCAAAAATTTCTACCTCAAGAATGGTTTGCAAGGGCATTTCATCTCGCTTTGAGATGTTCATTGTGGATTGGCACTTTAGACACTCCTTGCAATACTTGATCGCATCCTTGAATAGAGTTGGCCAATAGAAGCCACATTGTAGCACTTTCGCTCTCATTTTTCTCGACGCAAAATGTCCTCCACATAAAGATGAGGGACACATCGATAGAATATGCTCTTGTTCCTCCTCCGGAATGCATCGCCGAATAATCTGATCAGCCCCTACATGGAACAATTGGGGTTCTTCCAAAAAATAATATCTAACATCATAGGAAAATTTCTTCTTTTGATGCATGTTCCAATAATCGGGGACAGATTTTGTGACTAAGTAATTAACAATATGCGCAAACCAAGGTACCTTAGTCGCAACGGCGAGGAGCTGCTCATCAGGGAATGTGTCAAAAATCTCACCTAAAGATGTGGTATGAAGTCGAGAAAGATGATCAGCCACTGAGTTCTCACTTCCCTTCTTGTCCTTGATCGCCAAATCAAATTCTTTAAGAAGAAGAAGAACCCATCTAATCAGTCACGGTTTAGCCTCTTTCTTGGACAGCAAGTACTTCAATGCGGCATGATCCGTGTAGACAATGATCTTGCTGCCCAAGATGTACGGCCTAAACTTCTCCAAAGCAAAGACAACTGCTAACAACTCCTTTTCCGCAGTCGTGTAATTAAGTTGAGCGTCGGCTAGCGTCTTGCTTGCGTAACATATGGCAGTCGGCTTTTTGTCGATTCGTTGCCCCAAAACCGCGCCCACTGCAAAATCAGAAGCGTCACACATAATCTCCAAAGGTAAGTCTCAATTAGGACTTTTTAAAATAGGCGCTTCAACTAAAGCTTGCTTCAACTGCATAAAGGCGTGCTTCCCCTCTTCCTCAATGATAAAGTCTTTTTCCTTGCATAGAAGAGAAGTCAATGGTTTTGAAACCTTTGCAAAATCTTGAATAAAACGACGATAAAAGCCGACATGTCTTAGGAAAATTCTAAGTTCCCTTATCGACTTAGGGAGTGCAAGGTCTTGGATTACCACAACCTTGGCCTTGTCCACTTCCAAACCTTTGCTTGAGACTAAATGCCCAAGCACTATACCTTCTCTCACCATAAAGTGGGACTTCTCCCAACTAAGGACTAAACGTTTCTTAACGCAAACGTCGAGGATTTGGGTTAAGTGCTCTAAGGACGCATCGAAACTCGGCCCAAAAATTGAAAAGTCATCCATGAAGACCTCCATGCTCTCTCCTATAAAATCGCAGAAGATGGCCATCATGCACCTTTGGAAAGTGGCAGGAGCGTTACATAATCCAAATGGCATGCGCTGAAATGCATATGTGCCAAATGGACATGTAAACGTCGTCTTCTCCTGATCATCGGGATGTATCGCTAACTGATTATACCCAGAGTAGCCGGCTAGGAAGCAATACAATCCTTGACCTGAAAGCTTGTGAAGAATTTTGTCAATAAATGGCAAGGGGAAGTGGTCCTTTTTCATCGCTGCGTTAAGCTTCCGATAGTCGATGCATACTCTCCACTTTGTCGGAAGACGCGTCTAAAGTTCTTTGCCCTTGTCATTTGTCATCACGGTGATCCCCACCTTCTTGGGGACAACATGCACCGGACTGACCCATGGACTGTCAGAGATGGGATATATGATACCTGGATTAAGCCATTTAAGGATTTCATCCTTAACGGCATCCCATACCTTAGGGTTTAGCCATATTTGTGCTTCTCTAGAAGGACGAGAGTCCTCCTCTAAGAAAATACGATGCGTGCACAAAGAGGGATCAATTCCCTTAAGGTCCAACAAATTCCATCCGATTACTTCCTTCCGTCCTCGCAAGACCGCCAATAATCTCTCCTCTTGGTCTTGATCTAGCTGCGAGGATATAATAACGAGGTTAGCACAATGATGATCAAGAAAAGCATATTTTAGCGTAGAAGGTAGAAATTTTAGCTCGGGTGCCGTCTTGCCGGAGGGAAATGGATCATCCTCGAGCTCCTCGAAGCTCATGTCCTCAATAGCCGCCATTGTCTCCTCAATGCAACTCAAGATCTCCAGATCCTCGTAAATATCGACGGCGCCTACCTCATCAGACTCATGTGAAGGATGTCGCATCAACTTGTTGATGATCACCTTCATTGTGCTATCTCCAACCTGAAATATAACTTCCCCTTTCCCCAATCCGTGATCACTTTCGCGGTAGCTAAAAATGGTCTCCCTAATATGATGGGAGAGTCGGTGAAGTCCTTCGTGGATTTCATATCCACGATAATGAAGTCTACCAGAAAGTAGCAATTTTCAACCTTAACTATCACATCCTCCACCACGCCGTGAGGTAGTCTCACGGATCCATCCGCTAAGCTCAACTCGATAAATAAAGACTGCAACTCACCAAGTGGACAAATGCTGGATGACATCTACTAAAGGGATGGTGATAGTAACCTGTCTAAAAGCCTCTAATAATGTATCATCACTATCACTCGTAGAGACTCTAGGCCGGCTCAAGAGCTGAGGATATGGCACTGGAGGTTTGTAAACCTCAGGATTGGGCTCTACCCTACTCTCCTCGTCGGGTGCCTCCTCATCCTCGGAGTCCTCCTCCGGAATAATAGTGGGAGATGGACGGTCGTCCCTCTCCTCAAGCGGGTCCTTGCGGCGCTTGTGGTCCGTAAGAGGATCCGCTAAGACCTTGACGCTACGTAGTCCCGATATGGCATGTGCCTCCTCCGATGCACTATTAATGCGAACTTCGTTCACATTGTGGGTGCGGCTCGACGATGCTTGACCTACATTCCTAGGATTTGCGAAAGATTGGGAAAGGTAATTGATCTATAAATTCAACTCGCTTACCCTTTCTTTGCTCGGTAGAAGCATCGGAGCATTGGGCTTTAGCCCCTTCGACTCGGTCGAGTCGGTCGCTAACCTCATTTAGTTTACTCATAATTTGTGCAAATGCACTCATGACAGGATCAACTAAAGGTGCTGGAGGTGGGACTGCTGGTGGCGGTGTGACCACTCAGGGAAGACCGGGGGCAAAAGATGTCGGCCTTGGGTTCCCCATATGCTGCGGCACAGATCCATAGGGCTGATGATATGGAGTATGCTGCCCGTTCCGCTGTTGCGCATAAGTAGGATTATGTAAACTAGAATAAGCCTGATTCGGGTAGTTTGACCTACCCGCCTGGCTCAAACCCGGGTATGTAGTAGGGTTTGGCTAGAATGGAAACTGATCCTTGATTGCCATCATGGGGCAATCCAGCTCGACGTGCTCAAAACTAGAGCAATGCGAACACGGAGAGACATCGACATGTGAAACTGGCGCGAGGCCATCAGAACCCGGTCGGATCTTAAGCGAATCCATGATCAAGTTTGTGCCTCGGTCAATTTCTCAATCGTATCTAAAAGCATACCTGTCTCTGCCACCTTCACATCTAACATCCCTCCCTTCGCGGGAGCGCTCCGTCCTCCGAAGGATTTTGATGCCGGACCGAGGGATGAGCTCGGCCTGACGCTAAGATTACTTATGGGGGAACTAGGGCAGGGATGGCCTACGGTGTCTAAAGGATATGATGATGGCTAGACGTCCTACTCAAGCAATCAACCTTCCCGGCACGTCTTCACAGAGTTCCTGGGATGCTCCGAGTAGGATGGGTCGGGAGTCCTTCCGGGCTCGTCGATGCAGGGGAGAAAGCAACCTCGAGTTGTCGGTGGGAGCTCGATCGTCAACCCGGCGGCCGGTTCCACGATGCCAATCCCGTAACCAAAACTCACTCAACCTAACTAGGCCCGATGACGGTAGAAACAAGTGCGGAAAGTACTGAAAGAGATAATTGGTGGCGTACGACCCCCGTCGCCACCAAGGCATGACACTACGGCGCCGGAGGAGCCGACACCCACGCGCGTCCAGCCCCCTCGACAGGCGAAGACGAAGGATGCCGACTTTCACTACACTAAGTGAGGACTTCATCTCGCCACCATAGACTTCATCAGGGCTCGCGCGCATGTGATTTATCGTTCTATCCTTTCCTTTTATTTCGCACTTTTGTAGCCCGCACGTGTTTAAGCGGGCCTTTGCATATCTTCCTCTCTCTCTTTTAGGTCTTGGGGGTGGGTTCCCTTCGTTTCGGGGCCCTAGCCTAAGGCCCTTTCCCTTTGTGAACCTTATTTCTTTTCTATGAGCATGGGTGTGGGTTGTGGGCCTCAAGTGGGCCCTTTCCTCTCTTGGCCCACCATGGGCTCTATAAGAGGGGAAGGGACCCCCCCACAAACCCTAGCCGTCATTTGAGAAAAGAAGAATCTCCCTCACTTCCGACCAGTGCCAACCGTCCACCCGCGCTGCCCCGCTGACTCGCCTCAGCGTCCGTTGCCATTGCCGCGCTCGACGACCTCCCCCACCCCGACCGACCGGGCTCGCGCCCCGCAGGTTAGGCACACATCCCCTCCCCTTTATTTTGAAGCGCAATATCTCTTTCAGTACTTTCCGCACTTGTCTCTACTGTCATCGAGCCTAGTTAGGTTGAGCGAGTTTCGGGCACGGGATTGGGATCGTGGATCCGCCGCCGGGTTGGCGATCGAGCTCCCACCGACGACTCGAGGTCGCTCTCTCTCCCGCCACGACGAGCTCGGGAGGATTCCCGACCCCTCCTACTCGGCGCACCCCAGGAACTCCGAGACGACGTGTTGGGAAGGTTGACTGCTTGAGGAGTACATCGAGGCATCACCGCATCATCTAGATACCATAGGCCATACCCCTTCCATAGTTCCCCATATCATCCTTAGCGTCAGACCGAGCTCACCCTTCGGTCCGACATCAATAATGCTTCAAATTAAAGAGGGGGGGGGGATGTGTGCCTAACCTGCGGGGCGCGAGCCCGGTCGGTCGTGGCGAGGGAGGTGGTTCGGACGCGGCAACGGCGGTTGATGGAGGGGCGAGTCAGCGTGGATGGAGCGGAAGAGCAGACGGTCACGACCAAGGGGCGTAGGCGGGGTGGATGGGCGTCGACCCTGGGGCGGACGACAGCCGGATGGCGATCCTCGACGGCGGCTTGGGCGACCGTGGACAGCAGCGGGTCGAAGGAGGCGTTGAGCGGCGATGTCGGCGGAGCAGGGCGGAAGGAGATCTGGGCAGATCGGGGAGTAGAGGCGATTTGGGCGTCGATCTGGGCGGCGTCCCGGTGGTGACAGCGTAAACAGGCGAGACGACGAGTGGAGGCGATGGAGGCGGTGGCGGCGGCGGATCGAGGCGTCGTTGCGGCGGACTGGGTCAGCGGCTACTGAAGGGCGCGCGGCGCGACCGGCGCGATGGCGGCGGCGCGAGGGCGCGGCGGCGATGGACGCGGCGGCAGCTGAAGCGGTGGGTCGCGGCGCGGCGAGCTGGCGCGGCGGCTGCTGGGCGCTGCGACGGCGGCGATCGGGCGCAACGGCAGCGCGGGCGATAGGGGCGGCGAGGCGCTAGGCGCGGCGGCGGATCGCGGCGGCGGCTGTAGCAGCTGGGCGCGGCGGTGGCAGGGCGCAGCAGGGGCGGCGGCGGGTCGATACGGGGTCAGGGCAAGGGGTGGCGGCGGAGGTGGCGGCGGCAGCGGCGGCACGGGTGGTGCGGCGGCGGCGGCGGCGACGTCGGCGGTTGGACCCCTTCCCTCACCTTCCTTGAGCAGCCACTCGAGAGGAAACTCCTTTTTTCTCAAATGACGGCTAGGGTTTGTGGGGGGGTCCCTTCCCGTCTTATAGAGCCCATGGTGGGCCAAGAGAGGAAAGGGCCCACTTGATGCCCACAACCCACACCCATGCTCATAGAAAGGAAATAAGGTTCACAAAGGGAAAGGGCCTTAGGCTGGGGTCCCGAAACGAAGGGAACCCACCCCCAAGGCCTAAAAGAGAGAGAAGAAGATATGCAAAGGCCCGCTTAAACACGTGCGGGCTACAAAAGTGCGAAATAATGGAAAGGGTAGAACGATAAATCCCCGCGCGCGCGAGCCTGATGAAGTCTGTGGTGGCGAGATGAAGTCCTCACTTAGTGTAGTGAAAGTCGGCATCCTTCGTCTTCGCCTGTCGAGGGGGCTGGACGCGCGTGGGTATCGGCTCCTCCGGCGCCGTAGTGTCATGCCTTGGTGGCGACGGGGGTCATACGCCACCAGATTTAGCCGCATGATGATGGCTATTATCCGCCACCAACTCGATCAACTTGAGGGCTTCATCCTCATATTTGCTCATGAATGTGCCTCCACTCGCGGCATCGAGCAAATATCTGTCAGGTGCACCTAAACCATCATAAAAAATCTGAGTAATCTCATGTTAAGGTATACCATGATGTGGGCACTGTCTCAAGAGATCTCTAAGTCTCTCCCATGCCTCACAGAAAACCTCACCTGACCCTTGTGAGAACTTGCGTATGGCGTGTCTCACGACACAAGTCTTACCTACCGAGTAGTACTTACGCAAAAATGCGTCTTCCATATCTCTCCATAAATCAAACTCGGGGCCCAAGGTGAAAAACCACTCATTTGCCCTTTCCTTAAGCGTAAAGGGGAAGATGTGCAAGTTGGCCGTCTCGGAGGGGACATTATGGAATTGGTTGAATTCGCACACCTGGCTGAACTCATCTACATGTTGATACGGGTCCTCCGATGGTAGTCCATGAAAAGTGGGCAAAAGGCCAAGAATATATGAGTCAATTTTAAAATCCACACCTCGTTGAAGAGGCGCATTGACTCGCGTAGTCTGCCTTTGGACGACCGGTCTTGCATAATCGCTAAGACCTCGTCTCACAATCTCGATATGAAGAAGGGTGTCTATCGGCTTTCCTTGCCCTGGTGTGGCGATGGCTGGAAGGGAATCACTAGAGGCCTTTGATGGAGCTCTAGATGTGTCAAATAGGTCGTCATAAAGGGGATTATTCCTTGTATGCCTCGTGGGTCGCTGATTATGCTGACCTTGTCATCCTCCTCGATTCCTATGATTCTTATTCATATCTAAATCAAAAAGATCACAGAAAAACATATATATTTTATAAGAAAGTCAGAAAAAGAGTTAGATGAAAATGTGATGTCTGAAAGAAAATGCTTCACTCTACTCCACCAAAAGGTAAATCAAGCTACACACTCTCAAAAATCACACCACTAAAGATAATAATACTGATAAGTCACTGATAATAGGGAATAAATCTGAGATATATCGTTTCCTCGTCTCGAATGAGTGAAAAACACCAAGTAGACTACCAAATTTGCACCAAAATGTCAAATAATGGGCAAAAAATAGGGAATCTTACCTCGCTATACCTTTTCCACCACTGAGAGGGTCTGATGAATTCTTTGCAGGTCAGTAAACAACAGAAAACAAAAACCTAAATATAACCTCGAAATCAAGCAATCAAATCAATAACGCATGCTCCCCGGCAACGGCGCCATTTTGACAAAGATTTTTAGTGCGGTCGTTCAAACACACAAACGTCGGTCAAACAAAATTTATAAATCCGAACTCACAAATATAAAGATATAAAATCAAGTAATGTGTAAGTATCGGGTCGATCAACAGAGAGCAAGGTTGACTTTAATTGCAGAGTTGACTTGGTCAAACTTAGGTTTAAAAGAGGTTTTAAAGAAGTAAAAATAAGATATGATGAATAGAAATGGTGTAAATATACTAAATAAGAAACTTTAAGATTTGAACTCTCTGATTTGATAGAGAAAAACCAAAAATCAAAGTCAAGGCGTTGACTTTGACCAGCAGTCGGTGTTCAATAAAATCAGAGAAACAAAAGGTGGTCGAAGATTACGAAAAGTATACATTCAGAAACAAGAGAGAAAATGGAATTTATTGATATAAAATTGGTGATTTTTCGAGAAAAAATGGATTTATTATGAATTATTGAAAATCAAAGATCAAAAATCTCCGAAATGAAAAACCTCAAAAGAAATCTTCAAATTGACCCGTCAAATGATATCCAAATCTTGCAATTTATATATCAATGGAAAACTAAGAGAGGATTCTAAAGAGACCAAAATAACTGAATTCTGATTTGTATTTCGAAAGTAATTGACCCCGAAAGTCAACGTTCAAATTATGATGAAAAATGAACAGTGCTTGATCAAACGTCAAATTGAAGAGTCAAATGAACTCGGAATTCGACAAATTTTCTATCCACAAAAAGCTGATGAAAAGAGAAATATAATGAAATCAAAATCTAGTGATTTGGAATTATAATTAGAGAGATATCCTATTTTCAAAATTAGAAAAATTTTAGACTTAAACTTGGTTAAATTGAAGAACACTACGAACTAATTTGCAATATTAAAGTTCTAAATCTAATTAAAACTCAAATTATCACCTGATAATCGATCAAATCTCAGTACTAACCCGATTATTGCAAGAATGGGCCTTCAATTCCCTTGGATTGAAGCAAATTTGGCTTGATTTCTTCCTCGCAGACGTTCGGAGTTCAAGGGGAAAATCCGATGAAATCGGATGAAATTCGTGATCAATCCCGCTCTGATTTTGGTCAAAATCAAGTCTAAACGCGAGGGAATCACGAAGAACTTAAGATTTTGCTCCAAATTTGCTGAATTGCTTCACGAATCAATTAAAAGTTAAGAAGAAATGAAGAGAATACATCGGTTTTAAAGGGAATTTTTGCCCAAAAATCATGGCCGTTTGATCCCGTGGAAGTGATGGCCACGATCGCACGATGATCGTGGCCCATCACTTAGAGGTAATCGTGGCACGATTGCACCAAGAGTGAGCCACGATCGCGGTTGAATCAAGCCACGATCGCGTGGTGATCGAGCCGGGATCGCGTAGAAATCTTTCGCGACAAACTCCAGCCATCCGATCTGCTCCAGGTTAATTAGACGATCGCGATCGCACGTGGAAGCTAAGCCATGATCGTGAGCCGCAACGCATCGCCGCCGTCTGATCTTCCTCGGTTGTTAAGATGACTCCACGTCATTCGCTTGCGTCGCCTGTCTAATGGAGATCGGATGCTCCCGAAGTGTCCACGGGTCGCTAGATAAGTCACTGACCGCAACCACCTACTCCTCATTTTAAGCACATGCTTGTGATGGAGATCGGGTGGACTCCAGCTTGCTCGATCAACGCGCCTTGCTTGATGCGATTTGCATTCAACACACACAACGCGTCCACGTCACCTGCATTTCAAATCAACATGGGACATAGTCCCACACGGAGAAAAACATTGCAATTCGCGTGTATAAAATGTTAGAGGGGCGATAGCGATTGCATTACCGCCCCAATAATCTTATCAGGGCCCACTAACCAGTGGGCCCTTCACCTGCCAACCCCCCTGCCATGTGGTGCCCCACACGGGCGTCCGTGTGGACCCACATGGCCTCCTACCATGTGTCCGCGCCACTTGCACCTTGCGTGGGCCATACGTGGCCTCACTGCCACGTTGCATCCGCGCAAGTCCTGCGCGCCACGTCAGCTCCGCGCACCACATCATCGTCTGTGCCACGTCATCCGCGGGGTCTGTGGAATTAAGAAAACCCCCCTTTTTCGCGATTTTAATAAGAAAAATTAATAAAAATTAATTTAAAAATCAGATAAAAATCAGAAAAAGGGCATAAACTTCATAAATTCATAACTTTAAATATACAACTGTTTTTTAATCCAAATTTTCTCCATTGTGTCACAATTTTCTTCCTTTTTAGCATCATGCCATCTAAAATATAATTAAAAACAAGTAAATGAGAAGTATTGAGAATAATATCAAGTCTTTCATTAGAAATTCCTTCTTTAAATAATCAAATCATTATTTCCTTGGAATTAATTCTTAAAATCATCTCCTAAAGTGAAAGTACATCACGGAAAATATGTAATTCATATTATTTTAATCTTGCAAAAAGATTAATCATCAATCAAGCATATAACTATCCCTAATTTATGCATAAATATGAACTTTAGTAGAATGGCATTCGAATGGAGAAAATTCATAAAATTAAGATAACATACATCATAATTACATAAAATAAGCATGAATATGAATGAAATAAGATAAGAATTTAAGTTTTAAATGCATGTTATCAACGCGCACACGTGTCATGCACACACACATGTCACACACACACACGTGTGTCACGCACACACGTCACACGTGCGTGTACACGTGTCACGCGGACACACGTCCACGCGTCGCCACGTGGCGTCACCCTGCCACGTCAGCACGTGGTATTAAAAAAATTTTCTTCTTCTTTTTTAATTATTTAAAAACTGAAAATAGAGTTAAATAAATTCAGAAAAATTCTAGAAAATTTCAAAAAATTTAAAAATTCATAACTTTTGAAGTACAACTCCAAATTAATTCAATTTTTTTTAGATCAGAAATTGAATTATCTATCATTATAAAAAGTCAATATATTAAAATAGCAAGAGAATAAATTTTAATTTAAGAAGTACACTCATGCATCTTATAAAATAAATTTAGAAAAATAGATGAGTGTAAATAAAAATCTTTTCTCTTATCATTTAATCATGAAAATATACTTATGATCTCAAATATAAATAAGATTAGAATTATATTGTTTAATTACACATAATTATCCATAAAATGATATATTTTTTGATCATAACATGAAATTATATAAAATGATAGAAATGTATTTAAAATATGATAGCATGCGTACAAATAGAGTATTTAATGCTTTAAATTGTATTAATAATCATGTAAATTCATGTACAAATTGCATGTTATCAACTGTTGAGGAGGGGAGAGAAAGCTAATCAATGGTCCAAATTGAAAACTTCATATGGGACAATCCTGATGAAGTTCATAGCTGAAATTTTGTGGGCATGAATAAATTTTATGATCTACGTCCTAATGTTGGCTGCTTACAAGTCTAAGCCAAAAAGTGAGGCTTTGAATGTTTTTTATGAATACTTTTAGCATTGGCTAGGTAGAAAGAAATAGGGCACCGATTGATCGTTCATTGTGTACCAAATATCATTTTTAGTGAGTTTTTGCACTTGTCTACTCGTTCCTCATTTTGGATGCTAAGTCTCTAAGTCTAGGTGTTTCTACACTTGTCTACTCTTAAAGGAGTGTTTTATCGAGGGCATCGCTGGAGTAAGTTTTGGTTGTGTACCCTTAGATCATGGTTTATTCTTTTTTATCTTTTCCATTTTATCAATCTTTTCATATGAAATTTCATATTTTAAAATCATAAATCACATTTCCACCATCAAATCAAAGATTTTAGATCTTCGAAAGGAGTTCGAAAGCGTTTGATCAATTCATTGCATTTTTTGCATACATCTCTCTCTTTTTCATCTATCGTTTCACTTTGTAAATCTTTTCATATTCCTCTCTATGGATTCAATGTCGACTCACCACTATTCTAAATTTTAAGAGCAAATTTAAATATTTAGATATAATTTTGATACGTAAACTTGTGCTTTCTATGATCATGATTTAATGCATATCACATCTGATAACATGCAATTTCATGCATTAATATGATACATTTTATGCACTTTTCATTATAATATAATCAGAAATGCATGTTATCATGATTTAAAGTGAATAAAATGATAATTCTTATGTTATGGAGAATATTGATAATTTCTCATAAATTATAGTATTTTATGCGCATTTTATGATATTGATTTATCAAGAATAATGATTTTATGATATTATGAGCATATTATTTTTTGGATTTTATAGAATTTTTAATAAATTTTAGAAATTAAAATTGTAATGAAAATTTCTCTCTCCCTCTCATTCTCTCTAGGCATGGTCGTTCTGTTTGCATTGTGTGAATGTGTGCAATTTGTGTGTTCTGTTCTCTTTTGAGAACAAAACATTTTCAAATTTGCACAGAGAACCACACACACCCCTGTGCGGTTCGTCATGTGCGAATTTGTGTTAATTTTGCACGAATTCTCTCTTCTTCCCTTCTTCACTTTGACCGCGATCTTGCTGGAATCGAAGGTGCATTGACCGATCTTGCCCGAGTACGGGTAAGCGCTCTCTTCCTCCAAGCCGCCCAGTTTGATCAGGTATTTGTACGCGTTGGTCATCAGCCCTCCGCTGCAGCCGTTGTTGCACGCATCTTTCTCCACTTCGTTGCACTTCATGCAAATAAGCACCACTCATTTCAGAGAGATTTAGAGAGAGATAAAGAGAGATATCCGGAGAAGGATAGAATGAGAGAGACCGTGTGGTTTCAGTCAACAAGCTGCTGCTTATTGAGAGTGAGGAGCTTTCTAGTTGCAACAAAGTTGTCTCCTTCAACAACAGTAGTGGTGCTGAAAGCCCAACACGAACCGCACACGCCCTGCTATAAATACTCTTAACAATTCTAATCTTCCTAATAAGAAGAATTTCGTCTATACCTGCATCTTGACTTTCCTAACGGCCCCACTCTCGTGCCCGTCAAAGTTCAAAGGAAGACCCTAGATGTTTAATCGTGGTCCCACCCAGTTAGATCTCCTCCCCGCTGCGCCGCCATGTTGGCGACGGTCACCGCCGCCCGTGATGGAACGAATCAATTTGGTCTTTAATTGCACACCGATTCGTGTCAACAATAAATCCAAACTTACCAATTTAATGATTTAATTATGAATTGAGGGGTATAATGGTAAATAAGGGTCGAATCCACAAGAAAATAACATATTTTCGAGAGATCTTTTAGAGTATGATCAAATCGGACGATGAATTGGTGATAGAAATTAGGGAAAATAGTAGATTTAGAAAGATAACTCAAAGATGTATCCACGGAATAAAAAGTCACTCGATTTGGATTAGTAATCGTGGAGAAATCAAAGAGCAAAGTGGAGAGAAATTTCTAAAAAATCGGAAGATCAAAAACCAAAATTAAAAACTAAATTACAATCCTAAATTACAAATTGATGATACATGATGAAAGATTAGAGGGAAAACACACATTCTAACCTGAGATAGCGATCAAAATGATCCAATTAATTGTCCGATCGAGGCTTTTCATTCCATGATTTCAAAAATGAGCATTAGTGATCAAGAGAGGAATTCTCCTTAATCAGTTGATGAAATGTCTTTTTTAGTCACTCCGTGGACGTGGAAACGAGTCTAGAAGAGATTAGAAGCAAGAGATTCAAGGATAGATGTGTATAAATAGATCAATTGAGCGAAATCCTCCAAGAATGTCTTAAAAAATCAAAGAACACCTTAATGTATAGGCGAATTGGGCGTAACCGTCCGATGGAGGCATTTAATCTTCATCAACGGTCCAGATTAAATGCGTAAGGGCAAACCGTTATGATAAAATCTCGCCTCTTGAATCGCGGCTTGACGCTCCCGATGAAGCCATGTGTTTATGCGTTATAAAACGCCTTGAAAACGCATCCGTTGGATCGCGATCTGACGCTTCTGATGCATTTTGATCGCTTAAAATCTGGACCGTTATAACTCCCATTTCAGACACATGCGCTAATGGTGATCCGGTGGACCTCGAGTCCACTACATCAACGCGCGACGATCCGTGCTCCTTTAATCCAACGCGTCGCCTTCAGCCACGTGTCCTGCGAACTTAAAAGAAGAGTAACTTAGTCCCACACGGATAAAATTAAAGAGATTCATCGGGTATATAATGTGGAGTGAATATGAGGGTTAGGTTAAATCCGAATATCAGATGCTTATATGTACTATAACCCTATATTACGAGTAAATATAAGTATGGACACGTCACATCCACGCCATGCAGGCGCTCGCGTGGATCTGCGTGGCTCTGCCACGTGGCCTTGCGTGCCACGTCGCATCCACGTGGGTCGTGCGCAAAAAATAAACCCCTTTTGTTTTTATGTTTATTGTTTTAATCGATTTAAAATAAAAAAAAATCAGAAAAATCCGAGAAAAATCCCTAAAAATTAGAAAATTCATAACTTTCAAAAGACAACTCCGAATTAATCAAGGTTTTTTTTCATTTGATCTGAAATTGAATTATCTATCATTATAAAAATTCAAATTATTTAAATAACAAGAGAATAAATTATAGTTTAAAAAATTCACTCATTTCTTCTTGAAAAATAAAACTTTCGAAAAATAATTGAGTGTGTATAAACATTTTCCCTTATTATTTATCATTAAAATCCTAATTATAATATCAAATTTAGATGGGAATAATCTATTCGAAAATATATTCTTAATTATGCATAATTATCCCTATTTTAGTGCATTTTGAGATTAGAACTTAAAATTGCATGAAATGATAGAAATGCACTCAAAGTTTGATAACACGCATGCAAATGGAATGTTTTATGCCGTAATTTGCATTAATAATCATGTATTATCATGTTTAGATTGCATTTTATCAGCCCGCCGTCACTAAGCCCATGAAGCACCTCTCGAATTTCTCTTCGTTGAGGTCAAAGAAGGCCGTGATACCGTGCACTGTGCTAGGATCAAGCGTCTGGTGCTCCGCGGCTTTGGCCAAGTTCTTGACAAAGACACCAAGTCTATGGAGATACTCCTCCCCGGAATTATACTCCTTGCCGTATTTTCTCATGAAGGAAATGAACGCCGCCTCTTCTGATGTACCCACGAACCAATTATTCTTCTAGATGCCATCTTCTTCGTTGAGCGCCTTTAGGGCGGGTGAGTTTTGTGCGAATTGTGCGAATTGTGAGAAAATATGTTCTAATTTTTGCACACAAAAAGAACATAACAAAGAACAAGGCCCTGTGCAGTTCTTTTGTGTGAATTTTCTGTTCATTTTAAAAGAACAGAACAGAACAACCATGCCTAATTCTCTCTCTCTCCCCCCCTCTATTGCAAAGGAATGAGGAGAAGAGCTCTCCTTCTCTCCTCTTTCTCATCTCCTTCTCTCGCTTTCTCTCCCCTCTTCTTCTTTTTCTTTGCCTTCTCTCTTCCTCTGCGAATGTCTCTCTCTCTCGCAATGAAAAAAAATTCTGTCTCGAGGAGAACCGGGATAAGAGGCGCGTGCCTCTCCTCTCCCTTTCACTCTCTTCTCCCTTTCTCTTCCGCTTGCGCGCGCACGCGCACGCGAACTCTCTCGCGATGCAAATAATTTCCATCGTGAGAGGAGTCCCCCAACTCATCCTCTCCTCTTTGTTCTCTCCACTTCTCTCTTCCTCTCTTCTAATCTCTCTCCCATGTTCTCTCTCGCGACGGGAATTCCATCACGCACTTCTTCTCTCTCTCTCTCCCTCTCTCTCTCTCTCTCTCGCGATGGGAATTCCATCACGTACTTCTTCTCTCTCTCTCTCTCTCTCTCTCTCGCTGTCGTCTTCTCTCTCCCGCGACACCTTCTCTCCCTCTCTCCCACGTTCTCTCTCTCTCTCTCTTGTCCCTCTCTCGCGACGCCCTCTCTTCCCCCATCTTCCTTCCTCCTTTCCTGCATCCAGGCATATGCGCGCGTAAGGGGATGGAAGAGGAAAATTCCTCCTCCATCTCTCCCGTGCTCTTCCCTCTCCTTGCGTCTCCTTGCGACAAAAATTGTTTCCATCCCAAGAAGAGGTGGGAGGAGGAAAGTCTTCCTCTCTCCCCTCTCTCTCTCCTCTCTCTCTCCTGCTCTCTCCCTCTTCATATCTTCCTCTCCCTGTTCTCTCTCTCCTTCTTTCCTTGCTTTTCCTCTTTCTCGCGCGACGGAAATTTTTCGTCGCGGTAAGCTTTTTCACGCGCCCCTCTCTTTCTCTCTCTCATTCTTTCCTCCCTTCCTCTGCCTCCACTTCTCTCTTTTTCTTTCTCTCGATCGCTTGCTCTCTATCTGGCGATCAATCTTTCTCAATCGCCACTCTCTTTTTTCTTCTTCCTTCATCTCTCTCGCGTGATGCAATTTATTTTCTATTGCACCTTTTCCTTACTCTTCTCTCTTCTTCCGCCACCCTTCTTGCTTCTCGATCAAGAGGATAGTTCTTCGTGCGCGATATTCTTTGCGATCAAGAGAAAAAAGGGAGAGGAGAAAGATTGAGAGAGATAAAAAATTTCTTTCTCTTTGCAGGTTTTGTAGGTCTGACTGACGTGTCGTTTTCATGCGTCGTTAAAACACAAAGACGATGGTCAAGTATCGGGTCGATCCACAAAGACAAGATATAATAATCAAGTATTGGGTAAGTATCGGGTCGATCCACAAAGAGCAGGGTTGACTTTAATCACAGAGTTGACTTGGTCAAACTTAGGTTTAAAAGAAGTTTTAAATAAGAGAAAATAAGATGTAAGGAATGGAAATGATATAAATAAGCTAAATAAGAAGTTTTAAGAATTCAAATCTCGGATTTGATAGAGAAAAGTCAAAAGTCAAAGTCAAAGCATTGACTTTGACTAATAGTAGATGTTCTACAAAATAAGAGAATCAAACAGAGTCAGAAGATTACAAAAATTAGATATTTATAAACTAAAGAGAAAATAGAATTTATTGATATATATTTCATAATTTTTGGATAAGAAATCGATTTATTATGATTTATTGAAAATCAACTATAAGAAAATCCCCGAAATTAACACGTCAGAGGAAATCTTCAAATTGAATGGCCAAATGAAATTCAAATCTTGCAATTTATATGTCAATGGAAAAATAAGAACCAAAGGAATCTAAAAAGACCAAAATTATCAAATTCTGACTTGTAACTCAAAAGTAATTGACCCCGAAAGTCAATATTTGACTTCTGATGAAAGATGAACAGTTCTTGGTCAAACGTCAAATTGGAGGGTCAAATGAACTCAGAATTTGATGAATTTGCTATCCACGGAATGCTGATGAAAAGAGAAATCCAATGAAACCAAAATCAAGTGATTTGGAATTATAATCAAAGAGATATTCTATTTTCAAAAGCAGCATCTTTTTGGACTAAAATTTGGGGAAAATGAAGAACACTATGAACTAATTTGCAAAATTAAACTTCTAAATCTAATAAAAACTCAAATTACCTCTTGATAATCGATCGAATCTCACTACTAACCCGATTGCCGCAAGGATGGGGCTCCAATTCTTGTGGATTGAAGCGAATTTGCTCAGATTCTTTCTCGTGGACGTTCGGAATTCAAGGGGAAAATTCGATGAAATCAAGGAGAAATTCGCGATCAATCCCGCTCCAATTGTTTCGCAATCGAGTCTAAACGCGGGGGGATCATGATGAACTAGAGATCTTCCTCGAAATTCGCTTAATTCCTTCACGAATCGATCAAAAGTTGAAGAACAAAGAAGGGAAATACATGCTTTTAAAGAGAGAATTAGGCCCGATTTTTAGGCCAATAGAGGCGGTCGTGGGAGCGGAATCAAGGCGTCGTGGAGGCGGTTTTACTTGTTGACAACATTGCTTCTGGAATGGCTTTGACTAAGCCACGATTTTGCCACGATTTCGCTGCAATTTTCGCCACGATCGCGCCACGATCGGGCCGCGATCGGGGCCTGATCGTGCGTCGATTGGGCGTCGATCCCGCTGCCGATGTTCCAGAAAACGCTTTTTGACGATCATGGAGTTGATTCCGCAACGAACTCTCCACGATCGCGGCTCGATCGCGCCGTGATCGCGGTTCAATCCGACCGCGATCGTGGAGTTCTTCCACGTCTTGTCTGGACCGTTCGATTGATCTTCAGGTGAGTGAACGGTCTTGCGTAATCCACTTTTGAAGAAGATCCGGCGCTTCTCGTGTCACCACGTGGCATCAGGTGAGTCATCCGATCGCCTTACTTAAATAACACTTTACGCAAGTGCTTGATTTGCTGATCGCGTGGACTCGGGTCCACGCGATCGTCGCCGTCCGTTAGGAGATCCGACGCTCGCCACGCGTCCACGTCGCCTGCAAGGTAAGACAGTGTGGGAACATAGTCCCACACGGAGAAAAGAAAGGGAAATGATGCGTATAAATAGGGGAGTGACTTGCCCTATTAATTGTCTCTATTCCCTCTATTATCGAACCTACACGTGGCGCCCCACACGGGCGCCCACATGGCCGCGTGGCCTCCCTGCCACTTGGCGCGCCCTGTGCACCACCCTGGCCCTTGAGCCGCGTCAGCCTGCAGGTAAAACCCCTTTTTGCCATATTTTTAATTAGAAATTCAATTTATAAATCTAATAAAAATCGGAAAAAATGCATAAAACTTCAGAAATTCATATTTCTCAAAATACAACTCCTTTTAATCTCAAATTTTCTCCATTGGATCACAAATTTCTTCCTTTTTAATATTATGCCATTTAAAACATATTTAGAAAGAAGAAATCAAGATGACTTATAATTTACTTAAATCATTTCTCATTAAACATTCTAAATCATAAATTCATCCTAAAATCATCCTTCCCAAACATTTACTAAAGTCAAAACTCATTCAATAACAGAGATTCACTTCTATTAATTTAAACAAAAGATTAATCATCTATTAAGCATGATATTATCTCTAATTTATGCATAAATATCAACTTTAGTGAAATGACATGCCAATGGAGAAAATTCCTAAAAAGTATGATAACATGCATCATATTCACATAAAATAAGCATCAATATGAGTTAATTAAGATAAGAATTCAAGTTATAAATGCATGTTATCACACCCCCCAACTGAAATCATTGCTAGTCCCTTAGCAATGGAAAGAGAAAAAGTATGAAATAGGACTAACAAGCTTAGAAAGCCATGGGTTGAGCATTGATAGAATCTGAAATGAATGTTCTACCTTAACTGATGCCAAGAAGAAAGTAATGTACTAGAAACTCAAGATCAAGGCATTCCTCCAGCGAGCACTTTAATCTACCAAATAAACTAAGAATGCTCTTGCTCTACATACTAATAGAATATACATAATTAAAAGAAATTCGTCATACCAAACCAATCGTCGCTTCCTCCTTGCACTATGGACATGAATGATAAGGGCACAAGAAGTAGAAACAAGTATCATCCTTATATACATAGTGGCTATAAATAGAGTCGGCTAAAACACATGGGAGGTAGCTTACCATTCTAATTCTACTTTTTTTTTCTTTCTTTCTAATTCTACTTTATTCATCCTAATTCTACTTACTGCAAGCCTTTTTCAAGAAGGAGATTAGAGAATTCAGAATTTGAAATTTTCAAGGCTTTTTATGCAACTTTATTGAAAAATAACATACTTCATTTCATGGTGCTCATCCTACCCATGTGTCTTCCTTAGTAGACATGCAGCTTATTCCCCCGAAGAGGTTTTGGTATCTCTATGGATCAGGGAGCTTCACTATGTCAATAATATTAATGCCAACAAAGGATGTTACAAGCTACGACTTGCTATGGAAAGCGGAATGATGTGCGTGCAAGGAGTCATTAACTCAAAGTTTAGAAGGAAGAATGAGTGGGTGAGAAGTATAGAAAGTTTTTAAAAATCATACTATGAGCTTGAGTACATCCTTAATTTGGATTTTATCGCTCCCCAAAGGAATAACTAGATCCCTAATTCCATCGACTCTACCATCTCCTCAACATACACTTAAGGTTGCTCTTCCCACAATTTCCTAAACAAATGGAGGTGTAAATGAACTCTATGCTTTTCTTTTTCATGTGTTTTTGAAAAGATCATGTTGCTGTTCACATGTTTAAAAATCAGATCATGCATAGAATACTAAATGAAGAAATGCAAAAATTTTGAAAAATTGTAAGTTTTCTAGAAAACTCCCCCCCCCCATGCCAATATACATGGCATGCACATCAGTAAAATAAAAACAATCATAAGACGGAAAAGAAAAACTTAGTGGGAATTTGCATCGGTTGCATTCTTTTCTTCATTTTTGGAGTTGCTTTGGAGCTGAATTTCTTCTTTTTATGTGCCCTTCTCCTTTGTACCTAAAAAACTTATAAAGAAACAACAGCAACATCAAAGCAAACAGCAAATATAAAAGTAAAAATAAACGCTAAAACAAGAACAAAAGTAGAAAATAAATGCAAAAATAACATAAAGATGGGTTGCCTCCTAACAAGCGCTAAGTTTAACGTCTTTAGCTAGACGTAACTCACTCCAATGACTAACTAGGGGCTGAGATCTCAAGAGATTGCAGCTCTTCCCTATGAGGAGGGGGAGGTCCTTCTTCACCAATATATGGCTTCAACCTATGTCCATTCACCTTGAAGGAATTTTGGGTCTTAGGATCTAAGATCAAGACCGATCCATTGTCATACACTTCAAGGATCTCATATGGACCATCCCACCTTGAGCGCAATTTCCCTGGAAAGAGTTTAAGATGAGAATTATAAAGCCATACCTTGTCATGAACATGAAAAGATTTCCTATTAATGTGCTTGTCATGATAGGCTTTATTTTTGGCTTTATAAATCTCCGCATTTTGATATGCCTCATTCCGGAGTTCTTGGAGCTCTTGAATTTGGAGAAGTCTTTTCCTTTCCAGCTTGATCAAGAGATAGATTGAGCTTTTTAATGGCCCAATATGCTCTATGCTCTAACTCGACGGGGAGGTGGCAAGGCTTGCCATAAATGAGCCTAAAAGGAGACATCCCAATGGGTGTCTTGAATGCGGTGCGGTAGGCCCATAGAGCATCGGGTAGCTTCGCTGCCCAATCTCTTCCATCCGTGCGAATGATCTTCTTCAAGATGTTCTTGACTTCTCTATTGCTCACTTCTACTTGGCCATTTGCTTGAGGGTGATACGGGGTCGTGACGCGATGGTGAACTCCATATTTCTTAAGTAAACCCCTGAAATTAGAGTTAGTAAAGTGAGATCACCCATTACTAATAATAGCTCTAGGACAACCAAATCAAGAAAAGATATTGTTAACAATGAACTTATTAACCACTCGATGATCGTTTGTCCTCGTCGGTATCGCCTCGACCCATTTGGACACATAGTCCAGCGCTACAAGAATATACTCCTTGCCCTCCGACGGTGGAAATGGTCCCATAAAATCAATCCCCCAAAGATCAAAAATTTCTACCTCAAGGATGGTTTGCAAGGGCATTTCATCTCGCTTTGAGATGTTCAATGCGGATTGGCACTTTAGACATTCCTTGCAATACTTGATCGCATCCTTGAAGAGAGTTGGCCAATAGAAGCCACTTTGTAGCATCTTTGCTCCCGTCTTCCTCGACGCAAAATGTCCTCCACATAAAGACGAGTGACACATCGCTAGAATATGCTCCTATTCCTCCTCCGGAACGCATCGCCGAATAATCTGATCAGCCCCTACATGGAACAATTGGGGTTCTTCCCAAAAATAATGTTTCACATCATATGCAAATTTCTTCTTTTGATGTGTGTTCCAATAATCGGGGACAGATTTAGTGACTAAGTAATTAACAATATGTGCAAACCAAGGTACCTTAGTCACAACGACGAGGAGCTGCTCATCAAAAAATGTATCACAAATCTCACCTGAAGATGTAATCTGGAACCGAGAAAGATGATCAGCCACCGAGTTCTCACTTCCCTTCTTGTCCTTGATCTCTAAATCGAATTCTTGAAGGAGGAGAACCCATCTAATCAGTCGCGGTTTGGCCTCTTTCTTGGACAGCAAGTACTTCAATGCGGCAGGATCCGTGTAGACAATGATCTTGCTGCCCAAGATGTACGACCTAAACTTCTCGAAAGCAAAGACAACCGCTAACAACTCCTTTTCCGCAGTCGTGTAATTAAGTTGAGCGTCGGCTAGCGTCTTGCTTGCGTAACATATGACAGTCGGCTTTTTGTCGATTCGTTGCCCCAAAACTGCACCCACTGCAAAATCAGAAGCGTCACACATAATCTTCGAAGGTAAGTCCCAATTAGGACTTTGTAAAATAGGCGCTTCCACTAAAGCTTGCTTCAGCTGCATAAAGGCGTGCTTCCCTTCTTCCTCAATGATAAAGTCTTTTTCCTTGCAAAGAAGAGAAGTCAGTGGTTTTGAAACCTTAGCAAAATCCTGAATAAAGCGACGATAAAAATCGACATGCCCTGGGAAACTTCTAAGTTCCCTTGTCGACATAGGGAGTGCAAGGTCTTGGATTACCTCAACCCTGGCCTTGTCCACTTCCAATCCTTTGCTTGAAACTAGATGTCCAAGCACTATACCTTCTCGCACCATGAAATGGGACTTCTCCCAACTAAGAACTAGGCGTTTCTTAACGCAAACGTCGAGGATTTGCGTTAAGTGCTCCAAGCACGCATCAAAACTCGGGCTGAAAACTGAAAAGTCGTCCATGAAGACCTCTATGCTCTCTCCTATAAAATCGGAGAAGATGGCCATCATGCACCTTTGAAATGTGGCGAGGGCGTTACATAGTCCAAAAGGCATGCGCTGAAATGCATATGTGCCAAATGGACATGTAAACGTCATCTTCTCTTGATCATCAGGGTGGATAGCTAGCTGATTATACCCCAAATAGCCGTCTAGGAAGCAATAAAATCCTTGACCTGAAAGCTTGTCAAGAATTTGGTCAATAAATGGCAAAGGGAAATGGTCCTTCTTTGTCGCCGCGTTAAGCTTCCGATAGTCGATGCAAACTCTCCACTTTGTCGGAAGACACGTCTGAAGTTCCTCGCTGTTGTCATTTGTCGTCACGGTGATCCCCGTCTTCTTGGGGACAACATGCACCGGACTGACCCATGGACTGTCGGAGATGGGATATATGATACGTGCATTAAGCCATTGACAAATCTCATCCTTAACAGCATCCCATACCTTAGGGTTGAGCCGTCTTTGTGCCTCTCTAGAGGGCGAGAGTCCTCCTCTAGGAAAATGTGATGCGTGCACAAAGAGGGATCAATTCCCTTAAGATCCGACAAGTTCCATCTGATTGCTTCCTTCCTCGCTCGCAAAACTCCCAATAGTCTCTCCTCCTAGTCGTGATCTAGGTGCCAGGATATAATAACGGGGTTAGCACTATGATGATCAAGAAAGGCGTACTTCAGCGTCGAAGGTAGCGGTTTTAGCTCGGGTGCCGTCTCGCCAGAGGGAAATGGATCATCGTCGGGCTCCTCGAAGCTCCTATCCTCAATAGCCACCATCGTCTCCTCGATACAACTCGAAATCTCCGGGTCCTCGTAGATATCGATGGCGCCTACCTCATCGGTCTCGTGTGAAGGATGTCGCATCAACTTGTTGATGCTCACCTTCATCGTGCTATCTCCAACCTGAAAAATAACTTCACCATTGCCCTAATCCGTAATTACTTTCGCGGCAGCTAAAAATGGTCTCCCTAGTATGATGGGAGAGTCGGTGAGGTCCTTCGTGGATTTCATATCCACGATAATAAAATCTACTAGAAAGTAGCAGTTTTCTACCTTAACTATCACATCCTCTACTACCCCGTGAGGTCGTCTCACTGATCCATCCGCTTAGCTCAACTCGATAAATAGTGGCTGCAACTCGCCAAGTGGACAAACGTCATACACTCCCTTCGGGATTATATTGACACTAGCCCCCGTGTCGAGGAGAGATCGAGTGAATGTCCTACCCCCTATCTCACAACTAATCATTGGAGCTCCCGGATCACGTCGCTTACGAGGAAGCATACTCAGCATGATGGAACTAATGGTCTCACTTAAATGGATACGTTTCGGCTTCCTCACCGGGGTACAAAGTCCTTTCAGGAACTTTGCGTAGGGTGGAATATGCTGGATGGCATCTACTAATGGGATTGTGATAGTGACCTGCCTAAAAGCCTCTAATAAGGTGTCATCACTATCACTCGTAGGGACTTTAGGCCGGCTCAAAAGCTGAGGATATAGACAGGCCCGATATGGCATGTGCCTCCTCTGATGCAGCATCAATGCGAACTTCGTTCACATTATGGGTGCGGCTTGACGATGCTTGACCTACATTCCTAGGATTTGCTAAAGGCTAGGAAGGTAATTTGATGCAGGACCGACGGAGTGAATCGGTCCGGCGCCAATGTCCTCTAAGGGTAGACTAGGGATGGAGTGATCTACGTGCTCTAAGTGATGCAACGAAGTCTAGGGTCTCCACAAGCAGCCAACCGACCAGTGCGTCGTCGCGGCGATCCTGGGGGTACGCCGAGTAGGATGGAGCGGAGTCCTCCCCGAACCCGTCGATGCAAGGGAGAGAGCAGCCTCGGGTCGTCTGAGCAGCTCGATCGCCAACCCGCGGCCGGGTCCACGATCCCAGTCCCGAGCCCTGACGTCACTCAACCTAACTAGGCCCGAGGGCGGTGGAGACAAATGCGGGAAGTACCGAAGGAAATATAGACTTCAAAGTAAAGTAAGGGGATGAATGCCTAACCTCGCGGGCGCGAGCCCTAGCTGGCCTGGGGCGAGGGAGATCGCTCTGGGCGCGGTAGCGGTGCTCGGACGCCGGGACGAGTCGGGCGAGGGAGCGCGGAGTAGCGATCGGCGCGGGCGGGCGAAGACGTGTCGTGGCGAGCAAGACGGGTCGCGGAGTACACGGAAGACGGGAGGAGACGATCTGGGGCCGGCTCTGAGCAGACTGGGGCCTGGCTCGGGCTGCCCGGGGCTCGGTCTGGACCTGGCTTGGGTGGCTCCCCGGGCCGGTCTCGGGACTCGGGAGGGCCTGCGCTCGGGCCTGGCCGGAGCCGGCCCGGGGCCGGGCCCGGGTCGCTCGGGACCGGTCCGACCGGCAGGCGGCTCGGGGTGGCTTGGACCGGGATTGTCCTGGGCCCGGCCAGGTGGCCCCTGTGGGGCTGGACCGGTCAGCCCTGCTCGGGACAGGGGGGGCCTCGCGCGGAACCGGGCTGGACCGGCTCGGTCTCGGGCGGTTCGGGTCCCGGGGCGGCCCTGCTGAGCTGAGAACAGGGGGAAGGGGGCGGAACGATTCCCGCCGAGTCAACTCAGCTGGGGATCGTCTCGCTGACCCCCTCACCTTCTAGGGTTTCGCGCAGGGGGTAGCGGCGGCGCACGGCGATCGCGGCGCGGAAAGGGGGCGCGCCGGCGGCGGAACAATGGAGAAACCCGGGGAGGACGGTCCTTGGGCGGAGAAGGGCGCGGAGATGGGCGGAGGTGGCGCGGTGACCGGCGGACGGGCGGAGGCTTCGACGGCCGTCGAGCACGACGGGAGCGGCGTCTATGCGCGGCGGTGACGCAGGGCTCGACGGCGGTGGACTGGCGAGGCGTCGATCGAGGCCAGGACGTTCAGGGGTAGGGGTAGCTCGATGGAGGAAGGAATGGGGGCGGTGGCTTGGTGGACGGCCGGCGTGGAGGAGGAGGAGGAGGGAGGTTTTGGGGGTGAGGGTTCGTGGAGGGGGGAAGGGAGGCGAATCTTTCGAAGGGGGTAGGCGATCGAGGCAGCGGCGGGGCGATTCGCCGGAGATGGAGGCGGAGGTGAGGAGGGAGGGGGAAGGTCCGTGGAGGGGATGATCGGAGGGGATGGCGGTGCTGGCGATCCCGGCGGCGGCGGCGGCGGTGGCGGCGGCCCTGAGGCGGCGGCGACGGCGGCGGCGGCGGGAGGAAGGCAGCACGTTTGATAACTAGTGACCAAGGCAAGGGGAGGCGGCGGCCTCGGCGGCGGGCACGGCGGCGGCACGTGGATGGTGCGGCGGCGGTGGCGGCGGCGGAGGCGGCGGTTGGTCTCCTTCCTTGATCTTCCTTGAGCAGCCACTTGAGAGAGGAATACTCTTTTCTTCAAATGACGGCTAGGGTTTGTGGGGGGTCCCTTCCCTCTTATAGAGCCCTTGATGGGCCTAGAGAGGAAAGGGCCCACTTGAGGCCCACAACCCACACCCATACTCATAGAAATAAAATAAGGGTTCACAAAAGAGAAAGGGCCTTAGGCTAGGGTCCCGAAACAGAGGGAAGCCCACCCGGCGGCCTAAAGAGAGAGAGAAAGACATGCAAAGGCCCGCTTAAACACGTGCGGGCTAAACAAAAAAACATAATAAAGAGAAAACGGGAAAGATAGCTCTACGCGCGCGAGCTCGTGGCGAGAAGAGGGTCTCACTTGGTGTAGTGAAACTCGGGATCCTTCGTCTTCGCCTGTCGAGGGGGCTGGACGCGCGTAGGTGTCGGCTCCACCGGCGCCGTAGTGTCATGCCTTGGTGGCGACGGGGGTCGTTCGCCACCATAATTGATCACTAAACTCAATTCGCTTACCCTTCCTTTGCTCGGTAGAAGCATCGGAGCATTGGGCTTTAGCCCCTTCGACTCGATCGAGTCGGTCGCTAACCTCATTCAGTTTACTCATCATTTGTGCTAATGCACTCGTTTTTTTATTATTTCAGATTTAATCAAGAAAATTTATATAAAAGAATTTCCCTTAACAATCGCAAATATCAAAAATATGTGGCTTGTAAGGGGTCGAACCCAAGGGAGGTTACACCGGTATCTTCCTTTCTTCTATTTCAAATCAGATTTGTAATTCTAAACACCAAAATGGTTATGTGTAGTAATTTGTAACTTCAAAATTCAAAGATGTTTTAACTAATATTCAGGAAACAATTAATCAGACTTCTCCTTTTTTTTCCTTCTGCTAAAACTTCTTTTCTGTTACCTTTTTATTTATTTATCAAGCTATATGAAGCATGGTAATATCATGTTTAAACTTCTGCACATAACTTCTTACTGATTTTTTTTAAATTTTATTTTTCACAGAACCTTCAATCCAATCTAACTTTTATTATTTAATATTTTGTTGTCCTTCTTAGTCTTTTTAGATGTATCTGTTAGTGTCTTAATATTTTTTTAGGGATTAATCTCTCTCGTTTCATGTTTAATGCAGTAATAGAAGATCACCGGATTTTACTTCACTACAAAACTACAAACAAGAAGTCTATTTGATAAATTGATTTTGTAGTTTTTAAATTCACAACCAAATGAAAAGAAAAGAAAAAGGACTGAAACTAAAACAGGAGAATTTCCATTTATTACCTCTTCTTTAAAGTTTTCCTTAATGAAAAACAATAACTGTCCTAAAATCAGGAAACTATATCCAGCAATTCAGACTTTAGAACTCAATTAATCTCACTGATTAGGCTAATTAAGGATAACTGAAGTTTATGAATTAAAATCTCAGTCAAGCTATACACCAAACTATTTATTTCAGAAAAGATGAGAAAGAACAACAGGGATTTACGGAATTAAAAACTCAGAACAATTATCTTCACTGCAATTTTTTTATTCTGAAAAGAATAGAGAAGAATACAAAAGGAAAAAGAAAAGAAAAGGAAAAAAAAACTAAACTACTGTCTTAACCGACAATGAATCAACCGATAATGCACGAAGAGTACTACAAAGCAAAGATTCAATTTCAGAATTTAGATGGAAATCAATCTCACGGACTAAACTGATTGAAGACCTAAAAAGAAAATTGAATGAGAAATGAACTTTCAGACAATCAAAATAACGAATGAATTCAACTGAGAAATTATGCTATTCTGAAAAACAAAATGAAGAAAAGGAAGAAAGAAACAACAGTAATTCCGAAATCTATTCACGCAATAGGAATGCGTGAATAGAGAAAAGATTCAGATCTGTTTCAATGTAAAAAAAACCTGCGATTGGATCTTCTTCCCCCATGTGTCCTCCAGGCTGAACTTCTTCAGGCGGGAAATCAAGAACGCTTGATCCGTCTCCACTTCCTCCCTCTTAAAGAAAAAAATCGCACCCTCTTCTGAAATCGCGAGCTTTCCCCCCTCTTTTGCGAATCTGTTAGATCCTTGGTGCGGCTCGCTCCACACACGTGTCGGTGCTGTTCGCTGTGGTTGGTCGACGTCTGGACGGCCTCCATGTGATTGGTGGAGGAGATCTCGTGCATCTTGGTGCTCATATTGAGCAGGTGGAATGCGGTTGACTGTGTACACATCGTTGTGCACACAACCTTCTTCCTCATCGTGTAATTGGCTCACACGATTTTCGTACCTTGCCTGTCCATAATTCCTCAAAAAAACACATCAGTACAAATCGGCCCTTTTAGGGCATTATTAACATAACCAAAAATTAAAGAAGCCTTTGAAAGTGATTATTTCAGAAACAGAAAATAATATTTATTTAAAGTAAATGCTATTAGTAATTGTGGATTATCTTGTCCAACAATTACTAATAGAGTACTTATTTATGAGGGTCCTATCTATTACTTAAAATTCAACATAACAGCACTAATTATTTGTAATAAACTACTCATTTTAAAATGCAATGAAAAGTGATTATTCTAGGCATCATATCATGATAACATGCAAAATAATAGTTTATTTAAAACATTCAATGATCAAAATGCAAATAAAATGTATGCAAATAAAACCCGATTGCCACGAGAATTAAGCTCCAATTTGCGCGAATTGGAGTGAATTTGCTCGGATCCTTTCCCACGGATTTTCGGAATTCAAGGGGAAAATTCGATGAAATCAAGGAGGAATTCATGATCAATCCCGCTCCAATCCCTTCGGAATTGAGTCTAAACGCAGGGGGAACACGATGAACTCGAGATCTTCCTCGAAATTTGCTTAATTCCTTCACGAATCGATCAAAAGTTAAGAACAAAGAAGGGAGAATACATGCTTTTTAAAGAGGAAATTGGGCTTGAAGTCGTGGGCAATGGAGGTGATCGTGGAGGCGATTTGCAAGGGTCGTGGGAACGGTTCCACTTGGCGAGGACGTGGCTTCAATTCTGCGGTGATTTTTAACCGGATTTAGCGGTCCATCAGCCTCAAATCGGCTTCAAATTTGGCCACGATTCCACCACGATCGGGCCACGATCGCGCCGCGATCGGGCCCCGATCGTGTGTCGATCGCGATCCTGGAGCTCGGTCGGTCGCCGTCTGCTCCTGTGGGATCGATTCCGCGATGAAAGCTGTGCGATCGCGGCTTGATCGCGCCGCGATCGTGGGGTTCTTCCACAACTATTCTCTGTCGTCCGATGGAGATCTAGCGGTCCGGAGGGTTCCACGCGTCTCCACAATGGAAGGAGGTCGGGGTGATCGAGAGCCATCCGATGAGGATCGTCCGGTCTGAAAGCATCCACACAACTCCTCCGATCGCGAAAAATCATGATTGTCCACGCAGTGCTTCCAATCGTGGAAAATTCACGTCCGTCCGATGAAGCTTGATTCCACGATCAAATCGCGATGAAAATTGGATGCTCCTGGTGGCTCCACGTGTCATCAGATACGCCGTTGATTGTGTTCAATTAATCGCGATAATTCTGC